>CM040427.1:81833428-82433428 GCA_022702705.1 Papilionanthe hookeriana x Papilionanthe teres | reverse complement strand
TCTATCCAGAGGTCTGCTCTGAACATGATGTTGCGCTGATTGATGAAGGTCACAGTACAAAATGGTCTTACGAAATCATGATGATCTATGTGAGGAGGTATGCAGTCTCCTTCCTCATATATGTTGATGATGTAGCTATTGGTATGCAATCTGCAGGTCATACTCACCATGTTACCATCCTTTTGATCATTCTCTTAATGATTCCTGACATTGGATCAACGTCACTACCGCAGAGTATCCCGGTGGATTTCCTTTCCTATCTTCGGCAAAATTGTAGCAACATCCACATTGAATTGTAACCCTTCCTTTTCTTTTCATCCATTTATGGGGTTCTGAGTAGGTCTTTCTTCTTAAACGACCCGCTCGACCCATTTTCTGAAGGTCGAAGACGCAATCCAGAATCTGTTTCTGCTTGTAATCTGAAAACACATTCATGTGTAGCTCAAGTCCCTCTAGGATATTAATATGCCTACCTTGAATTCTTTCAAAATACTCGAAAGTCTTCTTTTCAACTTTTTGAAGCTTCTTCAGCTCATGCTCTGGAGTCATCTGGAACCATCGAGGGCTGGTAACGTACTGTGCGATGTATGGCTCAATCCCTACACACCCTCCTGCATGTTTCACCTCCTCGGGGATAGTCTCCATCAAGACATTCCCCAGGGTTGCTTCCACAACAATGTTCCTCAGAACTGGTGTGTATGCCTGACGAAGTGGCGCCGATTCTGTTTTTAACTTCTTTGAAACTTCCTTCCCCTTTTCTGCTATCCTCGGAGCCGATCTTTTCTTTTCTGGCTCTTTCCAAACCGGTTTCTTTGATGTACTTATACTGATTGTGGAAACTGTTTCTTTATGTTGGTCCACCGCTAGCTTGCTCAGTATTTTATGAATGCGGCGGTTCTTGTTTCTTTGCTAGGTAGGAGTGAGAGTAGCTCTTCTTACCTCCCGAATTTCTGTGGGCACGACGCTGACAAGCCTGCCCTCTGTTGTAGTAATCATGGACTTGAATTTTTTTGTTTGTTTTAGTCATATGAGCGGCATTCATTTTTCTCTTCTTGTCGGTGGCCTGCTGACTCGTGCCACCCAACTTCACCACCGTCTGGTCTCGGAACTCATCCCGGTCAATCAGGGTCCAATCAGCCTTCTCGTATTGTAACCCGGCCTGTGTGAAATCAGAGTCAATCTCAATCACGGCCGCATCCTTCATCTTTTCTTCATTGAGTACTAGACTTACGCCATTCTTAATGTTTAGAATCAATCGCTCGTTCGACATCTCCTGCAAAAATGAGGAAGGAATCAGGAGGCTATATGAAGAACGAGAACAATAAAAAAATTTATTCATTAATGAAAATTTTTATTTATTTGTTTGAGTTTTAACAAAATAGGAAAAGATGATAGAAAATCAGGAATGAGTTTTGATTTTAAAGGAAAGTTCAAATTTTATTATTTAGAAAATTTCTTTCACACATCTTTTTAACACATTTTTTTATTCGTTTTTTTTATTAATTTTGGGTCCGGACCCCGTTACAAGTGGTTACTATGCCCATGTTTCTAGGAATGAGACTTTATTTTTAAAGTTCATCCTTCAAAACATCATGTTGCGTAATACTTTTTAAAATATCGTCCATTGATTGGAAGCATAGATCATTCTTCATGACAATTCACAAGTTGGTAGGAACCTCCTGAGTAGACTGTCTCGACCACAAACGGCCCCTCCCAAGTTGGTTCAAATTTGCCTCCTATCTTGCGGTGTGCATGAATAGGTCTCTTGAGAACTAGCACCAAGTCACCAACTTTAAATGTTCTTGGGCGGACCAGATTATCGTGGGCCTGGATCATCTTAGCTTGATACAATTCCATATTTTGCTACACTAAAAGTCGTCTTCCTTCCAAGCTTTCCAATTCTTCCAGTCTTAACCTGGCGTTCTCTTTTATAGTGATTTTTCTAGTGATAGCAATCCTGAGAGACGGTAGTTGAACTTTCAGCGGTAGAACGGCCTCGGACCATATACTGGGGCATAGGGTGTAGACTGAGTAGGAGTTCTGAAAGTTGTCCTGTAGGCCCATAAGGCTTCTAATAACTTCTCGTGCCAATTTATGTTGTTGTCATTCAAAGTTTTCTTTAGGATTTGGACGAGAGTTTTATTAAATGCCTCGGCTAAGTCGTTTTCCCTTAGGTAGTAGATCGTCGAATAACACCAATCTATCCCATGCCTTATGACAAAATTTCTGATCTTTGTAATCTTGAATGCAGACCCATTATCTGAGATAATTCTGCGAGGTACCCCAAAACGGTAAACCACTTGATTCTTGAAAAATTGTAACACATGGTGTGCCTTTACTTCCCTGAGTGGTACTGCTTCTGTCCACTTTGAAAAGTAATATGTTGTTGTAAGGATGAAACGATGTCCTCTTGAAGAAGGTGGTTCTATCGAGCCCACGATATTTGTGCCCCAACATTCAAATGGGCACGACGTGATTGTCAGATGTAGCACATTTGGAGGTTGATGTAGAACCACTCCGTGTACTTGACATTGGTGACAACTTTTAGCAAATTTCATAAAGTCAGTCATCATTGAGGGCCAGTAATACCCTAGTCTTTTAATCCTCATTTTCAACTTCAGCCCCGACTAATGAGCCCCAAAAAGTCCCGAGTGCACTTCTTTAACAATTTCTCAAGCCTCGTTCCACTCAGGCACCTTAGCCACATCTGATCGAAAGACCTTCTGTATAAGGTATTGTTTATTAAGGCGTATGACAGAGTTCTTTTCTTAATCTGATGGGTTACTAATTTATCGTCCGGTAGGTTTCCTGTTTGCAAATAGTCTATTAATGGCTGCCGCCACTCTTCTATAGTTTCTGCCACTGCCACAATTGTTTCTTCCTTTCCCAGTCAGTGTAATGTGTCTATGTCGATCTGTGATAGGACCTGTCGTCCCTGAACTGTCACTTCAACTGATTCTTCCTGTAGACATGTGAACTCTTTTGCAAGTCGGGCCAAAGCATATGCAAGGGCATTTTCTCTTCTGGGAATCTTGTAGATTGTCACATTTGGAATCTGCTCTAGTAACTTCATTGTATACTGAAAATACTGCTCGAGTATAGGTTTCAGGATTTTGTACTGCCCAACTACCTGCTGTATGATGAGCTGTGAATCACCGTAAATGTTGTGTCTGTTATACCCATTTGAATGGTTAATTCTAATCCAGTCGTAAGGGCTTCATATTCTGCTTTGCTGTTTGTACACGGTTATGTCTGATGGTAGGAGTACCTTAGCATTCCTCGCTCCGGTGTTATAAATATTAGTCCAATTTCTGCCTTACCAGGCACTATTATTTGCAATTCTTCATCTCGTTGTGCTGATGATACTCCATCGAAATACAGTTCCTAGCGTTGATCATCGGGGTCTTCTAGGCTCATTATCTGTTCGTCTGACAAGTCGTCCTTGAGAGGCGATTCTGCCGGTAAAGGGTGTGCTGCGAGGAAGTCTGTTGGGACTTCTCCCTTTACGGCACGAAGAGGAACGAAAGTTATATCAAATTGCAATAATATCATTGACCACCTGGCTAGTCTGCAGGAGAGTGTCGGGTTGGTCATTATGTATTGCAGTGGATTAAACTTTGAAATAAGGTTCACCTTATGAGAAAGCATGTAATGCCTGAGCTTCTGGGTCGTGAAGATCAGGGCCAAACAATGCTTCTCAATAGAAGGATAATTTACCTCCGTCGGAATTAGACGACGACTTAAGTAGTAGAGAGCGCTTTCTTTACCCTCATCATTAACCAGGGCTAGCAGGGCTCCGAGGGAATCGTCTAATGCTGTGGTATAAAGTATCAACGGTCAACCTGAGATCGGGGCTACTAAGACAGGAGGTGTCATCAGATATCGTTTAATATCTTCGAAGGCCCGCTGACATTTTTCTTCCCAAAAAAATTTGGCGTCCTTTTTAACTAATGCCGAGAAGGGCTGACACCTACCTGACAAATTAGAAATAAATCGTTGAAGATATGTCAATTTCCCTTGGAAGATCGTAATTGTTTTAAAGTTTTGGGAGGCGGCATTTCTAAGATAGCTTTAATCTTCTCTGGATAAATTTCAATTCCACGATGTCGGACGACAAATCCTAAGAATTTCCCAGAGGCGACGCCGAAGGCGCATTTCAGGAGATTCATCTTAAATTTAAATTGTATTAATCGTTCGAAAACAATTATCAAATCATAAAAGTGATCTTCTTTTAACTTGCTCTTGATGATCACGTCGTCTACGTAGCACTTGACTTGGTTATGAATGAGATCATCAAAAATCCTTGTCATTGCTCTTTGGTACGTTGCACCTGTGTTCTTCAATCTGAAAGGCATTACTGTGTAGCAGTATACTCCGATTGGCATTCTGAAGGCTGTGAGTTTCTCATCTTCCTGTGCCATCTTTATGTGATTGTATCCAGATATCCATCCATGAAAGAGAAGATTTCATGCATTGACGCGATGTCGATCATTAATTCCGGAATTTGTAGTGGAAATTCATCTTTCGGGCATGCTTTATTCAAATCTCTAAAATCCACGCAGATTCGAATCTGACCATTCTTCTTTCGAATTGGTACCACGTTGGCTAACCAAGTTGGATATTGCTTTTCATGAATAAATTTAGCATCTATTAGCTTCTTAACTTTAGTTATAACTAGTAGTTCGATCTCCAGACGCATTCTCCTGGGAGCTTGTCTGACTGAAATGGCAGTGTGATCCACCTCCAACTTGTAAACTGCAACCTCTGAAGCTAATCCAGGCATCTCCTCATAATTCCAGGCAAAACAATATTTGAATTCCATTAATAGTCTAATCATGTTTTTGGAGTCTTCTTTATTGAGTAAGGAGCTAACAAAGGTCGGCCTAGGCTCTTCGTAGTACCTAAGTTAACTTCCATTAACTTGTCTATTGTAGATTTAATCTCTTCTTTGAATTCTGGTGGAGCGTCTCCGATTGGCAAGTCCTTGAGATCATCTGAAGCTTCCAGACAGTCTTCATGAGGCTCGCAAGTGACAACCAAGCAAAATTCCATATCATCTACTGGTCCCACCGTGCCGAACCCAAGACCATGTTTTGAGTTGGGAAGTTGACTAGCATTATTCTATAACCTTTCAAAGCGGTGTGATTGATCTTTTGACCATTGCTTAGGTAAAAAACCACGTTGAATTAAATTTTGAACACAGGGAGAATACCACTCAAAAGGCAATTCCATTAATTTAGATGAAGCAACATCTTCAATTTTTACATCATTTTCAGTATTGGAAGAAGAAGCACCACGGTAAAACTTAATTAACTTAGCACCACCACCATCTACTTCCTTGACCACCATACCCTCAACCTTACTAGGGTAGATCGGGGTTAGGGTCATAGTCTGTACATAGTAGTTTATCTTGTCGTACATCACTTTGTATTCTTCATTCCTCTCATCTTCTTGTGAGATCTTGAACTGAGGCTTCTTTTGAATTATCGTTGCTGCTTCTTTATTGATTTCTTTTTCTTATTCTTCGAAACTGTCTTACCAATCAACATTGATAACCAAATTCTTTTGTTAAACTATTCTACTGTTTCTTCCTCGACCTCGTCCTCGACCTCGACCTCGGATGCGAGTTCTGGAGAAACCTTCACCATTTCGCCGTAAGGGAGTGGTGAGTAATTGTTGAACTAGAATTTAAGAATCTTCGTCGACTTGAATTTGTTTTGCTTCATTTGGCAGGGCATTTCTGGAGAAGATTGTTTTCTTTGGAGGTGCGTAGTAGGCGGCATCCTCTTGAATTCTAATTTCATGCACGGAGAATGGTTGCAAGTCACCTTTAATGCATTGTTCTTGTCCTCCTTCATAATACTTTATAAACTTGTGTAGAGACGACAGTACCATCCGGTTCTCATGGATCCAAGGTTGACCAGTAGAGCGTTGAATGACGTTTCAGAATCAATTATGTAGAATTTCGGGTTGTCCTTGCCAAATCACTGAACCTCATAAATAGTGTTATTGATCCAAGAGCTTTCTCTCATTTATGATTGAAGCCTCTTAGTAACATTTTATCAGCTTGGAGCTCGCGGGCATCAATTTCCAAGTACGCTAACGTTCGAAGATTCATTATATTGATTGATGCTTCAGGATCAACTAACACCCTAGAAAGCGTGAATTTTCTGATGGTGACCGAGATGTACAAAGGTCGATTGTGATCGGCTGTTCCAAGAAGTAGGTCATTGTCCGTGAAAGTAACACCTTACTGTTCTCTTAACGAGCAAACCTCGTCTAAGGAGTTACCGACCTTTTGAGCTAAGCAAATTTTTAGATCAAGTAGGGCCTTGATCAGAGCTTCCCTCATCTCCTTTGAAAGGATCAAAGCGTCGTAAATTCTCAATTTGGCGGGTAACTTCCGAAGATGGGCTAGCACGTTATATTCCACTTTATTGCCTGGTCCTTCAACTGAGCAACCACCTGCTTTCCTTTATCTTTCAGACTCATTCTCGGGGGTAAGACATTTCCACTTCTTAAGTTGACTTCTGTTACCTCTTCCAAGTTTGGTTCTGAATTATTTGGTGCTTCCTTTTTTTGAATTGGAGCAGCGGATTCTTTTGGAGTCACTTCGGGATCTGAGAACTCTAGATCAATCGCGATAGGAGATCCTTGGAATTCACAGATGAGTTCGTCATCTCCCACACCATCGCAATAATTTTCGTTGACGTCCTCCTTATCATTATCGTTGAGGTTTTGTATGATTTGAGAATTGTTATTGGGATTGAAACGTTATCCGGATTAGGTTGGTTGTCGTTAGTTACGTAATCATTTAAAACAGTCAAAACGTAGCCAACACCATAACTCTTATCATTATAGTACCCCACAGGGGCAAACAGATAATCATACAGAGTCAGAGGTTCGAGGGATTTCTCCCCCGAATCAGAAACAACCATCCTAAAATAAGCAACCCCTACTCTACTCTTCGGAGCCTTGGTCTTCTCTTCTTCTGCGATCCTCTCCTCCTTTTGGGGCGGTTCCTCGATTGCAATTGATAGTGCCAGCTTGGCAGGTTTCGAACTTTAAATTGAAGTGCGCAATAAAGCGGTTTAGATGTGATTCAATATTCTCTTTGAAGATTTCATCCATGCGGTACTCCATCCATCACTGACTGCGTACGGGTCTATCGGAACAATAGGATCGGCCGAAGTGACATTGACAGAACATCCTCTTTGGAGCTCCTCCATGTACTCTTTTAGGATCGTTATATTCCCTTTTCGAAGGTTGTTCTTGAGCCAATTCTTGAAAGTGAAGCAATCCTCTACCTTGTGTCTGATCATCCGGTAGTAGGGGCAGTACATCGGGTGATCTTTCTTGTCCACGTCCTCTTGTTTCTTGGGCTATGGCAGCTGGAATCCCTCCTTCTTGATCAGACTATGGCACATCTTTCCAACTACTTCATTTTTGAAGGGGTATTCTTTATTCAGAAGTTCTACCAGGCTGTGCTTCTGCTGAACTGGCTGTTGGTTTATTGTTGAGACTGCTGGCCGTATTGTTGTGACTGTTGATAATTCTGCTGAGGCTGCTAATAACTTGGCGGAGGTTGTTGATAACTTTGTTGAGGTTGTTATGTTCATATCTGCATCGGCTGCTTGCCCTTATCTACCACTGCGACAGTTCCAGACTTCTTCTCGAAGCCCCTAACTGGTTTTCGCTTATCGGTTTTGTCGATGAAACTTAATTGGTTTGCTTCCTCTTGCAAGCTCTCTGCCTTGCTAAGCAACTTCTTGAAGGTCTTGATTGTGAATCCTTTGAGGAGAAGTGCTATCGGGCCGTGGATGCTCTTTAGCAAGATACCGACTGCATGCTGTTCTTGAAGCTATGGCTCACACTTCATGCTCAAATTTCTCCATCGAAGGATGTAGTCGACCAAGGTTTCATTCGGTTTTTGTTGCTCCACCACTAAATCACCGATAGTGATGTGGTGTTGAGCCCCAGAAAACCATTTAACGAAAAGATTTTCCAATTCCGAGAAAGTTTTGACCGAACCATTTGGCAACTCTGCATACCAATCAAAGGTGATCCTTGACAGGCTGCTGACGAATTGGCGAAATAGCAAAGCATCACACCCACCGGCGTTGCAACAACTAGCACGAAAATGTGTGTCATGTTGCTGGGGTTTTCCCGTACCGTCGAAAGTCTTAAACAGAGGTGGTACGAAGCCCTTTGGGTATTGAACGACATCAAATTCCTCAGGGTAAGGTCTACCCGTCTGAATAGATGCTCCACTCTTGGACTGGGCTAGGGCTTCTCGCTCTTGCTGTTCCGCCATGTTTTTAATGTCCTTCTCGGGTATTGGAATTTGACCAAAATCTTTCTTGAGTTGTTCATCTCCATTGACGGAGGCAACCTCTTTTCTTCCATCGCTGATATGTATGACTTCTGGAGGTACTTCTTTGGGTGTCGGCGGCTGACTCTGGAGGGTGGCTATGGTGGCTCTCATTTCCTCCATTAGCTTTTCCAATTGTTTTATTGTGTTATCTCTTTGTTGCAAAAATCTTTTCATTAGTTCTGGGTTTTCTTCCACACTTGCCGAAGTTTCCCGCAGCGATGACGCTCGGATCTCCCCATGTTAACTTCAGCAAAATCCCCTTCCTTGAATTCTGACAGATCCTCCTCATTCTATAGTTCTTCTTTTCTTCCTTTTGCTAACTGCTGGATGTCAGTTCTCAACTTCTTTATAGAAGTTTCAAGTGGTTTCCCCAAACCGTCTCACGGTTATCAAGTGACAACTGTCGCATTTTGTCTTTAGGAGTTACTCTCAGAGCCGTAGCACTCTCTTCAGATCTAAGCTCCTTGATGGGACTTCTCTTCTCGGAGTGTTTTGTCAGTACTGGTTCAACAATATTAGGTTGCCACACCATCCTTCTTGAAGTTGGGAGCCTCGGACCGGACGGTCAGTCAGCTGTATGTTGGTAAGTGGTGTGTTCTTTAATATGCTGACCTGATACAATGACGAGTGACCTCCTTTCATTAAATTGTATTTTCCTTCTCGGTCTCTCTAGAGCAGTGACAGGGGTCACCCTCGGTCCGAGGCGGGATTTGACTAGTACTCGCCCCATCCTTCTCAGGATTTCTGATACGGGGCATCCTTCTTTCCTTGCTAATTTCTCAACTACTAGTCGCAATCGGGCTAGCGTTGTAGTCTTCATCTTCCTCTTCCTAAGATCATTGTAGTACAAAGGTCGTGGTAATGCAGCGGCAATCTTTCGAGCATCTTCTCATCGGAGGCAACAGAGAGAGGGTGGACCTACGCCCCTCTAGCAGCGGTGAGTTTTCTGGCAGTTCTTCCTCTTCTTCAGGAATTTCTACAGGAGTGGCAGCTTCAACAGCGCTGATCTTTCTGATCCTAGAAATCTTCCTGTTTCTGTTCCTCCTTTGTGTTCTAGTTAAGGGTACAAATCTTGAACTGGACCCTATCTCAAAAACAGATGGTGCTGCAGTAAAAGTCAAACCCTTCACGGTAGCAGGCTCATCACTAAATTGGACTTCCTTCCCCTTTAATTTGGCAGGAGCCGGGGTAGGTTCAGTGACGATCAGACCGATGGGGGTAGAGAAGATAGTCCTGGGAGTGGCAGCTAATCTCTTACGAACTTCAGTATTCTTCTCAGTTGGGGCCCATTTTAGGGGAGGAAATTATTGTACTGACTTCAGGTTGAACTCAATTACAGGCTCCACAATTTTTGGTACTTTGGCCATTAGTGCAAAGAGGGTAACATCTTCGAACTTAATGTCCGTTTTTTTTGAACCCTTGTCCGAAGCGAATGACCACTTCGTTGGGCAGTTCATCCTTGTTGACTGCTAAGTCCAATCCATCGACAAAGGATAAAATTAGCTTTGTTGCAGACATCTTCTGTAGGGCAGATTTCGAATATCAGTTCCATACTACGCTTCCTTCCGTTATAAAACTTCTAGGACGAACAATGAATTACTCAAAAAATAGAGTCCGAACACATTCTTACTCATCTTGTTTGTTTCTTAGTTTTGTTTATAAAGTATTTTAGATTCCGTTTTGTTTTGTTTGTTTGTAATTTAAAAAAAATAAGTTTTTTAGGAACAAAATAATTAAAGGAGAAAGGGTGGAGAAAGGTAAACGACCCAATCCAGAACCAGAAAAGAAGAGAAAACCTCCCTAGACTCTCATCTCGATGAACCGCTCTTAAGCTAACACCTATTTAGGGGTCCACCACTTTTGATAGGTAGAATTATTCTGGAACCTCTCTGTTTAGGGATGTCTAAACAGTGGCTCCATAATCTAAAATGAGTTGACTATATTCGTTCAAGACAGAAATGAATATGATATGCCAACAGAAAGAATGATAGTTTAGTCCACAAGGGGCATAGACTCACTACCGATTTATGAAAGCAAAACCAACTGATCAAATTGAAAGAGGAATTATTCCCCAGAGGAGTCGCCAGAAATTGTCGGCCGTTAAATTTTGAAAAGAGAATTTTTTAAAATGTAGTTTAGATTTAAAATAGTGGGATACAACTTTTGAAAAATAGTAATATAATTTCAAAAAAATGAAATGAAATACCATACATTCAGTAGTTTGTATTAGTCGAATGTAACAATACAAATAATGCATTTATCCCGAAGGGCAAACACATCACTAGAATAGTGAAACTCAACTAAATAAATTAAAGAATCTACGATATCTGTTTAGTCTGTGAAACCAGTTTTATAAGCCGACAAGTTTCCCTATTTAAGATAAAGAATTAAATAGGGTTTATATTACCTGGGTTCTAAAGTTCTCTATAAGGGCAAGCTCCTATAGTTAATTTCATCCTAAATGTCCGAAGACACTTAAGAAAACTCTCGATAAAGATCAGTGGTTTCGTTTAAGCATTCAAATGATTTGATTTTGGGATTTTAAAAGGGATTAGATCAAATTTCGAACATCTTATTTTGGGAATCCAATGGAAGAAAGGTAGGAGATGTTACGGATCTGAGGAGTACCTCGGTGACTTCCCAACTATCCTATTTGTTTGGCTTGAATTTGAGGAGATGTTATTTGATGTTACAATCCTTCCAATTTTAATTAATTAGGACTTATACTCATATGATATAATCATACTAATAGCCTAGAAATTAGGAGGGTTTATGTCATATCGGATGACAACCTCAGAGTCCTAAGGTGAGTTAGGGCTTAGTTTGCATAACATGCAAATGCCTAAAGAAAAAGTGAGGGTTTATGTTGCGCTAGGCAAACTACCTCGAAGTCCTATGGCTAGTTGTTTAATTTCTAAGGAATTGTTAAATTGATGAAGACTTGTTTTGCTGTTGAAGATGGTCGTGCTACCCACCATGCTTGCTCTGAGCTCCTTGTTGTTGCAGAGGTTTAGTTTAAGAAGTGACAATCAAGAGATGAGTGAAGTGTCATGGTTTAGAGGTTGAGTTTTAAATTCAATGTCTTAAGTTTTATTAAGGGAAATCTTAAAGTTGATTAAGAAGAACCAGTTAGGATCCACGGTTCCATCATTCCGATACCACTATTTTCATCAGATTCAATTAGTCCAAATGAATTTGCTAAACTAAACTGAATGAGTTCCACGCTTTCATTTAGACTGTGGGAAATCTCATTAGCAACGTGTGGGTTACATCATCCGAGGGATTCCCGATCATCCAACGAGACGATTTAATTTTAATTACAATTGCAAGTTTTGTTTTTGTTGGTGATTAAATTTTAAGTTGTTTAAACATGCTGGGTTCGATCATTTTCACAAGTATATAGAATGCAGAAAAATAAAGCATTTAATAAATTCCAAAATGTAGATTACAATAAAATTAAATGTGTACTTGAAGAGTCTTCTCGTTTCCACCGCCTGCAACTCAGAATGCATGTTAGAGCATATGTATATTTGCAACAAACACCTAGGTAAAGCTAAGGGAAGGTTCAGATCATCTACCAACCCTATGATGTCTAGGTTCAGATCCTAGTTGCCCACCAAGTCCTATGACATCTAGGTTCAAATCCTAGTTTCTGTTAAGGATGATTTTCTTCATCAAAGAACAATGAAGTTCAATTGTTCTTCTAAAAACAACCCATCAGATTGAGGAAGTGCTCGGGGTAGAGCTCCGAACATCTTTTTAAAACTTCTGGATTTATCTTGAGTCTAAATGATTTCATTGTCTAATTGAATTAATCATCCAAAGTTTGATTGAAGTTTAAATTTGTTTTAATTTTTCTTTCTCAGTGAACTTAGATGTTTTAGTTGTCTTATGAGAGAGGTGACATGTCATTAGGCATTTCATTTAGAAGTTATGAAATGAAAGTCTTTAGAGCTAAGTTGGTTCATTAAAGAACCTAACCAATTTAATTAAAGTTGGATTAATAGTTTCTTTAAGGTGATTTAATTTAATTGTTAAAGTCTTTAAATCAATTACAGTAATGTTCTTAAAGGGTTTTAAATTGATTGTGGTATTTTAAGATGTTTCAATGTTTTAATTAATTGATTATTTAACTTAATTGATTATTTAATTGATTGATTATTTAATTTAATTTATTATCTAATTAATTGATTATTTAACTTGAGATATTTTAATTCATTTTTTGTTTAATTGAAAAGGTTATTTAAATGTTTTAAATTATTTTTTATTTAATTAGAGAAATTTTTTCTTAAATTAATTTTAATATTTCAAATTATTTTTAATTTAACTATTTTTAAACTTATTTCAATTAATTTTAATTTACATCGTTATGTTTGAGGTTATTACTTATTATTACTTTATCATTATTTCCCTTTAATCACTTTAGATTAATTAGGTTATTTCATTTTAAGCTTTGTCAAGAGTTAAATAGATTTAATTAAATCACTGGCTAGAGGTTTAGATTAATGAATGGACATCTTCCCATATCATACCCCTAACCTTACCGTTAATACTTAATTAACTTCCAAATCTTAAGGATTTTAAGTAATTAATATTTCCTCTTGATATTGATGGTGATTAGTAAGTTCCTACCATTTCATTCCCTAAGTTTCAATCATCCAAGTAAACAATTAAGATCAAATGTTTCCTTTTTACCCTTGGTTAAGCCTAAATGTTAATGAGGGTTAAGGTTTCTTAATTACCCTTTTGCCCCCTTAGGCTTGTTCACCTCATAATTCATTAAATCAAATTCAAATAACTTTGAAAATTTTATGTCACCTCACTCACATGTCAATTAAGAAATTAGAGGAGAAAATGTGATTTTTCTGATTTTTATTTAATTTATATATTTAGTTTAATGGAAAAAAGGGATTTTTAAAAAAAATTCAATAACATGACCAAGGTAAAGTTTCTGTCCTTAGGAAAATTATGGGAGGTTCCCACTGACCAGAGGATCACTTGGCCCAAATTTCAAGATTTTTTGAATTTTAATTTAATTATTATAATTATTTTGAGTTTTAGAGTGTTAATTAAATATAAAATATTTTAAAACTAGGAAATTAATTTTTATATTTTTAAAAAATCTCTCTGAGGTCAAGGAACCTAGAGAAGCAAATTTTATATTTTTATAATTTTTATTTAATTTATTAGAATTTTTTTAGTGAAAGGTTAAGAAAATTCATTTTTTTTAATGTTAAAATTTATCTTAGGCCTTTTAAAATTAATATCTTAACTTAGACATTTAGGAAAAATATTTTAATGGTTCCCAAGTGATTGAGAGGCCAAAAGTGACATTTTTGTGAATTTTTATATTTTTGTGATTTTTATAAATTTTTAATTATTAAATATTTAAAAATGATTAAAAATCAAATTTTTTTGAAAAATGAAATTTTATTTTTCTTAGACTCCTCTGATTACAGAGAAATTCCAAAATGATTTTTATAATTTTTCGAGTTGTATTTTAATTATTAAAAGTTATTTAAGTGTTTAAAATGTCATTGAACTTGGAAAAATCATTTAAGTGGTTAGATTAAATCCAATTGACTTTAAATTTTTATGTGGGGTTCTCATGATCCTAAAGCACAGTGGAGAATTAATTTTAGTTATTTTGATGTGTGGTTATTCTAAATTTATTTAATTTCAGTTTTAGGGTTTTGGCCAAATTAGGGTTTTTTTGAGTGAATTGAATCAAATTGAAATTTTCCAATGTTCCTCTGGTCATAAGGAACCTTACTAATTTTCCTAGAAATTTCTAAGCAATATGCTAATTATTGGAATTAAAGAAATTTCTAAGCAATATGCTAGTTATTGGAATTAAAGTACTAATAAAGACACATGAACTTGGAAACTAGATAACTTGACATGGAGACCTCCTCTGAACTTGGAAAAATCATGAAGAGATAGCCCATGATAAAGCCTATTTAGGGTTTAAATTTTATGCCATGGTGAATTGTACAACAGAATGGAGAATTCAAATACTCAAAACAATATTTAATTAATTAAAAATCAAAGACTCAACCAAATGACTCAATTCTTTTTCCACATTATTCTCCTCTGTTCACTGAGCAAGAGGGTATTTTTATTTTAATATTTTTATTTTTCTATGCAAAGTTATGCATTTTTAAAGTTCTGAGTTTTTAATTAATTCAGAAAATGGGGATTTTCTCACTTATCCAGCGTGGCGCCCCGTCAACCTACGGTGGCTCCGAACTTCCACACGCCTTCTCCTAATTCAGCGTCACCATCCACCTCAGCGCAGCGCGTCTCCGCTGTCCATGGATCATTTGCTCATCCGGTGCGATCCTGAGCTTCCGTTTGTTACACGCGCGATCCGACAACTCCCCCTCATCATCCCCGACTGGTTTGAACTGAGCACCGTCTGTGCTCTAAGGTTAAAATCTTGGCCGATACTCAACCAAATTGAATTAAATTTGCTCCTACACCTAGATCTAACCTAGGTCTACACATCCATATGGTTGATCAAGCATTAATTCCATGTTTTCTTCAAAAAGGCCAAACCCGAGTTCGGGTTTGGGTGTTTTGAGTCATTAGCTTATTCCATAAGGTGTGGCCTCAATTGGATGGTTGTGACACCTTCAGTGGGGTTTGGCGAAGCTCCTGTAAGCAGCACTTGAACTCCCTTTGAAGTTGGTGTAGAACTCATCAAAATGGTGGCCGGCCTTGGTAGAAGTCCAATGCAGAAACCTCTGTTGATGGGGCTTTGAGGAGGGAACTCCTTCTCTACCTTTGGTGAAGGTGTGGGAAGAGTTAATTTGGATTTGGTGAAGGTTCAGAGAGTATCCTGGTTTCTGGCCTAAAATTGAGCCTTGAAATTGAGCTCAATCAATGGGGATAGGGTAGAAATGCAGCAGGGCTGAGCTTCTTTGTGCTGTGAGGAGGATTTGGAGTGAATTGGGTAGAGTTTTGGTAAGGTCTGGTTCAACAACCCTTGTGGCCATGGAGGTGAGGTGCTTAAATAGCCATGGCTAGAGAGCTCACCAGGGGAAGTTAGAGCTTGGGATCTGCTTCCTAGGTGAAGAGAAGAAGAGTTGTAGTGAACAATAGCAATGGGACAACTCAACAAGGAAGTTTTGAATTTTTGAATTGATTTAGATCTCTTCCTTGTGGTTTTCCAGCGATTGTGGTGGACGGCCGGCCAGGGTCGGTTAGGTGAGCCAGGGAGGTTGAGTGGTGGCAACAATTTGAGTATTTGGAGGTCCCATGATGGAGGTTTAATGGGAATTTAAAATTTGGGTTAAGTGGGGTTAGCTTGGGTGTAACCCTTGGTTCCTTGGCTAAACCTTTTCCCAAAATGATTAGAGCTGATTTTAAGGCCCCCAAGTGGGTTTGGGTGAGGTCAAATGGCTGCTTTGGGCTTGGGGAAAGGAGGTTTAAATGTTTGAATTGGGGAAAATTCAACTGAGTGAGGGAGAGGGAAGAGCCACTTCCCTTTACCACATTTGAAAATTTTGACCTTTGGATGGCCATGTGAGGTTTCACAAGCCATGGTATAATGCCCATGATGCCATGTAATTGTTTCATGCAAATGGTATTTAGGATTTTAGGAATTTTAAATGGAAAATGCCAAAATGCCTAAATTTGGAAAATTGCCATGTAAATGCATGATATACTCCGTATAATTCCATGAAATGATGATTTAATGGTCATGGAATGATATTAGAAGGGAATTATTACATGTGGGCTAAAATTTGGCTTTTAAAATTAATGACATGGGCTTTTTAAAATGCATAAAGGAAATGGGCTTTTAACATGCATGGAGTTATTTAAAATATTGAAATTGATTATGGGATGATTGAATTGGTTTGAAATTGATTGAAATTGGATTATTACATGTTGAAATTTGATTCAGAAGTGAAATTTGGGAAATTATTGACCATAAGGTTCAATTTGGAGAAATTTAGGCTTATGGGCCAAAATTGGTCTTTTTGGGTCAAATTTGGGCTTGGATTTGATGTAAAATTAATGTTGCAAAATGTTTATGGGGGTATGAAAAAGAGTTTTCAACTTTGGTTTGGTTTTGATTTTGGAATTTGGGCTTGTTTGGGTTCATAGTTAGTTTAGGCCAAATTGGGGATATTTCGATTGAGTTGAGCTTGGGTTGAGTTTGAGTGCAAATTGTGGGCAAATTAATATTTCATTTTATTTGTGGGGATGTTAGGAAGATTTTGGAATTTACTTTAAAGAAAATTGAGGGTTTTGGGTTTTATTTGGGTAGTTTCAATCATGAGAATTAATTTGGGAAATTTGGATTTTTGGGGTTTGGATAATTTTAGAAAAGGCTTGGGATCAAATTGGGATTAACTTAACAAAATTTTTGGTTTGTGGGAGTGTTATGAAGGTCTAAAATTTTATTTGGAGAAAATTGGAGTTAATTTGGTTGACATTTGGTTGAATTAGGTTAAGTTTGGGTTAAAAATAAATCAACTTGGGATTCTTGGCAAACTTGGATTAATTTGAC
Organism: Papilionanthe hookeriana x Papilionanthe teres; assembly: GCA_022702705.1. NCBI lineage: Eukaryota > Viridiplantae > Streptophyta > Magnoliopsida > Asparagales > Orchidaceae > Papilionanthe > Papilionanthe hookeriana x Papilionanthe teres. The sequence continues at coordinate 82,416,536 of CM040427.1, read as the reverse complement.
AAAATTGAACTATGGTGTAGTTGTAGAAAATGAAATTGGGAATTTTTGGAACATTTTGCGATTTTTTTTGGATTTTTTTGAATTTTTGAATTTTTGGCTATGAAGGGCATTTTGGTAATTTTGGGAGTTGATACACCTAAAATATATAGTATTTTTATGAACATTTTTATACCTAGTTTTAATGATATTGCACTTTAATGGAAGGTATTTTGTGTTTTTCTTGCAGATATGATGAAAATGGATGGTCATGATGAAAGGAGCAAAATTAAATCAAATTTGGAGCAAAAAAAGATGAAAATTGAAAATTTGGGCACTGGCGGCTAAGCGCCGTTGGGGCGGCGCTTAGCCACCACAGTTAAAAATCGAAATTTAAATGAATTTAGCGCCAATTTCAAAGGGAATGGGATGCAACTCTTGGTGGTAACTTCCATAAATTCCTTTGGGCGACAAGTTTGAATGAAGGGGTGCATTCTTTGGTGGCTACATTGAATCTGGACACATTTTGAAGAGACACCAAGGCACCTTTTGGTTTACTATTTAAAGAGAGTCTTAGGAAAGATTAAGGAGCTCTTCCTTTAACTTTTGAGGAGCTCTTCGTTTGCTTTTTGAGGAGCTCTTCCTTTACCTTTTGAAGGGCTCTTCCACTTGCATTTTGAAGAAATTTTTTACATTATTTTACTTTTATTTTGCGAGAGTTTTTATTAAGAGTAGGAGTAGAGAGTAGAAAGGAGAAAAGGGTCGGAGTGAAGTCTTTTTCTTCTCACTTCTTTTCTTTCTTTTAAGTTTAGTTTTTATTGAAGTCTAAAGTTATTCTGAGTCATCGGAGTTGGGAGATCCGCTCTGAGGAGTTTAGTGAAGAGTTAAAGTTTCAGAGGAACTTCCTGAGTCTTGTGGAGAGAATTTTCAGATAAGTGTTTACTTTTATTCTTACATTTAGTTTTTTAATTAATACTTATTTTTGTTTGTTGTTTTTCATATGGTTTTTAATTTCGAAACAATGTGTTTTTGTATTTTCTCAATGCATTTTGAGTAGTTTACTTTATCTTTTTCTTTCTTAAATGGAGAAGTAATTAATTTATAGAGAATTTTTGTGGAAAGTATAAGTGTTTAAAAGTTGGAAGAAGCTGTGAAAATTGATTCTGAAAACTTTGTTTACTTCTTAATTTGGCCTGTTAAGTTGTAGAATTTCTTGAGATTATGTAAGATCCAAGGCGGTATTGTCTCATAAAAGTTAGTAAGAATCACATGCAATTATATGGGTGAGAATTGTAGTCCATATAATTGAATGTAATATTATAAGATATTTTTATGGAAGGGAGTAAAATTAGAGGATTTTAGAGTGTCAGGCTAAAACCCCCCTAATTTGGTTTGAAGTTTTGAGTTTTGTTATGAGAAGTTAGCCCCCAGTTGGTAGGAATCGAGGGAACTCTAGAGTGAATGACTGGTATCTTTCCTGCCTAACCATGTTCAAAATGATAAAAATTTCAAATTAACTTATGTTCTTTATAGAACCAAGTAAGGGTAAAGAACACATTTGCTTCTATCTGTCACAACAAATTTAAATATTTTCACATCAATACTTTAATAATTATTACTACTTCATAAAAGGAAAGAAAAAGATATTCTAGTTAATAGTATTTTACATACAGTGTTATTAGTTATTATAATTTTAATTTTTTGCTTAACATTTTATTAAGAAAATTTCAAAAGACAAATCAACTTTCAAAACTTTTCAAAATCAAGACATAATTTCAAAAGCCATAAAAAAAGTAAAAAGATAATTTTTCTGATTCCATTAAAGATTTTCAAATTTTCCCTGTGGGTTCGATATCTCGGGGCTTAATCAGAAAGTCTTATATTACTTGATAAACGATACATATACTTGCGTAGTATCCACATTAAAGATCAAAATCATCAACATATATATATCCGGTGGGGTCAAGTTTTTAGTGCCGTTGCCAATTTTCATATCATATTTGTAAGTATAAATATCAGGTGGATCAAGTTTTTGGCGCCTTTGCCGGGGATCAGGGGTATTTGGAAATTTTGGGAATTTTGTCAGATTTGGGTAATTTTGGTCAAATTGGATAGTAGGGAACAACTTGGAATGATTTTGGTGAGTTTTGGGTAATTTGGTAAGTTTAGGGCCCCGACGGTCAAAAATGGAAATTTTGAAAAAATAACGATTGGTTTAAGGTGATTAACATGGAATCATTCTGGTTGAGCCATGAAGCCATCTTCAGCTCACAAGAGCTATGAGAGGACTCATTTAAGCACTCAATATGTTGTTCCTAACCCTCTTAGCCTAAACAATTCCAATTTTTATGCCTTATTTATGATTCAATTCTTAAGGATATTATGCTTTAATCAAAAGGTATTTTCATATTTTTGGATGTAGATGATTAAAAAAGAGTCCAAGAAGGAAAAAGAAGGAAAAAAAGCAAAAAGGAGCAAAAATGGAGCTTATGGAGCAAAATATTGGAATTATTGGCCTGGGCGACTTTATATATGCTTTTAAATACAAGAATTTAATAACACCTTTTAGAATATTTAATTCCTGGAAAATGGCTTCAAAAACTTGATGTGCGATGTTTACTTTTAATTATGAATTTATATTTACATTTTATAATAATTATTGTAAAAGTCATAATTTTAAACGCAAGTATACATATAGTTCAAGTAATACATAATTTTATAGGCTCTAGTGGAGTCCTCGTTATCGATCCCACAGGGATAGTGTTTTTATAAAAAGTAGAAAATGTAAGAAATATTTTAGAATTTTTCAAATTAAAAGTAAGTTATATATATATATATATATATATATATATATATATATATATATATATATATATATATATATATATATTTTCAAATTTAATTTACTAACAATTTTTACTATAAGCAAGTAAGCGATAGTGGTAATAAAGTAAAGTAAGCAGTAATTAAAATTCAATGCAAGTATAAAAAAGACTTTCTCCTTTTCAACTAATACAAGATGTTTCGAATAATTATCTTTTGTGGGAATTTTGATTATGGTATTGTGCCAAATAGAAGCATTCATATTCTTTACCCTTTGGTCTAGGTGTAAAGAACATTGACTAATCTATAGATCAGTTCAGGATATTTTATTAGTAGAATGGGTTAATCTAGGCTCACACTACTAGATGTCCAAGGGTGGCTATGGTCGGCCCTACCAGTGACCCGTTCCCTTTCGATAAACCAAATTATTAGAATTTAGTCTATCATTCTAAAAACTAATTAATTTTACGCCCAATAAATAATATCTTCCTATTTATTTGCACTTCACCTTGAATAACCCGCATAAAGCATTTGACTGCACAAAGATTCATGTGATATCTACTACTTAAGAATTTATCTCCGGATAGGTCTCAAAATTCTTCAACAGGTTTTAACAATTCAAATGACCAATTTAAAAAATAAACTAAGATCAGGTATTAATATCATCACAATGTTTTAAATATTTTAAATTTAATTCTCCTACAAAATTTAATTAATTTATTATCTTTTCATAGTTGAAAGGAGAAAAATAACTAACTGCTCAGAACACATTGAAATCACACAACAAAACATATTTATAAAACTTTGAATCAAGGTACAAATACTTGTCTGAGTGTTCCTTCAAGTGATCCGCTGACTTCTACTAACTCCAAAGCAAAGATGAAATACTCCAACAACAACAACACACAATAAATACTCAAAATAAACTCACTAAATAATAATAAAGATGGTGGCTCCCTAAAATAATTGGATGGAATATAGTGCTTGGGGACTAAAGATGTAAGAAGGGGTGAAAGAGACTATAGGGTGCTAAAAGGGGCCATTTTCTCTGTATAATGTGCTCCTATTTATAGATCTCTGAATTTGAACAGGAGTTGCTTCTCTTCAAAATTCATCCAAATTCAATGCATCTTCTAAAAAGTAACTGTCGCGCCTAGGCGCCGGGATCTGGTGCCTAGGCGCCAAACTCCATGACCAGGACTTCGCACCTCTTCACTTTGGATCACACCTCTTCGTGATTAAAACCGTTTCCTTGTGTCCAAATGCATTGTATCACATGTCCTATATATTAGGAGTAACTTTCAGTCTTCTAGAAGCTCCAATAACAGCTTAACTCCGTCAAAATAACTCCCCAAAATCATCAAAAAATCTTAACAGCGTCTGTATCGAGCTGGCGCTTAGGCGCCGGATTCTGGCGCCTAGGCTCCAGGCCAATAATTCCAATATTTTGCTCCATAAGCTCCATTTTTGTTCCTTTTAGCTCCTTTTTCCTTCTTATTCCTTCTTAGACTCTTTTTTAATCATCTACATCTAAAAACATGAAAATACCTTTCATTAAAGCATAATATCCTTAAGAATTGAATCATAAATAAGGCATAAAAATGGGTATTTTTTAGGTTGATCAAGGTCCATCCATATAAGTCTCCTAAAAGATTCAGGAGGCTAGGTTAAGTGTGAGTGATTTCAGGGTTCAGGCATGTGCAACAATGTGGTGTGTGCAAGCTGGACCTCACCAAGCTCAGGCCACCCAGGGTTATCCTAAGGCTTGACCACCCTATAGGAACTCATCCTTATATTTCTACACATTGGTCCTAACCTTCCAAGTAATTTGGAGGTTGATGAACATCCATGTAGGATTCTAAAGAGAGTTTAGATTTGGTTGAATTTCTAAATGGTGAGTTCCATTTCTAGTCTTCTAGGATAGTCAAAGGGAAAAACCTATGGCTAGATCCTAAGCATTAAAAGGAAGGAAGGACCTCACCAAAAATGAGGTCAACAACCACTTGACACCCGAAGGCATTAAGGCTAACCCTTAAAAAGTGAAGACAAATCTTGACAAGCCTCCCCCCTCGGAACGCCAAAGAAGTACGAAAGCTGAGCGAATGGATAACAGTCCTGAGTTGAGTCATTTCCAATTCAGGAGATAAATGCGTCTCCTTCGAAGTACTGAGGAAAGCAAAAAAGTTAAAGTGGACAAATGAATGTGACAAGCTTTTCAGAATTTGAAATAGTCATTATTCTACCGTTGTTGCAGAGTCCAAAGCCAAGATAGAAACTTTCACTTTATTTGGGAGTCACCCAAGAAGCTATTTGTTTGGTCCTTGTTTGAGAAGAATGAGAGAAGAAATTTCTCGTATATTATACTAGTTAGGTCCTCATAGGGACCGAAATAAGGTATCCTCTTATGGAAGAAACTAATGTTTGCTCTTATTATTTCTACTCACAAGCTTCCGTCGTATTTTCAAACCCATCTGCTTAAGGTGTTCACTGATCTTTTAATTAACTTTACACTCACTCAACTAGAACGTTCGGGTCGATTATTAAAATGGTTTGTAGAGCTAATGCTCCAAAACTTACTGTGGAGTAAGTTGATCGTACAACACAAGTGTACCTGTCAATTTGTTTGTGGTCTAAGAGTTTGCATTTCAATCTCACGAGAAAAGTCTTAACAATTTTTTTGTATAAAAAGCTATAGTTTACTAAATCTAATAAACTTAGCTTGGCGTGATTGCAAAGAAGGTTTAATTCCTAAGTTTTCTGCAAAAATAGAGTAAATTGTAGGTAGCAGAAAAGATAACTAGCAGGAAAAATCTTATGAGTTCTTTTATGAATGACGAGGCTCATGCCTCTGTGATTTGAGGATCGTAGTAATCGTGGCTCTCATAAATATATTCATATGTGATTGTTGTCAATAGGGGATATATTACTCCTTGTGCATATAGTTGGGTCAAAAGAAGCTTAGAATCCATGAAGTTGAGGCTTCCTCAATCCCCATGAAATTCTACATAAATGTTATGATCCTCTAAATTGACTACAGGATTCTACTGGAATGTGTTTATCCTCTCAAAATTTGATGGTTAACCCTTCGTTTCCACTACGCAACAGTTAGAGGTCGTAGTTTCACAAAATTTTTTAACATCCTAGTTGTCCATATTAAGAGTAAATGAAGTTCATAGGTTAACTAACAACATAGGCTATGAAAGTACAAAGAAAATGCTAATGGAAAACATTTCAAAAAAACCACGATTAAATCCATTACCCCTACATCACAGAGACACAACAAGATAATTAGTTGTGCATCATTGAGAAAATCATAGTAAGAAAAATTGTGCAGGATTTCATTGCAAGAAACAGAAATAAGTAAACTTACAATAACTTGTATTTTCCACAATAGCAACAATCCTTCCCCTCATAAAATAATCTCTCAAAACTCACAAAATAGAAGAATACTCACCCTTTGAAGGTTTTAACCAAGAGAGGAAGAAGAACTTCAAGAAAGCACTCAAATTTTCCTTAATCCTTGCCTTTAACAGCCTTCAACTCCTCTTTGCTTCATATTCTCCTCCAAAAAGCCCTAAAATTCTTTTTTAAAGTCAATATCACTGATTTTTCAAGCAAAATTCCTTCCAAAAGTGGATTTGACTCGTTGGCATGGTCACATCAGTGTGCTGGTCAGGTCCGCGTGATTAGGCTGAACTGCAGCGTGGTCACACCACTGATCTACAGTCTATGGCATGGTTAAGCCAAATCTAAAAGCTAAGTTAACTAAAGTTACTCTCTAAATTTTTAAACAGAATTAACTAACACAGACAAATTTTGCAATGAAAGGTTCAAATATGGAAAAGGCATATTTCCCCTTACAATGATACTATGATGAGTGAATGATATAGATTGATAAAATTTTGTATTGTGTCAAATAGGAGTATTTATATTATTTACCCTCTTTAGAGTACCCCCTCTTCACAGTTATGAAAAGAACATTGGTAAATCATAGGCTTAGTCCCTATATCCATGGTTAGGCTAGTAGGATACTGGCTCTCACTTCAAAGCTACCACTTCCCTTCACATGAAGGCTAACTCTAGCTTTAGTTACCAACCTCTATGACTAAATTAGGGATTTCAGCCTCTCACCCTAAAATCTCCAATTTGATGCCCATCAAACCACATTTCACTATTTATTTGCACTCAACCCCCATGAACTGCATAACTCATTCATGGACATTGAATGAATTCTCCACTTTTTGTTGTAGAACACTTAGTCCTCTCGGATTGAATGTTTCACAACAAATTTTAACAATTCAATTGGCCAGATTAAAAAGTAAATTAAATACGAAGTGAAAAATCATCACCATTTCTTAACATTTAAATGACACATCAAATCTACATCACCACTTCACCAGATCTCATTGTAAGGAGAAAGACAAAGTAAACTACTCAGAATTCATGAGAAAGATATGACAAAACGTGGAATTTATATTTAAACGCAAAGTCATATAAATAAAAAAAGTAAATACAACTTATCTCAAATTTTTCTCCAAGAAAATCCCTTGAAGTTCCTTTGAATCCTTTTCTCTCTTCACAACAACACTCAATTCCCTCTTTAGAATAGTAAGGAAGAACCAAACTTTCACTTTCCTCCTTCTCATACACTCTTTAGAGAAGAATCCCTCACAAAACAAGACTTCTACTCACTTGAACACACTTTCACACTCACTCTCCAAAACCTTAACACACTTTACTCACACTCCAAAGCCTCCACTCCCTCTCTTCTCTCTTCTTCTTTGTGTCAAAATCTATTTGAAATAGTTTAGAAACGAATTCTCAAAAAGTTTCTTCAAGCAACCCTTCAAAAATCGTCCAACTACATTAAATTAAGCCTCCACCGACTTTGGGCACCGTCTGCATCCTATTGCCAATTTAATTTTGAACTCTCTGAATTTGGGTGTCGGTGGTGTCCATTCCGGCGTCGTCGGCGCCCATTCCGGCGTCGTCAGCGCAAGTAGGCTGATTTCTTCATTTTGCCTCTTTTTACCCCAAATTCGTTTCTTGCTTCATTTTGCTCCAAACACCTAAAATCATCATACCTGCAGCAAAACATGAAAAATACCTTTCTTTAAAGTGCAATATCACAAAAAATGAGTACAATTTATATATATGAAAACTAACATATTTTTGGTGCATCAGTTGATATTTCGACCTTCCTTAATTTCCTTCATTTCATCCTTAAGATCAGTTTTAAATTGATGTTATTTAAATCTCTTTCATTGGTCTTGAATGTCCTTAAGGTGCTTTAAGAGGATTTGACCAATTTATGAATACTTAAGTTTTTCCCTTAAAGATAACTTTAAAAGGGGTTTTCATTAAAGAATAATGGAAAAGCTTTATCACTTAAGTTCCACTTGGACACCCTACTTATTCACCATTTTCTTCCTTGAATTTTTATTGTGCCAACCTCAAGCCTTTTTCTTAGGACTTTATTTTTTGACTTTTTCTTCTTTCCTTTTATTTTTATTTTTATTTTTCTTTCATTTTCTCCTGAGAATTATTATATCTTGTTAGCAACTTGTTCTTTCAACTTTTAAATATAAAGAAGGGTAGTGTTTCTTAAGCAATAAAACTCAAACATGAAATTTTAATGTCTTTTTCAGTTAAAACTTAAGCTAATATGAATGTGGTCAAAATAAAATGAAAAAGAAAACTAAAAACATCTTGGTTTGCCACTTAATATTTAAATTATATATTTTTAATAATCTATGGATTTCTGACATTAAAGCCTTAAGTTGTTAAGTTCAAAATTATTATTATTGACCTATTAAAGTCAATCTTTTCTAAATGATATCTATCTTCATTTACTAAATTGTGCTAAGCATTTCGAAATAAATTTATATTCCTAACAGGAGTTACCAAAATAAATTTAATCTTCTACAAAGTTATGTGAGTTCTTTTAAGGTTCATAACAATAGATATTTCTCTTCCCCAAACTTTCTTTTTTCCAACATATGAATAACATGAAGTAGCATAAAAATAAAAAGTAAGTTACAGGAAAAGGTAAAAGCAGGAATAGTCATATGAATCTCAGCAAGTACAGTTATGTATAACATGAAATAATGCATAACTCTGAAGAGGTCTAGAAGTGTAGTAGCAAGGAAATGGGGTTCTAGACTTTTTCCCCAACAGCAGGGACTGACTACACCATAGAGGGACATGATACATAAACTCATCAAATAGAAATCTAAACCAAATTTCAAAGCAAATTTTGGAATAAATGCTAAAAGGACACTCATCCTCAACACAACAGATAATGCTTGGGTTGTCTCCCATGCTAGCACTTGATTTAACATTGTTAGCAAGATGAAGTCTCCGACAACCAACTTAGACTTGGTCTCTAAAATCAAACTGCCAATTTAGTAACCCCTAATCGCTCATCTCAAATTCAGGTTGTCCAAAATTTTCTCTCTCATACTCAAGTGATGTTACTCTCTCTGCTCCTCCCCACAAATACCAAATATGTCTCGTCCATTGAGGTTTTGTCGTAACCTCTCACATTCAATCAGATAATCAACAATGATTCCAAGAGGTAGACTAAAGTGTTCTCCTAATAGGACGGGGTCTATAGGCTGTAATTTTTTAAAAGGAAGAGTAATACTATCACCAATCAAATTTCCCAAAAAATTTATTAATTATCATTTGCTCTTCCAGGTTCAATTCAATAGATTGAATTTTTACTACCTGAGCCACCGTCTCAACTTTCAGGTCCTGTTCATTTCAAGAGCCTTGGGGAATGTCTTGTGATTTTAAAACATCAAATGTAACTTCTTGATCATTATCTCTCAAAATTACATTCCCCGCCATCAATAATAGTCCTATCGGTGGCTAAGAAGGGTAGCCCAAAAATCACATTCATCTCTTTATTGATGTTTAGATCCAAAATCACAAAATCAGATAGAAAGGTGGATCTATCTACTGTGACAAGCCTTTCAGCTATTCCTAGAGGATGAGTCACAAATTGATTTGCTAATTGAAGTGCCAAATTAGCTGGCTTAATTTCACATCTTCCAAGTTGTTTGAAAATATTTAGATGCGTGAGATTAGCACTGGAACCTAGGTCACAAAGATCTTTTCCTTGAAAATCAGTTCCTATGGCATAGAGAATGGTAAAACAACGCAGATCTTCTTTGGGCTTTTGCAACCTCTGAGGAAATGAAAGTGGAAGTCCATCAGATGGGTCAATATGAATGTCAAAGGAAACTTTTCCTAAAAAAAGACTTCACAGGGGTGTACTCATCCTTATGGCTTGCTCCTCTTTCTTCTCCAGTTCTCAATCCTATTACTGTACACTGCTTCAAATTTTGATCTTTGGGATTTGTATCTGTGTTACTAGTATTGCCCTAGGGTGTCTATTCTTCATTGAGCTTGATAACTATTCCAATTGATTTTCCAGATTTTTTATGGTTACAACTTGGCTTTATAACGTGTTCCTCATTTGAATAACTAACTCCTTGATAGGTGATTTTTTTAGATGGTTGGAAATTTGCTTGGATTTAGGGTGGTTATTGTTGCCTCTTGGTGATTTCCTTAGTTCTGCCAACTACTTGCAAGGTTGTTCTAAGTGTTCCCTCATTTTTTATTGTTATTATTCTAAGAGAAATTTGGGTGATTTCTCCAGCCTGGGATGTAGATATTGGAGTATGGATTATTAACAGAGTTTCCTGTTACATTAACAGTCTTTAAGGCTAACATACTCGGATCTACCACCAATCTATTCATCATTCCATCGTTAGGTGGTAATCCTTGCATAGGATTTGTCCCCAGATTATCTACCTTTATAAAGACCATAGCTACTTGGGTTGTCAGGATAGCTAACACATCAAACATATGAACACTATCTTTTTTCTAGGGTGTAACTGTCTCTGCAGGCCATTATAATTGTTTGTGGCCATTTCCTCTATCAATTCGCATGCTTCATCAATTGGTTTAGACATCAATGATTCTCCTGCAGTGGCATCTATTATGGATCTCAGGGAACCTTTCAATCTCTTATGAAACATTTGAATGACAATCCAATCACGTAAGATGTGATGTGGACACCTCCTAAGTGATTCCTTGAATCTTTCTCATGCCTCATAAATATACTCTTCATCAATTTGTGTGAATGAGGTACTTTCATTCCTAAGCTTTGTAGTTTTAGATGGTGGAATGTATTTTGCCATAATTTTTGAGCAAGGTCATTCTAGGTTTTGATTGATCTTGGGGAAAGAGAATTAATTCATACCTTAGCTTTGTCCCTTAAAGAGAAAGTGAAAAGCCTAAGTCGAACGACATCACTGGGGTCACCATTTTATATGAAAATGACATACAGTTTGTGGAATTTAGCCAAGTGAAGGTTTGGTTGATTAGCAGAAAGTCTCTGAAACTGGTTGTTTTGAACCATCTGGATTATGAGAGGTCTTAATTCAAAGGTGTTGGCTTCTATAGATGGGTAATTGATGCTCATATAGATTTCTTCAATAGAAGATTTAGTGTATTCCCTAAGTGCTTTTATCATGGGAGTGTTAGCATCAGTCATCTCAATGGGTGTTTCAGTAAGTGAATGTGTTCTTCTAAGATGTGTAATGGTTCGATCGATCTTAGGGTCAAAAGGAGCAAGGTCAGCCTTAGGTCTCACAAACATGGAAAATAATAATAATAATAATAATTAGTGCAACACATCGTCACAACGATTCACATAAGTCAGTCAACAAATATACATGCAATGCACACACAATATGTAAGAAAGAAAACACAACAAATTTAACAGCAAATAATTCTTAGGATTTTTGGTTTTTTAATTTTTTTAGCTTTTTAATTTTTTTCAGCACTTGCAAGAAAATGTAACAACAATACAGATGCAACCACAAAAGCAAATAAGAAAAACAGGAAAATGAAAGTGCCAAACTTACATCTTAAGTCTTTGTTTTTTATCATTTTTTCTCTTTTTTTTTTTGAAGGAGTCACCAGCTTATCTGTTGTTATATAATTCTCGTTTTTGAGTAAATCTCTCTTTCAGATCATCTGGATAATTTGGAGAAGAGAGGAATCATAAAGGATGAATATATGATAATAAAGATAAATGAGAAAAGCTCCTTGAGAACTTTTGTGTCGTAAACTTTGTGTGAAGGCAAAAAGTATATGTCCAAATGAGATCAGATCGAAAATTCTTTAGAATGTGCCATGACAAGGACCATATGAAAGCAACCTACAACTAGAGATTCAAGTATGTGTACTTGTTTTGGGGTTATGAGCAACTGCTAAAGGGACATATCCATTTGGTTAATTACATCTTAGGGGCACCTAAGAATACTCTTGATTAAAAAGATCATGCTTATATGTATATAACAAATATTAAAGGGTGTCACAAAGGATAGTTTTCTCACAGGATCATTTGATTTTGAAAATGTGATAGCAGCAATCTCACAGGAAGCGATAGCAATGAATCTCACATCTCAACGATAATTTGGAAAGTAGCATTTGATTTTGAAAATAATTTTAAGTTTGAAAATTTTAAGATATGAGATCAAACCGATCTCACATCCCAAATAGTTTGTATAAACGAGCGCTGCATCACAAACTGTGTATCTATTCTGAAGAATAAACACACTGCTTGATGATGAGGTTGGATTAAATAAACTAAAAGATTTGTGACATCCGTTTGGTCTGCGAACCAATTTTATAAGCCGACAAGTTCCCCTGCTTAATATAAAGGAATTAAGCAGGGTTTATATTACCTGGGTTCTAAAAGTTTCCTATAAGGGCAAGCCCCTATAGTTAATTACATCTTAAATGACGAGAATCACATAAGAAAAATCTCGATAATGATCAGTGGTTTTGTTCTCAAGAATTTCAAAGTTTAAGGTTTCAAACAAATTGGATTTTGGAAATTTCAATAGGGAATAGCTCAAATTTGGAACAGTTTATTTTAGGAATCAAAAAGAAGAGAAGTAGGGGATGTCACGGACCCGAAGTGAACTTCAGTGACTTCCCAACTATCCTATGGTTTGGCTTCAATTTGAGATAAAGTTGTAATCCTGCCAATTTTAGTTAATTAGGACTTATGCTTGTATGATATGTTTACACAAATAGCCTCGAAGATGTGAGGGTTTATGTCGTACCAAACAACTACCTCGGGATCCTAAGATCGGTTAGGGCTTAATTTACATAATATGATTATGCAAATGCCTAACGAAAAGTTGAGGATTTATGTTGCACTGGGCAAACTACCTCGAAATCTTATGGGTTGGTTATTTAATTCTAAGAATGGGTTGGCATTATTCCATAATTTTTCAAAATGTTGTGATTGACCTTTTGTCTATCGTCGAGGTAAGACACCACGTTGAATTAAATTTTGAACAAAGGGAGAGTACCACTCAAAAGGCAGTTACATTAGTTCAGATGAAGCAACATCTTCAAGTTGTACATCATTTTCGGTTTGGAAGAAGAAGCACCACGGTAAAACTTGATTGGTTTAGTACCACCACCATGCACTTCCTTGACCATCATACCCTCGACCTTATTAGGGTGGATCGGGGTTAGGGTCATAGTATGTACATAGTGGTTAATCTTCTCGTACATTGATTTATATTCTTCATTCTTTTCATCTTCGAGAGAGATCTTGAACTGGGGTTTCTTTTGATTTACTATTGCTGCTTCTTTCTTGATTTCTTCTTCTTCGGAACTGTTCTCCTAATCAACGTTGATGACCGGTTTCTTCTGTCCAACTGTTCCAACGTCTCTTCCTCAACCTCGTCCCCGGCCTCGACCTCAAGTGCGAGTTCTGGAGAGACCTTCACCATCTCGCCGTAAGGGAGTGGTGAGTAACTGTTGGACTAGAATTTCAGGTTCTTCGTCGTCCCAAACTTCTTTTGCTTCGTTTGGTACGGTATTTCTGGATAAGATTGTTTTCTTCGGAGGCGCGTAATAGGCTGCATCTTCATGAATTCCAATCTCATGTACGAAGAATGGTTGCAAGTCACCCTTAATACATTGTTCTCCTCCTTCGTAATACTTTATGCACTGGTCAGAGACGACGGTACCATCCGGTATTCATGGATCCATGGTCGACCCAGTAGAGCGTTGAACGATGTCTCAGAATCAATTATGTGGAATTTTACGGTTGTCTTTACTAATCACCGGTCTTCATTAATAGTGTTATCGATCCAAGAGCTCTTTCTCCCTTCTGATTGAACCCTCTTAATAACATCTTATCTGCTTCAAGCTCGCGAGCATCAATTTCCAAATATGCTAACGTTTGAAGGCTCAGTATGTTGATCGATGCTCCCGGATCAACCAACACTCTGGAGAGCGTAAACTTTCCAATAGTGACTGAAATGTACAACGGTCGGTTGTGATCAGCTATTCTCAGTAGTAGATCATTGTCCGTGAAGGTAACACCTTGCTTTTCTTTTAACGAGCAAACCTCGTTGAAGAAATTACAGGCCATTTGAGTTAAACAAATCTCTGGATCAATTAGAGCTTTGATCAGAGCTTCCCTCATCTCCTTTCACAGGATCAGAGCATCGTATATGCTCAGTTTGGCTGGTAGCTTCCTAAGATGGGCTAGCACGTTATAGTCCACTTTATTACCATGTTCCTCAGTTTCTTCCCGAATGGGCAATTCCTCTGCTGGGGTTGGCTCCTCCTGAGCAACCACCTGCTTTCATTTATCCTTTGGACCCATTCTCGGAGGTAGAACTTTTCCGCTTCTTAGGTTAACTTTAGTTACTTGTTATGCATCTGGTGCTGAATCTGCCGGTGTCTCCTCTTGAATCGGAATGACTGGCTTTTCTGGAGTTACTTCGGATTCTGATAACTCTAATTCTATCGTGATTGGAGCTCCTCGAAATTCACAAATGGACTCGTTGCTTGTTAAGTTTTCGTAGCCTCCTTTGTGAACATCTTCTTCGTCGTGGTCAACGAGGTTGTGTATGATTTGAGAATCGTTATTTGTATTGGAATCGAGATCTGGATTAAGTCGGTTGTTGCTAGTTACGTAATCGTTAGAAACAGTCAAAACGTAGCCAACGCGATAACTCTTATCATTATACGATCCCGCCGGGGTGAGCAAATAATCATACAGAGTCAGAAGTTTGAGGGATTTCTCCCCCGAATCGGAAACAACCATCCTAGGATAAGCAGCCCCTAATCTACCCTTTGGAGCCTCGATCTTCTTCTCTTCTACGATCTTCTCCTCCTTCTGAGGTGGTTCTTCGATCGCAAGCGATAGTGCCGACTCGACAGGTTTCAAACTCTGAGTTGAAGCGCATACCGAAGCGGTCTGGCTGTGATCCAAAATTTTCTTTGAAGACTTTGTCCAGACGGTTCTCCATCCATCATTGGTTGTATACGGGTTTATCAGAACAATAGGATCCGTCGAGATAACATTGACGGAACCTCCTTTTTGGGGTTCATTCATGTATTCCTTTGGGATCGTTATGTTCCCTTTCCGGAGATTGTCGTCAAGCCAACTCTTGAAAGTGATGTAATCCTCTATCTTGTATCCGAGCATTCGGTGGTAAGGCAATAGTTCGGATGATCTTTCTTGTTGACTTCTTCTGGCCTCTTGGGCTCCGGTAGCTAAAAATCTGGTGTTTTCATTAAACTGCGGAACATCTTTGCTACCGCTTCAGTTTTGAATGGATATTCCTTATTCAGAAAATCTTTCAGAGTACGCTGTGGACGAGGCGGTTGTTCATAATGCTGAGGCGACTGATAGCTCGGTCGAGGCTGTTGATAACCCTGCTGAGCTTGCTGATAGATCTGTTGCGGTTGTTGGTATGTCTGTTACGGTGATTGATAACTAGGCTGTGGCCGCTCTGGCTGTATCTGAACTGGCTGCTTACCCTTATCTACTGTCGCGACGATTTCGGATTTCTTTTCAAAGGTTTTTACAGGCTTCTGCTTATCATTCTTGTCCATGAAACTTAACTACTTTGCCTCTTCTTTCAAGCTGCCGGCCTTGCTAAGCAACTTCTCGAAAGTCTTGATTGTAAATCCTTTAAGGAGAAGTGCTATCGGGCCATGGATACTCTTAAGCAAGATGCCGATTGCATGCTGTTCTTGAAGCTGTGGTTCACACTTCATGCTTAAGTTCCTCCATCGAAGTATGTAATCCACTAAAGTCTAGTTCGGTTTCTGGTGCTCCACCACTAGATCACAGATGGGGATGTGGTGCCGAGCCCCGGCAAACCGATTAACGAAGAGGTTTTCCAATTCTAAAGGTCTTAAGCGAACCATTTGGCAATTCTGCGTACCAGTCGAAGGCGATCCATGACAAACTGCGGTCGAACTGACGGAAGAGTAAAGCGTCACTCCCACCGGCATTGCAGCAACAAGCACGAAAATGTGCGACTTGCTGCCGGGGGTTTCCCGTTCCATCAAAAGTCTTAAACATAGGTGGTACGAAGCCTTTCGGGTATTGGACTGCATCGAACTCTTCGGGGTAAGGTCTACCCGTATGAATAGATGCTCCGCTCTTAGATTGTGCTAAGGCTTCTCGCACTTCTTCGTTCTACCATGTTTTTAATGTCCTTTTCGGGAATCATACTCTGTGTAGAATCCTTCTTTGGTGGCTCATCTCCGTTGACGGATGTGATCTCTTTTCCTCCATCTGCAATATGGATGATCTCTGGAGGTATATCTTTCTGAGGATGTACCTGACTCTGGAGAGTGGCTAAAGCAGCAGCCATCTCTTCCATCCTCTTTGCCATCTGGGAAATTGCGTCATCTCTTTCCCAAAGCTGTGCTCTCATCACTTCCGGTTCATCTCTTTCCGCAGTTCTTGGGAGCACCTTGTGAAGCTGATGATGCTCGTGTCTCAACCATATTGATCTCAGCATACTCCTCATCCATGAACTCTGATGAATCAACTTCATTTTCAAACTTTTCTCCTCTTTCTTTCGCTAACCGTCGGATATCCGTCCTTAGCTTTCCAGACGGTCTCGCGGTTGTCGTGTGATGGCTGTTGAACTTCTTTTTTGGGAGTTTCTTTTATCCAGTAGCACTTTCTTCTGATTCAGGCTCTTTGACGAGGCTTTTCTTCTCAGGACGTTGTGTTGGTCTCGGCTCGGTAATAATAGGTTGCCACACCATCCTTCTTGCAGCAGAAGGCCTAGGACCGGACGGTCTATCGGCTATATGCTGGTAGGTGGTGCCCTCCCTAATATGATGGCCCGATACAACAGGAGGTGAACTAGCTCTCATTTTCTTCCTTGGTTTCTCTATGGCAGTGACAGGCTCTACTCGCGGTCCGAGGCGGGATCTGGCTGGCACTCGTCCCATTCTTCTTAGGATTTCTGACACGGGGCATCTTTCTTTCTTTGCCGATTTTTCTATCACGACTTGTAGGCGAGCAAATGGCGTAGTCTTAACCCTTTTTCTTTTGTAGTTACTATAGTATGCGAGGTCGGGGTAATGTAGAGGCAATCCTTCGGACGTCTTCTTCATCGGATGCGACAGAGAGGGGGTGAAACCTACTTCCTTCCAACAAAGGTGTATACTCAGGCAGTTCAGGGATCTCTTCCAGGAAAGCAACTTCAGCGGTCTTGGCTTTCTCAATCCTGGCTATCTTTCTCTTCTATTTCTCCTTTGAGTCCGAGTTAGGGGTAAAACTCTTGAACTGGACCCAATTTCGAAAACAAATGGTATTGTAGCAAAATCTGTACCCTCCACGGTGACAAGCTCATCACAGACTTGGATTTACTTCCCCTTCAGTTTGGCAGAAGCCGGGGTAGGTGCAGAGATGACTAGACCGGTGGGGGTAGAGACAACAGTCCTCCTACGAATAACAGTATTTCTTTCGGCTGGAACCCTTTGCAGGGGAGGGAATTCTTGAGTCGACTTCAGGTTGAACTCAATTACGGGCTCCTCAGTTTCTGGCACTTTGTCCATTAGTGTGAAGAGGGTGACGTCAGCGAACTTAATATATGTATTGTTGAATCCTTGTCCAAAATGGATGATTCCATTGTCGGGCAGTTCATCTTTATAGATGGCGAAGTCCATTTCATTGGTGAAGGAGAAAATTAACTTTGGTGCAGTCATTTTCTGCAGTGTAGATTCCGAATGTCAGTCCCGAATTATGCTTCCTTTCATCACAAAACTTAGAAAGAAAAAGAAAGAGTCCGAACACATTCTCGTTTATCTTAATGTATTTATGATTTTTAAGAGAATTCATTTATTAGAAGGTTGTTTATTAGAGGATTTGTTTGTTAGGAACAAAATGATTAAAGGTATAGAAAAGGTAATGGACCCGATTCAGAATTGGAAAGGAAGAGAAAGTCTCATAAGACTCCTCAACCCGAAGGAACGCTCCTAAGCTAACACCTATTGGGGGTCCACCCCACCTCAGAAAAGAGGTAAAAGGATTTTGGAACCTCTCTGTTTAGGGTGTCTAAACAGTGGATCCTAAATCCGAGAGAAGTTGGCTATACCCATTCAAGATAGAAATGAACGTGGTATGCCAACGGAAAGAATGGTAGTTTGCTCCACTAGGGACATGGATACACTACCGATTTATGAAAGCAAAACCATCTGATCAAAATGGAGAGAGGAACCAGTCCCCAGCAAAGTCGCCAGAAGTTGTACGGCTTATTTTTAGATTGTGTTGTATTTTGAAAAGGGGTCGCCAAACAGAAATTGTCGGCGAATTTCAAATTTTAAATTTAATTTAAATATATATAATTTGGAAAGTAGCATTTGATTTTGAAAATAATATTAAGTTTGAAAATTTTAAGATATGAGCTAAAACCGATCTCACATCCCAAATAGATTGTATAAACGAGCGTCGCATCACAAACTGTGTATCTATCCCGAAGAATAAACACACTGCTTGATGATGAGGCTCTATTAAGTAAACTAGAAGATTTGTGACATATGTTTGGTTTGGGAACCAATTTTATAAGCCGACAAGTTCCCATGCTTAATATAAAGAAATTAAGCAGGGTTTATATTACCTGGGTTCTTAAAGTTCCCTATAAGGGTAAGCTCCTATAGTTAATTACATCTTAAATGACGAGAATCACTTAAGAAAACTCTCGATAATGATCAGTGGTTTTGCTCTCAAGAATTTCAAAGTTTAAGGTTTCAAACAAATTGGATTTTGGAAATTTCAATAGGGAATAGCTCAAATATGGAACAGTTTATTTTAAGAATCAAAAAGAAGAGAAGTAGGGGATGTCACGGACCTGAAGTGAACTTCGGTGACTTCCCAACTATCCTATGGTTTGGCTTTAATTTGAGAGTTTATTTAATGTTGTAATCCTGCCAATTTTAGTTAATTAGGACTTATGCTTGTATGATATGTTCACACAAATAACCTCGAAAATGTGAGGGTTTATGTCGTACCAAACAACTATCTCGGGATCCTAAGACCGGTTAGAGCATAATTTACATAATATGATTATGCAAATGCCTAACGAAAAGTTGAGGATTTATGTTGCACTAGGCAAACTACCTCGAATTCCTATGGCTTGGCTATTTAATTCTAAGAATGGTTTTGCTGAAGTAGACCCGAGTTTTGCTGAAGGAGATGGCCGTGCTGCCCACTATGCTCCAAGCTCCTTGTTGTTGTAGAGGTTTAGTTTTAGAAGGTGAAAATCAGGAGATGAGGAAAGTGTTTTGGTTTTAAAAAATCTTAAAGTTCAGGTGTTTTTAATGTTTTGTTAGGGGAATCTTAAAGTTGATTATAACAACACCGGTTAAGATCCCACGGTTCCATCATTCCAAGCCTTGTTATTTTTATCGAATTCACTTAGTCCAGATGAATTTGCTAAACTCAACTAAATGAGTTCCACACTTTCATTTAGACCGTGGGAAATCCCGTTAGCAACACGTAGGTTACATCATCCGAGGTATTCCCGATCATCCAATGAGTCATTTTAATTTAGTTATAATTGCAGTTTTGTTGTTCTGTTTGTGATTAAGTTTTGAGTTGTTTTATATTTTGAATGTTGTGGCGGTGAATTTTATCTTGTTGTGACTTTTAATTTAGTTTTGAGTTTCAATTTTGTGGCTATCCTAAAGGTTTCAGTTTTCATGCAACAATCTTGTTTAACATGCAAGAAAAGTAAAACGCAGTACATGTAAGTAACTTGCAATAAAATAAAAGCGTACCTGGAGGGTCTTCCCGTCATTCCAAGCTACACTTAAAACACATGTTAAAGTATTTATATATTTGCAAGAAATACCTAGGTAAAGCTAAGGGAAGGTTATGGTTGTCTACCAAATTCCTAATCTTATTGCTAGTCATTTCCTATGACGTCTAGGTTCTTGTGTTTTGTTTAAGGATGATCTTCTTCATTAAAGAACAATTAAGTTCAGTTGTTCTTCTAAAAATACCCATCATATTGAGAAAGTGCTTAGGATAAATCCTAAAGATCTTTTCAATACTTCTGGGACTATTTTGAGTCCGAGTGAATTTAATTGCACAGGTGAATTAATCCTCCAGAAGTTAGTCAAGTTTTGTTTCTTACTCAGTGAATTAGGATGTTTGATTATCCTATGAGTCAAGTGACATTTCACTTAATTCTTTACTTAAGAGTTATAATAATGAAAGCCTTTAAGGGCAAATCAATTTATTAAAGATTTTAATGATTTAAAATTGGAATTGATGATTTAAAGTGATTTAATTTAGTTATGAAATTTTAATAATTTTAAGTTTGGAATAGTGTTCAAGTTGTTTTAATTTAATTAAATCTTTACACTTTAAATGATCTCAATGTATTAGATTAATTTGGGTTGAAAGAAGTGTTTAGATTATTCAATTTAGATTTTAATTATTTAATTTTAATTTAATTGAAATATTTTAGGTTAATTTTTAATTGGTTTGATTTTTAATTATGAATTATTTTTTAGGTTGATTTTGATGTTTCAAGTTTGTGTTAGATTTATTTTTAAAGTGATTTCAAATTAATTTTAATGTTTTAAATTTATTTCAATTTGATTATCAAATCACCTAATGTTTTAAGCATTTAATTTAATTAAGGTTTATTTTCCCTTTAATTATTTAATTATTAATTGTAATTATCATTTTTGAGTTTGATTAAGATTTGAATATTATTAAAGTGATTCATTTAGGGATTTTAAATTAAAGAATTAATATCTTCTTAAATCATATCCCTAATCTTAATAATCCAAATTTTAACTTATTCTTCCAAAATTCAAATCTCCTAATTAATTAAGGTTTACTTTAAGTATTTTCAAGATGATTAATGCGCTTCTACCCCTTAATTATTTAAGTTTCAATCACCCAAGGGAAAATTAAGATCAGATATTTTACCCTCCCCTTGATTAAACTTACATATTAATTAGGGTTAAAATTCATTAATTACCTTTATGCCTTTTAAGCATGTTCATTTCATAACTCATCAAATTAAGCTCAAATGAACTTAAAATTTTAAGTTCATTTGAGCTTAATTTAATGAGTTATGAAATAATTAGGCTTAAAAGGGCATAATAGTAATTAAGAATTTTAACCCCTAATTAAAACTTTAGGTTTAATCAAAATGGAAGGTAAAATATTTGATCTTAATTTTATCTTAGATGATTGAAATTTTGGGAAATTAAAGGGTAGGAACCCATTAATCATTTCTAATAATCAAAGAGAAAAATGAAACCTTAATTAATTAAATAATTTAAATTTTGGAAGATTAGTTGAAATTTGAATTATTAAAATGGGGAGTATAACTTAGGGAGACTAGAACCCTTTAATTTAAGATCCCTAAATAAATCACTTTAATAATATTCAACTCTTAATCAAACTCAAAAATGATAATTGAAATTAATAATTAAATAATTAAAAGGAAAATAAACCTTAATTAAATTAAAAGCTTAAAACATTAGGTAATTTAACAATCAAATTGAAATAAATTTAAAACAATAAAAATTAATCTCAAAGATCACTTGAAAAAAAATCTAAAACAAATTTGAAACATTAAAGAAAATAAAAAATAATTCATAATTAAAAAAAAATCAAACCAATTAAAATTAATCTAAAATATTTTAATTAAATTAAATTTAAATCATTAAAAGTTTAATTAAATTGAATAATCTAAACACCTCTTTCAAACCAGATTAATCTAATACATTGAGATCATTCAAAATGTAAAGATTTAATTAAATTAAAACAACTTGAACACTATTCCAAATTTAAAATTATTAAACTTTCATAACAAAGGGTCTGTTTAGGGCTGCTGAAGCTTATCCAGCTTATCCAGATAAGCAGCTGATCTGGATAAGCTGTTGATCAGTAGCTGATCCATATAAGTTGTTTGTCTGTTTGGTTTGTGATTTTGGAAAACAGCTGATTTGCAGCTGTTTGTGGAAAAATGACTATTATGCCCCTAGAATGAATAAGCTGTTAGACTGTTTAGTTTCTGCATTTCAAGAACAGCTTATTTGCAGCTGTTTGTAGAAAAAAAATTGTTTTCACTCTTTTTTATTCCTAAAATTATTTTAAATTATAAAATATTATTTTAAAATATAAAATCTTATTTTTAAATCTTATTTTAGAACATAGTTTAAAATAAAATGTAGGAAAATTTATGTTCATACCAACTAATTTTAAATTATTTAAAAAACTAGCTACAAAGCTTCACTTCAGCGCGTTCAAACAAATACCACACATTTCTTATGTATTTATAAATATAAATCAATTGTGAAGCAGTGCTCGAGAGTTAAAAAAGAAAGGACGGTAAAAAAAACAATGAGTCTAATATACTCCTCAGTCAATGAACATATAAAAAAGAACAGTACACAGGAGTTTAGAGAAATAAAACATATGATCTTCACTCAATAGTGACTATCTATAGATCTATTAAAAAACAAGCAGAATAACAAAATTACAACCAAAGTTATGATAATATTCATTTTAAAATGTAGAAGAGGCATGTCTGGAGCAATGTTCTCTGGTTGGGATGTCGTAGAACTCTGAGCAACACTGTGCGCCCGGGATATTGTCAAGTCCCCATCGCTATAGGAAGCGGAATAGATCGGAGTGTCTGCCCACCTGAAGAACTGACACCTGTCGAGACCGTTTGCCACCGTGGGCACCTGTAGATTTGCCGACCGTAGCTATGTAGCTGGTGCGATGTGAGCAACACCGTAGGAAGTCCGCAGCGGCAAAACACTTGCTCGGAGTTCCTCGAAAACTTTGAGCTCATTTTCCCTGTAGGAAATGCAAAAAAAATAGATATTGTTAGTGATGGAACAATTTGTATTGAAATAAGAAACTATTTTGGCTTTTAAGAAGCGGTTGCCAATAAGGATATTGGCCATCCAAGCTGCTTAAACAACCAACACATCCAAACCTGATGTTCCAGCCACTTTTACTTTACTCGTTTCAAAAAAATTTTACTTTACAAAATCAACTCTAAAGGATCAAAATATGGATCACTAGCAGCGGTTGTCCTGTATTTAGGCCGTCCAAGTCGTTATAACTCACGAAACCATAGATAATTGCTCTTCTATGAAATAATGTTCACAATTTACCACATAAGATTGTAAAAGGATGCCCTTTCTGCTACCATTCCCGGGAAAATTCTTCAGCTATTCTCGGGTAGGGGCGAGCAGAGAACAAACCCATACTATAAAGCGAGATAATACCAACATGTGTAAGAGAGATGACCATTTGTATGAAAAACTAGTCCCGTTTTACTTTTTAGAGCATTTTCATACATACCACACAATTCTTATGTGTTTACCCAGCTATCATAGAATTGAGATATGGAACAACAAAATAGCATCAATACCTTCAACACTACCAATGAGAAGAAGAAGCCATTTAATACACGGACTGAATTACACATAATTTCCTTTCACATAAACTTTAAATACTACAATGAGAAGAAGAAGCCATTTCTAATAAGAAGAAGTCATTTACGGGGCAATTTCTAATAAGAAGAAGCCACATAATTTCCCTTCACATAAACTTCAAAATTTACCACATATGGGGCAACCTAAGAAGAGCCAAAAAGAGGCCATGCACTTAGGACTATGACACTATCGAACCATCAGAACTGAGAACCACAAAAAGCTTGAATCTCTGAATTTACATACATACCACCCAATTTCAAGAGGTAGCTACATACATACCAACCAATTTCTATACATTTACATGTATAACAAACATACATACATATCACCCAATTTGCTCGTCGTATGCTAAATCCATTCATGATTGCTCGTGTGGATATGTTAATACAATCAAAGAAGCATATTCAAATTAAATGATATTTTCAATGAAGTATAAACAATTTATAAAATGAATAACATCTCATCTATAATTAGTAAAAGGCAAGCACTTGATCTGCCTATGGCGATTAAAAACACAAACAATAGGGGAAATTTCGTAAAAGAGAAGGAAGATCAAATTAAAATTAATTTCAGAGCTCCATTAACAGTTTATTTCAATTAATCTATCCAACCCATTCACCATGGATTTATATTGATATTTCATTCTAATCCCTTAATAGTATCTTGCAAATCGTTTCTCAAGCATGAATCAGATCTAGGAGGGGAAAAATAATATATCCACACGAGCAATCAAATTAAGAACATAAAAGTTGTGTTGATCAAATCAAAAGCAACATAAAAAGTAAGTGCTCAAAATGTTAGGAGTGAGCTTATCTAAAAAGTGGATAAAAAGTATATTGCATGAAAGAGTCTCACGAGTACCAAAGGGTATAGCCGAAGCAACTTTGATACCACTAAATATAGAATTACATATACTAACAAATAAATCCATTCATGATTGCTCTAACGCAATTGCGATTTGTTCTCTCAAAAAAGCCATCTCTGATGCACCTTGACCGTCTCCAGTGTATACATCCTCTGATTCCACTTCTTCAGGCATAGTACGTTCTACATCGTATCTGATTTCTTCAGGTGATATTTGAACTGAATCATCTTCCAACACGGCGAATTCTTCATCTAAGGCGGAAGGGTGACGCCGTATGAAATTGTGTAGTGCCGTAGTTGCGACTACTATACGCACTTGTTTCTGAAACGGGTAGCTCGGCATATCACGTAAAATAACCCATTTCTTTTTCCACACTCCAAACGTTCTCTCGATCATGCCACGCAAAGATGAGTGCCTCTTGTTAAATAGTTCTTTCTTGCCTCGCGCAACTCCACTTGCTCTTTGAAAATCAGGGATGAGATATCTCGTGTCTGGGTATGGTTTCATATAACCTCGCTGTAATGGATATCCGGCGTCGACCAGGTAGTACTTACCTTCAGAATTAATATAATTCAGGTTTTTAAAAAGTTGACCAAACATAATTCATGAAAATAAATACATGGAGGTGGATGCGGGAAGCCGTGGCAAGCGTTTCGAGTTGCGAACTTGAAAACACGGCAATCGTGTGCGCTCCCTTCCCATCCAGCCATTACAAATGTGAAACACATTTTGGAATCACAAACAGTCATAACATTTTGTGTTGGTGAACCGGAATGTCCAATGTAGCCCATCTTTTCTGTACCAGATACACATGCATGAACTTGTGTTCCATCAATTGCACTGATACAGTCCTGAAAAACAACTTGTAATCGTTACGAAAGTCACATAAGTGTATCAACAGTAATGTAGAATGTTATTTTCAATCCAAACCTTGAAGAACGGCATGTAGTGATGGTCATTCTCAATTTCTGTTGGAACTTTCTCGAATGTTGGATCATCGGGCTTAACTACTTTGCTAGCCAAACTCACTATGGCATTCAAACCGACGGAGAAATATCCGTCGATGGTTTCGGATGAATGTTGGAAGTGCTCCATCGCTCCTCTAACGGATCTATTTTGGGATAAGATATATATCGTTATTGCAAGGACTTCTCTTGTTGATTTTCACGCGAGCCATACAATCCATGATTGTTCTGTAGTTCAGTTAGAATGTCACAAAATATCTCCTTAGTCATTCGGAACATGTTGAAGAACCGGGTCGGGTGGCCTCGTAATAACTCACCAACCCATCTATCCCCCATTTGACTGGACGTCATGCACGGGGTCCGGTCAACGTAAGTAACGTAGTAATAGTTTATCAATATTAACATTACAGCGACTGTGTTTGTGTGGTTAAGTTCTTCCTCCTCCTGGTTAACGAGTTCTTCATCCATTCTACAACAAAAAAATAAACATAATATTCTATAGACATGTTCAATAGAAGTTAATACAATTTTGACGATACTAAGAAGATAGAGTGATAGGATAAAATGATGAGTGCATTAATGAGAATACATAACAACTTAAATAAATAGTCTCCAACAAAATACGCAAAAACTAAAGAGTCCATGAAATGAAAAGTACAAAGGACACATAATCAATAGAATACATGAAAGCACAGAAAGTCAATTGTTTAAGCAAGCCCGTAAAAATTCGAGTCGGTATTTATGCTCCATCTTTATGAAAATCTTTCTTGTGGCCGGGTCCCGTAGCAACTTCATGTACTTTCCATATACTGTTGCATCTGCTGCAATTTCAGGATATGTACCTAGGATCTCCATACACTCATCAATTGAGTTATCAGTCAAGGCAGCGGTCCTAGCCTTGCAGCTTTCAACGAGTGTCTCAATGGAGTCTTTGAGGAACGCCACTCCTTTTTTATTTTTTTGAACCCTTGGGCGTTTGGAAACACCCGTGGATCTAACATCTTGGTGCACTTGGCTAGTACCTCCCTCTGAAGAGTCACCTAACTGCACTGTAGGTACGGTTTCTACTTCCTCTGGGAGGTCTGCAAACCCCTGATGGTTTGGGGTGAATGCATAAGCCCCTGTAGCGACTACCCCGGCGAACATGCGCTCCAGCTTGTCCTCTAAAACCGGATCAATCCCGCAGGTTTTAAACTTCTTGGCTTGCGGGATTGCCTGTAATACAAATAATTATTTATTATTGAAAACAATTTTATCGAAAAATATGTGTAAGTCATCATATATATTTGACTTACCAATAGTTTCTCAGCCCACCACTCCTCTGGTGCATCAATGGTCCGCTTGAGTGGGTCCCAACCTAGTCCCGTTGATCCCATTTTGAGATCCGTCCAAACTTTCCAATCTTTCTTCAGTTGATCCCATTTATTTTTGAGTTTCGTTCGATCCCAATCCTTTCCAGTCAATTTTTTGAAATTAATCATTAAATTTTGCCAGCCTTCTTTACTGAAATTGATGTTTGGCCTATTTCCCAAATCCACCTCCTTCAAACAGAGATCACAAAATATAATTGTGATTTCTCTATCCCACATGGCCGATGTTCCAGCCTCTTTTACTTTACTCATTTGGAACTGTCACATAAACATGTTAAAACACGATATTTATTTTCATAAACAGGAGCTAGCTCCAAAAGAGTTGGGGAAAGTCCTGGTGGCAATAAAAAATGAGATATTTTTGTGTGATACAAAAGATTTTTATGATATTAATGTAAAAAGTAAACTTTAGGCATTAGATATATAAACAAATAAGACTTGATTGGTACGTATATAAATGCCCCATTTATCTTCAAAAAGTAGTTGTAAAGCAACACCACTCAATCGATTACTTAAAAAAAACAAAATCTTGGTGCTTAAAGAATGCTAATTAATAAGCATGCAAACCTTATAATAAAATATGTGCATATTAATAGTCTAACTTTTCATTTATGAGAACATTAATGGAGATTATAGCAAAAACTTCAAGCAACAATAACATTTTGTAAGGTATATCGATTATGACATGTAACACTAAATACAAAATAAAATTAAACATATCCTTCAAAATATTAAAATACTTTCAATGCATGGTATGAAGGGAACAAAGAAAATATTCCGTATCATGCATCCAATAACCACGAAAAGAAAAATTTTCAATTGTACACTAATTCAAATATCCGAGAGCTATCAAAAGGTTATTAAACATTTGAAAAAGTTTGACGAGATGAAAAAAGTTCAAATATCGGAATTTATGAGACATTTTTGAAGTACACAATGACCTTGGCGATCCGTGGCGGCTCAACACAATGAGCAATTGCAGCATCAATAAGAAGGCTGTAAGAAAATGGTTGACAGTGTAGTGGAGTTCATAAGATAAGATTCATCTTCAATAATAACCAAGTGGTAGGTAATACAACAAAAAATAAAGGAATAAAAAGAGGAAAAACTGTAAAAACAAATGCTAATTAGATCATATCATCTTTATCCATATCCCAATTCTTAGGTGTCAAGATTTATTAATCCTTTATTCATTCTAAACATTCCATACAAATGTAACTTGCCAAAAGGAAGCAGTATTCTTTATGGATCACAGGATAGATTTTGATGATCACAACAGGAGGCCTTTTTTGAATTTATTTCAAGTGTAAGGCATCATCAGAGAGTTTCTACAAGCAATCATAGCTTAATTGGCATTTAGAGTTAAAAATAAGTACAAGCGAGAACCCAAAGATGCAACCTATAATCATTGTGGGACTGCTTAGCTAGTATTGAGCACCTCCATATAAATTGATGGAGCATATACATGGCCCGAGGCCCCACTAATACAAAATGAATGAAGGACTAGAAGTAAAAAACCTGCACATTCTACACATTTTTACGAATTTAACAATTTAATAAATATTTATAAAAATTTAAAATTTAAAATTTTGAAAAATTGACAAAGAACAAATAATAAATATTCTTCATATTTAAACCTAAGAATAATGAGAAGGGGTGGGTATGCTCATTTATTAAACCAAACAACAAATGTCCCTCAACATAGTTCTGATTTATTAAAATGGTTTACAAAGAATACTTCTATCAGAAAAATAATGCAAGCAAAACAGAAAATACAAGGGAAACAAGAACATTGATCATGCCATGTTTCTATCATTGATTTGTGATGCAACTTTGAGTTTAAATAGATATTACCTGTTACACAGTTTAAACAGATCATGCCATGTTCAATTGTTCAATACTGGATAGTGCTGGAAGAAGAAAAGGAGGAGTACCCAAGAAGAAGAGCAGTACCGAAGAAGATCAGCCAAGAAGCGGATCTGGAGGAAGACGTGGATGGCACGGGATCGCTGCTGCTGCGAATGTGAATAAGATCAAATGGGAGATTGATGCTATCGCTTCCTTGTCGATCCGAAGAACGGGAGAAATACGAGCGAGAAGATGCGAAGATTCGAGGGTTCGAATGCGCTGCTAGGTTACGGGAAGAAGCCGAGCGAGGGGATGCGAAGATCGAAGGTCACGGGAGACTGCTGCGAATGCGCTGCTAGGTTACGGGAACAAGAAAAATGCCGAGCGAGAGGATGCGAAGGTTTGAGGGTCACGGGAGTAATAACATGCGAAATACGCGATCAAAAAAGCGGCCCCTCGGGATCACCCCCGCGGGCCGCTTATTTCACAAAAATAAAACTCCATTTTAAAATATGCACTTCATAAGCGCGAACCAATCAGTGCGGGCGCGTTTTTAAAAACGCCCCCGCACTTATAAGCTGCCCCAAACGGGCACTAAATTAAACCACTTTAAATCATCAATCCCAATTTTAAATCATTAAAATCTTTAATAAACTGATTTGCCCTTAAAGGCTTTCATTATTATAACTCTTAAATGGAGCATTAAGTTAAGTGTCACTTTACTTATAGGATAATCAAACATCCTAATTCACTGAGCAAGAAGGAAAATTTAATTGAATTCTTGGATGATTAATTCACAAGTACAATAAAATTCATTTGGACTCGAAATAATCTCAGAAGTATTGAAAAGATGTTTAGGACTCGGCCTAAGCACTTTCTTAATACGATGAGATGTTTTAGAAGAACAACTGAACTTAATTGTTCTTTGATGAAGAAAATCATCCTTAACAAAACAAAAGAACCTAGACGTCATAGGAATCGACTAGCTATAGGATTAGGACTTTGGTAGACAACCAGAACCTTCCCTTAGCTTTACTTAGGTATTTTTCTTGCAAATTATATAAATGCCTTAACATGTGCTTTAAGTGTAGCTTGGAATGACGGGAAGACCCTCCAGGTATGCTTTTATTTTATTACATGTTACTTACATGTACTGCGCTTTACTTTTCTTGCATGTTAAACAAGATTGTTGCATGAAAACTGAAACCTTTAGGATAGCCACAAAACTGAAACCCAAAACTAAATTAAAAATCACAATAAGATAAAATTCACCGCCACAACATTTCAAAATATAAAACAACTCAAAATTTAATCACAAACAGAACAACAAAACTACAACTATAACTAAATTAAAACGTCTTGTTGGATGATCGGGAATACCTCGGATGATGTAACCTACGTGTTGCTAATGGGATTTCCCATGTTCTAAATGAAAGTGTGGAACTTATTTAGTTGAGTTTAGTAAATTCATCTGGACTAAGTGAATCTGATAAAAATAACGGTGTCGGAATGATGGAACCGTGGGATCTTAACCGGTGTTGTTATAATCAACTTTAAAATTCCCCTAATAAAACATTAAAGACATTTGGACTTTAAAACTTTTCCAAACCAAAACACTTCTCTCATCTCCTGATTGCCACTTTCTAAAACTAAACATCTGTAACAACAAGGAGCTTGGAGCATAGTGGGCAGCACAGCCATCGTCATCAGCAAAACTCGGGTCTGCTTCAGCAAAACCATTCTTAGAATTAAATAACCAAGCCATAGGATTTCGAGGTAGTTTTCCTAGTGCAACATAAATCCTCAACCTTTTTGTTAGGCACTTGCATAATCATTTTATGCAAATTAAGTCCTAACCAGTCTTAGGATTCCGAGGTAGTTGTTTGGTACAACATAAACCCTCACATCTTCGAGGCTACTTGTGTGATGATATCATACAAATATAAGTCCTAATTAACTAAAATTAGCAGGATTGCAGCATTAAGTAATATTCCCAAATCAAGCCAAACAATAGGATAGTTTGGAAAGCTGCCAAGATTCTTCTTGGATCCTCAAGCCTTCTCCCACTTCTCTTCCTTTGGACTCCTTAAAATAAACTCGTTCCAAATTTGAGCTAATCCCTTTTGAAATTCCAAAATTCAATCATTTGAAAACCTTAAACTTTGAAATTCTTGAGAGCAAAACCACTGATCATTATCGAGAGTTTTCTTAAGTGTTTTCGGACATTTAAGATGTAATTAACTATAGGGGCTTGCCTTTATAGGGAACTTTAAAACCCAAGTAATATAAACCCTGTTTAATTCCTTTATATTAAGCAGGGGAACCTGTCGGCTTATAAAATTAGTTCGCAGACCAAACGGATCTCACAAATCTTATAGTTTATTTAATCGAGCCCCATCATCAAGCAGTGTGTCTATTCTTCGAGATAAATACACGGTTTGTGGTGCGGTGCTCGTTCATATAAACTATTTGGGATGTGAGATCGGTTTGATTTCATATCTTAAAATTTTCAAACTTAAAATTATTTTCAAAATCAAATGTTACTTTCTAAATCATATATATATTTAAATTAAATTTAAAATCTAAAATTCGCCGACAATTTCTGTAGGCGACCCCTTTTCAAAATACAACTTAACCTTAAAATATGCTGACAGTCATGAAGGTATTTGAACCAACAAAATCGGAGACCCCCTTGTTAGTAATCCGTGAATTGTGTCATCCAAGAGGACCTTGGTAGCCCTAAGGACAAAAGAAGGAAACTCTAATCCTATGACCCCATGTAGGTAGGAAAAGTAGAGAAGGGACTTACACCTGCCAAATTGGCGAGGACACCACTGGAGTGGAAAGAAATGAGAGGTATGGCTAATGAAGTTGGAATGTGCTCACGAAAGACTTACTCCTCATCTTGGTGGAGCCTCTAAAACCCTAAGCGTGCTAGACAAATAATCCACATGAAAATTACATGCATTTAGTATACATTTCATGATTATTTTATGTAAATTTTTAATTATATTACACTTTAAAATAAGATAATTTGCATGTTTTTAATTTCAAGTACAAGAAATGGAGTTTTGGAGAAAATGAAGCAAAAACGGTGCAAATTGGAACAAATCGAGCAAGGAAGAAAATGTTAATCCGACACATTTTGATATGTCTTTCTATGATTAATCTCATTCATATTTATCCCATGTTTTTGAATGAAATTACACTTTAAAGAAAGGTTTTTCGGGGGAGCCTCTAACACCCTAAGCTTGCCAGAAAGCTGATCCACTTGAAAATAAAATGTATTTAAAATACATTTCATGAACATTTTATGTACATTTTAAAGATATTACACTTTAAAGGAAGATATTTTGCATGTTTTTGGTTCAAGTACAAGAAAGAGTTTTGGAGAAAATGAAACAAAAATGGTGTAAATTGGAGCCAAATTGAGCAAGGAAAAAAATTCTAATCCGAAAAATTTTGATATGTCTTTCTATGCTTATTCTCCTTCATATTTATCTCATATTTTTGAATGAAATTATACTTTAGAGAAATGTTATTTTCATGTCTATCATGTAGGTATACCACTAGGAGCCATTGCGCTAGTCACGACACTATAGCATCCAGACTGGCACCATTGCGCTAGTCACGTCACGAAACAGGTGCTATAGCACTGATTCTGGCGCTATAGTGCCCGAGATGATTTTTGGACAACTTTAGGGCGATTATGGGCCATTCTGGGATGTTCTGTAAGCTTCTTAGTGGTTATGCACGCCCCAAGATGATATTAAATGAATCTAGATACATTTGAATGAAGAGGTGTGTCTCTTGGAGTGAAAGGGTGTGTCTCTTTGAGAGAATGGGTGCGTCTTTTAGAGAAAGGAGGTGTTTGGCTTCTTTTAGAAAAGACAGGCTTGGTGCCTCTCATGAAAAGTAATTAAGGGGTCTAGAGAAGTAATTAGGAAGTGTTTTAGGAGGAGTTTGGCAAGAGTTTATGGAGATGTATATTTTCACCATTTTCTAGAGTGATTAGGGAGAGATTTTGAGAGATATGAGATAGGAAGTATGAGTGGCACATAGATCGGCAGGAGACTTTGTTTGAGAGATTTTTCATCTTTCTTTCAGAGAGAAAAAGCTAAGTATTGTGTTCTTTATTTTCTTATAATTACTGTAAACACTTT
This sequence comes from Papilionanthe hookeriana x Papilionanthe teres, assembly GCA_022702705.1. Classification (NCBI taxonomy): domain Eukaryota; kingdom Viridiplantae; phylum Streptophyta; class Magnoliopsida; order Asparagales; family Orchidaceae; genus Papilionanthe; species Papilionanthe hookeriana x Papilionanthe teres. The sequence continues at coordinate 82,383,685 of CM040427.1, read as the reverse complement.
ATAGTGGATTTACTTTGATTTAAATCAGGTTTTTTGTTGTGTTTTATCCATGCTTCGTAAGTAGTTTTCTTTACTTTTTTCTTTTAAAATGAAGTAGTGGCATGTGTAAGAAAATTTATTTTATGATAGAATTATTTTTATTTTCATGTGATGAGTCATATCTCTTATGCTTCATTGATATAACTTAGATGGCAATAGATTATGTTAAAATTTGTTGTAAGGGAAACTAAGACTCGGAAGAGCGGTGATCTCGCAACTGGATTGCACTCACATTGACCGGTTGGCTAGTAAAATAGTTTAGGCGGCAATGCAACTTTTAAGGAAATATAAATTTTTGTTCTAATAGATGCTTCTAGGTGATAGATAATTGCATAAAACTAATAGAATACTAACCGTACCTATACACTCAAAAGAGGGTAGGAAAAAATATATTCCTTGTTGGTCCATAATTTATTACTTAATTCTATCAATCTTTGTATTGCTTATGCCATTATTTTCTTTTTTACTTTTCTTTTGCAATGAAAAATATGCATGTTTAGAAATCAAGATTTGCTTAGGTATTCGTTTATTTTATTAATGTGATGGTATTTTCACTGGCTCTTAATTTACTTTGCAAACTGAAAATTATAATGTTAAAACCCATTGCGAAACATAATAAACCGGAAGGGCTATGATTTCACCAACTAGTGAGTACCACACTTCACTTCGGAAAGAGCAGTTGCGATCATCCGAGGGAGAGTGAAAATAAATAAGGAGATAAGTTTTGATGGGAAAAAATTGATGTTTCTAGAGTAATTGGCTAGATTCATTTATCAGTTCGGTTTAGATTTTGGATTGTAAGGGTCCTTTGTAAGCTCTATAGAGGGGCACAGTAGGTAATATGGAAGTGAGAGGCCAGAATCTACTCATCACTATTACATAAGTTAGAGACAAACATTAGATTAGCTAATATTCTTTGCTATCACTGAGATTGGGTAAAGAATATGTATGCCCCTACTTGTCACTGGCTACATTAAGTTTTAAGCATTTCATCCCTACACATTATATAGGTCATTACACCTCAAAATTCTCCAAACTAATTTATCCAAATAAGTTAATCTTTATATTTAAGATTTTCATTTAGAATTAGTTGTAGAAAAATAACTTTAATCGACATTCTAAACTAAGGCCTGATAGTAGTAGACTAGAATTAGCCTAAGGGATTTCTTACCTTATTTCTTTGTGGTATCGATATTCTGGGTCTTGAAAGAAAACCATACGTTACTTGAAATGATACGTATACTTGCGTAGTACCCTTAGTGTGTAAATTATTTTCAAATGCAAGAATTTGATACCACTTCTAAAAGATTTAATCACTGACAGCGGCGCCAAACACTTGATGCGATTTTACTTATGAAAGAGTTTATGAATTTATATCTAGATTATAATTTGTAAAAGTCACAATTACAAACGCAAGTATACGTATCGTATCAAGTAATACAGGGATCTAGTGGAGTCCTAGTTATCGATCCCACAGGGAAGATTTTTAGAATATTAAGTAATATTTTTAGATTTTTCAAATTTAAAATAATTTTTCTTATTTTTATTTCTTTTTAAAGTTTAGATTTTAGATTTAATGAAATTTATACTAAATGTAAGTAAGCAATACTAAAATAAATATTAATGCAGGTATAAATAAAACAAATTTCTCATTTTTAACTAATCCAAGATTTTTAGAATAATTACCATTTGTGGAGAATTTAGATTATGATATTGTGCCAAATAGAAGCATTCATATTCTTTACCCTTTGGTCTAGGCATAAAGAATATTGACTAGTCTATAGATCGGTTCAGGATGTTTTATTAGTAGAATGGGTTAATCTAGGCTCACACTACTAGATGTCCAAGGGTGGCTATGGTCGGCCCTACCAGTGACCTGTTCCCTATCTATAAACCAAATTATTAGAATTTAGTCTATCACTCTAAAAACTAATGAATTCTACGCCCAATAAATCATATATTTCTATTTATTTGCACTTCACCGTAAATAACCCGCATATAGCCTGCGATTACCTAAGGATTCATGTGATATCTACAAGTTAAGAACTCATCTCTGGATAGGTTTCAGAATTCTTCAACAGGTTTTAACAATTTAAATGACCAGTTTAAAAAGTAAATTAAGATCAGGTATTAATATCATCACAATTTTTATAAATATTTTAAGTTAAATTCTCCATCAAAGTTTAATTATTTTATTATCTTTTCATAGTTGAAAGAAGAAAGAAATCTAAGTACTCATAACACATTGAATTCACACAACAAAACATATTTATAAAACTTTGAACCAAGTTACAAATACTTATCTGGAATGTTCCTTCACGTGATCCGCTGACTCCTACTGACTCTGATACAATGATGAAAGACTTTAACAGCAACAACACTAATAATCTCACACTTAACACTCAAAATAAACTCACTAAATAATAAAGATGGTGGCCCCCTAAATGATTAGATGGCTATATAGTGCTTGGGGACTAAAGATGCTACAAGGGGTGAAAGAGACTATAGGGTGCAATTTTCTCTGTAGAATGGGCTCCTATTTATAGAGCTCTGAATTTGACCAGGGGTTGCTTAAGGCACCTCTTCAAAATTCGTCCAAATACAATGTATCTTTTAGAAGGTAACTGTCGCACCTAGGTGTCGGAATCTGGCGCCTAGGCGCCAGACTCTTTGATCAGGTCTTCGCACCTCTTCACTTTGGGTCGCACTTCTTCGCGATTAAAACTGTTTCCCTGCGTCCAGATGCATTGTATCACACGTCCTATATATTAGGAGTAACTTCCAGGCTTCTAGAAGCTCTAATAACAGCTTAACACCGTCAAAATAACTGCCCAAAGTCGTCAAAAATCTTGTCTGCGACTGTATCGAACTGGCGCTTAGGCGCCGGATTCTGGCGCCTAGGCACCGGATTCTGGTGCCTCGACAACTTTACTCTTTTAGCTCCATTTTTGCTTCTTTTTGCTCCTTTTTGCTTCTTTTTGCTCTTTTTTTCCTTCTTGAACTCTTTTTTTATCACCTACATCCAAAAACATAAAAATAACTTTCGTTAAAGCATAATATCCTTAAGAATTGATTCATAAATAAGGCATAAAAATGGGTATTTTTAAAGTGGATCAAGCACCTTGGCATAATCTTCTTCTTCAGTCAAGTGAATCATAACATGCCTTCCATCAAAGTCACCAACTTTCCAAGCTCCCACCAATTGCAAGTCTTCAAAGCATTTCCTAATTAGCTTCACTTTAGGGCTTTAAGCTGAAACTTTCCAACAAATGTGAATTTACATGGTTCAGCCAAAGCAGCTACTTCAGTCTCAAAAATAAAGAGGGCGGGCTTACCCCCTTTATTTCAGGCTTCTTAAAAAAATATCAGTTACCTTTACCTTCTAAGGTGTCATGATAGTGCTGGGGAAAAATTGGTTTATCGACATTAATAAGTCGATCAAGTCGACCCACCACCTCGAAGCATAAGATACCTTTTTAGCAGTAGATACACTAGCAACAGAAGAGTGAAAAGCATTTATATTAAGATCAATCATAGCATTAGGTAAAGGAAGGTCCATAAAAGCAAATGGAAAAGTAAATGCCCGCACCAAGTTTGAAATTCAAGTGACCTTGAAAGGCCAAAACACGGCTAAAACACCAAAACACAACAAGGCCAAGCAACACCGTGAATAACACCAGAAATACCACAATAAATAACTCAACTAAAACGAACAGCAGTAACCCGAAAAGCAACAATACCACTAAAACTCCTTTAAAAACACCAAAACACCAACACAAATTGAGAATAACACCAAGAGTAAAACCAAGAAAACACCACCACAGCAGTCCAGCGAATAAAACCAAGAATCCATAAGTTTTGCTATTTTTCTATTTTAGAACCTATGATCCCCACAATTACACAAAAGTTCCAAAGAAAGTTTTCTGGTTTCCATTCATTTGCTAATGTCACTAATAAGATTTGGTTTTTCAGCAGAAAAGAAGTTGATTGTCCAATTTTTTTGGACCATCCACTATTTTTACACATTTATATCAAACTCGATGCTTTCAAAGTTGTTTTGACCTTTATCTATGTTGGTTGTCTTGGTAGGGACATATTAGAGTTATGGTCTCACATTCTATCAGTTCCTCTATGAAGCATTGTTGGGAAATTGAGGGTGATTTTAATTGTGTTGCTAGCCCTACTGAAAAATGTTGGTGGTGAGGGGGGGAAGACCAACTAAATGAATATTGTTCTATAGTTTTATGATAACATTAGAGCAGCAAACTTGACTTATCTGGGGTTTCAAGGTCCTGTTGACAGTTGAAAAAGAGGTAAAACACATGAGAGGCTGGATAGATTTTTGGTGAATCATAAATGGATGGACACTTATCTACTTTCTTCTGTTCAACACATACCATTTACCTGCTCTGATCTTAGACCTTTGATTTTAAAAATTAATACTTCTAACTCCAAACCAAAAGCAAAATTTAGATTTTTCAATGTTTGGACTGACCACTTGAGCTTTCTTGAAGTGGTTCAACACTCCTGAAGAGTTTCTATGGGGGGGCTCCCCATGGTTTACACTGTCGAAGGTGCATAAGAAAGTTTATATTGTGCTCAGAAGGTGGAATTGGGAAGTTTACGGGAATGTTACTGAAAATGTGAAGAAAGCTGAAACTAAGGTAAAAAGACTAGAGAATGTTGTGGCTTGGGGACTTGTTGTTGAAGAAGAATTCATTGCAGTTAATACTTCACTTATCCAAGCCATTAATAGAGAGGATAAAATGCTAAAACAAAAGACTGCCAACAAAAAAACTCAATGAAGGGGACCAAGACACTAAAATTTTCCATGCTTGTATTAATCATTGGAGCAAAACCAATGCTATCTTAAGAATAAAAATTGCTGATGAAGTCTAGATTACTGACCCTGAGTTAATTACGAACAATATCATAAATCACTTTCACAATATTATGAATTAGATTAGAGAGGAACCTGTTGAAACTGATCTTACCCTTTTTGCTAAACAAAAAGAACTCACTAGTCAAATTGCTGTCACTCATATCCCATGTGCTGATGAAATTTGAAGTGCTTTGTGTTCAATTGATTGGGATAGAGCTGCTGGAACAGATGGCTTCAATTCATAATTTTACAAAAAAACATAGTCCATTGTTAAACAGGATGTCATTGAAGTTGTACAAAGCTTCTTCATAGGAGAGGAACTCCCTAATTACTTTGCAGTCACTACCGTCATTTTAATACCTAAAGATACCTAGGACCATTTCAGCCTTGCCTAATCTCAGTAATGTCCAAGATAATTAGCAAATCATTTTGAAGAGACTGCAAGCTAATCTGGCCATGCTCATAGAGCCAATTCAATCAGCCTTCATTAGTGGTAAGAATACCACTGATAACATAATTTTAACTCAAGAGCTTCTACTAGATCTTGATAAATCTTGCATGGGAGGTAATCAATGCTCAAGCTTAACTTAAGAAAAAGCTTATGAATCTATAAGTTAGAAATTTATTCTGAAGGTCCTTTTAGCTAGAGGATTCAGTGAAGAATTTTGCACCCTTATCAGCAGATGGCTAAGGAGCAGGAATTATACTATTATGCTCAAAGGTAATTTTGAAGGCTTCTTCATGGATTTCAGGGGTATAAAACAAGGGGATCCTCTTTCTCCTTACATATTCATTTTGGCAATGGACTACTTGTCTATACTACATAACCAGGCTTAGCTTCTACACCCACACCTCAGGTATGCCAATCGAGCTTCTTATATGGTTAGTCATCTTATGTATGCTGATGATATTATCATCTTAACCAATGCTTCCAAACAAGTTGCTAAGCACACCTGCATACTCCAGATCAATTTTAGGAGCTTCAGTTCTTATGCTCAATAAACATAAGTGCCAATTACTCCTCAAAAAACAGGTTAAAAAAACTACCAAATTATGGATCAGAGATTACACTAACTTCAATAATGTTGTGTTGCCTGTATAATATCTGGGTGTCCAGCTTATCAAAGGGCATAAGAGAAAAACCCAATTTGATGAGGTGATTAATAATGTGTCTAAATAGAACGACTGCTAAACTTCCTCTTCTTATCCAATGGTGGTAGAATTACTTTGATTAAAAGTATTTTGACTTCCTTTCTTATGTATACTCTACAAATGCTTAAAATGGAAAAAAAATAACTCAAAAGTACTTGAATCTCATGCTAAACAAGTTCATATGGTCTGGATAGCATAAACAATATCATTAGGCTAAATTGAAGAAGCTGTATTCCTAGTATTGCTGGTGGCATGGGATTCAAAGCCTCCATCAACTTAATCACATTTTCTTCTGCAAGTTATGGATTAAGTTCAGACTACAAAACACTCTTTGAGTTCTGTATATGTTAAGGATATACTGACACGCCTAAAATATATACGCTTTTTGTTATATCATTTTACTCATTTTTTATGATATTACACTTTAAAGGAAGGTATTTTGTATATTTTTTGGTTTTAGGTACAAGAAATGGTGATTGGAGCAAAAATAAACAAAAACGGTCCAATTTGGAGAAAAACGAGCAAGAAATGAAATTTTGCCTTGACACCTTTCGATAAGTCTTTTGATGTTAAATCTCTTTTACACTTCTTGCATATTTTTTAATGAGATTAGACTTTAAAGAAATGTTGTTCTTATGTTTATTTTGTAGGGCTATCAGTTACAAACGCAACGCAACTGAAACGAGGCGAATCGGAGCCAAACGGAGCAAAACGGTGGAGCTGCGCAGAAGTCATCTCGCCGACGGCGAGATTATCCAGAAAACACCGAAAAGTGCCCGAAAAGCTCGCCGACAGAGAGCTCAAACCCTCTGACGGCGCCCGGAAGGTTCTGGACCGACTTTTGGTGGTTTTTTGCCTAAATTCGACGTATTTGGACACTTTTTCGAAGGGGTGCTTATGGAAATTCTTCAAACTTCATCCATACTCTTTAAAATGGCGATTATAGGTTAGAAAAGAGAGGAATTTTAGGGGAGAAAAGTGGAGAAAACTTTCAGGAATGTTTAGGATTCTTAGATTAAGAGTAGAAATGTAGATTTCTACCCTTTTGGAGAGATTGGAGAGGAGATTTTGAGAGAATTTTTAAGGGATTTCGCTAGCATTGTATGGATCGCCAGGAGACTTTATGGGAGAGATCTTCGTCTTTCTTTCAAGGGGAAAAAGCTAAGTATTGTTCTTCGTTATCTTATAATTTTGTAAATAATTACCTAGTGGATTTGCTTTGGTTAAATGAAGTTTCCTTTGTGTTTTCTTCGTGTTTTGTGACGTATCTCTCTTACTTTTTCTTCTTCTTGGGAAATAGCGGCATGAGAAGATTATGCCATTATTTTCCTTTTACTTTTCTTTTGTAATGAGTAGAAATCATGTTTAGGATTTTGTGATGCATGATAGAAGTAAATTTAATTATAAATGTGATGGTTTTTACTTGCACTTCATTTAGATTGCAATAAGGGCCCATTGTAGTATTAAAATTCGTTGTAATTGCGTTAAGTCCCGAAGGGGCTTATGTAATTCTCAACAGAGTGGAACCACATTCAAATTTCATGGATGGTGAAGTTCATGGGAGTTGAGTGCAAATAAATAGGGAAATATATTAATCGGGCGTAGAATTAGAGATTTTAGAGTGACAGGCTAAAATCCTCAATTCGGTCCTATCGTTTGGGTGCTGAAGTGTAGATGTTATCCCTCAGGCGAGGGGAATGTAGGAGCTCCGAAGTGAGAGTCGGTAACCTCCCAGCCTAGCCGCAGATTCAGTAACCAAGCATAGGATTAGTCAATGTTCTTTATGCCTGGACCAAACGGTAAAGAATAGGATTGCTCCTATTTAGCACATACAATATTAAATGCATCTCATTCCAATACATTATCTATTTCATTACATAAGAATAATAGTTTTTAATATCTCAAAATTCTCCAAACCAATTCATCCAAAAAGGGTTATATTTAGAATTGTTATTTGCATTTAGATATAGTTACTATCTTTGCATTTAACACTTGCATTTAGGAATAGTTGCTAGATAAAACACAATTTTAATCGACATTCCAAACTAAGGACTATTAGTAGTAGACTAGAATTTGATTAAAGACTTCTTACTTCACTTCCTCGTGGGATCGATACTGGGGTTTTTAAAAGAAAACTCTATATTACTTGAAACGATACATATACTTGCGTAGTACCCCCAGTGTGTAAAATATTTTCTAATTTTTATATCATTTAAGATTTTGCACACTAGCCGCTATTTATAAATCAGGTCAAGTTTTTGCCATCTTTTGGAAGTTAATTTATTGCGTAATTGCGGGTCGGGTCAAGTTTTTTGCGCCGTTGCCGGGGAGCTTCGGTAAGAACTTTAGGAGAATTTTAGTTGAAGTAATTAGGCTTAGACTTGGAAAACTGTAGCGTCTTAAAAACTATTTTTGTGTGGAATGTGTTTTGTTGTATGAAAAAGTGTTGTGTAAAAACTGTTTGTGTGAAAAATTAGGTGTTCGTGAAAATATTTTGTTGTGTTAAATGTATTTCATCTGTTATTTGTTTAATTGTTAATGTATTATTTGTTGTGTTACATATGCGAAATAAAGGATCTGCAGGACTTATGCCTTATGATCTTGAGTTTGAAGAAAATAAAAAAAAATAAAAATACAGAAAGGACTCGAAAAACTAGACATGGAGATGAAAAACTTTCAAGATAATAACTTAGAAAATCATCATACTTCATTGAGGGATTACGTAAATTCTACGACAGAAGAAATTCACTCTAGTATACAAAACCCTATCGTAGATGCTGACTCGTTTGAAATAAATCCTAAAATTATCCAACTGGTGCAGAACAATCCGTTTGGGGGAACTCCTTTGGAGGATCCCTATTTACACTTATCAAATTTTCTAGAACTTTGTGCTACATTTCGTTATAATGGCATGTCAAACGATGTTGTTAGGCTAAGGCTTTTTCCTTTCTCACTTAGGGACAAGGCTAAAATGTGGTTATATTCATTAGCACTTGGCTATATTAAAAATTAGGAGGAGTTAAGTCAGAAATTCCTAGCTATGTATTTTCCACCTTCAAGGATTGTTAAACTTAGAAACGATATTATCTCATTTTGTCAATATGAAGGGGAATCAATATACGAAGCCTGGGAAAGATTTTAGGAACTCCTAAGAAAGTGTCCACACCATGATCTGCCCGATTGGTTAATCATTCAAACTTTTTATAATGGGTTAGTAGAATCCCTTAGGTCCATAATTGATGCTGCCGGTGGTGGATCATTAATGTCAAAATCATTTGATAAAGAGTATGCATTAACTGAAAAAATAGCCACAAATGAATTTCAATGGCCCTCTGCAAGGGTAAATCATAAAAATGTAGCTAGTGTTCATGATACGGATGCGATTGCAATTCTTGTATCTCAGGTTGCTGCAATATCAAGGAAGTTGGACCAATTTGGAATGAACCAACCTCAATTTACTCCTCTAAGTGAGGAAAGTTCATTATGGCCTATAATTGATTCTAAATTATCATATGAGACTTTAAATACCATAAACAACCTGTACTCTAACTTTTACAACCCAGATTGGGAGAACCATCCTAAATTTAACTGGAATCATACTATTATTGGTGGAAACCTAAAATAGGAAAATAATCATGCAAATCATAATGGAAGTTGGAATAATCAGGGGAACACAAACTATAGACCTTCATATCCACCGGACTCTAACAATGATCAACAATTTGAGGATAAGAAAATGTCTATGGAAGAAGTGGTATTGCAAATGAGAAACCAGTTGCAAAGTCAAAATGTTGCGATTAGAAACATAGAGAATCAACTGAGACAAATTGCTAATTCACTTAGCAACAGACACCAAGGAACACTTCCTAGCAACATTGAGATCAACCCTAAAAAGAACACTAATGAACAAATAGAAGGCATCCAATTAAAAAGTGGAAGAGAGATAGAGGATGTGGTTAGCAAAGAGAAAGATGTTGTGAGAGAAACAACGGAAACTAAAAGACCTGAAGAACATGTTTCTATGGATCTGGAAAAATTAATATCTCCAACTAAAATCAATTTGGAAGGACCACCACCTCCATTTCCTCAAAGACTTAGACAGCATGAGTTGGATAAAAAGTTTTTAAAGTTCATGAAAGTACTTAAGAAGTTAACGATAAATATTCCTTTCACTGAAGCTTTGGAACAGATGCCAAGTTATGCAAAGTTTATAAAGGATATATTAAACAAGAAAAGGAAATTTGGGGATTACGAGACAGTTGCAATAAGTGAGGAGTGCGAAGACTATACTTCAGAAAAATTTTTCCCGAAACTTAAAGATCCTTGTAGCTTTACAATTCCTTGTGCGGTGGAGAAAGATTATGTGGAAAAGCTTTATGTGATTTAGGAGTGAGCATTAATGTGATGCCTCTATCTATATTTAGAAGGTTAGGTTTAATCGATATTTCTCCCACTAATATAACCCTTCTGTTAACTGATTGATCTATCACTTATCCAAAAGGAGTTATAGAAGACGTGCTTGTTAAAGTAGATAAATTTATCTTTCCTTTGGACTTTATTGTATTAGATATGAAGTAAGATAAAGAAATTCCAATTATTTTAGGGAGACCTTTCCTTATTCTTGACAAGCTATGATAGATGTGCAAAAAGGAAAGTTGACTATGAATATTAATGACCAGGAAGTCACTTTTGATGTATTAAAAACTATGAAATATCCACAGAGAAAAAAGGTGATGATTGTTTTTGGATGGATGGGATTGATTATCTAAGTAAAGACCAATTCCAAGAAAGTTTTGAGAGTAATATAACAAATGAGATCTGAATGGATTTTCATGATGAATTGAAAACGTTATTTAAAGAAGACTGTATGTATGTTCAGAAGAGGTGTGAAATGATGGACGCTACCAAAAATAGTAAACTTTTAATTCCATTTCTTGAAAAATCTCATGAACTTAAGATGGATGTACCCCATACAATTTTAAAGCATATCTATTTAGGGAATTCATCCACACAACCAGTCTTTATATCTTTAGATACAACTCAATCATAAGAAAAACCTGAATTGAATGATGAACAAGATAAAATTATTGAATTAAGACTTGGAAGAGAATTTGAGGATAAATTTCAAAAGAACTTTGAGTTGAGAAAAGAGGATAAGGATATTGGAAGATCATTGGAAGAAATTCCTAAAGAATTAGAAAAATCTATTTCCTCAACTAAGATAGATCCTCCATCATTTAATAATTATAAAGGGGAAGAATTGGAAGATAATTTCAAAAAGAAGAGTGACATAGAAGAATTTGATCCAGAATCTGAATTATCTAGAGAGAATCCAATCCAAAATTTGGGAGATATTGAAGTATGTTATAAAGATCTATTTCTTATAAATTTCAAAAATAATATTAATATACAGATTGAGAAAATTAAAAAAAGAAAATTGGATCTAGAAAGAAATATAAGGAATTATGATATAAATCCAACTGAAAATGAAGAGCTAAATGAAAAATTACAATTTGAGGATTTTATAGGAATCCCTGGATCTAAAAATTATTGGGCGACTGATCATGGATTACTTAATTGGAATTTTGATCCAGGTGGAATCATTTGTCGGGCTAACGACGTTAAACCAAGCGCTTTATGGGAGGCAACCCATAGTTATCAGTGTGCTTTGATTTAGTGTGCTTGAAAGTCATGATTGTTAGTGTTGTATTGTATTTGCTTTATTATGGATTGATCAGTTTGATTGATGATTGGTAGATGTTTGGATTATTAGTATTTGATTTGATCTTTGTGTGTCATGAGTGAGGTGATTCCTAAACTTCTTATTATGTATAGACTTGATCTCTTGTAGTAAATTGATTAATGAGTCCGCTTCAACTTGGGTCTCACCTAGACTTAAGTTTTACAAGAGAAATCATGAATTTCGAACATTGATGGTTCCATCTTAATTTGTTACTTCCTTTCTACAACTTTGTTTTCATTAGGTAGGAGTCGCGAACCTATTTGATGAATAACATTAGGATGATCTCACACTATATTTATAACTGTTAGAGGTGCTTAATTATAAGGATTAGATGATTCCTGAGATTGGTGTCCGGAAACCATTTATTAGGGGTAATCTTATCTTTGGGATTATAATCTATAAAATCATTTTAAAGTACCTAATTTACTAGTGTAGTGATTCCGTTAGAAGTTAAAGGTAACGTAGTGAGATTGGATGAGTTAAAGGATGAATTAACCTCATTTATCATATGTATGTTTATGTTTGTGTTACAACTTTATTTAGGTATTGAAGAACATTTTTATATTCCCTTACTGATACCTACAATACTAGTTAAACTTTGGTTTAGTTAATTTCATTCTGGCATGATTAGTTTAGATTTACTTTCTGCTGTATATTGTTACGTCCTAATGAATACTTGCAGAATGATTTTGATAGACATTTGTGGTAGATAGAATTTCTAAATTGTTTTCTTCCTGCTTATATTTTCTGTACTGAATGCTATATATGTTAAAAATTAAGTTTGGGGGTAGGAAGAAAAATAAAATTTTAATGTGAAAATACTTACTTTTAGTGTAATTTTATTACAATCATGTTTTAGGTTAGCTTTATTTTCTCCTACAGTCTTTCTATCCTGATTATGCATCATATGAATTTGATAGGATGTTGTAGTAGCAAGTAGATTCAACCTTTACTTTTTCTTCCTGCTACATTTTATGGAATTAATTGCAAAATATTTTTGAAATTTAAGTTTGGGGGAAGAAAAATATTAACTCTTATTTGTTCTCAATTATTATATTTTCAAAAATTATTAGCATAACTTCTGGCAATTGAAACTCGCTTGAGATAACTAAAACTTTTTATTTTAGAAGAATATTATGGAAGGATTGGATGAAAGTTTTTAGTAATAAAGGTTAATTTTATAAGGGTAAGATATTTGGTATGAAAGAATTTGATTATAGTTAACTATTTAAAGTAAATAAAACTGTATTTTTGAAATGTTAAGAGACTTAAAGTATTGTGTGTTAAGAAGAGATTATGACTTTATGATGAATAATAAAGCTCATACCTAATTATAAAGTAAGGATGTGTTTCAAGTTTGAAATTTAGAAAGAGGAGAGTGAAGTTTAAAATCATTATAGGCTCTCCAGATATAGTAATCCTCATTAAAAGAAAAAAAAAGAGAAAAAGAAAAGGGAGTGAAAAAAAGTGGATTGAAAATGATCCCGAAAGAAAAGAAAAAAAAAAGAGAAAGAAAGAAAAATATTTATGAGGAGAAGCTTGAGGAGATGCCTAATAAAAAATTGGCTTCACTTGAGTCACCCTAAAGGGTGAACTTGATTTCATTTCTGAATTTATATTTAAAGTATTGGCTTACATTCTGATGAAGTTTACATGAACTCTTTTTTCACATAATCTTTCAAGGCACTCTTAATGTAACAAATTATGGTTTATCTTGAAATAAATAGAAGACTAGAACCCTTAGATTTGATTGCTGAATATTCTTATACTTGTAGTGTTAACTCGAGTTACTTGAATTTCTTTCTAAAAGTCTAACCAATATATTCTTTTAAATAAAAAATTTTAGTGTCTTACAGGTGAAAAGTACATTGCCTTGAGTTATATTTTTATGTTGTAAAAGTGTTACTTGAGGACAAGTAATAGTTAAGTTTGGGGGATTTTGACACGCCTAAAATATATACGCTTTTTGCTATATCATTTTACTCATTTTTTATGATATTACACTTTAAAGGAAGGTATTTTGTATATTTTTTGGTTTTAGGTATAAGAAATGGTGATTGGAGCAAAAAGAAACAAAAATGGTGCAATTTGGAGCAAAAACGAGCAAGAAATGAAATTCTGCCTTGACACCTTTCGATAAATCTTTTGATGTTAAATCTCTTTTACACTTCTTGCATATTTTTGAATGAGATTACATTTTAAAGAATGGCTGTTTTTATGTTTATTTTGTAGGGCTATCAGTTACAAACGCAACACAACTGAAACGGGGCAAATCGGAGCCAAACGGTGGAGCTGCGCAGCAGTCATCTCGCTGACGGCGACCTCAATCTTGCCGACGGCGGGATTTTCCAGAAAACACCAAAAGGTGCCCGAAAAGCTTGCCGACAGCGAGCTTAAACCCACTGACGGCGCCCGGAAGGTTCTGGACCGACTTTTGGCGGTTTTTGGCCTAAATTCGACATATTTGGACGCTTTTTCGAAGGGGTGCTTATGGAAACTCTTCAAACTTCGTCCATACTCTTTAAAATGGCGAATATAGGTTAGAAAAGAGAGGAATTTTAGGGGAGAAAAGTGGAGAAAACTTTGAGGAATGTTTAGGATACTTAGATTAAGAGTATAAATGTAGATTTCTACCCTTTTGGAGAGATTGTAGAGGAGATTTTGAGAGAATTTTTAAGGGACTTCGCTAGGATTTCATGGATCGCCAAGAGACTTTATGGGAGAGATCTTCGTCTTTCTTTCAAGGGGAAAAAGCTAAGTATTGTTCTTCATTATCTTATAATTTTGTAAACAATTACCTAGTGGATTTGCTTTGGTTAAATGAAGTTTCCTTTGTGTTTTCTTCGTGCTTTGTGACATATCTCTTTTACTTTTTCTTCTTCTTTGGAAATAGCGGCATGAGAAGATTATGCCATTATTTTCCTTTTACTTTTCTTTTGTAATGAGTATAAATCATGTTTAGGTTTTTGTGATGCATGATAGAAGTAAATTTAATTACAAATGTGATGGTTTTTACTTGCACTTCATTTACATTGCAATAAGGGCCCATTGTAGTGTTAAAATTCTTTGTAATTGCGTTAAGTCCCGAAGTGGTATATGTAATTCTCAACAGAGTGGAACCACATTCAAATTTCATGGATGGTGAAGTTCATGAGAGTTGAGTGCAAATAAATAGAGAAATATATTAATCGGGCGTAGAATTAGAGATTTTAGAGTGACAGGCTAAAATCCTCAATTCGGTCCTATCGTTTGAATGCTAAAGTTTAGATGTTAGCCCTCAGGCGAGGGGAACGTGGGAGCTCCGAAGTGAGAGTCGGTATCCTCCCAGCTTAGCGCAGATTCAGTAACCAAGCATAGGATTAGTCAATGTTCTTTATGCCTGGACTAAAGGGTAAACAATAGGAGTGCTTCTATTTGACACATACAATATTAAATGCATCTCATTTCAATACATTATCTATTTCATTACATAAGAATAGTAGTTTTTAATATCTCAAAATTCTCCAAACCAATTCATCCAAAAAGGGTTATATTTAGAATTGTTATTTGCATTTAGATATAGTTACTATCTTTACATTTAACACTTGCATTTAGGAATAGTTGCTAGATAAAACACAATTTTAATCGACATTCCAAACTAAGGGCTATTAGTAGTAGACTAGAATTTGATTAAAGACTTCTTACTTCACTTCCTCGTGGGATCGATACTGAGGTTTTTAAAAGAAAACTCTATATTACTTGGAACGATACGTATACTTGCATAGTACCCCGAGTGTGTAAAATATTTTCTAATTTTTATATCATTTAAGATTTTGCACACTAGCCGTTATTTATAAATCGGGTCAAGTTTTTTACCATCTTTTGGAAGTTAATTTACTGCGTAATTGCGGCTCGGGTCATATACCGCAAACATTCTCATCCTTACCTCACTAAAATGAAGACTAGTGACTCTAAAACCTAGTTAAACTTACAAGTAGTAAAAGTGCAAGCTGAAGAACTATATATTTAGGATGTGGGAGAAGGCAAAGTAGATTTCTGGTTGGACAACTAGTTACTAAAAAGAAATTTATTCCAAACTGATGTTGGAACCACTCTCCTCTCTTTCGAGTGCACAATTGTTGGAATTTTGATCAATTGAATGTTAATCAATTGGAGCAGATGGTGTACTAGGAGAAATGTAGGATTATTTTTGCTATTTCAAACCTTTAACCTAAAGGACACTCTTATCACAAAGAAACTAAGGAGTCGAACCTTAACTAAATTCATTTTTCAGAACATTTAAAGTGGTAGAAGGTGGACTGGGGCACTTTATGGTGTAAATTCCTTAGCCCATCCATGTCTTTTTTTATCTGGAGGTGCTTCCATAACCTCATCCTTACTATTGACATCGTCAAACTAAAGGACTAAGGGGTCCTTCTTAGTGCACTCTTTGCAAGCTTGACGAAGAATCATTCCATCATTGTTTTTTTGGCTGCCTTCATAGTAATGCTGTCTGGAGCAAAGTCCTTTCTTACTTTTGAGTTGGAAATTGAGATAACATAGCAAAATTTGTTGGAATGCTGGCATAGCTGGAGAAGATACAAAGATGAGATGATTCCATGTATTATCTTATGGTTTATATGGATGTCAAGGAACAGAGGTAAATAAGAGGAGGTCCTTGTCACTCCTAAGCAGACCTGCACCAATAGTTTGGCCTACATCAAAAAAACTGCAATGACGTGATTTTTCATTTTTGATTGCAAGGTCATGAATGCTCAATGTAATACCAATAGAGCCACCAAATCTGTTTGGATTCAAAAGATTCTTTAGATAAAGCCACCTAAGAACTGGATTAAAGTTAAAATTGATGGCAACTACTCTTCAAATAGAGCTGGTATTGGGGAATATTTAGGGATCACAATGGTGAATGTTTGTTTTATTTCCTTTCTCCTACTTTTATTGAATCTGCACTCATGGTTGAAGCTAATTCCTTGATATGTGCACTTAACATTGCCAAAAATCTCAACTTGGGATATTTACACTTGGAATCGGACTCAATCGTCCTTGTTGATATAGTGAATACTCAATCTGCTCCCCTTGGACGTTACTTCGTTGTTGGAAGCAAATCAAGGTCTTAACCTCCCAAATGAACTTTTTGATCAGTCACATCCCTAGAGAGGGTGACGAACCTGCAGACTAGTTGGCTCGTTAAGACTCTTCATTTACAAAACCTGTCTTAAAGATTATACCTTCTTATCAATTGTTACTCTTTTTGAGGGGAGACAACTTTGATCTGCCCTATATCAAATGTAAACATGCTTTAAAACTTTGGAGGTATGCTTAATGGTGTTATCAGTGGTCGGTTCCATGTTTTGTTGGTGTTATTCTCAACTTTATCTCAAGGCACGCTACTTTCTGATGGTGTTATTGACGGTGTTATCCCACAGTTTTAGGGTGTTATTCTCGGCCTATTGACTGGTGGTGTTGCTCCGTGTTTTGGTGGTGTTATCGTTGGTTGTATCCCGTGCATTGGTGGTGTTATCGATGGTTGTATCCTGCACGCAGGCTTTCGAGGTAAACCTTGGTGTTATCAATGGTTGTTTTCCAGGC
This sequence comes from Papilionanthe hookeriana x Papilionanthe teres, assembly GCA_022702705.1. Classification (NCBI taxonomy): domain Eukaryota; kingdom Viridiplantae; phylum Streptophyta; class Magnoliopsida; order Asparagales; family Orchidaceae; genus Papilionanthe; species Papilionanthe hookeriana x Papilionanthe teres. The sequence continues at coordinate 82,366,280 of CM040427.1, read as the reverse complement.
TATGTTGGTGTAGTTCTCGACATTATTCTCACTGAGCACTACATACTCACTGTTGGTGTTATCGATGATAGTATCCCACATTTTCACGGTGTAATTCTCAGCCTACTGTCTGCTTGTGTGGCTCCGCATTTTGGTGGTGTTATCGCTGATTGTATCCCATGCATTCATGGCGTTATCATTAGTTTTATCCCCCCCTTTGGTGTTACTTTTGGTCTACTGCCCGGTGGTGTTATTGATGGCTCAAATTCGCTTTTTGGTGGACTTGTTCCGTGTTTTGGTGGCACCCTTGATAGTATTATCTTGCTTGATTTATGCACATTTTTCTCATTATAAGCTTTACGTTGTTTTTTTTTTTTTTGTATGCATGCAACTATTTTTTGGTGGTTTTGTGTGCGATGTATACTAGAGGGAGGATCCATAAAGGCGTGAATGTAAGTTTTAGTGGGATCCTCAAACCTTTTCCTTTTGTACACCTTTTTCTTCTTATATGATATTGCCTACGGGCTTATATATATATATATGTGTGTGTGTGCGCGCGCGCGCGTGCGAGCCTTGGCTCATTGGTAGCGGCCTTTGGCGTAAGTCCCTCGAGTCAGGGGTTCGAATCCCACCTCTTATAGGAGGATTTGAATAACACGCGAGACTGGAAAGGGGGTCCGCTCCTTGGTTAGTTCAACCTATAGGGGTTGATCAGCGGTCTCCGACTATCGATCAATCATTAATATATATATATATATATATATATATATATATATATATATATATATATATATATATATATATAATTATAATTATAATTTAAATCATCATTTAGGTGAACCATAGTTTCCATTGTCCTTTGATTCAAATGTGTTTTTGGAAAGTATTTGGTTAACTGAATTGTGATTTAGTTATTTTAAAGGAAACCATAATTTTGTTTCGAAATAACTTATTTTGAATTTAATTTGTGTTCAAACATAGATTTTTATTTTGAATTTTATGTCTTCGATTTATGAATTTTTTATTGATTTCAAATTTTAATAATTTTGTACTTTAAGTGTTAATTTGAATTTAATGTATTTGATTTTGATTTTAGTTAAAGTTTGATTTTAATTTTAATTATATTTAATTTTTTTTTAGGATTAGCTCAATCATGTTTCAAAACGCACACAAAACAAAATGTTTTCTTTTTAGACTAAGAGACGGAGCTATAATAATAATCCAAAGTAATTAGGTGGGTCTCATAAGGTTTCCCTTTTGTTAGTTAAGCTAAATGATAACTCTAGCAACCTAGTCTAAAAGGTGAGCCAAGAGTTCAAAATGTGTCTAAGTCATGAAGTCAAGCCTTTTTGCTCAATGAGTTATCTAAAATCATGTTCAAAACCTTATTAGATACTTAAATCTTAGTTTTAATAACTTGGCCATGATCAACTCAATAGCAATCAAGTGTTACTGACTAAAGTCAAGTGTATTTCAAACAAAAGGAGTGAAGATTTGATTTTTTTTTGTTATAGTTTTGGGTCTCAACCATCTATTAGTCCATTAGGGAGGCCTTTAAGGAGGCCCTAAGGCTAAATCTAAGGCTCTAGAAAGAGTGCGGAAGGAGAAATATGCCTCACAAAAAAAAGGTTCATAATTACAAGCTAGCATAAAACTTCTACTTTAGTCACTCTAATTTCAAGGTATAAGAAAGAGGCTCTTAATTCAAAAAAAAGAAAAAATGACTACAACAGCTTATGGTAATATATTTTCCTTTGAAATGAAAAATACAACTTCAGTATCTACTTCAGATTCATCTTCTAATTGATTAAACATAATATTCTTAAGAACTCAATCACTTCAGTTGTCACATGCAGTGAATCTTTTTCACACCATCAACTTAGTAAAAAAGGATGTTAAAATATCCATTAAAAGTTTTGAAGAAGCTTATGAAATGATGGGTAACCACTCTAATGATTTATCTAATAAGTGCAACCAATTTATAGAGGCTAAAGACAAAACTACTATTGTTGACCTCATGGGTGACAAACTAATACAAAATCAAGCATTTTAAACACATAATAGTAAGAATAAAATGATATCAATAAAAGATTACATTCAGATGTGTCAGACAACATAGGAGTGGAATGATTATATGTATTTAGATGAGCCACATTTAGACGCAGTCTCATTTGAGGAAGCTTTCATTATTGTGATTTCATGGAGGATATTTTTTTCAGCTAAATTTGCATGCCAATTTACTCTAAAAGGTTGGTATATAAGAAATAATATGAAATATAAGATGTTCTCTAATAGAAGTTGATAAAAAGTTATATGTGCACAACATGACCAACCACACGGAGCTTGCTAGTAGCGTCTACAAGCATCTAGTGGAAAATGACTTGGCCGACCAGGGAGAATATAAAGAATTACCAGGCTACTTATATGCACATATCCAATCTTATTAAGAGGCATACACATTGTACATCAAGTTTCATAAGTTATTTTATATTACCCAATATTTTGATAATAATTTTACATAAAACCAAAAGAATTATAAGTCATATATAAGCCAAGTTTAATATGAAGGTGTCGTATATGAAAGCATATGATTCTAGAAGAAGGGCCATCAAAGCCATCATTGGAAGTTAGGAGGAGTTGTATAGATCATTGTACAGATTAATGGAGGTTATATGTTATGCTATGAGATGGAATATATATATATATATATATATATATATATATATATATATATATATATATATATATATATATATATATATATATATATCAAGTTAGCCAATCTAATCGTTTTAAGCATTTATTCTAAACTTTCAGACCATTTATATCTAGCAGGTGCTACTATAGAATTATTTTTAACTCAAATAATACCATTTTTTAATGGAAAATATAACGACACACTACTTACTGCAGTCAGAATAGATGCAAAAAATGTCTCATTCCCATGAGCTTTTGCTTCTATTGAGTACAAGCGTAATGAATAATGATTATGATTTCTCAAATCCTTGCATTATATAATTGTGAAGGTTCATAATAGAGCAGGTGTATGCATAATATCAAACAAACATTTTGGCTTACTCCAGAGTTGTCGAGAAATTTTTTTTGTGTTGCTCATCGACATTAGATGAGATATTTGCAAAATTACAATGGCCATAAAAAGTATATGTAAAATTAATCGGTTATATGTGTTGAAATATGTAATTAATAGAGATTACTAATGAGATTAAAATATTCAATCAATAGGTAACAAACATTTAAAATGTGGAGTTAAATGCAGATGCATCATTAGTTGATAAGGATGTATCTAAATGGACTCTATTACATGATGGAGAATTCAAGCATGGAAGTGTGATAATAAATGCATCTTAATCCTTCAACATGATTATAAGATAGATAGAGGGCATCCCATTCAAGCATTAATCTATTCAATATACTACAATATTATATTTCTCTTCATCAGATGAATGGGTAATGTTATGGAGCTTTGCGCCCAAAATGAATCAACATTTATTTTGAAAAATTGATAGCTATTACAATGATTTGAACACAAGACACATTGACATTCAATTTTGACCGGCATAAACATGCATGAATTCGAAGTATTTGATAATGCAAGCTATTCATATCGAGTGGATTTAATAGTTGATGATAATATTTGTAGTTTTTACTAACATCAGATCTACCATATGCCTTGCACATGTATCATATTCACAATGAGTACAAAAATGTTGCATTATCTATTTTACAATAATCAATGTTATACTATTGAAAATTACATACACAACTACAACAAAAATTTTTATGTCATCCATAACAAATCTTGTTGGCCGACCCAATCACTACTCTAGCATTACAGAGCTTCTACCATCAAGCTTCAGATGTAGACTAGGAAATCTTAGGCGTGTCGTTATATGAATATCATTTATTAATTAACTATACACAATAATAAGAATTATGGCTTCTATGTTGACCCAACACACAATATATCAACTTGCTCTTATAATTGACATAATCATCAGTAGAAGCAATTATTTTATTTGACACCAAAACTTGTCGAATGTAATCTTCACGAGTCATATACCCTTTTAATTTGTTTTATGTACTCATCTTATACTATATGCACTTATTCTAGGTTATCTCCAATACTCTCATTCTTTTTTTTATTTGATATAGGAAATCACCCTCTATTATCTTCATGTTGAACTAGAGAAAATTTCTTGTTAAGCTTGTCAAAGTATTTAACAAATGAAATCAAGAAGCCAAAATCACTCTCTTTAGTGACCTTAGCTATAAAATAAGCCACAAAAATAACAAACAACCTTGAATCGACTAAAGTCTTAATCTTTTAGACAAAAACTCTCATGAACAACATAATTTTGGGTGTTCAAGTCTATTAATTAAAAAAAAAAATACTACAATAAATGTGTTTTTCTATTTTTTTTAAGGTTTTTCATTTATCTTTAAATGTTCAATGTAATCTTTCAGTAACAATTGAAGATATTAATGTGTGCTAAATAAAACTGAAATGACATAGAGGAGCACTGATTGATAGCAATCATAGTCGAGCTTAGGCCTCTTCGCAGGCTCCATTTGCAAATGATTGTTAAATCTTCTTAATTTTTTTCTCTTATTTTTCTACCTAACCAAGTTTTATTAATAAAAATTAATACTCATTATATTATTTTTAATGGAATTTCAAAATAATTTTATTAAATCTCATAATCAATTCAAGCATTTAATTTAATCTAAAAAATTCATTAAATATATTTTTAAATTTCTTATTAAATTTCTTAATTAATTTTCATATATACAAATTAAGCATAAAACTTTCACTAATTCTACATCATTTTTTTATCCTTTTTCTTTTCTTCCAAACCAAAATTTTTAATATTACTATATTAATTCTAATGATATTTTAAATATTTTTTTTTATTAACTCTCTTAATGATTTTAATGCATTTTATTTAACCTTTATTTTTTTCATTAAGTCTACTCATTATTTTCTTATTTATTTATTTTTTCTTTATCACACCTTATTAAAAAAAAGTTTAATGAGAGGAGAGTTGGGGAGGGGAGAGGTGGGTGATAGATTGAAAAGGTGGGGAAATAAAGGGGATATATGAGGAATAAAATAACAATTACAATTCTAGAAAATTATTTTCTGAAATTGTGCTGACATGTCTTAATCCTAGTTTTGCTAGTTTCTGCTTTAGTTTATAATTAAATCCTTAAGCATGTTGTAAAATATTTTGCCAAAAAAGAATTGCAAATAAAAAAATAAATAAGCATTAGGAATACAAAGTAACTCAAGTATTATGATAAAAATAACTCAATATAATAATTATAAGAGTACAAATTTTTATTGAATCTATAATTTGAAGCTCAAATTAATCTATGTCTTCTCATTTCTTTTGATACACATTTTTGAGTTCAATCTATTTAAATATTAGTTCATTAACTAAATATATTTATTAAATAATATAAGAAATTAAGTAGAAAATTATTTTAATAAACTAAAATTGAAATTGTCATATATTATGAAATGGTAAGTATTCATTTAGTAAGTAATAATAATATAACTTATTAATTAATATTTTATGCATTGAATATTATATGACTATGATTGAAATTATGTAAGCAAATTAAAATGAAAATACTATGATTAATTATGTGAGTTAGTACTATTAGTAAGATTGCATTATCATATTTATTAAATTTATGTCTAATTAAATATTAGTTCATTAATTAATATATATTTGTCAATTAATATCATACATTAAATAGTAAAAAATAACGATAAGCTTGGAATATAAAAGGTAATAGATCATGAAATAATAAGTATTAATTAATTAATAGTAATATAGTTCATTAATTAATATTTAGTTATTAAATATTGGAAGCCTTTGATTTAAATCATCAATTCAAATTAAAAAGAAAGAGTATAATTGAAAATGGAGGAAAATTAGAAGCCATTTTATTATAATAGTAAAATAGTATTCTTACTATATATATATATATATATATATAGTATTCTTACTATATATATATATATATATATATATATATATATATATATATATGTATGTATGTATGTATGAATCGAGCTGTTTTACATTTGCATAAGCAAAAGCCCTAAGTGGCAATATTATTAGGTCAGTATCGAGGGGAATAGAAAAGCTGTCGTGGACGTAAAAAAAATCGCTGTTTCCGTGTCCCTAACGTTATCTGAAAGGCGTCCGCCCTAAATTCTAATCTCCCGGTTTGCCGTGCATCAGCTTATCGGCCAGTCCTCAAGCCCTAGCTGCTCTTCTACCACGCTGCGAACTTTGATCTTGTCGGCTACGCCTATCCTACTTATCTGCATCGGATCCGATATCTCGGCCGGGACGAGTAATATAGCTGCAAAGAATTGTAGCTGCATCGTTGCTTTTTGTATTGAACGCGACAACTTAACCTAACCTGGATCGGGTGGCAGTGGCTTATCGAAATCCGAGCTAGAGATGGTCGGAGGTGGTGTCAGGAGGGACGATGCAGCCCCCGGGATAAGCAGCAAGAATGTGTTTGCGGCGCTCGAGACTCTGAAGAAGAAGAAGAAGACTTCGCTTAAGGATCGTAAGGGACCTTCGAAAAGCAAGGGATCATCTAAGACCCAAGAGAAGGAGCCGGAGCCATCACAGGTATTCTGGGTACCTACGCCGCTGAACAAGTCATGGGCTGATGTTGACGACGATGATGACGACTACTATAAAAGCGCGCCGGTTCTGTCTGGATGGGGAGCGGTAGGGCAGCAGCAGCAGAAGGACGTTGGGGTTACGGCTGAAGAGGTTATTTTCATAACCCGGTTTCTTTTGCTATCGTAATCTCTCTTTTGTTTCTCTTGCAGTGTGTTATTGAAAAATGCAATTGCCAATTTTTTAAAGAGGGAGTGCGAGTTTAATATTTATTTATTGTCTCGTGAAAGTGGACTATTCTCTGCATTTAGTGCTTTTACCTGCCTATGAATTTTATTCACCGGTTTTGTTCGTGATCAACTGGAGCACATAATTTGAATGTGAGAAGTCTTTTCTCGTTGGATCTTATCGCCCAAATAAATTTAAATCATTATCACTGATTATTTTTACCTTAAATTGCTAATGCTACTTTATACACTGGCTCTTTCTTGCTGCCTGTTTAGTTCTAAGTAGGATTTTTCAAATCCAAAATTGATTAATTCGATTTATGTTTGATTTAGTAAATATTTATGGTACAAATCTCGACAACTAGTTGGCGGCCCCCCAAATGTTAAATCCTGTCAAGTCTCAGGGTTGTTCGATTGTTGTTTGTATGATATGGGTATTTAATGAGATTTAGAAGTTTTTTGCATTCCTATTCGTTCAAAATAATTAAATCTCCAATAATTGTATTGATGTACTAAATCAATGAACTTAATATAAATCATTGAGCACATAAATTTCATTCCTTGGATTTTTTTCAGCTAAAATATTCCCTTAAAGTTGAGGAATGCATCGTGCCTATGGAAAGTACCACTTAGACTTAAAAGAAAATTTTATCACATGGTGGTGAGACATGCAATGCTTTATGGTGCAGAATGTTGGCCTTTAAAAGAAGCATTAAACTAAGTCAAGTGTTTCTGCTTTGAGAATGCTTAGGTGAATGAGTGGCTTGACACTTGGAGATAAAATGCGAAACGATTGTATCTGTGAAAGGGTTGGTGTATCTCTAGTAGCAGACAAGATTAGCGAGTCATCTCATATGTTTGGCACACTAAATGCTGGTTAGGAGAGTAGATGCTTTAGATTCAACTTATTTTAAGAAAGTTAGAGGTAAACCTAAAAAGACTTGGTCATGTTGTATGAAAATGATCTTAATTTAGTAGAATTAAATGAAGATATGACACTCTATATGACACAATAGAGAAACAAAATTCATGTAACCGACCCCACTTAGTGGTATAAAGGCTTGTTAATGTTGTTCTAATATTCCCTTAAATTCGAAGTTATGTGTTATGTTGTACGCATCATAATCTCGAAAACCTTCTAACTATTTGTAGGAATAATTTAATTTGTAACAAGAAAAAATAGGCAACCATTTTGTGTCCCATTGTATTTAAATAAATCTTTTAGATATAGTAGCTCAAGCTCACAAGTTGTCACTATAGCAACATTAAAACATTTTCATCTTGAAAAAGTATTGACAATATCATTACCATAACGAACATGCTAGGTTCATACAAGGATCCTTACATGCCATTTACATTTGCATGATATTCTTCCCTCATATTGTAAAATCTTCACCTCCACTCCACAAAGGCAATGTAGTATTTCATATAACATATGTTCTTATGAGATTATAGAGTGTTAAATTGAATGTAATATTTTAATGATGCAAAAATGATAAATATATTCATTAGGTAGAAATTTTAATGTAATGATGAAATAATACTAATTGATAATATAACAAAATGTTAAACCGATATACCATATTAATATCCTCAATGTAAGATTTGCTCATATTTAGCACTAATTGCCTTGAACATTGAGGATGTTGTTGACCCTTAAATTGTTTTCAATAATAAGGCTTGATAAGGTAATAAATATAATGCTATCAATTTTAACTATGTATGTAAACCCATTATGTAAATGTGACCCAAATTATTTGTTGCTTTTCTAAGGTACAATATATTAGCTTTTTGTTAGGTTCATGATTATCTACCTCAACGTCTCTCAAATCTCGGAAATGCCTTGAAGTATATATCGTTGTCCTGTTATTGTACTATGAAGTTAGGTAAGATCACAAAAGCAATTACAATGCCCCTATACATGCAATGGGAATTGTTGCATAAGTCTTTGGACCTAAATTTTTTTCCTTAACAAATTCCAACTATTCTCTCAACTATATTTCGAAGTTGTACATGGCAATAACTATATAATCTTTGTGCTTGACTTCATGCCTGTATCTTTTGCACCCACTTATCATAGTCAATAAGTCGATAATATTAGCCTTTAAAAGCTATGTGGAGCTTATGCATATTTGAATGCCATTTCTGTAAAGATACATTGGCTACGTTGAAATCCAAAAACCTCCCTCTTTTATAGCTCATGTCATTGCACTTATTGTTGATGCGGTGCTTTTTTGCCACATTTTTAGTTCTTACTGTCAATTGATTTTTAAGTACGCTTGAAAATTGATTATTAAAAATAAGTTTGTAGCCATGACATTTTGCGTCACGATTCTCTTTTTATTACGGTAACAATTTTGATGTTCTTGGGGAGCAACAACAAGAACATGGTTATCATTAGTGGCTAGAACAAAATCCATGAAGTTTTTGCAGAAACTTTTATTTCTTTGGATGATGACATGGAATATCATCTCGGGGCATCCAAATGCTAAGTCATCGAAACAATACCTTGATGAACACAATTATCTGATAAGCTAACAACTTTATAGTTTCAAAAAAATCGTGAAAGCTCACAAATTTGATGTCGTGCATGGGCTAATTTCTTATGGAAGTTCATCATTTGTTCAACAGTACACATACTTCTAGTATATGTAGGCTCTAATGTGCAAACATATTTCTAAGTTGAGTAATGATAGACGAAAGCAATTTTATGTTGCAAATACATCATCTTATACAACATGATGCCATTAATGCTTTTTATGAGTTAAAAAAATAATAATGAAGAGAAAAAAACAAAATGAGTTTGCATATTGAAAGCATGAGGTTGGCATCAAACTACAAAGAAGTTTTTCAATGAGAATAGGTTTGACGCAATTTAAACAACACTGGTTTGATTGAAGACATGAGGAAAGATGTGAATGAAAGATGAGCATACCTCCAATAGAAATATGTTAGGAAGATGATAGGAAGCAATACTGTAAATCCCAATTAATGTTTAATTAATAGAACACTTACTTGAGTTGGTATATGACAAATCTTATTAAATTCATGATCTATTTTGAGTATGTTTCATGAGTTACTTGTAAAATTTTTGCCTAAATTATGCTTAAAATGGGCAATCGAACTACCCTCCCTAGAAGTCATATTCTTGGAGTGATATTCAAAGAATAAAAAGAAGGATTGTTATCTTTTAAGATTTAGGTGCAACATGTAGTGTAAATTTCAACTACGTATTGTACAATAAATGTTATTAGAGTTTTAGCTGAATTATATTTTATGCTATGGTTTTCAACTTTTCACACTTTATTATTTGTTGTTAATATTGATATCATAGAAATTTATCTTTCAAGTTATTTTTAGATTTGCTTAGCCTATAAATATGTTTGAAACGAAGTAGGAATTTGCCTTTGAAGATTGTGTAGGCACTTGTAGATGTCGTGTGGAATGGCCATTTCAATGGGAAAAAAGGTTTGTTGGTTGAAAATTAGATGTATGCAACAAGTTTCTTATTAACAAGGAACTCTTTTGAATTCATTTTTTGCCATAGTTTTAGTTGATATTTATGTCAGAGCCAGACTATACTTAACTGCGCATAGGCAGATTCAAACACCTGAACCCAGGGGAATCAAAACTAATATTTCAAATGCTAACCAAAGAGTCGGGGAACACGATACACACACACAGTTATCTATATATATATATATATATATATATATATATATATATATATATATATATATATATATATATATATTCAAGCATTATTAAATTAACAAATTTTTAAATACACTGAGTGATAAATATAAATTAATTTTATATGTTATAAAATACAATGGTTTAGTTTATTCAAAGTGATACACATTATTCAACCTACCATCATGAGGAATGGTACCATCTACTCAGCTAATTAAAATAACTATGTTAAATTATAAAATAGAAATGTTATTGAAGGGTGTGGAGGGAGGGAGAAATTCTAAAAGGGATAGGAGAATAGAGAAGTATAAATGTGTGAGAGATATTAAGAGGATGTAATGAAGGTTAATTATAGGAGAGTGAGATTTATTTGTAAGAAGAGCACAAAATTAAGGAAAATGTGATTTAGGTGTTCCTGGGTCAGGCATTAAAACAGGATGGTTAAATAATTAATTAGAGGAGAGATTCAATGACAATATTGAGAGAAAAAGGGATGAAAATTTGGGAGATGGCATGTAACTAGGGTAGGAGAAGTTTAATCAAAAGGATTGATTGGAGGGGATATTCTAGGAGAATTGATAGAGAGAGAAAGATAGAGAGAGATAGAGAGATGAGCATGACGGCTATTATAGAGAGGTTTTTATAGTATTTTCTTATTGGTGAAGAGTACCTTGACAAGCTCTCACCAAAGTTTGTTCAATAGATTGCATAATTAGAGCACAATTTGTTAGGTGCTAAGTGCTTGCTTTTATCCTAAATAGAGCTTTTTGGAAGTGTAAAGCGTTACTCTCGTGATTTGATGAACTGCACCTTATTTTGAAAAGGACCTTCACTGTTATTTTAACAATAAGTATGTATTAGAAGAATAAGTATGTATTAGAAGCATGGATTCTCTTTTGCTGATGAATGTAGAAATGGAATATGGTACCATCAGGAGACCGATGATGTTCTTATTAATAATTAGTCCTCGAGTTGGATGTAAGGCATGCTATTTAAAGTACCTTTTCATCCATTGGCTGTGTGGTTTAGACTTGTGGTTATACTATAGGATAATGGGCCTATATAATCTTTAAATTTGATAAAGTGTGTTTTTATTTTGACAATGCTATGAATGCCTTTGTTTTGCAAATCAGGACCATATGAAAGAGACGTCACTTTTTAAAATGTAATATCACAGATATACCTGTTGTTTTAAATTTGGCTTTGTGTTAGTTATAGTTATCACTTTCATGAAATTGAATTACTGATGACGTTAAAGCAATTTATTAAGACGGCAAATGATGTTTTCCTTGTTTGCTTAAACACGACTTCGTTGGTTACTATGGTTTTTAGTAAACATGCAGTTGGCGCAATACTGCATTTGTGCAAAGATTTAATTTTCTTGAACTATGCATTTAAATTTATTCTGATTAAGTTTCTTACCATCTTATGTTAGGAACTTTGCTAATGGTTGATCAAGATAATAACTATGCTTGGAGTATTTTTTTTTTAAATATATATAAATGGAAACTTCAACTTGAAGCAAACATCAAAGGAGTTCTTATTCTCATTTTAGGATTATTTTTTGTTAGCATTTGAATTTCAAAGTACTTAAATTACAGTGCAAAGTTAAATATGTATTTGAAATACTTCGTGGTGTTTAGTTGCTTATAAAAGAAATTTAGTAGTTTAGTTCTTTTTTTTTTGTTTGGTTGTTTGGATGATTTTTTTTTTTTAAATTTAGGAAAAGCTTACAATAAGGTTCCGATGGATATCCTTTAGAGAGTTCTAGAGAAAAAATGTGTTGATATGACTTTTATTCAAGTTATTAAGGATATGAATATTAGAGCTGTTACTTGTTTTCGAATAGGAGGATTGACTAAATATTTCCTATTTCAGTTGGATTACATCTGGGATCGGCTTTAAGACCGTATCCTTTGCTTTAGCTATGGATGCTCTTACGGGACATTTACTGGAGGATGTACCTTAGTCTATGCTTTTCATTGATGATATCCTTCTTATGGCTAAGACTAGAGAAAAAGCTCAGGAAAAATTTGAATTATGGAAGTCTACTTTGGAGTCTAAAGGCCTTCGTTTGAGTAGAACTAAAACTGAATACATAGAATGTAATTTTAGTAGTAATAGGAGCTCTAGTGACAGAGTTGTAATTATGAATGATCAAATTATTAAAGGTGTGAACGTGTTAGATATCTCGGGTCTATTGTTCAAAATGATGATGATATAGATGGGGATGTTATTAGTAGAGTTCAAGTTGATTGGTTGAATTAGAGGAATGCTTCGGGCCTATTGTGTAATAGAAAAGTACCGCTTAGATTGAAAGGAAAATTTTGTAAGATGGTGGTGAGACCTGTAACGCTCTATGGTGTAAAATGTTGGCATTTAAAAGAGAAACATAAAACTAAGTTACGTGTTGACAAGTTGAGAATGCTTAGGTGGATTAGTGACTTTACATTTTGAGACAAAATGTGAAATGAATATATCTGTGATATGGTTGTTGTAGCTCCAGTGGCGGACAAATTTAGAGCGATTCGTCTTAGATGGTTTGGTAACCGTACAAACGTCGACTATCTGATGATGTAATTAGGAGAGTAGATGTTTTAGATTTGACTTATGTTAAGAAAGACATAATTAGACCTAAAAAGACTTGGGCATATTGTATAAAAAATGATCTTAATTTATTAGAATTAAATGAAACTCAGGAGGACACAATTGAGAAAAAAGATTGAAGTAGCCGACCGACCCCACTTAGTGGGATAAAGGCTTGTTGTTGTTGTTGTTTTTGGTTGTTTGGAAAATAATTCAAACATTTGAAATATGATGGCGGTTGACGGAGGTGGCAATTGTGGATAGATGTTGGCGATGGTGAGAGGTGACGATGGATATTGATGATAGATGATGGCTGATGACCAGGGATGGAGGTTGTTGGTTGCTACAACCAATGACCCACAAGTACTGGCCAATCATTTAGAAAAAACAACAAAGAAAGAAGAATTTTACTATTTTTAGAAAAATACTTGCTTTATGATTGAATAAAAAGGATAGATGGGTTTTAGGAAGAAATAAATTGATTAAAAAACATGATTGTAGTGAGTGGTGGTGATTGCATCAAAGTTATAGTTTTTAGGGCTGCACCTTGAACTCTCTTTTGTTAAATGTCTTCTCCTTGCGCTTAGTTCTATTATGAATATCTGCAATGCTTAATGTGATTGTTTGCAATTTATTGTCATCAACAGTATTGCATGTTGAGATGAGCCGAATTTTTTGAGAGCTTTAAGATTTTGATGGTTAGATGTTGAAATCATGGCAATTGCTAGAAAAGTTGATTTCAAGGTTTACCAAGATATGCAATCTACCACATTCATTTGCTGATAATACATGTAGACCTTCATTTGCTGATAATACATGTAGACCTACTAAAAAGTGTGAAATTTGTATGCGTCTTAAGCTTCTAAAGTTGTGAAACTTGGATATAGAATTTTAGAAGATGATCCCTGCTTAGTCTTCAGTCTTAAACTTTGTAATCTTTAAGCATTCTAGTTTCTTTTATGAGTTTTGCTGTACAGGCAGGTGCCCCATCAATGTGTGAAATATTTTGTTTTTAACTGATATTTGCCTCCGTTAAGGTTACCGCAATAAAGCTTTCCAACCATACCAATGCTATGCCATAGACAAATTGACCAAAATTTTGATCAGCTTGGTTTGTTGGAAGTAGACTTTACAACTCTAGAGACGCAGGAGAAGGGCAGCATAATTCAACCCTATCAAGTCAAAAGAAGATTGTCATTTATTCCTTTAAAACTTAGAGCTTTTGCTGACATAATTGCTACAATCATTGAGGTTCAATAGCCAATGCATTTCTCTTGGAAATGTAGGAGGAATGGGTTAAAAATTTTTTTTGAGGCAGAGGAATAACAAGATAGCAAAAAATATGGAAAATTTAATGGATGACAAATTAATAAATTCTTTTGGAAAGTTGGAGATGCATTTGTTGTGGATTTTATATGAATTTGATCATGGAAGTGTTGCAGAAATAGTAAATTAGCTCAACTTTGGGGTTTTTAAGAAAAAGTTAATGGTCAAAACATAACAAAAATTAAACTCGGGAACTATAGTATTTTGAATTGTTTCATTTAATGTTCAATTCTTATTTTGTTATTCCAAATAGGTAAATTGAGTGTGATGGCGATAAGCTTGATGTTGAATCATTATCATCATCATTAGGCTTCTCCTTACTTCATAGTATTTTATTTTATGATTCATCCTCAATTCATTACTATTAAGTGATGTTAAGTGCTGCATGACCTATTAGCTTTGCTTCGCACAAGTTATTTGAATAACTTCTAGATAGGCCAGTTTTCCATTCTTTCACTTTTACATTAAATTTTATCTACCCATCTTGCTAATTCATTTTGCTCTCCATTATACATATGTAGACAATCTCAATTTATTTTCACTACCACAACTTGAATTTATATCACTATTATTATCCTCCTAAAATTATTGTTTGCAAATCTTATCATTTTCAACATCCTCATATATGGATCTTAACATTTTTTTTTTAAAATTTCAAGCTACATCAACTTTGCTATTGTAATACTTAGATCCAAAAATAAAGTTGGTCTATTCTGATTTTTACCGTGTACCTCAAATTTTTTTTGACATGCTCTTTTATTGCATGTACCATAGGTAATTACCTCATTGAACCACCCAACTTTTATTCTAGAAATATTTCCTTATCTATGTTTTTATGCTTTTTATATGATAGATCTAATATGCTTGTGCCACACTCAAGCATCACTTAATCTTCCATTTTTTTATTGATATTTATTACTTTATATGGACCAAAGTTTTGTATCATATATGCGATAAATTTTATTCTATTTTATGCCTATGATCTTTGAAAATATTTTGCACTTTTGACTTTTTTTGCGAGCTTTAGATGACCAACTTATTTGATCAATAACATATGTTAATATCATATGGCAAGATACTTTAATATGAGTATGCTTGACAATCATCTCAATACCAATTTAAAAAGATTTATTGATGTTATTCTTTGGTGATTATGCACTCTTTGATTGCTGAACAAGTATTAATGTTAATCAATACTTCGTTATATATATTTTTTATAGATTTTTTATGCTTTTAACAGATAACTACTCGTCTTAATGCTTACTAAATCAGTTCTAGCGTACTTAATCATATGCTTATTTATGATCGATAAACACCACACAAAGATACTTTTTCTAGTTTATATTATATTTCTTTAATTTCCTCAGAAAGAAATGCCTTGTGATTGATCTTCATAGCATAAAATCAAATGGATGGGATTTTTCTAAGCTTTCAATACCTTCCCTATAACTTCTCTTAATATCGATGCTCTTGATTTTTTCATATTGTGGTAATCAACATAAACTACTCTTAATGTTAGTCCTGTTGCATTGTACTGTTTCACTTTAGCATCATTTTGAAAAATAATTGCTTTATTTAATGCCCATGAAATTAATTCTCATGGTAATTGATAATGTCTTTTTTCAGATTAATAAACTACACATGAATTTTTTTTTGTTACTTTTTTTTTTTGTAGTAATTGAGAAACTCCATGGTTGATTAAGTCGAACTCTGTCTAGCCTTTCAAACATTTTACCCCTGCTCCATGTCAACATTTTCCCACAGAACTTGGCTTCAAACAGTCCTGCATTGTGGCAACACGGTCTTTAAACATTTCCATTACCCTTTAACAAGGGGCCTTACCACCTTTCTTCTCCTGAGGAGATGCAATAACATTAAGTCATCACCCTCTAACCAAGGAGAACGTCCTGCTAAGGTCTGAAGGCATTCATATTAGACCAAAGTGCCACTCTATCAATGGCTAAACAACCATCATACACAATGGACATCTGAACTGTCTGTTGCATAAAACTGAATCTCCAAATGGAGAAATTAAGGATTATCACTGATTAAACTCACATGGATATCATTCTTCCATAAAAATCAGATTTTAATATTACAATTATAAATGTAGTTGAATCTTCCCAGTTTCCTGTCTACTTTGTAATATTATTAATATCAATCATTAGTTCAATAAGTGCAAAAAAATTAAGATGATGAGTTTTACACAGGCTCACCATGCTGTTGGAGGCATCCTTCTTGACAATGCCTCTAGCATTCCATGTTAGAAAATTAACCATAATTAATGGATTTCCTTCCCCTAGTGATCTAGGAGGTCCTCCATCATTAATGTTGGCAAGAATACCTGCTGAAGATCCAGTAAACTGTGAGGCAACTGTTTGATCCATATAATTCAGTTCCCTATGAGCTTTACCTCTCATTCTTTTAGTTTTTTGGATTTTCCATTCCCCTTCTAAAGCCTGTTGAGCAGCTACCAAATCCTCTTCGATCAATTTGATTTGTATCTGTCCATGCACTAGCTGAGTTTGATCATCCTTGGAACATAGTCCTTGCTGTAATACTTGCTTTGTGGTCAAATCAACACAAAATTGCTGCTGTGGTGTTATCTCTATCCCATCAGGCACATTACTGGGAATAGTCCCATTTGCTAAATTCATATTTAAATCATCAACACCTTAACTGGTTGATCCCGCTGTTGCTGTATTGTGTTATCCACTTGCTTCTCTTGTTGCGAAGTTCTCTGATCCAAATTTTTGTCTTTATGAATGGTCTTATTACTACTACTTAATTTTGGATGGATCACAAAACAAGCTTCAATGGTATGGCTAAATGAATGGTCTTATTACTAAATTTCTCAAGAAAATGTTGGGGAAAAATCTAGGAAGAGGTGTCTAAAGCTTTGTTGCCCCTTAACACATCCGTAAAAGGAGGCACGACCATATCCATGCATTAAATTACTCTACTGCGACTAAAAGTAGCAACCATAGGGAAAAAAACCAATGTAACAGTAAACCACCCCCAAAATAATAAATGCACCAAACCAAAAGTCAAACCACAGTGAAAACTGAGTAAGAGGGATCTCTAACGCATGTAAACAACAGAAGAACCGATTAAAACTGAGGTTACAATGGGTTGGGGAAATCAAACCCACTGGGAGGGAACTTGCCGTGGCAGCCATTATGTATATCTATATCTCATTTTAAATGTCTCAATTTCATTAGGATGTTATGTACTTTATGGGTTATTGATTGGATCTATCACGTCAACATGGGCTTGGGGTTATTTACTACAGATGGATTATGCTAATTTTGCTGTGGTATGTTTGTTCTGGTTGTCGGTTGTGGTGTTAATCATAGATGCTCTCATAACGATATGGTCGCCAAACGCTCAAGGTGTTCAATACAACTCTGGATCCTTGCCTAACCAAAATGAGGCACTAAAAAATATCTTGATTACAAACTAATTTTAAGCATGATGAATTTACTTTTTTTTTTATTATTGAGTGTAACCATCTCATTAAAATAGAAAAAAAAATGATTTTTCAATTTTTGTTGTGTTCCATGTTCAAATGCCCTTGTAGATGGATCATCTTAGATATTTATGATATACTACTTAAGTTTGTGTCATGTTTATCCAGGTATAATCTCCTCTTCAGTCATTCATGCTTTTTTATTGTTGGATTTTTAATTTCCATCTCTGCTTTTATATGCTAACATAGCTTTTTTATCATTAAGATTCACTTTTTTAGAACTTGAAGCTCTTGTATTGAATTTTTATCTGATTTGTTTTTTACTACATTTTTTTGTTTCTAATCCTCCTCATGTTCTTTTAAGGTAACCTTGGATCAAATTGTCATAATGAAAAATTATTTTATCATTTGTGGTTGAACTATTGTCACCTACCTCTTCGATCATGGCAAGGTATTTATTTATGCATATCTTTGTAATGGCACCTACTTAGTTTGTGTGTGAGGTGCTATGGTCTCACTTTGCCTTAGTGCTTATGCGAACATCTGACTTGCCTTTAACTTGGCTATTTAGTTGACCCACTTTGCTTGGTTCTATTTTCGTTCTTTGTTGCGATTATATTATAAGAGAGGATGAATAATTATCCAAGCAATGAATATTTGTCAAAATTGAGGGTTTCTGTTGTTTTCACTTAAAGGTGTTGCATGATTTTGTGCATACCGTTATAGATTAACATTGAAAAACCTCAAACCATAGGGCGCCCCACATCAATTTCGATTTTAGAGCTTAAGTTTATTTTTGCCCGCCCCTAATTTTGTGAGTGGGCTTAATATTGGCATAGACAATATTTGAATTCAAATTCCTGATTACTTTGATGGTGCTTACCAACTAGACTAGTATTACTAACATGTACACCCAAATGGTTTTTCATGAATCTCGAGACAATCTGACAAAACTTTAAGGTTTCAAGAATCCAACAAACTGAAAGTTATTCAGGCGACTGATGCTCAGTCCAGGCAACCGGTGGCCAATCCGACGGTTTGAAATCCACTCAGCCGACTGAAGTGCTGATGACTGACCAAAGGACTGCCAATCGACTGAAGGACTGTTTGACGACCAAAGGGCTACCCAGGACAACAAAAGAAAAGCATCCATGCCAATGACCGATTAAAGGTCTAACACCCCCAACAATCTCACAAAAGTATCAACGTGATGCTCTTTCAACAAATCTCCCCAGGATCTTCAGAGATCACTAAGGAACAAAAATCAGGCTAGCAGCTTGGATGCTGTTAGGACAACTGGCTGGCATACTCAAATCAACTGGCTTCCAGTGTCTAAACATAAAGCTGACCGACTTTCTAGAGTGAAGGCTGATCGAATTCCAAGTGTGAAGGCCGACCTACTTTCCAGAGAAAAGACCGACTAGTGTCCATACTAAAAATGTGCCAAAATCGGTTATGAATATGAAAAGGAACGCCAAAGGACAAGAGTACCCTGTATAAATACTCTAAAGAACGGGTAAGTAATTTTACACCTTTTGTCCCTTTATCTTCTATAAATAGGTGGACCATAGCATGTATTATACTGTTTTACTTCTTTAGGCTCTGCTTTCTAGACCTATTATGTTGGGAGAATTCTCTCCCCTTCACTCTTGTAACTCCCACTTGCAGGATATAAAATGGGTCATAGAGCTTGAGAATAACCAAGGCAGCCCCTACGAGGCAAGTTCGTGTGTGCTTTGTCATTCTTTCTCCCTCTCTGTCTGTCTATACTTCTCCCTCACAGTTAGGGCATGTCTTATAGGAAAAATTTGAATTCAGTATTCCAAAATGTACGGTGAGCATGGAACATGCTATCAATAAGAAGAAAAGTGACACTAATAAGGAGAAATACATCGCAGAGACACTCTTAACACGGAGCATGCTAAGGAGTTCGTGCATTAACAGATCTGGAGTCGAAAAATCTGTTTCCGTCGTATTCTTAGAGGCTTTGGCTAGGAGGCGAGAATCACAAAACGGACGATCGGCTCGTAACGGTTGGAGCACGTTCTTAGAGAAGATTGATCAATGATACCTACACAATGCTCGGTCCATCCCAGGCGGCCGATACCTAGCTCAGCGAATGAAGAGAATATCATCTCGAAACTTATCTGTGCTAAGCTTCAAATCTCTTTTATGTTTTCCCATGTCTGATTGACATTTGGGGAGCTCGAATCCAAGAAGCAACGCCAACAGCGACCCCAATGAGGTCATGTTTTCCCACGATGCTCCCGTGTCGTAAAATTTGGTCTCCAAATTTGAATCAGATAAATCGCTGAAGATGGCTTCTAGCCTAGCAACAATAAGCTCCGTGAAGGGTATGATATAAATCACCCCAACATCGAGTCTCGAAGGTTAACACCAAAGACAACAATAAGTTTCGCCCAATTTTTGACGAGAGGTGTGGGCCGACAGAATCGACAATATGTCCATGCAATCGAGACCTTGGAAAGTGCAAGACGGGAGTCGGGCGACCAATATCCTAAAATTAATTGACAGGGACACCATAGACGTCTGATCGATATAAAATAATAAAGATGACTGACAACGATGCCATAGATGTCTGATCGATATAAAATAATAAAAATGTCCGGCAACAGCGCTATAGACGCACGTTCGTTTTTCTAAAACAATATTCGCGCCAAACATAAAAAGGCCTATCTCAAAGCTTAATTTGGATAATACCCTTAGACGTTGTTCCTTGCCCAGTAGCGACAAACTTCACAAAGTGTACGGGGCAAATTAACCCAATTGCGAGTCTCGTCGGCTAATCAACTAAGACGATAATCTGACCGAGCGATGAGATTGGCAGTGCAAGACTTATGTTGAGTCGCGACACATAAAAAACGACCAACATTCTTTCCCGAGATTCGAGTCATCAATCAATACCAACGTTCATAACCAAACAATCATCATAAAAAGTAACACAGTAAGGTTAAAATAATAAATAGAAGCAATGCTATGAAAGAACAATCAGGAAGCTTCACTTATTTTTAAATGGAAAAATGTACAAGTCTTTTCTATGCAAAAGATTTTATTTACACATAATTATCTTTAACAAATTTTTTTCTAAGTTTAAGCAAACCGACTGGATGACCCTCTGACATCTGAGTCATCCTCCGAGGACCCCTTGGGGCTGGTGTATAGAACAATAAATTCATTCAAGTCTGGAAACATTAGATTCGTCAAGGCTTCATCAGACAAACCTGTTGATCATCGTGACGCTGCTAACCCGAAGCTGCTCGTTAAGAATCTTTTCCTGCAGTGGATGGGAGTGGACCACTTTCAAGAACTCTTCATCGATCTTTATGGTCGCCAAATTTGCCTTCTTTTCTTGAGCTTCTTGTTGGGTGATTGGCTGAAGATCCGACAGAGTAGCAATCTCCTCATCTGCCGCTTCCAGCTTTCTCTCAGCTATCACTACTCGCTTTTCAGCCTTCTTAGCAAGCATGATCGAGGTCTCATCCCTTTCTGAAGCGGCGGCTCACTTCATCTCTGCACGGTCAAGTGTCATAGAATGGAGGGAAGCCTCCCACGCCTTAAGATGGTAGTGATCAGTTTTGTTGTAGAGCTTTGGATGCCCAAGCACTCGAAGATACTTTGTAATGCTCGAGACCAAATTACTTTAACAAGTGTGGATGGTAGACTTTAGCCGATGGTGAACCACTGTTCCAATCCACCTCTCGGTCGATGGCGGTGTACCAACTGTCAGAGCTATTCCAATTCTTCGTCCCCTTGCTCTCAAAGGAAACCCAGTCAACTCGAGAGCCTTTCTCTTTTTCCTATAGGAGAGTGGAGGTGGAGTCAACTTAGAAGCCGACTCCTTCCCATATGCTGGATCTCTTCTTGAGATGCCACCTCCTAGTCTATCTCTGACTCGTTCTAGACAGTAAAAGCAGGTTGACAAGGCAAAGCCGACTCTGTTGTCGTCTTTTCCTTGGACGGTTCTTCTTCAGTCTCACTCTCTTCTGGGCGACTAGGTGACTCCCCAGATTCTCACTGACTCGCGTTTGATGAAATTGCACCCAACAAATAAGTATTAGTTTAAGCTGATGCTCTCCTTTCTATGAAATTTAATTAACCAGTCGAAATTTGCCAGACCATCACCGTAGTTGCAAAGATAGAGAAAAGAAATTCCAAACCTATAGAGCTGATTATGTCGTTGCGATCCTGGACCGACCTTCCTTCGGTCGTCGCGACTCTCTAGGCAGGTATGATCTTCACCTTGGCTTCAACTTTGGCCTTCTTTGGGGCAGTCTGAGCAACGACTGCTACCTCCCTCTTAACCTCTTTTGTGCCAGAGACAATGCACAAATCTATCATCATTCGGCCAAAAATCCAAGAAATAAGACCGGTTAGCAAATATGTGTACTGGAGAATTGAGAGGGGAGCTAGGTGTAGATTCTAACCCCCTCAACACGGGAGTAATTTGTTCTCTTCTTCCCCTTGAAGGCGTCCCCGACCGACATAGTTCTAATGCCCCAATTTTGTACAAGACAAGGCGTTTAAGAACTCGAACTTTCAGTCCTTCACTCTGTTCTAAGCCTGAGAGCTAGAACTGATCGTCGGTGACGGACTGCAAGTGTCAATTAGCGTCCACCTGGGATAGCTCGCAGGTGAAGTATGCTGCCATTCTTTTCTTGCGATCTATTGTGCAGGAGTGGATGTTTGAAACTAAAGGTATCATTATAGAAAGTGCTAATACAATTGTCATACTCTGTCAGCGGGACTGCATGTATGGTAGGGGGGGGGGGGGCAGCTACAACCTGACCATGGCACGATCTTGCTTTCCTTACTGATCTCTGACACTTCTTATTTTTTTTTCATAGAGAATGTAACAAAAATAACCCATTTTTGTGCTCGACTTGCTTTAGTAGGTTTTTTGTTTTGGAGGCTCACACTTCTGACTTCGATTTTTTGAGCGTGATCGAGGTTGAGGCCAACCACACTGCATATTTTTTTTAGCTTTTATAGCTCTATTTTGTACTTTTGTTTTATATTAATGCAACATACACACCCTTCACGAAAGGAAAACATGTGGTTGAGCACAAAATTCCTCCCCGTCGGTTGAAAAGTACATAAGTCATTATCGTTATAATATAATTTTGCTTGATCTGTGCCGGGATAACATCATACCATTTGAAACTCCCCTAAATTCGAGGCACAAGGGCAACCACAATCCGAATCTTAGTTGGTCTCTGTAAATGACTAGATTGTCTCTAAATCGATTAGTGGCCCTCTCATCTCGATGAGTGGCCCTAAATCTGATGGTTGAGTCAAAGACAATGGTCTCATCCACAAAAAGCTACATTCGACAGGGATAAAATAGACCGCTCGGAAGAGATAAAGAAATTCGAGCGACAGAAGCTTAGAAAAAGACAAGTGTGCAAATAATTACCTCAACCCCTGTTTGTAAAGACGCAGTGTAAGATGCGCATGAAAATTTCAAGAGGAAACATACATCAACACAGAGATCGAGATGAAAAAAATAAAATATTTTATTTTGATAATCAAGTAATTACATTCAGACCTAGTATGACAGGAGCCTTTACAAAGTGGTCATCAGCTACCTCAGTCAGGACTAAATCCTTCCTAATCTCCCATACAACATTTGATCGTCGAGCTTGAACTGATACACTCGGCGGCGTCAGAATGCACCCTCTGCACGAGGCATCTTTCCGGAGTTCAGATACTTCTCGATGAAGATTAGTTGTTTCCCTCTGTATCTCCTCCAGCCTGATCAACACTGCGTAGAGATCCTCCTGTCACTGAGCCAGAGCAACATCTATATCGTCCAACGATCAAATAAGGTTTTCGGTGACATTCGGCGTCCCTCAACTACTTCCTTGCTAATCTCCTTAGGTTCAGTTGGGTGGTTGACCACGTTCTCCTCGCTGCGGTTGACACTTGAAGCTCAGAAGCCGCCACCACAGTTGGATCTCGGCTGTCACCAACATGGGGCAAACCCCCTGATCTGAGCATCCTCATCTACATGAAACAAAAATTAATAATCAAAAAGAAGAAAAAATAGTAAAAACAGAGATGAAGCACATACTTAGGATTCACTCCACTTCGGACCAAGTAGTTCCACCTACATGCAACGATGAATCTCTTCTCTTCGGCCGACTGGTTACTTCCACATGTTTCTAGTAATCTAGTCGGAGAAGGAAAGCTTACAATTACTGAGTGACCTAGAACCTCAATAGGAGCCTTAGTCGACGGGCCAGCCTACGAACCACCTAACTCCTTTCCAATGTTAGTTTGGAGCCTCCCAGATTGAATCCGACAACTTCAACTTCACTTGCTCAGGCAGCTTAGGCTTCTTAGCAAGTTTCTTCTTCCACTTCTTTCTCGTCTCACCTTTAGGTCGGTGTTGTTTCTTTACCCTTAGAGCGACTAACATCTTTGTACGATCTTCGGGTTTGGGCGCCGAATTAAATCCTTTCTCCGTGTGGGCAAACAGAAGCCGAGTAGATTTAAGTAGAGACAGACTCAAGATACTGCGAACCGTCCGCTTTGTCCTATATATAAGGGTCATGGGCATGAAATCTTGGGAACCCAATAATTGCATTAAATATGACTATTAAGATTCGATTTATTGCATAAAAAATTTTATTGTCGCCGTCAACGAGACGAGCAAGAAAACTAGAGAACTTAATATGTAATACACAAAAAATGGTTTGTAGGAATCTCGAGACAATCTAACTGTCCAGATCACAAACAAAAACTATAAAGTCTCATGAATCCGACCAACTGAAGCCCCCTCGAGCAGCCGATGGCCGGTCCCGGCGGTCGATGGCCGGTCCGAGCGACCGATGGCCGATCCGAGCGGCCGATGGCCGATCCGAGCGGCCGATGGCCAATCCGACCAATCAAAATCCACTCAGCTAACCGATGGTCTAATGACTGACCGAAGGACTGCCGATCGATTGAAGGCTTGACGGCAAAAGGGATACCCAGGCCAACAAAAGACAGACATCCACACCAACGACCTGTTAAAGGTCTAACACCCCCAACAATCACGTGAGACTCTCTCAACTGCTCCCCCCAAGATCTCCAGAGATCACCAAGGAACAACAATCAGGCTAACCGACCGAATACCTTTTGGCCAACCAACTGCCATATTCAAAACCGACCGGCTCCCCAAAGTGAAGGCTGATCAGTGTCTAGACATAAAACTGACTGATTTTCCAGAGCGAAGACTGATCGATGTACATATGAAATGTATCAAAATTGGTTATGAGTACAAATAGGCATGCCAAAAGAGAAGAATTACCTGCACGATCCCTCTAAAGCAGGGGTAATATATGTAATTTTTGCACCTCTTGTCTCTCTATCTTTTATAAATAGGGGGATTACAGTCGTTTGCCTATTCAGGCTCCTCTCAAGACCCACTCTGTACGGAGAACATTCTCTTTTTCCTTTGTTACTCCCATTTGTAAGATATAAAATGGGTCGTAGAGCCCGAGAATACAGCATATCGCTTCTACGGGCCAAGTTTGTGTGTGCTCTCTTCTTTTTTCTCCCTCTCTGTCTATCTCCATTTCCCCCTTATGGTTTCTACCACTCCGATCCCTGAGCATGCCTAACAAAACAAAATCTGGATTCAACACATCATTAAAAATGGATAGTTGTGCATCCTATGATAGATTAACATTGACAAACCTCTAACCATATAGTGCCCTTCACCGATTTTAATTTTAGAGCTCAGTTTATTTTTGCCCACCCCTAATTTTGCTGGAGTTAATAATGGCATAGGTAATTTTTAAATTCAACATGTTGTTGCCAACTCTGATGGCGCGTACCAAATGGACTAGTAATACCAATGGAAAAATGTGGAAGATAAAATTTTAGAGCTTAAATTTGCATTGTAACGTTCGGACATAGGATATAATAAATGGTTCAAATAACAAATATATGATGCGATCTTGATGATGTTGGTTTATTGTTAGATTGATTGAATTTGTTTCTCTTTCTTTTTTACCAAACTATGATGTCAGTTTCTACAATGTGGGACTATGCTAATTATGTCATGTTATGTTGGTTTTAATTGTCAGATGTTGCTCTAGAATTAGGCATTCTCTTGGCAATGTGATTGCCTAATTCCAGAGTTGCTTGGTGCTTGCTCTATAAAAATGTTATGCTAAAAAATACGATGTAATCAATTAGTTTCAAGTATAATAATTATTTTTACAATGTGAAGTGATAATCATCGCATTAAAGTTGTAGGAAAAATTGTGAATGTTAAAGTTTTGTTGTATTCTAAAGATCAAATTCTTACTAAATAGATTTATCTTAAATAAGATTGTTATACTTATAAAGTTTGTATAATGTATATCTTAGGGTATAATCTAATTCACCGTCATCTGTTTCTTCTTTATCATTTTTAATGCCTTTTTTAATCATTTGATTTTTATGCTCGAGATTTGCTACATAGAACTTAAATTCCTTATTTTTATAATTTGGACTTGTTTTCAATTGCACATTCTTTTTTCTTGTTCTGTTATTGCAAATTTTCATAATGAAAAATTATCTCCTTTTTCAGATTTGAACTATATCTCTTATCTTTTCAATCAAGTCAAACTGCTTGCCTTGCAGCTTAGCATTTTAAGGCAATGTGCTCATCTTGGATTGGCTTAATAATGACACCCACGTGGAATGTGTGCATGGAGCTATGGTCACTGCTCGGCTCACCTTTAACATTGAAGTCTGTTTATGTCCTCCTTCAGGCCCTTCAACCCCCTTTGCTATCTTATTTGGGAAGATGATAAATCATTGAGCGAGCAAAGAATAATTACCAGTTTAAGAGTTATAATCTGCTAGTTTGAATTGTTGAGTGATTGTGTACAGCTCAATGTAGATTTGCATTTGCGAAATGTAGACCATATTATCCTTGATTAAACTAATTTTGAGAACTTAATTAAAGGAAGTGCAAGGCCTATTACAGAGAAAGGCATGAAAGGGGCATGAAAGGAGGCATCCTTTGGGACAAGAGATAATGGACACTCTTATTTTTTTTTTTCCAAGAAATAAC
Organism: Papilionanthe hookeriana x Papilionanthe teres; assembly: GCA_022702705.1. Lineage (NCBI taxonomy): Eukaryota > Viridiplantae > Streptophyta > Magnoliopsida > Asparagales > Orchidaceae > Papilionanthe > Papilionanthe hookeriana x Papilionanthe teres. The sequence continues at coordinate 82,339,259 of CM040427.1, read as the reverse complement.
AGATAAATGGAGGAGTTGGAGCTCAAACCTATAACATCAAGGTTAGATGTAGAATATGATTCAGTAGACCAATGCACTGTTTATAAAATCCTAGAATTTAAGGTTACATCACAATATCTTAATATTTGGATGTAGGATATGAGAAATAAAAGAAGTGATGTAATTTAAATAAAATCAATTAAGATGGAAAGTTTCAATTATTATGAGGTCTAAAATTTTATTCTAAAGATGGCTACTTTTTGGTGGAAAAGCAATCATAAAAATAACCTTGCTTGTTAAGATTATATTAGATGCGAGGTTAGGGAAGTTGTGAGAGGTGGTGATAGACGGATTAAATAGGCTATAACTTGTGTACCATATGCTATTGGATTGCTACATTTACTAATGTTAAGATTTTGACATAAAGAAATTGTTCTGGTTACAATTTAAAGCAAAATGCAGCATATGAATCTAGATCAACTTGTTCTATATTTGATAGTTCATTTCTTTAACAAATTTGCCGTAAAGTACATGTTGTCTTATTAATTTCATTTATTTTATTGGGATTTACTTTAATTTCTTTAAAAAATAGTTAGGACAATCACTAAGTACTTCGTATGGTCGGATTTTTTAAAAATGTGTATTTTAAAAAAGCAGAGTAATTGAAATACACAGTTGTTTAATTGGATGTATTAAAATTTAACAAGGACAGCTTAAGGTTATGGCGGCGGGCTACTGTTGGTGAACAACAACAATGGTGGGAATGAGGAAGATGAGATGGTGGGCTGTGAGGTTTACCTTTAAATAGAATTCACGTGAGTTGGGCAAATTCTAAATTCGTTGAAAATGGAATATGAGGTTAGTGTAAATTTCGTATTCAATTACTTTGTGCTTGGTTTACTTTAAACCAAACGTGAAAAAGTTAATCTTGTATTTCTTTTATTTTGCGCTCCTAATGCTTGCAACCGAAGAGCCTATTGTGTCCATAGATGAGTTAATTAGCCTGACAATTTCATTTTAGTTGTTAGAAGTCGCGATTGTTAGCTTGCTTCATAGGCCCTGAGCAGATTTGTATGCCACTGCACTTTTCTACGCAATTCTTTGTGAATGCTCTGCTCTGCTTACTCTGTTTGCCTATTCGCTCTTCTAGTGCTCATGCTTCTGCGTGCATATATATTTGGAAAGAACTCGATGCTTGTGTGGGCCAAATGATTTTATACTTCATAGATGGACGAAGGGATAGCATAATTTTGAAAGTGTCGGACCAAAATCATTAAGGGTTATTAAGTCTTTGTGGAAGTATTTGTAGGATTGACCAGTGCTAGTTGGGAAGCACTTGAAGATGATGACTGAAAAGGCTAATACAGGGAGGTTGGGTGAGGAAGTTTGACTTTGGTCTTTACTATTGCTTTAAAATTAGCATAAAAACTAGAACAGTGCGTCAATTTGGCTGACTAGGTTTGTGAACTCTATCTGTTGGTGGTGTTTGCATATTTTGTATTACGTTGGTAGAATTGCTAGGGATTCGAGAGAGGAGTCTGAGGTGGTATGGATCCAAGCTCATTTAACATAAGGATCTTTGACATTTGAGAAAATTTTATTTCGACTATTTAAAATGGAGTGGAGGCAAATGAAAATCTACAAGCCTACTCTGTGCGGATGAATGTAGTAAGTTTATTTATTCTCCTAGACTCCTGGTGCATTTCATTGCAGAATGAAACGTGGTTATGAACCTGTGCATTTTATTGCAGCCTAAAACAATATTTTTAACATCATCAACATTGGAATGCATTAGTTGTTTTATGTGAATATGCTTATGGACCAGAACTTATAATGACTACTTATTGTGCTAACCTCTATCTATATTTTAGGAAAGTGAAAGTGAAGACGATGGTCTTGATGATGGTGATGATGACATTGAGGATGAAGTTGAGCAGGAGCCTGAGGCTCCTCTTCCAGCTGAGCCTATTGTGAAGGGACCTCCCCCCGCCCCAGTGGCACCTAAAGAGACTGAAAGGCAGCTTTCTAAAAAGGAGCAGAAAAAAAAGGAGCTTGAAGAACTTGATGCACTTTTAGCTGAATTTGCAGTTTCCAGTAAGGATGACAAAGTTGCTGGTCAAAATGAAAATAATGGTATATGTGTTTGTTAAATTTGAGGCCTTTAGGTCTACTAGTCAACCCTCTGCTCTACTAAATCGGGTTTCACTATATTCAGCAAATAGCCTGCATTTTTCTTGTTGATTTTATGTTCTTCTGTAGATGCCACCGAAGAGAGGAAGCCAGACGAGCAAGGAAAGGATGGAGACAATGACCATACCGTAGCTGCAGCGGAGAGCAAGACTTCAAAGAAAAAGAAGGGAAAGAAAGAAAAATCGTCTAAAGAGGTTAAGGATTCAACTGAACCAGCTGATGATGCTGATGGCTCTGATGGAGCGACAGTTGCTGAAGCTGTGGAAGATACCGCTGCTGGAGTGGATATTAAAGAGAGGCTGAAGAAGGTAGTTTCCACGAAGAAGAAAAAATCAGGCAAAGAAATGGATACTGCATCCAAAATTGCCTCAACTGAGGCTGCTGCTAGGAGTGCGAAACTTGCTGCCGCGAGGAAGAAAGAGAAGAACCATTACAACCAGCAGCCAGTCCGGTGAACCGCAGCTTGTTTCAATGAGTATTTGTAATGTTCAGTTTTTTTGGTTGGAACTAGAATAAACAGCTCAAGTTTGCCCCTTGTTTCACTTCTGTGGTTTAATTTGGACGGATTCTGAGGCGCTCCAGTCATCACCAGAACATAAATTTCCTTAAACGATGTCGGTTGTTGTTAGAGTCTCATCATTGTGGATATTTATTTGGGCACAAATCCTTAGAAATTAAATTAGTTCATCAGACTGAAATCTTTTAACATGTTAAATGTCGTTTACCGTTTTAACGCTCCCATTACATTTACTGAACAAAGGTTGTGAAGTTGGGTATTGGGCTGCACAAGATCTTGATCTCGAACTACTTCTAATTTTTGGTTGGATTTGCTAAAATTCCTATAATTTTTTGAAAATTTTCTATTTCATTTATTAAAAAATTGATTCTCTAAAAATAACTTGATAAAAAAAATTGCTATCAAAGTTTAATATATATATATGTATATATATATAATTAAAATAATTTTTTGACTCAGTTGTAGAATTTGTGTTTTGTGCCAAATCACTATTTATAGTTGTTATAGTTTAATTAGTCCAAAGGATCGAGGTCTAGTCATTCTATTAAAAATGAATTACAATAAATTGATGAAGATATGAACTAGTTGGTTCAACAAATTTCAACAAGTTCAACTCTAGGTTCAATTTGGTTTTAGTTTAGTTATATACAAAAATGATTTTGATTGTCAACCACATCAGTTTGCAGATTGGTACACCGTTGAATTGATTAGACTTGTCAGTCTAGCTTAATTTTACAACCTTGATTAACATTTCGTACATTGAGGAGTATAAAGTTCTATATTCTCATACCAATGCTTTAGTTATTCCATTCGGTAACTTTTTGCACCAACTTGCTACTCAATATTGAGCAAGAGAATTAACATTGAAAGAAGAGAGAAATTTTATAGTTCATCTCATACCAAATCTTAACAAAAAGAGAAACCCACAATAAGAAGGTGAAATTTATGAATCAAGCAGAGCTGGGCAAGGCACTTGCATAAAAGCAAATAAAATCCATTTGCCTCCAACAAAAATGATCTTAAGCTTATAATTAAAAGGGCAATTAAATACATTTAAGGCATGAGAATCTAACAGTTCTCACAAAAAATTCCCTAACAGATGTGTAATTAAATAAAGATATATTTTCACCATATTCAGTCTGGAAGCTAGATGGTACCTCAATTTGATAGTAACAAGGAAAAAACATAAACTATCAGTAAACAGTTTCTGAATTGAGCAATAGAAATTTGAACACCAAGTGTTTATTAAAAACTCCAGGGTAATGAACTTTACATAATCTTCTAATTTTGCATGCATGATTGATTTCATCAGATGAGAATAACCCCATAACCCATTTAGTTTGGCATCTAACAACATAACTATAGGATAGGATATTGGACATTTATAATTCTCATTATTATAAAGGAAATTATAAATAAAATATCAATATTTTAAAATGCAACTTTCAGAACACAAGTCAACCAGAACCAATAAAAAGATAGCTAATTAAGGAAAATTTGACAAGTTAAGGCCTACAATCAAACGAAAATATTATATTTTTTTTCTAATTGTTCACCGCCCATTAATTCTACTGAGAATGGACAGTTTCTATTGAGAAGTATAGAATCTGAAATGGGAACCCCCTTTTGTGTTTAAAAGATAACATAATAGTTCGAAAGCTAGATGAATCAGCATGGAAGATTGAAGCTCCAATTTAGAGAAGTAAATATTAGTTTTTTAGTTTTTAATTTTGAAGTTAGCTTGGAAACTGGTGATAATGTAAAACATGTTGAATGCTTAAGCAAGCTTTGATAAAATACTACATAACTTTATAAAACTTATGCCCAATAGTCTACCAAAATTCTTTGAAAAATTTAAAATTCAAATAATTTAGACCAACAACTTTTTATTTTACATAACAAATATAACCAGTAGCCCCATAAGATTCAAGACTCAACTTAATAATTTAGATGATAACAAATACCTATATTGATATTCTATTGTGCTATTTAAGTGTTTCAAGTAGATTGAAATTGTGGTAGTTCAATTTTGCACATTGCATAAGATGCATAGAGTGCATACCAACTTGATACTTGGGTGACAACGAAAGAACAATAGATATATTATCATAGGTGCATTGGAGCTCTAGACATATGCTCAAAGGTTCTATAAAGTTAGGCGTGTTATAGATGTTAATAGAAAAACGACTTACATGAATTGACTTGCTCACAATGTAAAAATTACTCAAATACTTCTAAAAATCATTTGATTTTATATATTAAATCAAAATTTTATTAAAACAAACAAAGTCAAGCCTAATAAGAGCCTATTCAAGCTCGAACTAGTTTATTAAAAACTTGTTCAAACTCGACTTGAGCTTGTTTCAAGCTTTTGAGATGTCGTTCAATCCCAACTCATTCAAGTTTATTGCTATTCAAGCTAGATTTGTTCTCGATGTTGGGCATGATTTTACAAAGTTGTAATATATTAGCTTGTTTAACTTTTATTAAATCAGGCCTCGAGCTTAAGCTTCTCATTTAACTTTTATATAGTCGAGTCTGAGCTTATTAAACATATAAAGTTGTAGATAAATAGTAAATTGCTCAACCTTAATAAATCAAAATATATAATGAAGTTAATAATATTGAAAAATTTATATTGAAATGCCTTTCAAAGTAAGCAAAACCCAGCCCCTTCAGCCTTGCACACCTGAAAAATTATTTGGTCCGGAGTCCTGACGCAGCGCTGCGTCCGGCCTCCTCCAATGGGAGATCGGCGGCCGATAGGGCCGCTGAAAATTAAATTTTTTTTTTTTCTTATTTCAGCGGCTCTACCGGCCGCCGATCTCCTTTGGAGGCCGTACGCAGCGCTGTGTCTGGACTCCGAACCGAATAATTTTTCTGCACACCTACATGCTGTTGATTGAAAATGTTCAAACCGTTGTGCTTTATTTTTATATTTAGACAATGATATGGAACTAAATGCATGAAGTGTAAACAACATAAACTAGAAAGCTTCAAATTAACAATGAACATTATTTTAGTGCAAAGATAATCCCTATTGTTTTAAACCATTATTTTTATTTTTTTGCATTCTCCCAACATATGTTTGTCTAACAAATTGCTATATATTTTTGAGATATTTGAATGAATTTAATGATAATTTTAGCTAATAATATAAAAATATAAATTCATTTAAAATTAATTTTAAATTTATCATTATATATTTTAGTTATAATTTATATTAGGTTATAAGTCAATTTTGAGCTTCAATGAAGCATCTTAAACGAGCAAGTTCTTGAACTTTAAATGATATTATTCACAATTATAAATGAATCACGAAATGAAATCTTTTTTAAAAAACTGTTCAATTATGTTCGATTATTTAATTAAATGAACATAAACATGTATTAATTGAGTTGAATCATAAGTGGCTTGTTGTAGCTTGATTCATTTGCAACACTAATTTAAACCCATGTGAATAATTCTTAGCATGTTAATATGAAAATCATCTTTTGAGGTACTAAAAAATCTTAAAATATTTTTTTAGCAATTGTATAAAGTTATTATAAATAATTAATAAATATATAGAATTTCAAAATAATTGATTATTTTTCAAAAAAAAACCATCATTGCAGTTGGATGATCATTTATAAGTGATATGATATGTTACCTCAACTAAATTAATAAAGCATTTTTCGCATCACAATTGTACGAGCCTACGTGCAAATGACGTACCTATGTACTGATATCACACACTCGGAAGAAAAAAAAAAGATCCAATGATCTTCATCAGTGACAAAATTGAGTAGACATACTAAATTCTATTTATAACAATTATATGCAAGATAAAAAGTAGGAATTTTCTAAAATTACATGTAATTGAACAATACCACTCACCATCCCTTACGTAAATAAAAAGACTTAATGCTCACATGAATTACCACCTAGGAGGCTCATCACTTGTTTTAATGATCAACTATAAACTTAAGGTATCTTTATGATTCAATAATATATGCGCTTGCACACACACACACAAACAAACAAATAATACTTGCGATAGTTGAATACTCAATTTCAATGCTTAGATTAAATTTAATATTGGATAGTCCTTGGTTCGAGCAAACACTAATGATGAAATTTAAAAAAAAAAATATTATGTATATTTGAATCGGGGATAGAAATGAGGAGAATAACATGATTTTGGGACTCGATTGATTTCAGTTTAGCGTCAAGCTAAATATGTATTAAACTACACTCTTCAAGAGATCTAAGGACCCCAAGTATATAAATAGTTTGTATTTAATAAAGATTGTATTTTTGGCTAAATTGAATTCTAACAAAAAATAATAATAATAAATAAAATACTATTTATATCTAATTCTTGATTTATTCAAATGCAAGCATCAAACCCTCACTTAATCATCAAGGATTTATTATATTTTAGCATTAAAAATCAAGAATTTTCCTTTTTTATGATGAATGTTCACATTGAGTAAATCGCGAGCCCATTCCCTATATAGGCCAAGATTAACAACGTAAACAACATGATAAATGAAGAGAGAATCTTTTATAAATTATTTTTAGCTTATGAGCCGACTCACCTTTTATGCCTATGAGCTCACTCTCCTCACTTAAGAGACTACTCACTCTCTATGTATAGGAGCTTATTTTTTTATCCAACTTTTATTTGATCTATCAACCTAAGCGCCTATTCAATCTCTCTTCTTAAGAGCTTACTCATTCATGTTGCTTTGTTTCTATGCTTAATATCCAAATTGAGCTCAATAACTCTTAAATGTAATAGAAGAACAAACAATATAAATAAGCATGCAAAAATGATACTTTCACTTAAAATATCTAATTAACAGTCCATCTAGATTTAATAAGGTAAAATAAAAAAGATAAAATTCAAAGTAAACTCTAAAGTGTTATTCACACTTACCTTATTAAAATCACCCTCTAAAGAAATATTATTTATTAATTAAAAAAAATATACTTTATCTTGATAACTGTTATGAGGTTCCTTCGAAGCAACTAACTTAAAAAAAAAAACCTATATGAATGATATACTTTACAATGAGCACATTGTTGGAATCATTTTAAGCAAATAATTTGCAAACTGCATGCTTAATATTTTGGACAATTATCATATGATTTACATAATTAAAATAATTATAGGAAGTCCGATATGGTTGAGGGAAAATAACACCACTAGTGCACACCGCTCGTGTACACGAGTACACACTCGTTAGTGTGCACACATATGCACACTCATTGCACACAAACTTGCACTAGCTCTCCATGCATGAAAATTAACACAAACTCACAAAAAGTACACATGTGAACAATCACACGAAATCACTACAAGCACATCCACACATTTGTGCAAACTCGCTGAGGGTGCACCCTCTCGCATGTACCCATCACAAGAACACACTCTCATAAAATTGCTACTCATGTACTCTCTCAAACTCACCACAAATGCACTTATTCACACACACTATACAAACTTGAATAATTGTGTGGGTGCATTCATGTACTTGAGTTCTTCATCCATGCACTTATAGTTTGAGCTAATTATTTGTTTATTTTGATCACTTCAACCCACTTAAAGTGAGAGTTTTTTCATATGAAAATGAAAAATAGTATAATAAGAGTAAAAGATGATCTCCCACTTCTAAGACAATCAATAGGATCCGTCCCACATGAATAAACAATTTTTTTTTGTGAATTTATGGAGGAAAAATGAGGAGACTTATAAGTCTACTTTGGGGTGAATTTGAAAAAATGGAGAGCATCATTTGGAGTAAGAAAGATCAGATGGAGTTTGGATAAAAATCTAAAGGAAAAATTCTAATTTTTTCTTTTTCTCCTTTCACTTTCTTCTTATCCTCACCCTTTTCTAAGTGACAACTTCTTCCTCTTCCTCTTGATGTGTAAGAGAATTTGGAAAGGAGCTTCCTCCTTCTCTACCTATGATCTTATAAAGTTAAAGTGGAGAATTTTGGCGAGGAGCTTGAAGGAGAGGTGCTATTAGCCTTCAAATTCTTTTGTCTATGTATGAAGGAGCTTAAAGAGATGGAGAATGACCTCATCATTGCATTGATGAGCTTTAAAATCTTTATCTCTTTTTATCCATTTAAATCCTCTAGATTTTCTTATAGAGATCAATATAAGACTAATGTTATTGGAAACTCATAGGTTATAGAGCCGTTATATGCACCTTTGTTCCTTAGGTGGCTCCAAACCTTAGCTTCTCTCTTACTCTTTTTATTATGGTTTAACACTAGGGCCTTTGTACCTTAGTTATAATCCCTTTGAGATTTGCTTGATTGGCCTGCCATTTTGGTGAATTGTGTGAAGCTTATGTTTTTGAGAAATGTAAATATAGATTTTAGTTTTCCCAAATCATGGAAACCTCATTTAATGAAACTTTCCATGATCTTAATTTAATCAATAAAATGGAGGTGGCACATCACTATGACATACGATGACATGTTTGATTCACCTCCTCAGTTATCCTCCTCAACCTTGGAGAGATCGATTAAGGTTTATGTGAGATTAGTTTGAGATGGCCTAGGGTTTAATGTATTTTAACACACACACACAGACACTCACACACACACACAAACATATGTAAATATGTTTTTTTTTGCATGATTAATATTTTAAATTATTATACTGAGTTATATGTATTTTGTGTTTATGACTCCACAATACAATTTACACATCATATTCTTTTTTGGTATTTGGCATCTCTTGGTAGTCATCTTCATCTTAAGATAGCTACATATGTGATTTACTTCATATTGTGTAAGCATATTGTTAGTGTCGTGTGAGCATACATTTCTATGTAAGCTACTCGATTATTTCATTGCAAGCTTATATTTTCTTAAATTCTTGCATTTTCTTCTCTTCCACTCATTCATCATGAAGACTTAAGATCCTCAAGCTTCTTTTTTTATGACATTTTGCGATGAAGAATGTCATATGATTTCATTTTAATGTTGTGCATCTTGGCATAATATCTATTATGATTTCTACCGTATTTGCTTTTGCATAGCGTTTGCATACTAACATTTAATGTATTATGTCTAATTTATATAATAAAATAAGTTAAGTGAATTATAAAATTGAAATAAAATTTCAGGTATATGATGGAGTCCTTTATGTTTGCATGATATCTTCTCCTTGTCACCCATTTTGGTGCGCATAGCATGTCATTTACATGTAGCATTAGTGAAGTCAACACCTCAATACAAAGTCCCCTTAGATGAGAGATCTAAACTTAAGTTGTAATGCTTTAATGAGCATTGTTCATGAACATATCTTATTAAACAATGCTAATTATTATATAATAATTATATCATATAATTGTGCTAAGTGTCTAACTAATCCGTGGAGTATGTCACTTTGATTAATTAGATCATATATAGGATCATAATTAAATAAAATTAATTTCTATTAAACTTAATTAAGATTATAATTGTATTTTAAGAGAATATATTTTCAAATTACAATTCTAAGTTTACTTAGATCATAAATACAACCATTCCTTTTAAAAGTAAAAAAATATTTACTTTTGTATGAGTTTCCATGCATATTTATTTTTAAAATTTAATTTTTTTAAATAAAACATATTAATGTGAAAAATCCTATCTTACAAAGAACCTTAAAATAAGGCCAAACTTAATGAATCAATTAAAATCATACGAGCTTATCCTTAGCCCACTAACTCATACACACGTAGGTTTAAGATAGGACACATAGTTAGATATTTATTTAGTTTAGGGTCAGGTGTATTTAGGATTATTATGTGGGGCTATTATTCTATGTTTGTTTGTGGCTAATAATACATTTTGTTTGTTTTTTTTTTCTATTGTGTTTACTATTTTGAGATATGCACACTAGGATAAAGTATTTGTGACCTTCTTGCAGGGAGTTAGGTCTAATAGGGGAATAACCATAATAAATATCATATTTGTATTTCACTTACTAGTGATAGTAATGAATTTACCCCATAAGATATGATTTATTTTATGCTTACATGATTTCTATAACTACTTATTTTTTTATTTTATAGATAATAGAGTATGTAATTTTATATTTATCTCATGCACTTTTGGAGCCTAAGTGATTGAGTGTATATCATAAATAAGTATGGTCATAGATTTCCTAGAGTTTAGGGATCGAAACCATGCTTATAAGAAAACAAATAGCTAATTGCTCATGTGCCATTTCTCAATATTAGATTATCTATTTTTTTGTAGAATTACATTGAGTACTATGTTGAACCTAACTATTTTTTTAATTTTTTAGGATATGTTGCCGATCTAGTGACACCCGATATCTTACTTATATTTTTTGTTGCGTGCTTTGCAATCATTATGCAGATGCACTAATTTTTATATTCTTATTTTTATTTATTTGGGCTCTCACGTGCTTGAGTAGGCTTATAAGATAAAACATTTTCCCAAAAAAATTTAATAATTGAAAGTTGTAATTCTAAAATTTATAGGAGAAATGAATGCAAATATTTTCTTAATTAAAATTTCATATTTTTTCATGGTCTATGATTTGCATATGTATAACCCAAGTCATGCTAATAGGTCCTCCATATTACAGATAGTTATTGCATTCATTATAGCATGTCACATAGAAGTATATTTGTTTCGTCTATCTAACTGGACACATGATTGATAAAAATGTAGGTCATTTATCTAAAACACCTAAGGTCTTTAGAGGTGAACTTGACCCAGACAGGATCATAAGTCATTATAGATTATATTTGACCTTTATAGTTGGAGTTACTCATTTCTCTTTATTTTATAGGCATCTTTTTTACCAGAAAATATTCTTAAAAATTTGGGTTGGTTTTACTCTATAGCTTACAAGAAACTTTAGAATACATGGGTTGACTACCATTGTTGCAAATTGACTCAAAGTCTATTGACTTAAGAGGATTGATTCATAAAATCTTGATAGTCACATTTATGAGAATTAGAAATTCCTTATCATCTATACTATGTTATTTATCTTTGGACCTTATCAATTCCTTTGATAAATCCCATGAAATCATTTCACATTCCTTCATTTTATTGATATGCCACCACCCATTAAGATATAATGATTTACCCTCTATATTATGGTTTATTTTGACTTTAGAATATGAGACAAACCTTATTTAAATGATAGTTATTCCTAAGTATTTCTTATTATAGAGTTTGAAAACACAAGAAAGCCTCTTTTAAGCAAATATATTCTTGGATAACCTACTTGTTGTAATTAACCAAGTGGAATACATTCTCTCAGAAGTGAGCACATACCAAAAAAAAAAAAATCTAATTATGTATTGGGAATATTCGTAGGTTCTCTTTAGGGTTTATAAGGAATTAGTTAGCCTAATCACTTTTAGGCTTTTGTCTCCTATTTGCTCTATAAATATCATCCCTTAAGTATTCACTTCTATTTTTATTATGTTAATGAGTGTTTTCTTTTAATTTTTTTCTCTCTTGTTCTGCAATGGTTTTATTCTTATCACTATTTTGAAGCGACGTAATGAGTTTAATGAAGGATTACTTAAGTGGGGATATGGAAGCATCACATATGAACATTTTAAAATGGATCAAGCTGAATTTGACAACTCCATTGAGAATTCTTCTCTCTTTTCATTTTAGAAGTTTTGATTGTAATATATTATCTATATTTATATTGATATTACTTTCAAATTATTTAATTTATGACAACTTGATCTTGATATCTATCTATTATTTCTTCCGATGTTTTGGTCTCTATAGTTAGCAGATTGATGATTTTATATCCCTTTTATGCACTCAACAATTCAATATCACTTTTTTTTATGTAATTGGTGTTATTTTCTTAGATATTTTATGGTAGTATTTTCTAATTGATATTATATGGATACTTAGAGAATGATTACTATATAGCCTTTGAGGGGAAAACCATTTCAAGTTCCTCGAGAATTTTTAATTTTAAAGAAATAATTATCACCTGTGGTTCTTTTGAGTATCTTATTAAAATTACTCTTATTAATCCTACTCCCATTGAAAAATCTACCACGTTCCATCTTCAAAAGAAAGGAAGTTGTTCACAAGACACCTTTCTTGCCACAACTGCTTATATTAGTACCGCTTCTTCCTTTATGAATAGGGTAGTACTAGACTGTGATGCTCTATAATATCCTTCAATATTTACTAACCTATTTTATGGTTCTTCTATGTTCTTTCAATTATCAAATCTCTAGGTGATTCACCAAATGTTGTTACTATGGATTCCATAGTTACCTATATTCATACCTTCTGCAGATTTAACAGTTGTCCAAGCCACTTTTATTCATGGTCTTTTTTAGGTTTCTCCTTCCCCTAAGTTAGGCAGAAGTTACTGTATTACCATAAATAGGTTGTTAAGGAGCCAACAAAAAGGGCAATAATAGGCCCCTTTACCCATTCCGACCAAGGAGAGGTTCAAATCCCTCTGGCCAAGAATCAATTTTCAAACCTTTTAACTATGTCCACCATGCTTCTATTAGAATTGAAAACATATCTTTCTCATGATTCATGGTACTCAAATATCTAAGTGATGTAAGAGTTCCTCCATTTTCAACATTAATAGAAGCATCATACCTAGATACTAGGCAATATACGTAGATTCGTTACATGAATTAGATATTTAATGTCTAGTTTACAAGCTATTGTGCCATAAAGTGTCATCTGTGACACCTAATATTGTATCTAGAGTTATTATACCTGATGTATAGACAGTGGGTACATCCATGCCTTATATACCTTTGTTGATCTCATTTTTTTATGAGGCCCAGTCTTTCTTCCTTGGAAGCCTAGGATATAGCAATAGGACTTTCCTATTCACTATCCTAGAGGACTACTGATGGAACCCTCTCATATGAAATTCTAAAAACTTCTTGACTTTGGATGAGATGGCTAAGACCAACATGTGAAGACTCACGAATGAATTCCTATAGGATGAAAGAAGCCTTAGGATGACACTTAGTGGCATGATTTTGGTCTCACACACGTACACCCGAACCTATCACAATTCTCCACATACCCTAAACCTTAAATCACTAACACTTGATTCACCTCTTAACTCCTTGTGAAAACTCATGTGGGTGGTCCAAAGCCCTTTGCCTTTGGCTAAGATGGCTAGGACCAACATGTGGAGGGTCCAAAGTGAGTTCTCCTATAGTTCTTATGGCTATAGGGAGGCTTCATGGCTTGGATGTACACCCTACCCAAGATTCCCCAAAATTACCAAATTGCCCTTGAAAACCTAGAATCCCAAATTCACAAAATTCCAAAATTTTCACCGAAAGTCATTCTAAATCATCTCAAATTATTCAAAATGCCCAAATTTAACCCAAATCTCAGAAAACTGATCAAAACACCCAAAATTCTCAAAATGTCCCTATGGCCCCAAAATTCTCATTTTTTTCACCAAGATCATTCTAAGTCCTTCCAAATGACTCAACTGACCTAAAATAATCTACACTTCTAAAAATCAACCAAATTGACTTATTTTTAAAAAATTACCAAAGTAACTCATTTTCATCAAAATGCCTAATTTGGCCCCAACTCCTACCAAAAACCTTCTATAAGCTCAAAATAAATTTTCTTTCATGACAAATTTTCATCTAGCTCACCATGATTAAAATTAAAATCTCACTTTAAAAGCATTTCCTAAATAAATTTAAAAAAAAAACCATGAACCCAAGGCAAATCTAAAAGCCCACAAGACAAGCCCATCCTACACACTAGCCTCATCATCCATTTAATCAAATTTAACTTTATGCCATGTAATCCATGATCAAATATTCCCAAAACTAGCCTCATGAAAATGTTTCATTTAATTACTCAAAAATTCAAAAAATACATTCTCATGCAAATGAGCTAAGCCGAAGGCAAGCCATGAAGCCACATGCAAGCCATATGAGTGATTGCCATGTCACCATGCTAGAAATGATGAAAGGAGGAGCCTCTTTTAAGCTCCCTTAAAAAAGTTTTTAATCCTTTTAAAGCTTCACTCTATCCTATGACTAGCCCTAATCTCTTGAATTGAGACTTGGTCAGACATGGAAAGACACCTAAGTCCATTTCCATTGACCTAACCCATGGTTGACCCAAACCTTGTCCAAAACCCTTTCCACTTAAATTAACCACATTCGGACATGGAAAGACCCAATTAACTTCACCAACATCAAGCCCAGACCTCCCTGAGTAGAATGGTGACCTTCCATTGGCTGGCAGCCAACACCCAAACTTGAGGGGAGGCACCATGGCTCGAAATTAAGCCCATTCAAGGCGGCTCGCTCCAATTGGCCAATAAGCCCCATCTTCGCTCCACCTAAGCAGCCCTTTCCACCCACTAGCTTGGCCAATTAAGCCCTCCTTCATCCTCTATAAATAAGACACCATCTCACGACCAAAGGAGGATGATGCACAAGCCCTAAGGAAAATCTGCCAAAGTTGCTCCAAAACCTTAATTCCAGTGATCCTAAGCTCTTTTCCATTAATTGCAGCTCATCTTCCCTATTGCCCAACCCTAATTTTGAGCTAAGAAAATCATAGCATTTCACGGCCATACCACAAAGTCCACCAAAATCCTAAATTGAGTCACCCTCAAGCTTCACCAGATCCCAAGCACAGCCCCCACAAAAATTAGCCCTTCTTGAGCACTCTAGCATAGACCTAGACCAAGGTCGAGCCTTCTCTTGATCAAAGTAATACACACACCCCATCATAAATTAAGGTGACACCTTGAGGATGTTTGTGGGATTTCAGCGATGCTTCTGCAAACATATGATTGAGGCCACTCCTCTCGGACCAAGGTATGGATCGAAAAATGCAATCTTTGCTTCGATTGGACCTGTCTGAAGAAAGTTTACATTTTTTTTTTTGCATCTAGCTGTATAGATAAGTTTTTCTCCCCTAGTTGAACGTGTAGGAACATACCATGAGTGATTTTTTTTAGTATCGAGTAAGATATTAGGTCTAAAACATAGACGGTTCTGGGGTTAGGATGATTGGGGACAATAAATGAATGTCGTCCGTTCCCGCATTATTGACCTCACTTTTGTTGATGTATAGTCTTTCTTGGAAGCCTAGGATCTAGACATAGGACTTTCCTATTGACTATCCTAGAGGACTAGTGATGGAACTCCACCTCATTAGAAGTTCAAAATACTTCTTTACCCCTCTTGGAGTTCTACATGTTTGGTCTAAACCTCTACCACTTAGTAGGTGGGAACCGAATATGAGGGAGCTCAAAAGGAGTCCCCATAGGATGATCAAGCCTTAGGATCAGCCTTGGGTGATGTAGTCTTTGCAAGCTCACACACACACAATTGGACCCCTCACTTACACTCACTACCTCAAACCCTAAAACCATACATGTCTGACTTGGTGACCCACTTCTTTTGGATATTCATGTGAGTGGTCCCTCAAACCTTTAGCCCTAGGCTAGGGTTTTGGCTAAGACCAACACATGGAGGATCCAAAATGAGACTTCCCTTGGTCCATGGCTCAAATAGGATGACTGAAAGGAAATTCTTCAGTAGAATCTTCTTCAATCCAACCTTTCTTCCTCATAAGGCATATAAAACTCGCTTCCAGGTGTCCAGAGTGATCAAATTGTTCCTTTATCCTCCAATCAATATGATCAAACAGA
Organism: Papilionanthe hookeriana x Papilionanthe teres; assembly: GCA_022702705.1. NCBI lineage: Eukaryota > Viridiplantae > Streptophyta > Magnoliopsida > Asparagales > Orchidaceae > Papilionanthe > Papilionanthe hookeriana x Papilionanthe teres. Next base: position 82,322,890 of record CM040427.1, on the reverse strand, counting down.
TCTGAGAGGCTATTGATTGATGTAATCACATTTTCCAACTTTCTATCTACTCCTGAGAGTCTCCATAATATCATGTCAGTTTTATTAGTCCAGGGCCTCAGGGTTGAAATACTTCGTGATGATCTCTCCTCAACTTCTTCAGTATTGTTATCATTATCCAATGTAGGAAACATATTAGTAGGATCTAAAGGTTTCCGTGGCAGAAGTACCTTTTCCTAGGCTTCATATGAAACTTGGAATTGACTGCATAGTGCGAAGATTGTAGAAGGATGTCCAAGCCCATGAATTGTTTGATTAACAATCAGACCTAAAGTAGACTTCACAATTATCGAACCAACATCAATAGACAACCCCATTTGAATGCAGTAATTCAGAATAGCACCATCAGGAGTAACTTTACTAATTCATATAGTTGGTAGCAACTTTGAAGAAATGAAGAAGTTCCAGTGCTTAGAAACGGGATTTAGAAGTGATGCAGAAAAGTTTACATACCCGTGTTCTCTCATTTCCCAATCTTCTGGTTCATCAGTCAAGTATCGATGAATTTCATTCATATTATTCCTCGTTGGGACAAAATTGGAATAATGACAAACGAGTGTATTTTTGATTGAAAATAACTCGTTAATTTTAGAAGGAGTAAAGGTTACCCATCTTCCTCGCACAAAGACGACTCCCTGGTTGATTTCATGTAAGTTAGCGTAGAATTCTTTGACCACTGGAATGACTACTGCAGAGGTGGTGTAGCATAACACTTCCCAACGTCGTCAAATAATCATTTCTTCAATCGGCGTTGTAGAATTCTCCAAACCTCTATTTATGAATCCTCGCTCTTTGATTAATCATTTTTTCATCATTACCTTGTTGAAGATTCCCCAAGCCTCGCAACTGATGAATTTTCTTCTATTGTAGACTCGAGATCTTGATATTTCAGGACTATTGGACTTCATAATTTTCAGTTTAAGTGGAATGGGTTTTCGTTTTTGGAAGATAGAGCACTTGGAATTCAGATTATAGGAGTTTTAAAGGAGTTATACCTTTAAAAACCGCTAAAAACTGTCAAACTACCCCATTATCACATTTTTTTAACTATCTCGCCGTCGGTGGGCAACGATCTCGCCGTCGGCGGGACTCTGTAACTACTCAAACCAATTCTTATCGGGTAATCTCGCCGTCGGCGGGATCTATCTCGCCGTCGGCGGCCAAGGCAAAATTTGTCTTGTTTCGCTCTAGTTTGAATGTTTTCTAATTTTTTCGTAAGGTTTCTATTTGTTATGACTATGGGTTATTATACGAGTAAAAGAAGTTATTAAAAAAAAATTTAACAAAAGAAAGCAAACACATAAAAATAAAGATAACTATGGGTTGCCTCCCATAAAGCGCTTGGTTTAACGTCGTCAGCCTGACCTATTTAAAGTGTTAATTTGGTTGACTGAGCATTAAAACCTCTTTAATTTGGTCTCTTACCCTCATAATATGGTTTTAATCTGTGTCCATTTACTTTAAATCTATTCCCAGTCTTTGGATATTCAATTTCAATAACTCCATATGTATATACTTGAGTCACAATGAAAGGTCCTAACCATCGAGATTTTAATTTTCCAGGAAATAATTTTAACCTTGTGTTATATAACAAAACTTCTTGTCCTGGTTCGAAACTTTTATGGTTAATCTTCGATCATGCCATAATTTCATTTTCTCTTTATAAATTCTATCATTATTATAAGATTCATTTCTCAATTCATCCAATTCATTCATCTGCAAAAATCTCTTCTCACCAGCATCTTTCAAATTATAATTAAATTCTTTAATCGCCCAATACGCTTTATGTTCTAATTCAACTCGTAAGTGGCACGTTTTTCCAAAAATTAGTCTGTAAGGAGTCATTCCAATTGGAGTTTTATAAGCAGTCCTGTAAGCCCATAATGTGATATCTAATCTTATAGACCAATCTAATCTATTAGGGTTTGCAGTCTTTTCCAATTTTCATTTAATCTCTCGTTTAGAAACTTCAGCTAAACCATCGGTCCGAGGATGATAAGCGATTGAAATTCTATGAATAATATTAAATTTTTCTCGCCAATCTCTGAATATGTTTATTCCTAAAATGAGATCCTCCATCAGTGATAATTACTCTAGGCATTCCATATCTAGAGAAAATATTTTTCATTAAAAATTTTGAAACACTTTTAGCATCACAACGAGGTAAAGCTTGTGCTTCAATCTATTTAGAAACATAATTAACTACAACTAATATGTATAAGTTTTCGAATGAAGGAGAAAAAGATCCCATAAAGTCTAATCCCCAAACATCAAAGATTTCAACTTCTAACATAAAATTTAAAGGCATTTCATTTCTTTTAGATATATTGCCTAATCTTTGACATCTATCGCAAGTTTTGATATATCTGTAAACATCTCTAAAAAGTGTAGCCGATAGAATCCTGCTCGTAAAATTTTATGTGCGGTTTTATCGGTCTCAAAATGTCCTCAAAATTCAGAATCATGACATTTCTGAGTTATTAGTTCAGTCTCTTCATAAGGCACACATCTCCTGATAATAAGGTCTTTACATTGTTTGTATAAATATGGTTCATCCCAAAAAAAATCCTTTTGCATCATGAATGAACTTTTTCTGTTGTTGCAAAGTTAACATAGGTGGTAAAATATCACTTACAATATAATTTGCTATATCGGCATACCATGGTATTTTCCACTCATTTATATTATAAAGTTGTTCGTCAGGAAAACTGTCTGTAATTTCATTATCAATGTCAGATAATTCATTATATTCTAGTCTTGACAAATGATGCAGCGATTTGATTATCGATTCCCTTTTTGTTAATGATTTCAAAATCAAAATCTTGCATTAATAATATCCATCTAATTAATTTTGGTTTGGAATCTTTCTTTTGCATTAAATATTTAATAGCAGAGTGATCAGTATGCACAATACATTTAGTTCCAATTAGATAAGACCTAAATTTATCAAAAGCATATAAAATTGCTAATAGCTCTTTTTCTGTAACTGTATAATTGATTTCAGCATTATTAAGAGTTTTACTAGCATAGTGTATAACTTTGAAAATTTTATCATATCTTTGTCCAAGAACTGCTTCTGTAGCATAATCACTAGCATTACACATAAGTTCAAATGGTTTCTCCCAATCAGGGGAAATTATTATAGGTGCTGTGATTAATTTATCTTTTATTAATTCAAAAGCATTTAAGCATTTTGTTGTGAATTCAAATTTCTTGTCCTTTTCTAAATGTTGGCATAGAGGTTTAGTAATTTTTGAAAAATCTTTTATGTAACGTCTGTAAAATCCAGCATGTCCAAGAAAACTTCTTACCCCTCTCACTGTAGTTGGAGGTGGTAATTTAGCTATAACTTGAATTTTTGCAGGGTCTACTTCCATGCCATTTTCCGAAATTTTATGTCATAATATAATTCCTCCTGCAACCATAAATTTACATTTCTCCCAATTTAGAACTAAGTTAGATTTCTCGCATACCTCTAATACTTTTTCAAGATGATTCAAGCATGCGTCGAATGATGTTCCAAATACAGAGAAATCATCCATAAATACTTCCATTCCATCATCAATTAATTTACTGAATATGGACATCATACATCTTTGGAATATTGCAGGTGCATTACATAATCCAAAGGCATTCTGCGAAAAGTAAAAGTTCCATAAGGACTAGTGAATGTAATTTTCTCTTGATCTTCAGGAGCAATAGGAATTTGATGATAACCGGTATATCCATCTAAAAAACAAAAATATTTATGTCCGGCTAATCTATCTAACATTTGGTCTAGAAATGGTAATGGGAAGTGATCTTTCCTGGTGGCTGCATTTAATTTTCTATAGTCAATACATATACCCCAACCAGTGACTTTTCTTATAAGTATTAAATCATTATTTTCATTAGCCTTTACATTCACTCCTCCTTTCTTAGAAACACAGTGAATTGGGCTTACCCAAGCACTGTCCGAAATAGGATATATAATACCATTATCTAACCATTTTAATATTTCTTTCTTGACTACATCTTTCATTATTGGGTTTAATCTCCTTTGAGGATCTACTCTTGGCTTATGTTCATTATCTAAAATAATTCTATGCATACATATTGAAGGACTAATTCTTTTAATATCAGCTAAAGTCCAACCAAAAGTTTTCTTATATTTTTTAATGTGTCCAAAAGTTTTTGTTCTTGTGATTCATTTAATTCTGTCGATATAATAACTGGTAAAGTTGAATATTAACCTAAATAAGCATATTTCAAATGGTTAGGTAAAAATTTTAATTCAAGTTCAGGAGGTTTAATAATTGACGGAACTATATTCTTTTTAATGTTTTCTGTATTATCCAACAATTCAAATCTTTCTTGTATATATTCTAATTCTTCATTATCTGATTCTTCAATTAATTCTATATTTTCTTTTTCTAATTTTTCTTCAAAATATTCTTTAAAATGTTCATTTTGCAAATGTTCAAGTATTTCCATTCGAAAACATTCATCATCTTTTTCTAAAGCAGGATATTTCATTGATTTAACAATATTAAAAGTTACTTTTTGATCTTTTACTCTCATAGTTAATTCTTCTTTCTGAACATCAATCATAGCTTTTCCAGTAGCTAAAAAGGGTCTTCCTAATATTATGGGTATTTCTTTATCTTCTTCCATATCTAAAACAATAAAATCTACCGGGAAGATATATTTATCACTTTTACTAACACATCTTCAATAACTCCCTTAGGATAAGTAACTGAACGATCTGCTAACTGAAGAGTTACTGAAGTAGGTGAAATTTCTCCCAATTCTAGTATTTTAAAAATTGATAGAGGCATAAGATTAATGTTGGCTCCTAAATCACATAAAGCTTTCCCAGAAAACGTTTCACTAATAGCGCAAGGTATAGTGAAACTACCAGGATCCTTTAGTTTTTCAGGAAGTTTTTCTGAATAATTGCACTACACTCCTCGCTAAGTGCAACAGTTTTATTATCTGTGAATTTTCTTTTTTTATTTAAAATATCTTTCATAAATTTTACATAATTGGGCATTTGTTCTAATGCTTCTACAAACGAAATATTTACTGTTAATTTCTTTAATATTTCAAGAAATTTAGCAAATTGCTTAACTTTTTTATGTTGTTTTAGTCGTTGAGGAAATGGTGGTGGTGGTTTTTCTATAGAAATTTCATAGGTATCAATGGATATTCTAAATTTTTATCCGGCTGAATCTTTTCTTTTTCTATTTCCACTTCCTCATTTTGACTTTCAGTTTCCTTCTGAATTTTTGTTTCCAACTTTTTTCCACTTCGCAACTGTATAGCTTTTATCTGTTCTTTTCCTTGGTCTTTAGGATTAATTTCCACATTACTAGGAAAAGTTCATTGAGTTCTGTTACTAAGCGCAGTAGCTATATACCCAAGTTGAGTTTCAATATTTTTAATAGCAGTTCCTTGAATTTGTAATTGATTTCCTTGAATTTGTAATTGATTTTCTTGATTCTGTAATTGTTGACCCATATTTATTATTACTTCTTCCATAGATAACTTCTTTTCCTTATATTGAGAATTATTATTAAATCCAGGTGGATAAGAAGTTTTATAATTAGGATTTCCTTGATTAGATGATTTTCCTATTGGGTTTGAATTGTTTGCCCATTGTTGATTAATAGAATTATTATTCCAACTAAAGTTAGGATGATTCTTCTAACCAAGATTATAATAATTTGAATATGGGTTATTGGGTCTATTATTAATAGCATTTAAAGTTTCATAAGCAGGTTGAACATCAACAAATTGCCCAGATGAATTCTCCTCCACTATCGTAGGAGAATAATTCATTCCATAGTTATCTAATTTCTTAGATATAGCAGCAATCTGAGAAGCTAACATAGATATTGCATAAGAATCATGGATACTAGCTATTTTCTTTGGATTTAGCTTTTCAGCGGGTCATTGAAAATTGATGGTAGCCATTTCTTCATTTAATGAATAAGCCTCATCAAATGGTTTAGACATTAAAGAACCTCCAGCGACAACATCAATAATAGATCTAGGAGATCCTACTAATCCATTATAGAAAGTTTGAATAATTAACCAATCTGGTAACGCATGGTGTGGGCATTTCCTAAGAAGATCTTTAAATCTCTCCCAAGATTCATATATTGATTCCCCATCAAACTGAGTAAAAGATGTTATATCATTTCTAAGTTTAGCAGTTTTTTATGGAGGAAAATATTTGGATAGAATTTTTTGTGATAGTTCTCCCCAAGTTTTAATAGATCCAGGTGCTAACGAATTTAACCACATCTTAGCCTTATCCCTTAACGAAAAAAGAAAAAGTTTAAGTCTAACAACATCGTTTGATACCCCATAATATTTAAATGTGGCACATAGTTCTAAAAAACTGGCAAGATGTAAGTTAGGATCTTCATTTGGTGAACCACTAAATTGATTATTTTGTACCATCTGGATAATTGCAGGTTTAAGCTCAAATGAATTAGCCGCTACATCAGGATTTTGGATGGTTAAGTGAATTTCATCTAATGTAGGGTTAGCGTAGTCTCTTAAAGGTCTAGGTTGATTTTCATTTATTGGATTATTTGCCATTTGATTTATGTTTATAATTTCTTTTTTCTGTTTTCTAATCCTTCTTATAGTACGTTCTAATTCTGAATCGTATGGTATTAGATTTTCAGGTCCAAATTTACGCATACACAATCGAAACTACAAAAAAATGGTCCGTTACTCTAGTAATAACTATTTTACTTCCCCGGCAACGACGCCAAAAACTTGACAGTGGTTAGCTTAATAAGAAGTTTTAGTGTAGGTGTAATTAAGTTTTCAATATATGCGCAAATAATTATAATTTAAGCTACCCTTTATCAACGCAAGTATACGTATCGTGCAAGTAATACAGGGCTCTAGTGGAGTCCTGGTTATCGATCCCACAGGGAAGTTGAGATTACGAACCAACTAATTTCTATCGAATATACTTAAATTAAATGGAATCTTACTAAAATTTATCAACTACTACTACTACTACTATTGATTATGAAAATGTAATATAAGAAAGTATCTTTCCCCTTGTTAAGAGAATTAAGTGAATGGATAAATCAAATTAATTTAATTGTATTGTGTCAAATATGAGCATACCTATTCTTTACCCTTTGGTCCAGGCATAAAGAACATTGACTAATCCTATGTTTGTTTACTGAATTTACAGCTAGGCTGGGAGGATACCAGCTGTCACTTCGGAGCTCCCACGTTCCCCTCACCTGAGGGCTAACATCTACACTTTAGCACCCAAATGATAGGACCAAATTGAGGATTTTAGTCTGTCACTCTAAAATCTCCAATTCTACGCCCGATAAATAATATTTCCCTATTTATTTGCACCCTCCTTTTAAGGACTTTGACCTCCCCAAATCTTGGATGTAATCTTTACTTTTAGTTGCAAACAACAGATTTTAACATTTCAATTGGCCAAATTGATAGTAAATTAAGATCTAAGTTAAAGATTATCACAATTTATTTAATTTTATAGGCACATTAATTTTAATTTTCCATTTCACATAATTTCATAACAAGGAGAAAGAAAATAGAACTACTCATAATGCATGGGAAGAACACAATAACACTTGAATTTCATATATAAAATAATACAAAAACATAACTTATCTCGTGTTTCTCCCCCAGCAGACTCCTTGAAGTTCCTTTGTCTCTTCCTTTTCGTACAATTCACACTCAATTTTTACACTTAAAAACTCTAAACTCACTATAAAACTCTACTATAACACTCAATAGTCTCTCTAATGACTTCTAGTGGACTCTCTTCGATTCTCTTTTAGTGGACTCTCTTCTCGTAGACTCTCTTCGACTCTCCTTTCTCTCCCTTTTTCGTCTCTATTTATAGATGTAGAAAGTTCTCTAAAGGTTGCCTCAGCTCCTCTTCAAAATGCGTCCTGATTCGATGAATCTGTGAAGAATTAACTGTCTCGCCGTCGACGGGCTCGATCTGCCGTCGGCGGGCTTCTAGAAGCAGGGCATTCTTAACTGTTTTGCCGTCGGCGGGCTTCTATATAATATTGGCTGAATTCTCTGGAAAATCTCGCCGACGGCGATCGGAGGGCTATTCCTCGCCGTCGGCGGGATAGTTCAAATTTCTTTCCTTTTTGCCATTTTTGCTTCAAATTCATTCCTTTTTGCATTTCTTCGATAATTTTTCATTCCTGCAACAAAACAAAGGAAATACCTTCCTTTAAAGTGCAATATCAGTCATTTTAATGCAAAATCAATACTAAATTATCATTATATTTTTCTTTGATCAATGACCTCATGACCAACAATCTAAATACATCTCAATTTTACCAAAACCCCTAAATTTGACCTCTTAGCCCCAAACTTTACCAAAATTACCAAAATACCCTTAAACCTTAAATTTTGACAAAAATTCTCAAAATTGCCCAAATTATCAAATTCTCTCCAAAAACTATTAAAATATTCTAAAATCATTCAAATTGACCAAAACACCTCAAAATTTCCAAAATACCCAAAATTACCAAAATGCCACTCATACCCCAAAAATTCCAAAAATTCCATAAATTCCCAAAATCTCCTAAATCACTTTCAATGATCCCAAACTCAATTTAGAACACTCCATTAAGCCCAATTTGACCAATTTGACCAAATCAACCAATTTTAACCAAAATTCCCAAATTGCCCCTAACGGCCCCAAAATTCCCAAAATTCCCAAATCACCCCCAATCTCCACCAAAATGTCTTCAATCTCTCCCAATTTCAATTCCAAATCAAAATTCATCATGTTTAATCTTAATCTAAACCAAATTCAAGCCCAATTGAGCCCAATTCAATGCCTAATCTAAAAATCCCTAAATTTGCCCCCAATTGATGATATTCCCAAATTTCCATCAAATTGAACCCCATAATCAATTCATTTCCCCCAAATTTGAATTCTAAACTCTTCATGACATTCCCATAAATCAATTTGAAATTTTAATTGTTCCAAATCTAGACTCAAACCTAGCCCAAATCTAACCTAAGTTAAAATACCCAAATTTTCCTTAAAATTCAAAATCTCTCAATCTGAACTCCATAACCCCTAAAATTTCAATCCAATTAATGTCTAAACTCTTCATGACAATATCATACACCATTTTAAACAATTAATTGAGCTAAACACATAGTCTAGCCAAACCCAAGCTCAACTCCAAATCCATGATATGATTTTAAACCCAAACCCAAAAGTTCACCCCAAACCACTTGGGCTTAGCCCAACCTTAGCCACCACAACAGCCATTTAGACTCTAGAGACCAACCTAGATCCTCCTAGACCAACCTAGTTGAGCCATGGACCAAGGGTCCCATGATTTAGGAGATTTCCTCCAAAAAATGGTTAAGCCGAATGAGATCTTTTTCACCAGCCATCAAACTCTAAGCTAATCACAATTAAACCTCCCTCTAGCTCCCTTGACCCAGCTAACCACCTTCCCTGTTCTTGCAGGCCAGCCTAGTGGCTAGAAAACCCAAAACCAAGAAGACTCCCCCATGGAACAAACCTCAATTGCACCCATCCAATGCGTCTAAACCTGAGTGGTCACTTGCACCTTTTTTCCCTCCACCTAAGCAACAAAGCACACCCAAATTGAAGTCCAGCCAGCCACCTTAAGCACCTTTATTTAAACAACACCCCTTCACGGCCAAAAAGGGAGATGATAAAAAATTTAAACAAAACTTTGATAAATTGTTCCCAGACCTTCTAGCAGTTGAGAGAAGCTCATTCCAACCATCTCCCGACCACTCCCCTCACTGCTTGAGGTCAATTTAACCACCCAAAATCAGACAAAAAATAAGAAACCTCTCCAAACTCCACAAAAACTTAAATTGATTATTCTTTGAGCTTCCCAGAGTAAAAGAAGAAGTTCCCCATAGAAAGCCCCATCTGCAGAGCCATCTGTACTAAAGTTTCTCCTCAGCCTTTTCATCTGCTAGAGGAGTTATGAGCCAGACAATCCACCAAGACAAAGTGATATGTCCAGGAGGTTCTCTAGACTCTACTAAAGCTTTAAAAAGCAACCAATTGAGGCCACACCTCTTGAACAAAGTATTGAACTCTTTCCCCCCAAATGAAGCTTGGTTTGGAACATTGTGAAGAAAAGTTTGATTCCATGCACGATAAACCCTATAGATAGGTTCATCTTAACTAGATGAAAATGTAGGAATAAATACAAAGTGATTTGGTTAAGTGTAGTGGGAGATCTTAAGGTTTTAGTGTGAACGGCTCACGGGATACACTAGATGAAGACGATGAAGAAGAGTCATCCGATCGCGTGTGTAATAATTGGAGGGTCAGGATTGCACCGGATAGAAGACTTGTACGTGAATGCGGAGCCGCGTGGCAGCTGACTCAGATGGCGGCTTTGAATGGAAATGTGCCACGTAGCAGTTCAGAGATGCCTAGGTTGACGCGACACCGAGTCAGATAAATAGAAAAATCAGGATTTTTTGATTTATTTTAATTCAGTTACCTTAGAAAATTCATATTTTGGTGTAGAAAATTGGTAAATATAGAAGAAAAATACCCTATTGCTTAGTGAACTTAGGAGAATAATGTGGAACAAAAATCAAAATTATTTATTCTGTATTTTATTTTTAATTTATTAAATACTCAAAAAATTATTTAAATCATAACTTAATGAATATAAATCATAATGACATGAAATTTTGAGGGCTTGTTGGCTCTATCCTTAGGGATAATCTGATTTTTTAAGGTCAGAGATTATCTTTAGCCAGAGTACCTATTTTTTAAGTTAAAACCCCTTTATTTAATAATTAAATCATAAATAAAAAAATACATGTTTGGTATGTTCACTGTGGTAACAGGACCCTAGGAAAAATATAAAATGAATTTAAGTAATTAAGAATGACACTAATTGTAATTAACTCATTAAAGGCTTTAAAAATTTAAATAATTAGAATATAAATAGAAAAACCACAAAAATTGTTCCACACTATAAATAATAATTATATTAATATAGTGTAAAAATTTGAACTCAATTTGAGTTAATTTGGGCACTAAGTTTGATTTTTCAAGTAAAATTTTTTTTTGCAATAAATTAATAATAATAAATAAAATATAATTAAGAAAATTACAAAAATGGTTTTGAGAGTTCTTTGTGATCAAGGGCACCAAAGAAAAATAAAATTAAATCCTAGTAAAAACTTCATTTTAAGTCATTTTCCTAATTTTTAAATAATTAAATAAATAAAATTAATTACAAAATCGTAAAAATCACAAAAATTCTTAAATGCACTAAAATATTCTAACTTATTTCTTGGTCAATTGGTAGTAATTAAAATATTTTCCCTAATTTCTTAATTGAAGATTGAATTTTTCAAGACAAAAAATGAATTTTCCCTAATTTTGCACTAAAATAATTATAATAAATAAAACCAAATTCACAAAGATATGAAACTTGCTTCTCTGGGTTCCCTGGACTCAAGGAGATTTATGAAAAATATAAAAAAATAATTTCAACTTAAATAATATTTTATTTTTAATTAATAATCAAAATAAACAAGTAGTTATAATAATTAAAATAAAACTAAAAAATCATAAAAAATGGTCAAGATGGTCCTTTGATTAAGTGGAACCAACATTAATTTTTCTAAGGACAGATGGTGTACTTTTGATATGTTAATGAATTAATATTGAAAATACCTATTTTTGCATTAAAAATAATTCTAAAAATAAAATAAAAATTGAAAAATGATATTTTCTCCTCTGATATTTTAGTTGACCCATGAGTGGGGTAATATAAAAATTTCAAAGCCATTTGAGTTAAATTTAAAGAATTATGAAGTGATAAAGCCTCAAAGGGCAAAATGGTAATTATGAAATTTATACCCTATTTAATATTTAGGTTAGATTAAAGAGGAAATGGGTAAGATATGTTAATCATCTAGATGAATGAAACACAAGGGATTAAGAGGTAGAAACCAATTCTCTACTTTCATCACAAGGGAAAAATTGTAATTTCCCTCAATTGTTATAATTTGGAAATTAATCAATTTAAATGATCCTAAGGTGAGGGGTTTTACTTTGGAAGACTATAATTGACTAATTAAAGAACCCTAACCAATGGTTGGATTATAACATGATTTTTAATCAGGATTAAGCTCACCTAATTTAACATTCCAAAATTTATAAATCTACCCATGAAATCCTAAGGGCTTAGTAGTGAGCTAGGTTTAAACCCAAGTTTGTTTGATAAGGCCTTGAAAATATAATCTAACTAAATACAAATACTTCAGAAATGCTACTAGCCTAACTCTAAGTTTATATTGGCTAAGTCCCTTAATAAGTCAATTTGTCCTTAAGGGCCTCCTCTTACATAACTCATAAATGAAACATCAAGTGATGGTTACCCCACTCATAGGCATAATTCAGACATCAAAGTTCATTGATAAATAATTAAAATATAATGGATGAATGATTTATCAACATAATAAGTTCAAAAGAACTAAAGACTTTTTAAAAGATCTTAAAAGAAGTGTAATGTTATCCCCCACACTCCTTTATAATTTTTTGGATATCTTGGAGGACAACTGAACCCATTTTGTCTTTGCTCAAGAAATCATCCTAAAAAATGAATAGGAACCCATCAAGTTATGCCTAGGACTCGGTAGGCATTCACCTTGAACTGCTTTTTCTACTTTCCTTTCTGGTAATTAATTTAAATTCCTACAAAATTATTTATGCATTTAAAAGGCTATTCTTTTAGTTGGAGTGTAAGAAGATGACATGTATGCTTTTATATTATTGTATTGTAGTTTACTTTTATTTTACTTTCACTACATTTACTTACATGAATTTATTTAACTACCTGTACTTACTTGCAAACCTGCACGTCAAAACCAAAACCAAAATAAAACAAAACCAAAACTGAATTTGACAAACAAAGAAAAACTCAAAACAAAACTTCTTTCCAATGTTAAACCACATTTTCAAAAAAAAACAAAAGATAAGTAAAATTAATACACCCTCTTTGGATGATTTGGAATCCCTCGGAGGAGACAACATATGGCTACTAACGAGATTTCCCTTGGTCCAGATGAAAGTCTTGAACTCATTTATTTGAGTTTGGTAAATTCATATAAAATAAGTGAATCTGAAGAAATAGTGGTGCTGGAATGAGGGAACAGTGAGATCCTAACCGATATCACTTAATCAACTTAAATTCACTGCATAAGACATCTAAAACAATAACAACAACAACAAAACCTCTTAAAACTTCTTCAAACCTCTTGAACATTATGTCGGCCTCTAAAATTGTTTATGTTTTAATTTAATTTATGTATATATATATATATATATATATATATATATATATATATAATTGTTGAAAAATATCATTTTAGTTTTAAAATATGAAATCAAACTGATCTCATATATGAAATAGTTTAAATAATCAAGCATTACGCCACAAGTCATTTATATATCCTGAAGAATAGATATATTACTTGATGGTGAAGCTTGATCAAATAAACAAAAGGAATCATGACATCCGTTTGGTCTGCGAACCATTTATGTTGACAGACAATTTCTCCTAACTAATACGAAAGAATTAGATAGATTTTATTTTAATCTGGGGTCTTTAGGTTTTTTTATAAGGACAAGCCCCTATAGTTAATTACATCTTACATAACCAAATCACCTAAGAAAAATCTTCATATAGATAAGGAAATATTTTATCCATGACTTCAAAAAGGTAGGATCTTTAAAAAAATGTGGTAATAGGAAATCCAATAGGTGAGTGACTCCAGTTTCAGAATAGTTATTATAGGAATCAAAGAAAAAGAAGCCTAGGGGTGAGACATAGATTTGATAAAAATCTCAGTATTTTCCCAAACTATTCTATGGTTTGGCTTTAATTTGAGATAGTTATTTAGTATTTCACCTTGCCAATTTTATTTATTTAGGGCTTACATTCACTTGATATCGATCATGTGAATAGCCTGGAAGATAGAAGGATTTATGTCATATCGGATGACAACCTCGGAACCTAAAACGAGTTAGGGCTTATATTGCACAACATAGTCATGCAAAGGCTAATAGAAAACATGAGGATTTATACTGCACTAGGCAAGCTACCCGAAGTCCTATGGCTTATTATTTATTTCTAATGAGTTTTGATGTTAAAGATGGCCGTGCTGCCCACAATGCATGTTTCAAGCTCCTCGTCGCAGAAGTTTTAGTTTTAGAAGTGTCAAATGTAGGAGATTGGGAGAGGTATCGTGTTTTAGAAATGTTTAAATTGAGGTGTCTTAATATCTTATTTAAGGGAATATTTAAATTGATTATAGCGACACCGGTTAGGATCCTACGGTTACATCATTCCGACACCACTATTTTCTTCAGATTAACTTATTCTGGATGAATTTACCAAAATTAATTAGATGAGTTCAGCAGTTTCATTCAGACAGTGAGAAATCTCGTTAGCAGCCGTAGGTTGCATCCTCTGAGAGATTCCCGATCATCCGATAGATGTGTTTTAATTTAGTTGCAATTGTGATTTTTATTTTGTTTGTGATTAAATCTTGAGTTGTCTTATATTTTGATTGTTGTGGAGGTGAATTTTATCTTGTTTTGTTTTAAATCTATTTATTTTTTGTGTCAGTTTTGTGAATATCCTAAAAGTTTTGGTTTTTATACAAGGTGACATTACTATTTAGCATGAAAGCTTGTGAGCAAGAAAAGTAAGGTAAAGGAAGTACATAAAAGATGGTACTATAAACTTATAAAAGTGTACCCGACGAGTCTTCTCGTTCCCCCACCTGGAACTTTAGTATCTTTTGTAGTAGACATTTATAATTTTCAGGAAAGTAAAGCCTATAGATAGGTTCGTCACAAGCCTACCAAATCATATGTCATAACTTGGTGGGTCCTATTTATTCATTTGAGAGATTCCTTCTTTTAATAAATATGATATGTTCAGTTACCTTACAAGGTGTTCAGAAGACATGTGAGAAGGTCCAGGGAATACCTAGATATTACACAATCCTTTTGAACTTTCTTGAGTTCATTTGAACCTATCATACTTACTAAATGATTCATCCAATTTCATACTCTTATGCTCATCAAATAGGGGTGTTGAATTAGCGAGTTATCAACTTACAAATGCCAACCCCTAACCTTAATGATCATTTAATTCATTTTTTTTCAAGTTAAAACAATTAAGGAAATTACAAATTTATCCTTGAGTGTGACAAACGAGGTGGGTTTCTACCATTTACCCCTTTGTATTTCAACCATCAAAACATCTTAATTAAGATCATTAGTTGCCCTTTTATCCCTTTAAATTAAGCCTAAATGTTAACTAAGATTAAATCTTCAAAATTTCACTTTTACCCCTAAAGGCTTTATCACCTCATAATTCATTAAATTTAATTCAAATGACTTTAAAATTTTTATATTACTCCACTTATGGGTCAAGTAAAAAATCAGAGAAGAAAATGTGTTTTTTCTTAAATTAATTTAATTTATATAATTATTTTTATGCAAAGTAGGAATTTTGAAAGAAAATTTAATAACTTACTCGAAACACATTATTTATTTTAAAAAAAAATTATTGGAGATTTACCTAGACCAGAGGACCACTTGGACCAAATTTCACGATTTTTTTAATTTTAATTTAATTATTATAATTATTTTAATATTTGGAGTATTAATTAAATATAAAATATTAAGTTGGTAGAAAATTAGGTTTTATATTCTTCTTAAATCTCTTTGAGGTCAGTGAATATAGAGAAATAAATTTCATATTTTTATAATTTATATGTTAATTATTTGGAATTATTTTGATTAAGAAAGTAAGGAAAATTTATTTTAGCCTTTTAAAAACTTATTTTTAACCCTTAAAAATTTAATATCTTTACTTAGAGGGTTAGAAAAATTATTCCAATTGTTCCGTACTGATTAGGAGACAATTTAGAACATTTCCATTAATTTTATTAATTTTTTGATTTTTATGAATTTTTAATTATTTAAATATTTAAAATAGCTTTAAAAATAAAAAATTTATTTTAATCCCAATTTTATTTTTATTATGTTTCTCTGACCATGGAGAACTCCTAAAACCAATATGGTAAATTTTTTAGTTCTATTTTAATTATTAGAATCATTTTAATGTCAAAATTGCTATTTAACTTAAAAAATCAAATTAGATGATCAACTTACTTCCAAATGACTTCAAAATTTTTATGGGAGTTCCTCTGACTTTAAAGTACAGTGGAGAACAATTTTTATATTATTTACATTTATATTCAATCCATATTATTTTTATTTAGGTTTAGTTGATTAAAATTAGGGTGAGTTTTAATGAGTTAAATCAAATTTACATACCTACCAAAAATAATTTTATATTTTTCTGATGAGTATTTTAATTTTTATAATTATTTTATTAAAACAGACACAATGAACTTGAAAAATAGGGATCTCATCATAGAGATCCCCCCCACGACCTTGGAAAAATTAGAAAAGATCCCCCATGATAGAGGGAACAAAAGCCCTAAGTTTCAAGCCATGGTGAAATGTTCATTCAAATGGTGAAATTTTCATGCAAGAACAAAATATACATCAAATAAAATTTAAAAAATTTCCACATTGTTCTCCTCTTTTCACTGAGCAAGAGGGTATTTTTTTTATTTTTCTAATTTTCTGCACCAAGTTATGAATTTTTAAAGTTGGGCTGATTTAATTAATTAAATAAATCCATATTTTCCCACTTAAGTGACTTAGCGCCATAAAATCCTATGATGAATCAAAGCCAAATGTGTCTCCCTCTGATTGGGCACCGCCTTCTGACTCAGCACCATGCGACCCACACTTTGTAATATAACCATGTCCGACGCCATCTGATCCGTACGTTCGATACACGCTCCATTTAACGGCTCTTAGTCATTGTCTTCAATTGGTTCTTCCCGCAGACAATCCACAGTCTATACCTAATATCTCACTTGATACTAAACTAAATCACTTCGGGTTTGTTTCTATGGACTCATATGACCTAGAAGAACCTATTTATACGGCTAAACTAGCCTAAAATCAACCCAATGTACATAGAGAATCCAAACAAGCTTGGGAAGGGGAGAGATTTCAATACCTTTGTTTGAGAGGGGAGGCCTCAATCACATAGTTGTAGAAGCTTCGATTGGTTCCAATGAACCTCTAGATGAAGCCTCTTGCCTTAGTTGAATGTCTAGACCTGAATTCGGCCAAAGACGATTTCAGGTGTTGATCAAAATATGGTATGGAGGCTCTCTGTGATGGGGCTTTGATGGGGAACTTCTTCTTTCAGTGTGGGGATGGTGTGGGTGAAATTAATTTGAATTTGGTGCACTGTGGAGCTATGGTGGAAAGTGTCCCGGTTTTGGCTAAAATTTTAGTGGAGAAATTAGCTCAGGGCAGTGGGTATGAGTGGCTGAAGGTAGCGGGATTACACTCAAGAAGGTTTGGGGAAGCTCTAGTGAGGTTTTGGCAGGGTTTCCTTATGAAAAATTTCAGCACCCTTCTTTGGCCGTGGAGATCTCTATTTATGGCCATGGCTTCCTGGTGGAGCTCAGGGCTTGGCTATGGGTGGAATTGTCTGCTTAGGTGGAGTGCTGAAGAGCTCTAATGGCCAATCAGAGCTGGACATGTTGGGGGTTGAACTTAGGTTTTATCCATGGGAGGTGGCTCTCAATTTCGGGCTCCTCCAGCGACTAAGTTGGCCGGCAAGGACAACGGAGGTGGCCAGTGGTCAGGTGAGCCAGATGTCAGGCCATAAGTGCAGTGAGTTTAAGTGGTTAATGATTCATTGCAAATCTCCCTTAGGTTTACCTATTTAAAGAAGGGGATCCCCTAATTTGAGGGTTCCTTTGTCCAGGGCTCCACTAGACTAGGCTAGGTGGATCTAGCTCAGTCCCTAAGGTCCCAAGGCTGGCTATGGTGAGCTTGGTTTGGTCACATTTAGTTTGATTTAGTTAATTTGGCTCATGGGTTCAATTTGGGTCATTTGGGTTCAATTAGGGCTAGGTTGGGTCAAATTTATTGAGCAATATTTTATGTATGATTGTTATGAAGAGTTTAGAAAAGGGTTGGAGTGGTTTTAAATTACTTTGAGGGGTCAATTTGGCTTGATTTAGGTATTTTGTCAATTTTGGGCATGTTGGGTTAGCTTCGGATTACATTGGGCTAGAGTGGGGTCAAGACTCAATTGAAGCTTCAAAATGGTATATGAGGATGTTATGAAGAGTTCTTGACATAAATTGGGTTGAGATTTTAGGGTTAGGGTATTCAATTTGGTGACATTTGGACATGTGGCACATTTGGGGGAAATTTTGGGATTTTTTCTTGGGTTGAATTTTGGTGAGGCTTGAGTGGAAATGTGGGTTAATTGGTGGTTCAATTTAGTTTAGGGGAATGTTATTAAAAGTTTTGGAAGTTAATTTGGGGAATTGGTTTGGTCACGAGGTTCAATTTGGGGAAAATTGGTCGTATGGTCAAATTTGGGCCGTTTTGATTTGGGTTGAAATTTGGTTTGCAATTGGGTCAAATTGTGCTTATATTTGGTTTATATTGGTATTTAGGATGATGAAATTTGGTTTATAATTGAAATTTGGCAAGATTGGGGTCAATTGGATGGACATTTATAGTGATTTAGGCATTTTGGGCTTTAAGAGGGCAATTTGGGGCTTTTGGTCAAATTGGGCTCATGGGATGGTTCAAAACTAAAATTGGGAATATTTAGAGGGATTTGGGAATTTTTGAAAATTTTTGGAATTTTTGGGTTAGGAGGGACATTTTGGTAATTTTGGGGATTTTGGGGCTATCTTGGGAATTTTGATAAATTTGAGGTGTTTTGGGTATTTTGAGTGGTGAGGAATGTTTTGGGGTGATTTTTGAGGGATTTTGATAACTTTGGTTGATTTTGGGAACTTTGGGCAAATTTGAGGTTTTGGGTAATTTGGTCATTTAGTGGAGTTTAGGGGCAAAGGGGTCAAAAGTTGGGATTTTTGTTAAAATTGGGGTTGAGAGAGATTGATAACCAATTTAAGCCATGAACCAAGGAAATTCCCCATTTGGATCCTCCATGTACTGGTACTAACCAAACCCTAGCATGGGCTAAGAGCTTAGGGAAACCATCCTCATGAGTTTCCAAAAGAGTAGGGGATCAAGGGTGGAGAAGTTTGGTTTAGGGTTTGAGGTAATGAGTGAAAGTGCAATGTGCAAGTGTGTGTGTGCTAGCTCTAGATCAAACAGGGTCAGTCCTAAGACTTGACCATCCTACAAGAACTTCTCTTGGGCTTCCTAATGCTTGGTCACATCCTCCTAAGCACTTAGAGGTCAGACTTTAAACATTTGAAAACTCCAAGTGAAGCAAAGAAGTGTTTTAATTTTCTATGGGGTAAGGGTTCCATTGTTATTCCTCTAAGATAATCACCAGAAAAGTCCTATAGCTGGACCATAGGCTATTCTAAAGAAAGACTGGACCTCAACAAAAGTGAGGTCAACACCTTACACTTCTAAACTCGAAACCCTCTGCAACAAGGAGTTTAGAGCATGCACCGTGGTTAGCACGACGAGAACATACAAAAGAACAAGCCATAGAACTTTGAAGTTGTCTGCCTAATGCGACATAAATCCTTAACTTATCTTTAGACCTTTGCATAACCCAGTTGTAGAATATAAGCCTTAACACATCTTAGGATTCTGAGGTCGTTGTCTGATACTATGTAATTCCTCCCATTTTCTAGGCTATTTGTATGATTTGTATCATACATATGTAAGCCCTAAATAATAAAATTGGCAGGATGAAACATTAAACAATATCTCTTCAAAACTAAAGCCAAACCATAGGATAGTTTGGGAAGCTACCGAGGTTCTCCTTAGAATCCATGACATCCCCTAGCTTTCTCCCATTGGAATTAGAAAA
The DNA here is from genome assembly GCA_022702705.1 of Papilionanthe hookeriana x Papilionanthe teres. Taxonomy (NCBI): domain Eukaryota; kingdom Viridiplantae; phylum Streptophyta; class Magnoliopsida; order Asparagales; family Orchidaceae; genus Papilionanthe; species Papilionanthe hookeriana x Papilionanthe teres. The sequence goes on along the minus strand of CM040427.1, from coordinate 82,302,878 downwards.
TAACTATTCCCATTCGCACCTTTCCCATTTGATATTTCTTATGTCTGACCTTGAAAATCCTGAACTTTTTGAATTCATGAAGGCAATATTTCCTGATCATCATTGAGAGTTTTCTTAGATGACTTTGGTCATTTAAGATGTAATTAACTATAGGGGTTTATCCTTAAAGGAAACTTTAAGAACCCAGCTAATATAAACCCTATCTAATCTTTTATATTAGATAGGGGAACTTGTCAGTCAACATAACTGGTTCGCAAACTAAACGGATGTCATAGATTCTTTAGTTTATTTAAATGAGCCTCCTCATCAAGTAGTGTGTCTGTTCTTCGAAGTAGATGCATAGCTTGGGATGTCGTACTCTTTTATTTAAAATATTACATATATGATAGTGGTTTGATTTCATATTTTCAAATTAAATGTTACTTTCCAAATTATATACATTAAATTAAACTAAATCTATTTTAAAACTGGCAACGTGATTTCCATTCCGACGATCGACAACTCCTAAATTTTTAACGGCCAACAACTTATGGCGACTCCACTGGGGAATAATTTCTCTCTTCATTTTGATCAAGAAATTTTTCCTTAATATATCAGTAATGTGTCTATATCTCTCATAGGCCAGATTACCCTTTGTTCGTTAAGGTACTTTAACCATTTTACTCTTGGGAGAGTACAGTAGACTCTTCTCGATTTCAGGACTGTCTGTTTGACCACCCTTAGGAAGAGGGTTTCAAGGGTCTTTAGGGTTTTCTTTTGTGTTGGGTCAGACCCCAATAGGCATGTTAGTGAACTAGTTTCTCTAAAGTGAGGTGGGTTGTGAAGAGGGTCCTATAAAGGGTCCTGTATTTCACTTTTGCTCTATGTCTCTCGGGTTCAATTTGTCGTCTGTAAATTGAGCCAACTCTTTTACGAATCTTAAATTCCTGTTAAACTTTAAAAATTAAATTTTAATTCTTCAAATCGATAACAATTTGAAAATACACTACCAAAGTATTGAAAAGATAAAAGAACAAACAAGATAAAACACTTGAAAAACAAAATGAAATGAAATAAAAAAGAAGTTGTACCCAGTTCATAGAACAACCTTTGTCAATTCATAGTTTTTGCACTATGATTACAAGGTGTGGGCCGTTGCTAACTCTTGAAACTTTTTTTTCGATAGTTACAATGATCCTAGTGCTCACTTTTTCCTACTACCTGCCCACCAGCCATGAAGCTCGCATTGTAGCACCCACGATCCAATTCGAGATCAGCTTTAGTGAGTTTAAAGTTGTGCTTGGTAAAGCCTCATTCATTGTCGTGAAAGTTCCTACCCCAGATGTCCAAGAACCTTCTGCTGAGTTCAACCTGAACTCCCACCAAGACTTCCCTTATCCTAAGAAGGCAAAGGTTATGGCTGCCCCCGTCATGTCAGTTGTTTCTATACCGAGGAGGATTGTTACCAATACCACCACTGGATTTCTAGTAACCACACCAGCCTTCCCATTTGCTACAGTGAAGGAGGTTTTGTATGAAGAAGATTATACTTATGCATATCTTTCCCCGCCGTCAGTGTTCGATGTGGGTTCCAGTTCTAGGGTCGCCCTGCCAACCGGGTTTCAAAAAAGGAACCACAACCACAGGGTCCTGAGAGCCATCAGGGCTCAAGCTACAAGTCTGCCCATCATTGAGGAGATTCCTCACCAAGAGGAACACGATGTGTTGGAGACCTCTCCTCTCCTCTGAGGGAGCAGGTTCCATCTGCTATGAGAAACTAGTGGGGATGAGAGCCTCCATAAGATTGCCACCACCTTATCGCTGATGCGTAGTCGTGGAGAGAATAAGGAAAAGAGCACTCGCATTACCCGCGTCCGTACTGTCTTCGAAAGGTTAGCCAATAAAGAAGGATGTTCTATTGCAAAGTTGCTTAAAAAGATGGGTTGCGCAGTGTCATCGAAGATGAAGAATGAGATTTTAAAGAAGGACAGATCTGCTCGTCAGTCGCAGAAATCGGTAGAATTACTGCCAGCTCATATTCCCGCTAGACTCCATTTGGGGAAACATGCTGACACCGTCATTGCCACTGAAGATACTACTATCGCTGCTCCAACACTCATAAAACATGGATTTGTCTGGGCCCAAGACTACCATCTGCCTCCGGTCATGAAGAATTCCCAAGGAGACGTAATGGGAGAGGGTTGCTTACCTCCATACTTGGTCTGAATCCTAGGGAGCACACTCCTCCTCATCCTCCAGATCTCCTCACAAAGACACTCGTCCCAAGTCACCTAATTTAAATAAGAGAGTGTGGATACCAAAGGTTGCACACCAGTACACTCCGAGAAGCCTTTGGGACATGTTTGTGAAATGGATCATGAGTGTGATGTTCCTGCTTCCACTACCTCCATTGCCTTAAAATCCATTGCAAAAAGAAGAGATACTCAAGAGAAGCCTACAGACCTTAAGTTGATAAACAAGAAAGCAGTCAATGATAAAGTTTAGATGCTCCGGGCTGCGTTTTCAGAGTTAGAAAAAGAGCAAGGATTGGACGTTGATGTTAGTGATTAATACCTGTAGACTACATGAATGAGGAGTTCTTGGAAATCAATGTCATCGAGACCAGGACCACGTCGTCTGCACGTGATGCTTCACCCCCTACTTAGGAGAACGCCGCAAATGACCTCCAATGAGCCATTATACTAAAAGATGAACAAATCAGTGACATGGAGAAGAGAATGGAAGAGATGGCTACTGATCTCCGAATATTTATGCTTACGATTTAGATAGGAAATTTAGGATTTATAATAAGGGATACTATGCAAGTATACGTATCGTTTATCAAGTAATATAAGACTTTCTGATTAAGCCCTGAGATATCGAACCCACAGGGAAATTTCTAAAATTTTAAAGAAATAAGAAAAATAACTTTTTACTTTTTCAATTGATTTTTGTAAGTATGTTTTAAGGTACACAAATGGAAAAGTTATTTTTGATATTTTTAATAAAAAGTTAAGTAGGAAATAAAAATTTTCAATACTCTAAACACGAGATAAAAGCTATAAGAATCAAATATCTTTTTCCATCTTCAATGAATCAGTAATAATTATGGATATTTATGTTGTGGAAGTGTTTAAATGTATTGTGCCAAATAGGAGCAATTATATTCTTTACCCTTACTTGGTTCTATAAAGAAAATTGGTTAATTTGAAATTTTAAAATTTTGTAGATGGGTTAGGCAGGGAAAATACCAACTCTCACTCTAGAGTTCCTTCTACTTCCCTCCACCTGAGGGCTAACATCTCATAACAAAATTTAAAATAACAAAACAAATTAGGGGGCTTTAGCCTGTCACTCTAAAGTCCTCTAATTTTACTCCCCAATAAAACATATCTCCCTATATTTTTGCATTCAATCATATGAACTACAATTCTCACCCATATAATTGCATGTGATTCTTTATCACAACAAATTTTAACATCTTAATTGGCCACATCAAGAAGTAAATTAAGTACAAGGAATTAAATCATAACAATTTCTTCCAGCATTAGACACTTATACTTTCTACAACATACTTTCATAATTTAATTACTTCATCATCTAAGAAAGAAAAATATAAAGTAAACTACTCAGATTTCATGAAGAAAACACAAACACAAGTTGATTGAAAAACATAAACCATAATGAAAACACAATAAATCTTACTTAAAAACAAAATGTAAAAAAAAAGATAAATACTTATCTGAAAATACTCTCCACAAGAATTTGGAAGTTTCTCTAAAATTTTGTTTTCCAAAATATAACTCTACAGAGGTTGGCGCCCAACTCTGATGACTCTAATAAAAAGCTTTTAGACTTCAATAAAAACTAGATACAAGGATGAAAGAAAATTGGTGAGAAGAAGGCTTCACACCAACTCTTTTTACTTTTCTACTCTCTACTCTCTACTACTAACAACTATAGAACTACACTCTCCAAACTCTCTCTAAGAAACTTTCTAAAAACAAAAGAATTTCAACCCTCATTCAAACTCCTAACACACACCAAACCCTCTTGCAATTATGAGGCTTCATTTTTATAATTTTCAGAAAGGTGCCTTGGTGTCTCTTCAAATCATGTCCAGATTCAATTTATCTACCAAAAGATGCATCCCTTCAATCATATTTGCTGCCCAAAAGAAGTTAAGGAAGTTACCACCAAAAGGTGCTTCAAACACCCCTTGAAAATGGCGCCAAATTTGATTAAAATTCGATTTTTAACTGTGGCGCTTAAGTGCCGGCACTTTGGCACTTAGGCACTTAGGCGCCAGAGGGCAAATTTCTCAAACTTCATAATTTTGCTCTAAATTTGATCCTTTTTTTCTCCTTTTATCATAATTAATCATTTTCATCATAATGTTGACCTCATTTTTGGTGAGGTCTTTTCTTTCCTCTTAGTGTTTAGGATCTAGCCATAGGATTTCTCCTTGACTATCCTAGAAGACTAGAGATGGAATCCACCATTTAGAAATTCAAACCAAATCTTGACTCTCTTTGAAATCCTACATGGATGGTCATCAACCTCCAAATCACTTGGAAGGTTAGTTCCAATGTGCATGAATACAAAGATGAGTTCCTATAAGATGTTCAAGCCTTAGGACTGCCCTGGGTGGCCTGGTCTTGGTAAGGTCTAGCTGGCACACACTACACTCCTACACCCATCCTAAACCTTGAACCATCCCTATCCAATCTTGACTCCTGGTTCATTAGAGCACTCATATGGATAAGTCCAAACCCCTAGCTCCTTGGCTAAGAGGGTTAGGAACACCCTATGAGATGTTCAAAATGGACATTTCTTGGTCCATGGCTCATTCCAAACTTTTTTCACCCTCTCAACCATACTCAAATTCCATTTTTGCCAAAATTCCTGGTTTTGACATTGGGTCCTCAAGCCTACCTATAATTACCCAAATTACCCCTGCAATCACAAAACTCTCTAAAAAATCCCAAAAATTACCCAAAATTCCCAAAAATCTTAAAAATTATTTTAAAACAACTCCCACCTCTTAAATCCACCAAAATACCCTAATACCCTCTAAATAACCTCTAAATACCCTAAAATACCTTTCTGGCCCAAAATTCCAAAAATTCCAAAAATTCCAAAAATTCCTAGAAAATTCCAAAAAATCTTAAATGTTCCCAATTTCATTTTGTTCAACTATACCATAAGCCAAGTTTACCAATTTGACCCAATTTTATCAAAATCCCTAATTTGACCCATTTTTTAACCCAAATGGACCCAATGTCAAACCAAACCAACCCATTTGACCTAAATTTTACCCAATTTCAATTCTAAACTTTAATTCAACATCCTCAATACCAATATAAACTAAATCCAAGTCCAAATTAATTCACATTTGAGTTCAATTCCATTTGAAATCCAAAACCCCTAAATTTTCCTAATTAATCCAAAACCCCCAATTAACTTAATGTCAACCTCCCCCCCCCCCAATTTCAATCCTAAACCTTCCATGGCACTCCCATGAAACCCATGCAACATTAAATTATCCCAATTTGAGCCTAAGCTTAGCCTAAATCCATTTGAAATTTAAAATACCTCATTTTAGCCCAAATTGAATACATGCCCTAAATCTACCAAATTGATTGGCCTAATCCTAAAATTTCTTCCCAATTGATGTTGAGAACTCTTCAATACATTCCCATAAACCATTTGAAACTTTCAATTAGGTCTAAATCCCACCTTAGCCCAACTTGGACCCAAGTTGATCCAACCTTGCCCAAAGTAACCAAAATCCCAAAATCCACCTAATTGACCCATCAATTGAACTTATAACCTTTCCATGTCTTCATGAAAGTTCTTCATGGAAATCATTTATACAATGTTTCTCAAGACACTTGAACCCAAATCAAACCCAAACCCAAGTTAGCTCAACCAAAACCCAAGTGAGCCAAATTGAACCCATGACCTAACCCAACCAATTTGAACCAAATGTGGCTAAACCAACTCTTCCACAACCACCATTTGAACCATAGGAATCACCCTAGATCCACCTAGCCCAAGCTAAGTGAGCCATGAACCAAGGGTCCCTAATTTTACGGGATTTCTTCCCTTAAATGGTTAAATCCTCTTTTGCCTCACCCTAAAACCTCCCCACAACAGTTAATCACCATTAAACCTCTCCCTGACTCACCTGACCTCAGGGGCCAGCTCGCTTGTCCTTACCGGCCGACCTAGTCACCAGAGGGGGTCAAAAAAGAAAGCCACCACCCACTTGAACACACACAAACTTCCCCAACTGGCCACCTCAGCCAAAATTCCTACTGGAGCCTTTTTGCCCTCCACCTAACAGCTGAATTCACCCCCCAATTGGGCCCCAACTCAGCCCTATGGCCCTGGCCATATAATCCACACCTCTCGGCCATGAGAGGGGTGTTGAAAAATTTTCTCACAAAACTCCCCAAATCACTCCCAGAGCTTCTCCCAGCCTAGAGAAGAAGAATCACAATGTTTTCCTGCCCTAATCCCCACTGGTTGAGCTCAAATTTTGGGTTCAATCTCAGGACAAAAACAGGACAACCCTTGAAACTTCACCAAACTTCACATTAACTTCTCCCACACCTTCACCAGAGGTAGAGAGGAAGTTCCCCAGTGAAAGCCCCCTCACCAAGCCACCCATTTCTTCTATCGGCCAGAGCTCCAAATAGGACTTGGACGAAGTAATACCTAGGCATTTCACCAGCGCTCAAGACTCAATCCGTAGCCTCCTGGGACTCCAACGAACGTACCGAGCACCTCTAATCGAAGCTTCACTTCTCAGAGCAAAGGTATTAAGCTCTCCTTCCTCCCGAGCTTTTATGGATTCTCCATTTTTTTGCTTGTTTTCAGTGCATGTTAGGCGTATGGATAGACTCCCCTAGACAAGACAAGCATGTAGGAAGAAACCACACTCGATTTGGTGGAGTATCGAGTGAGATATTAGAACTAGAAGGTGGACGGTTCTCGGTTCACACCAGTCGGGACGATGAACGGATATCGTCGGATCACACGTGTATCAGATGGATGGCCAGGATCAAGCCGAATGGAGGGATGGAACGTGAACCGCAGGCTGTGTGGCTCCCGAGTCAGATGGCTGAGCCGAATCAGGAGGAGACATGTGGAGCTTCGACCCACCGTAGGATGCCGTGGCGCCGCGTCGGATAAGTAGGAAATTAGCCATTTTCTGAATTAATTAAATCGCTGAAACTTTAAAAATGCATAACTTTGCATTGAAAAATCACAAAATTAAAAGAAAAATACCCACTTTCTCAATGAAAAAAGGAGAATAATGTGAAAAAGAAATCAAGTTATTTGGTTAAGTATTTAATTTTTAATGATTTTAGTACTGATCTGAGTATTTTAATTCTCCACTCACACACACAATTCACCATGACATGAGACCATAGGGCTTTTGTAGCCTCTGATCTTGGGAACATTCACTGAATTTTCCAAGGCTAGAGGCTATGTCTATTTTCCAAGTTTTAATACATGTTTTGGTATTTTAATTCCAATAATTAGCATACTGTTTGGAAAATTTTGAGAAAATTAGGGTAGGTTCCCTTTGACCAGAGGAACTCAAGGAAATTATCTCAAGAATTAAAACATTGTAAATAACCCTAATGGTTCACTTGACCTAAAACCAACTTTGAATTAATTAAGGCAAACTAAAAATCAAAATTACTTGAAACCAATTCTCCACTGATCTTTAGGATCAGAGGAACCCCCATAAAAGGTTTGAAATTGATTTAAAATGGTTTAACCCATTAAATGGATTTTCTAAGTAACATAGCCAAAATTAAACTTTCAAAATTCATAAAACTTAAAATATATTTCAAAAATTCAACAAATTGATTTTGGGGACTCTCTGATATCAGAGGAATCTAAGAAAATTGAAATTGGATTTTTTTTTCTAAAAACTTCATTTTTAACCTAACTTTCAATATTTTAATAATTAAAAAATTATAAAATCACAAAAATATTAAAATTCATAAAATTGTCATATTTGGTCCCATAATCACTTTGGAATCAACCAAATATTTTTCTTAAGTCCCAAAACAAAGATATTGAATTTTAAAGGCTTAAGGCAATTTTTAATGTTAAAAATGGATTTTTCAACCTTTTCACTAAATTAAGTCTAAAAATTTAAAGAAAAATCATTAAAATATAAAATTTGTTTCTCCGAGTTCCTTGGGATCAAAGAAATTTAAGAAAAATTAAAAACCTATTTTCCACTATAATTTTATTGTATAATTAATTAATACTCCAAAACTTAAAATAATTATAACAAATAAAATATAATAAAAAAATCACCAAAATTTGTCCAAGTGATCATCTGGTCAGTAGGAACCTCCCATAATTTTTCTAAGGACAGAAACTTCTCTTTGGTCATGTTGTTGAATTTTCATTAAAAAGCCTTATTTTCCATTAAAATTATTGTATAAATTAAATTAAAAGTTAAAAAATCTCATTTTCTCCTCTAATGTCTTAATTGACATGTGGGTGAGGTGAATAAAAATTTCAAGTTCATTTGAGCTTAATTTGATGAGTTATGAGATGAATAAGCTTAAGAGGGCATTAAGGTAATTAAAAGGTTTTAACCTTAATTAATCTTGAGGCTTAACCAAAGGGAGGGTAAATCTTTGATCCTAACTTTATTTTGGATGATTGAAACGAATAGAATTTAAGTGGTAGAAACTCATTAAACCACCTTAAACATTAAAGAAGAAACATTAATTAAATCACGTGAAATTTGGAAGATTAATTAAAGCTTGTATGATTAAGATTAAAGGATATAATACAAGAGAATTCAAATTTTTAAATGAAGCGTTAAATGAAAATGTCACCTTACTCACAAGGATAATCAAACATCCTAATTCACTAAGCCAAAGTCAAAATTCAAACTAAACCTGGGTGATTGATTCATCACCAGAATGAAACTAACTGAACTCAAAATAATCCCTGAAATGTTTAGGAAGATGTTCAGAATTAAGTTCCGAGGACTTCTCTAACTTGGTGGGATCTTTAAAAGAATAGTGAGACTTCATTGTTATTTGATGAAGAAAATCATCCATAAAACACAAGAACCTAGACATCACAGGAAGACTAGCAATAGAATTAGGATTTTGGTAGACAACCAGAACCTTCCCTTAGCTTTACCTAGGTGTTTCTTGCAATTATATAGATGCCTTAACATGTGTTTTAAGTGTAGGTGAAAATGATGGGAATGTCAATCAGGTACGCATTTTAGTTTATTGCAATTTACATCCATCAATTTATTAAATGTCTTGCTTTCCTTTACTTATAAATGCATGAAAATGATCGAACCCAGCATGTTTAAACAACTCAAAATTTAATCACCAACAAAAATGAAACTACAATTACAACTAAAATTAAAACGTCTCGTTGGATGATCGGGAATCCTTCGGATGATGTAACCTACGTGTTGCTAACGAGATTTCCTACGGTTTAAATGAAAGTGTGGAACTCATTCAGTTGAGTTTAGCAAATTCATTTGGACTAAGTGAATCCGATGAAAATAGTGGTGCCGGGATGACGGAACCGTGGGATCTTAATCGGTTCTGCTTAATCAACTTTAAGATTTGTTTTAATTAAAATTCTAAGCCATCTAAATTTTCAACATTTTTAAACCAAAACACTTCTCTCATCTATTGATTGTCATCTTCTAAAGCCAAACCTCTGCAACAACAAGGAGCTTGGAGCACAATGGGCAGCACGACCATCTTCATCAGCAAAACTTGTGTCTACTTCAACAAAACCTTTCCTAGAATTAAATAACCAAGTCATAGGATTTCAAGGTAGTTTGCCTAGTGCAACATAAATCCTCAGCTTTTCGTTAGGCATTTGCATAATCATGTTATGCAAATTAAGCCATAACTGATCTTAGGACTCCGAGGTAGCTGTTTGGTACGACATAAACCCTCACATCTTCGAGGCTATTTGTATGATTATATCTTACAAATATAAGTCCTAATTAATTAAAATTGGCAGGATTGAAACACTAAATAATCTTCCCTTAAATTAAAGCCAAACAATAGGATATTAGGGAAGTCACCGAAGTTCACTTCGGGTCCGTAACATCCTCTACTTCTCTTCCTTTGGACTCTTAAAAATAAACTGTTCCAAATTTAAGTTATTCCCTATTGAAATTTCCAAAATCCAATTTGTTTGAAACCTTAAACTTTGAAATTTTTGAGAGCAAAACCACTGATCATTATCGAGAGTTTACTTAAATGATTCCCGTCATTTAAGATGTAATTAACTATAGGGGCTTGCCCTTATAGGGAACTTTAAGAACCTGTGTAATGTAAACCACGCTTAATTCCTTTATATTAAGTAGGGGAAATTTGTCGGCTTATAAAATTGGTTCGCAGACCAAACGGATGTCATAAATCTTCTAGTTTACTTAATCGAGCTCCATCATCAAGCAGTGTGTCTATTCTTCGGGATAGAGACATGGTTTGTGATGCGGTGCTCATTTATATAAACTATTTGGGATGTGAGATAGGTTTAATTTCATATCTTAAAATTTTCAAACTTAAAATTATTTTCGAAATCAAATGCTACTTTCAAATTGTATATATAACTATAAATTAAACACACACCTATAAAAATAATGCCGACACATGCCTGCAAGAAAAACACAAAATACCTTCCATTAAAGTGCAATATCATAAAAAAAAGGTATAAAAATGTGCATAAAAACACTATATATTTTAGATGTATCAGCTATCGCCATGACCGTCGTAGTCAGGACAGTTAGCATTCCTGGAAGTGAATCAACCCAAGATTATCCATATCAAAAATGAAAGAAGGGAAATCACTTCTACTAATGAAGATGAGCCACCAAGGAAATATCCAGTTCCGGGTTTGCTACCAGAGAAAGATATCAAACAGCTAATGGAGCAACAAGTAAAGGAAGCTTTAGACCAATCGAAAGGGGGCGCATCAGTTTCAAGGGGTACACCTTACTTGGAGGAATTTGATATCGTCCCATATCCTAAAGGTTTTTTGCGGCCGACCATTAAGACTTTTGATGGAATGGGTAACCCTTGACAACATGTTGCACACTTCCGAGCAAGCTGCTGCAATGTTGGGGGTAGCGAGACACTACTTTTTAGCCAGTTTGTGAGTAGTCTTTCAGGAGTCACATTCAATTGGTATACAAAACTACGTAACAGATTGATCAAGACTTTTACAGAATTAGAGAATTTGTTTGTGAAGAGGTCTGTGGAGGTCCAGTACCACATTACCATTGAGAATCTTATAATGGAGCGACAGAAGCACAACGAGGCTTTGGTGGAGTACATTCTACGTCAGAGAAATTTAAGCATGAAGTGTGAGATTAAACTATAGGAACAACAAGCGATTGAAGTCTTACTCAAGAACATCCAAAGGCCGATAGCTTTCTAAATCAAGGGACTTACCATCAAATCATTTGAAAAGTTACTCAGTAAAGCCAGCAGTCTGCAGGAGGAGATCAAGCATATAGAGCCTCCAGAAAAGAGCAAGAAGTCCAGAGCAGCTAAGACATTTGAGAAGAACTCCGGTGTAGTGGCAATGGTCGATAAAGGCAAGCAGTCGATGAGGATACAACCACTGCAGTCTCTTCCACAGTACAATCAGCCTTCTCAGCAGCCCAGTCAGCAGTATGGTCAGCCCGGGCAGCAGTTAGTCCAACAAAGGTCTTATAGAATACATGGAAGACAGGCTCCATCAATGACAAGCTGATTAAACAGGGTTTGCTCCATTAAAGATGAAGTCGTGGCAAAATTTTCTCAAAATTTAATGAAGAAGCATGAGTTCAAATTGCCTGAATAAAAAAACTAGAGGAGGTTTATAAAAAAGATTAGCCCAACTACTGCCCATACCATAGATTACTTGGACATGCCATAGAGAATTGCTTCAACTTCAAAGAATGACTCAAGAAGAACTATAAAGAGGGGAACATAACAATTTCAAAATAATATTTAAAAGAACCTGTGAGAGGTTCTATAAATATGATTTTGTCGGCAAATTTTAATTTAATTTAAATATAGATATAATTTAGAAAGTAGTATTTGATTTTGAAAATAATTTTAAATTTGAAGATTTTAAGATATGAAATCAAACTGATCTCACATCCCAAATAGTTTATATAAACGAGCACCGCATCATAAACCGTGTATCTATCCCTAAGGATAGACACACTGCTTGATGGTGGGGCTCGGTTAAATAAACTAGAAGATTTGTGACATCCGTTTGGTCCGCGAACCAATTTTATAAGCCGACAAATTCCCCGCTTAATATGAAAACATTAAACGGGGTTTATATTACACAGGTTCTTTAAAATTCCCTATAAGGGAAAGCCCCTATAGTTAATACATCTTAAGTGACGGGAATCACCTAAGAAAACTCTCGATAATAATCAATAATTCCGCTCTCAAGAATTTCAAAGTTTAAGTTTTCAAAGGATTGAATTTTTGAATCTCAATAAGGAATGGATCAAGTTTGGAACATTTTATTTTGGGAATTCAAAGGAAGAAAAGTAGGAGAAATTACGGATTCGAAGCGAACTTCGGTAATCTCCCGACTATCCTATTGTTTCGCTTGGATTTAGGAAAGTCCTAATGTTCATTTAATGTTTTAATCTTGCCAATTTTAGTTAATTAGGGCTTATATTTATATGATAGAATCATACAAATAGCACTGGAAGATATGAGGGTTTATGTCGTATCGGACGACTACCTCGGAATCCTAAGACCGGTTAGGGCTTAATTTGCAGATGCAAATGCCTAACGAAGAGTTGAGGATTTATGTTGCACTAGGCAAACTACCTCGAAGTCCTATGGCTTTGTTGTTTAATTCTAGGAAAGTTTCTGCTGAAGTGGGTTCAAGTTTTGCTCGACGACGATGGCCGTGCTGCCCACCATGCTCCGAGCTCCTTGTTGTTGCAGAGGTTTAGTTTTAGAAATCATAAATCAGGGGATGAGAAAAGTGTTTTGGTTTAGAGAAGTCTTAATTTCCAAGTGTTTTTTATGTTTTAATTAAAACAAATCTTAAAGTTGATTATAACAACACCGGTTAAGATCCCACGGTTCCATCCTTCCGGCATCATTATTTTTATCGGATTCACTTAGTCCAGATGAATTTGCTAAACTCAACCGAATGAGTTCCACACTTTCATTTAGACCGTGGGAAATCCCGTTAGCAACACGTAGGTTACATCATCCGAGGTATTCCCGATCATCCAACAAGACGTTTTAATTTAGTTGTAGTTGTAATTTTGTGTTCGTTTGTGATTAAATTTTGAGTTGTCTTATATTTTGAAATGTTGTGGAGGTGAATTTTATCTTGTAGTGTCTTTTAATTTAGTTATGGGTTTCGGTTTTGGTTTCTAGTCCTAAAGGTGTAGGTTTTCATGCAACTGTTGTTTATCATGCAAGAAAAATAAGTGCGATGCGATTAAATAAATTACCGTAAAGTAAATCGCAATAAAATAAAAGCGTACTCGGAGGGTCTTCCCGTCATCCCAAGCTGCACTTAAAACACGGTTAGAATATTTAAGCAAGTTCCTAGGTAAAGCTAAGGTAAGGGTTATGGTTTTCTACCAAATTCCTAATCCTATAGCTAGTCATTTCCTATGACGTCTAGGTTCCTTGTGTTTTTAGTTTGAAGACGATTTTCTTCATCAAAGAACAATTAAGTTCAATTGTTCTTATAAATATCCTATCATATCGAGGAAGTGCTTAAGAAGAATCTTAAACATCTTTTCAATATTTCTAGGATTGTTTTAAGTCCAAATGAATTTAATTATGTAAATGAATCGATCGTCCGAGGTTTTCAAGTTTTGTTAACTTGCTCAGTGAACTAGGACATTTGAATGTCCTATAAGTGAAGTAACATTTTATTTAATATTCCATTTAGGAGTTACAATAGTAAAAGCTCCTAAGGGCAAAATGATATTTAATGATTTGTGATTCAAATTTAAGTTCAAATTGATGATTTAAGTTTGGAATAGTGTTCAAGTTATTTTAGATTTATTTTTGAATTCTTCATGTCTTTATATTTAATTTAATTTAATTTAATTTAACTTAATTTAATGTAATGTGGTTTAATTTAATTTAATTTAACTTAAGTTAATTTAATTTTTTTAATTTGATTTTTAATTTGATTTAATTTAATTCAATTTAGTTTGGTTTGATGTTACATTAAATTAATTTGATTTAATTTAATTTTTTAATTTAATTTGATTTAATTTAATTTAATTTAATTTAATTTATTTAATTTAATTTAATTTTTTAATTTAATTTAATTTAATTTAATTTAATTTTTAATTTAATTTAATTTTTAATTTAATTTTTAATTTGATTTAATTTGATTTAATTTAATTTTTAATTTAATTTAATTTTATTCATTTTAATTTTAATTAGAATTTTAAAAGAGTTCAATAATTTAATTTTAGTTTAATGATTAAGTCTTTTAATATTTTAAATTTGAATTATCATTGAACATTAAGAATTAAACATTAATGAAATGATTAATTTAGGGATTTTTTAAATTAAAGAATAAATCTCTTCCTAATAATATCCCTATTTTAATAATTCCAATTTTATTATTCTTCCAAATTTAATCAATTATTTAATTAAAGTTTAATCATTTTAAATTGCTTAATGGGTTTCTACCCTTCAATTATTTAAATTTCAATCATCCAAATCAGATTAGGATCAGATATTTTACTTGTTAATTTTTATTAAACCTAAAGTTTTAATTAAGAATTAAAAGAAATTTGATTACCACTTTACCCTTTAAGCTTAATAATTTCATAACTCACTAAATTGAACTCAAATGAACTTGAAATTTTTATGTGACTTCACTCATATGTCACTAAAGACATGAGAGGAGAAAATGTGATTTTTCTGTATTTAATTTATTTATATAATTATTTTTGGTAGAAAATAGAGATTTCCAAGGAAAATTTAATAACATGACCAAGGAAAAGTTTCTGTCCTTAAGAAAATTATGGGACATTCCTAATGACCAGAGGACCACTTGGACCAAATTTTGTGATTTTTTGAATTATATTTTATTTATTAGAATTATTTTAAGTTCTGGAGTATTAATTAATTTAAAAATAAAATAAATGTTGAAAAATGAATTTTATGTTTTTCAAAAATCTCTCTGATATCAAGGAAACCAGAGAAGCAAATTTTGCAATTTTCTGATTTTTCTATGATTTATTATAATTATTTTAGTGAAAATGCTAGAAAAGACATTTTTTTTTTTAATTTTAAAATTACCCTAGAACTTTAAAAATTAATATCTCACCAAATAGGCCTAAGAAAGATATGGGGTTTGTTCCTAAGTGATTAAAATTCAAAATGTGACATTTTGGTGAATTTTATTATTTTTGTGATTTTTATTATTTTTTAATTATTAAAAATATTAAAATAACATTAAAAATCAACTTTTTTAGAAAATTGAAATTTTAATTTTCTTAAATTCCCCTGATATCAGAGAGGCTCTAAAACCAATTTGGTGAATTTTTGAAAGGTATTTTGAAAGTTATGAATTTTTAAAGTTTAAAATGACTAAATGGCTTAATCAACCCAATTAATAGGGCTAACCAAGTCCAATTGACTTCAAACTTTTATGGTGGGTTCCTCTGATCCTAAAGGTCAGTGGAGAATTGATTTCAAGTCAATTTAATCTATGGTTAACTCTAATTAATTAGAGACCTATTTTGAGTGTTTAAGCCAATTAGGGTTAGTCTAAAATGAACTAACTCAAAACCTATTTTTCCTAGGGTTCTCTGGTCATAAGGAACATCACCAAATTTTCCTAGAATTTATTTCACAACATGCTATTTATTGGAATTAAAATACTCAAAACGGTGACATGAATTTGAAAAATCAATAACTCTTCATAGGGATGGCCTCGACTTTGGAAAATTCAGGGAATGTTCCCAAATTCAGAGGCTTCAAAGCGCCAATGGTCTCATGCCATGGTGAATTGTATACATGCATGGAGAATTAAATGTATGCAGAGAGTAAATAAATTATAAAAAATAAAATAATTGATGAAATTAAATGATTTCTTTTCCACATTATTCTCCTCTCTTCACTGAGCAAGAGGGTATTTTTATTTTATTTTTATGATTTTCCTACACAAAGTTATGAATTTTTGAAGTTTAGGGAATTAAATAAATAGAAAATACCCCTAATTTTCTACTTATCCACGCGGCGCCGCGTCATCCTTAACATCTCCGAAGGCACACGCGTCACGATCCCATTCGATGCCACCATCCGCGTCAGCGCTCCCGGGACCCGCTGTATCGCTCCGTCTTCTGATCCGACGCGATCCTGGCCGTCCGTCCGCGCGTGTATTAAATGGACGGCATCCGTTCATCGTCCCCAAGTGTCCTCACCCGAGAGCCGTCCACACTAAATCCCTAATATCTCACTCGATACTCAATGGATTTTTATGTTCTTATACTCTATGGATTCGTCTTGAAGAGACGAACACATCTATACGGCTAATGTTTATTGAAATTGACTCATTTGAAATGGAGAATGTTTAGAAGCTCGGGATGAAGAATTGATCCATACCTTAGCTCTGAGAGGTGAAGCCTCGATCAGAGATGCTCGGCACGTTCGTTGGAGCTGCAGGAGGCTAGGGATGAAGCCTGGGGATGTGGTGAATTGCCTAAGTGTGATTTCCACCAAGGCTGATCACAACCTTTGGAGTCTGGAACAACTGGGTGGCCTGGAGATGGGGCTTTTGCTGGTGGACACCTTCTCTTGGTCTGGTGAAGGTGTAGGACCAATCAATTTGAGGATTGATCCACTGTGGAGAAGTGTCCCGGTTTTGGGCTTGGATTTCAACTCGAAATCGAGCTCACAGAGAAGAAATGGCAGGGGGATTTCAGTGGGGATCAAGTGCTCTGTGTATGGGGAGTAGTCTGGAACAATTTTGGCAGAGTTTCCTTAAGGTTTGTTTCAGCACCTCTTCATGGCCGAGAGGTGGGGAGTTTAAATAGGCAGGGCTGGAGGGCCTCCCAGGGGGAGTTGAGGGCTGGGATCAGCTGCTCATGGCAAGTGAAGAACAGCTGCAATGGCCACTGGGCATGGGGCAGCTCAGCAGGTGAGAATTCCAAGCTTGGATTGACTTGGACCTCTCGGCCATGGAGTTTTCCCAGCGACCGGGGTGGTCGGCCGGCAGGCAAGGGTCACCCTCGTGGTCGGTGGGTCGTGGTCGGGTGTTTGTGCAAGCAATTGGCAAATGCCAAGTGTAAAGGCTTTGATCCAAAGTAGAATGGGGCATGGCTAGTTTTTGGGTCTAAATGGGTCAACTCACCCATTTGGGCTTGGTGCACCCTTCAAGGTGGCTTTGGGTGCTGTGGGGAATCAAAGGGATCAGCTGGTTTGGCATGGAGAAGTCTCCATCCAAATATATTTGGATTAAATTTAGGTTTAGGTGAATCATGATTAAGGCTAATGAGCTTTAGGGATTAAGGAAAGGGGCCCTCCTTCCTACCCAATATGGTATGGTGACATGTAAAGAGGCTCTCATGGCTTCCATGTGGCTCATGCATGGCTTCATGGCTCACCTTTGGCTTGGGAAAAGTCAAGTCAATTTCATGTAAATGGATTTAAGAAAAATTTTGATATTTTGATGTGAATTTGTATGGGGCTTGATTTGGAATTGTTTGATGATGGAATTATAACTTAGGGAATGGCTTTCATTAAATGGATGGCAAATGGAAATGTCATGTGGGCTTTAGGGCCAATTTTGGGCTTTTGTATTTGGTGGAAATGGGCTTTTAGGAAGGTTTAGGGAAGTGGGATTTTAGGTTTGAAAATGAATTTATGGATAGAAATTTTGTAAAGAGGTTGGGCCAAATAATTGTTGAGTTTGGTTTATGGATGTGTCATGAGTGGTTTGGAGTCAATTTGGTGTGATTTGGACTTGAATTGGTTTGAATTTGGGTTTAATTGGTAAGTGGGCCTATGTAGGTCAAATTGGGCTAACTTGGGCCAATGTTGGGCTAGAGTTGAAATTGATGTAAAATTAATGTTGGGAAATGTTTATGGGAGTGTTTCAAAGAGGTTTTGGCTTTGGTTAGGTTTTGATTTTGGGATTTGGGCTCATTTGGGCTAGGTTTAGGTTTAGGTCAAAATTGGGCCTTTTGATTTTGGGTTGAATTTGAGTGGGGTTTGGGTCTAAATTTTGGGTAAATCATGTTAGTGTTTTGTTTATGGGGATGTTAAGGAAGATTTAGAAAAGATTTGGGGTTAATTGGAGTTGAATTGGGTGAGTTTGGGTTAGGTTTGGGTCATGGGTCCAAATTGGGCTTTAAGGCCAAAAGTGAAATTGGATCCAAATTCCAATCAAATTGGGCTTGGATTTGGTCTAAATTGGTGTTGGGGATGTTGAATTGAAGTTTAGAATTGAATTGGACCAGAATTTGGGTCAATTGGGTAGGTTAGGTTTTGACATTGGGTTCACTTAGGGTTAAAATGTGTCAAATTGGGGGTTTTGACAAAAGTAGGGTAAATTGACAAAATTGGCCCATGGTGTAGTTGAACAAAATGAAATTGGGAACATTTGGGATTTTTGGAATTTTCTGGGAATTTTCTGAATTTTTGGATTTTTTGGCTAGGAGGGTTATTTTGGGTATTTGGAGGGTATTGGGAGGTATTTTTGGAATTTTTGATATTTTTGGGTATGGATGATCAATTTGAGTGATGTGAAAATGTTTGGGAATGATTTTGGAGAATTTTGGGTGATTTGGAAATTTTTGAGAAATTTGGGCTATTCAGGGCTTTGGGTAGGTTGGCGGGTGTAGGGTCCCGGGGGTCAAAAATTGAAAATTTGGAAAATTGAAGATTGGGTGGATGTAAGTGGAATGAAATCATCTTTTGTTGAGCCATGAAGCCATATCAAGCCCACATGAGCCATGAAGGGACTCATTCGAGGCATTCACTATGTTGTTCCTAACCCTCTTAGCCAAGGGCTTAGGGGTAAGGACCATCCATGTGAATCACCTGCATGAGTCAGGAGGTCAAATTGGGTATGGGTGTGTTTTTAGGAGGTGTGTGAAAGTGTAGTGTGTAGGTGTAGTGTGTGTGCAAGTCAACCCTTTACTGCACTGAGCCACCTGTGGCAGTCCTAAGGCCAAAGAGTCCTATAGGAACTCATCCTTTAAACTTCCACATTCGATTTCAACCCTCTAGGTGATTAGGGGTCTACAATCAAGTTTCGTGGAGTTTGCAGGGAGTTTAGAAGTGGTTTGAATTTCTAAAAGGTGGGTCCCAATTCTAATCCTCTAAGATAGTCAAAGGAAAAGCCTAAGGCTAGATCCTAAGTTCTAAAGAGAAGAAGAGAAGACCTCATCAAAAATGAGGTCAACAAATGGACCCCCAATAGGTGTGGTGAGCTGACGGAGCACACCGCGCGTATTGGTGTTGACCGAAGAGATCAACAAAACCAGCACAGATGTCCAAGTGACAAACTTAGGACGAAGTAGAAGAATTTCAGCTGGGGAGTGTCAAGTATATCTCTGGAACTGGAGATTCTTGAACTCTCACTGGGGAAAGGAAAAGGAGGTGAATCCCAAATCACATGATTTGGTAGAATTTCAATTTAGATTTTATTTTGTTTCATGTTTAAGTCATGATGTGTGAGTTTAGATTTCAATTTGGAGTTTTAATTTAGATTGAAGTTTGTCAAGATTAATTTGAAGGGATTTGATTTGAAATGAAAATTGGAATTTCGAAGTTTTAGATGTAACATCTTCAACCCCAAAAGAAGATCGAATCGATTGGATTGGGTCATTACAATGAGGAAAGATCTCAGAGTAATGCAGTATTGGATGTAAAATCCTTAACCTCAGGAGTTTGATTTTGATGTATTTCAGTGCAATAGGGAAAGAACCCTAAAGCAGTGCAGTCTTGGATGTAAAATCCTCGACCCAAAAGTTTGAATTTGATGTATTTCAGTGCAATAGGAAAGAATCCTAAAGCAGTGCAGTCTTGGATGTAAAATCCTCGACCCAAAAGTTTGAATTTGATGTATTTCGAAGGCAATAGGAAAGAATCCTAGCAAGTGCGAGTCTTGGATGTAAAATCCTCGACCCAAAAGTTTGAATTTGATGTATTTCAATGAAATAGGGAAAGAATCCTAAAAGGCGAGTCTTGGATGTAAAATCCTCGACCCAAGAGTTTGAATTTGATGTATTTCAGTGCAATAGGGAAAGAATCCTAGCAAAGTGCAGTCTTGGATGTAAAATCCTCGACCCAAGAGTTTGAATTTGATGTATTTCGGTGCAATAGGGAAAGAATCCTAAAGCGATGCGATCTTGGATGTAAAATCCTCGACCCAAAAGTTTGAATTTGATGTATTTCAGTGCAATAGGGAAAGAATCCTAAAGCGAGTGCGGTCTTGGATGTAAAATCCTCGACCCAAGAGTTCGAATTTGATGTATTTCGGTGCAATAGGGAAAGAATCCTAGCAAGGTGCAGTCTTGGATGTAAAATCCTCGACCCAAAAGTTTGAATTTGATGTATTTCAGTGCAATAGGGAAAGAATCCTAAAGTAGTGCAGTCTTGGATGTAAAATCCTCGACCCAAAAGTTCGAATTTGATGTATTTCAAGGCAATAGGGAAAGAATCCTAAAGCAGATGCGATCTTGGATGTAAAATCCTCAACCCAAAAGTTTGAATTTGATGTATTTCAAAGTGCAATAGGAAAGAATCCTAAAGCAGTGCAGTCTTGGATGTAAAATCCTCGACCCAAAAGTTTGAATTTGATGTATTTCAGAGCAATAGGAAAGAATCCTAAAGCAAGTGCGATCTTGGATGTAAAATCCTCATCCTCAAAAAGTTGATTTTGATGTATTTCGATGGCGATAGGGAAAGAATCCTAAAGCGATGCGGTATCGGATGTAAAATCCTCAACCTCAAAAAGTTGATTTTGATGTATTTCAATGCAATAGGGAAAGAATCCTAAGCAAGTGCGGTATCGGATGTAAAATCCTCAACCTCAAAAAGTTTGAATTTTGATGTATTTCGGTGCAATAGGGAAAGAATCCTAAAGCAGATGCGGTATCGGATGTAAAATCCTCGACCTCAAAAAGTTGATTTTGATGTATTTCAAAGGCAATAGGAAAGAATCCTAAGCAGATGCGGCATCGGATGTAAAATCCTCAACCTCAAAAAGTTGATTTTGATGTATTTCAAATGCGATAGGGAAAGAATCCTAAAGCAAGTGCGGTATCGGATGTAAAATCCTCAACCTCAAAAAGTTGATTTTGATGTATTTCGAAGTGCAATAGGGAAAGAATCCTAAAGCAGATGCGGTATCGGATGTAAAATCCTCAACCTCAAAAAGTTGATTTTGATGTATTTCAGTGCAATAGGAAAGAATCCTAAAGCGATGCGGTATCGGATGTAAAATCCTCAACCTCAAAAAGTTGATTTTGATGTATTTCAGAGTGCAATAGGGAAAGAATCCTAAAGCAAGTGCGGTATTGGATGTAAAATCCTCAACCTCAAAAAGTTGATTTTGATGTATTTCAGAGTGCAATAGGAAAAGAATCCTAAAGCAAGTAGCAGTATCGGATGTAAAATCGTCGACCTCGAAAAGTTGA
Source organism: Papilionanthe hookeriana x Papilionanthe teres (assembly GCA_022702705.1). Classification (NCBI taxonomy): domain Eukaryota; kingdom Viridiplantae; phylum Streptophyta; class Magnoliopsida; order Asparagales; family Orchidaceae; genus Papilionanthe; species Papilionanthe hookeriana x Papilionanthe teres. Next base: position 82,281,217 of record CM040427.1, on the reverse strand, counting down.
TTTTGATTGAGGTTCGATGTGAGATCCGGAAAGATCGAATTTGAGATTTGAAATTTGATCGAGATTTGATTTAAGATCCGGAAGATCGAATTTGAGATTTGATAGAGATTTGGAATCCGGAAAGATTGAATTTGAAATTTGGAAGGATGAGTTTGAACTCGGTTGAAATTTGATTTAAGATTTGATTTGAAATTTGGAAGATCACATTTGAAATTTGATTGAGAATTTGATTTAACATTTATGTTGATTTTGTTTATCTTTTAATGATTCAAAGTTTATTTTATCGTTTATTTAATGTTCATGTGAATTTGGTGTTTGTCATTTTTTTATATATTTTTTTTTAAGGAAAGTTTTCTTTTATTCTCCTTTTTTATTCCTTTTATGTTCTTTGTTCGAAGTTCATTTAACTTTAATGGCGTTTCCCAATCAATTTGCACAAAAGAGGTGAAGGCCAAAAAATGTGACATGGTCACTTTCATTCCAATCATGTAGAAGATACATCATACATCTTGATCCGGAATATATTTCATACAATCCATGTAAACTCAAAACGGATCGTGTATGATCTTTGTCGATCCATCCAAAGAAGCATCCGTCAAAAATCCATGTCCGTATAGTGGGGTACATGGTCAATAACATCACCTTCCAAGCCATCCCCGGCAAGGATGCCGTATGGATGTACATTGGAGGTGTGATATTTTCCATGTAACTCACAAGCTCGTAAGGCCGGAGGCTCTCTAGCTCCGGGTCCGGTCGGAAATGGTAAGGTGTCTTCCCGTCGTCCATCCTTCTAAACGTAACCGAGATCCGCTTCACCGGTACTCCCGGTATGCAATGCTTAGCGATATCCGCTCCGTTGCCCTTCGACATCATGACGGAACCTACCGGTAATGGTATCTTTATCGGCCCTCGGAACTCACTCGGGCTCGCTATCCGGAGGTCGATCCGAACATGATGTCACACTCGCTCGGGAAAGAGACCGTGCGTAAAGGTCCGACAAAGTCGTGGTGATCTATGTGCGGGGGTATGCGATCACCCTGTTTGTAGATGTTGATGATGCAGCTATCGGGTATGCAATCCGCCGGCAGTACCCTCCATGTTATCAATCTCTTTACCATTCTCTTGATGACTAATGGCATCGGATCCACTCGCCCATGACGGAGTATTCCCGGTGGGTTTCCCTTCCCGTCCTCCGCAAAGTTGTAACAACGATCCACATTGTATTGTGATTCTTCCCTTCCCCGGCATCCATCTCCGGGGTTCCGAGTATGTGTTTTCCTTAGGCGGCCCGCTCGGCCCATTCTTTTCAAATCCCGGATGCAATCCACGATTTGCTGCTGTTCATACTCTGAGAATACGTCTGTATGTAGCTCGAGGCCCTCTAGTATATTGATTCTTCTACCTTTAATTCTCTCGAAGTATTCAAAAGTTTTCTTCTGGACATTCTGTATTCTTTCCAGCTCGTATTCCGGAATGATCTGCAGATGACGAGGCCTGGTGACATATTGTGGAATATAGGGTTCAATCCCTTCACGTTCTCCTGCATACCTTGGCTCCTCAGGGATGATGCCTGTCGGGACATCCCCCGGGTTGCTTCGCAACAAGGTCATGCATCATCGGTGGTTCTATCCGGTGGCGTGGTAGCCTTCTTTCTTCCGATCTTCCGAAGATTTCCCCGGTTCTTTCCGTCATCCTAGGAGCCGGCCTCCTTTCTTCGTGTTCCCGGTGAACCGGTGTCCTCGAAGTGTATGCATCGACATTAGCAATCTGTCTCGTCGCGCCGGTCCGCGCCTAGTTTTGTTAACATCTTACGGATACGGCGATTCTTATTTCTTCGTTGCGTTGCCGTGAGAGTAGCTCTTCGAACTTCTTGAATCTCCGTGGGCGCGGCGCCGACAAGCCCGCCTTCGCCGTAGCGACTACGGACTTCATTTTCTTATCTTCTTCAATGTTTGTCTTTCTTTTCTTGTTGCTCGGATTGGTGGCTTGGGCCACCCACTTTCATCACCGTCCGTCCGGGCAGTTCTTCTCGGTCAACCGGGACCTGGCCACTTTCCTCGTATCGTAGGCTCGCCGGTGCGAAATCCGAGTCAATCTCGATTATCGCTCCATCTTTCACCCTGTTTTCGTCGAGTGCAAGGCTTACGCCATTCTTAAAGTTCAGGACCAACCGCCCGTTCGACATTTCCCTGCGAAAAGACAAGGAAAAGGATCAGGGGCTGTACTAAGAACAAGAACATTAAGAAAATGTTTATTAAAGACTTTTTTTTATTATTCTTATATTTTTAAACTTAACAGGAATGAAGTGGGATAAGATCAGGAAAGAGATTTTGATTTGGAAAAGAAAACAAGGAAAAATTTATTATCGAGATTTTATTTATTTTAGCACATTTTTGTCATTTTTGGGTTCGGACCCAAGTCATAAGTAATCACTTCACCCGTGCTTCTAGGGATGGAAAGTTCATTCCTTCGAAACATCGAGTAGCGTAATACTTTTTCAAGTATCGTCCATCGATCGGAAGCATATGTCGTTCTCCCCGGCAATTCACTAGCCGGTAGGAACCTCCCGAGTATACCGCTTCAACCACAAACGGTCCTTCCCAAGTGGGTTCAAATTTTCCTCCTGTCTTGCGGTGTGCAAGAATAGGTCTTTCGAGAACGAGAACTAAATCACCAACTTTGAAGGTTCTTGGGCGGACCGGCTTGTCATGGGCTTGAACCATCTTAGCTTGGTATAGTTCTAAATTCCGTTGCGCCGCAAGTCTTTTCCCTTCCGGGCTCTCTAATTCTTCGAGTCGTAATTTGGCGTTTTCTTCGTCGTGATTTTATTTGCAACTCGCAATTCTCGATGAAGGAAGCTCGAAACTCTAAAGGTAACATCGCCTCGGACCCATACACCGCAGCGTAAGGTGTAGCTTGCGTATGAGTTCGAAGGTTGTCCGTAGGCCCATAAGGCTTCTAACAACTTCTCGTGCCAATTTCTCTTATTATCGTCTAAAGTCTTCTTTAAAATTTGAACGAGAGTTTTATTAAAAGCCTCGACTAGGCCGTTTGCTCTTGGGTAGTAAATTGTTGAATATCGCCAGTCGATTCCGTGTCTCTTGACAAAATTGTTGATTTGTGTGCTTCTGAATGCTGACCCATTATCCGAGATGATTCTGCGCGGCACCCCGAAACGGTAAACAACTTGGTTCTTGAAAAATTGTAGTAGGTGATGTGCTTTCACTTCTCTAAGTGGAACCGCCTCGCCCACTTGGAAAAGTAATCCGTAGCCGCAAGAATGAAGCGATGTCCTTTTCAAGATGGTGGTTCTATCGGACCCACTATATCCGTGCCCCAACATTCAAATGGCCACGATGCAATTGTCGGATGTAGCACATTCGGAGGTTGGTGTAGAACCACTCCGTGCACTCGGCATTGGTGACGCTCTTGGCGATTTTCATGCGCTCGGTCATCATCGAGGGCCGTAGTACCCTAGTCTTTTAATTTTCATTTTCATCTTTGGACCCGATCGGTGAGCGCCACGTAGTCCCGAATGTAACTCTTTAACAATTTCACGGGCCTCGGACCCGCTTAGGCACCTTAGCCACATTTGATCGAAAGACCTTCCGTATAACGTGTTGTTTATTAATGCGTAGGACGCAGTTCTTTTCTGATCCGATGGGCTAGCGACCTATCGTCCGGTAGCTTTCTGTTTGCGGGTAGTCTATCAATGGCCGTCGCCAATCTTCCGTGTTTTTCGTTACTCGTGGCAACCGATCCTTTTTCCTTTTCGATTTGTGTATCGTGTCTATGTCAAGCCGTGATAGAACTCGACGTCCGTGAACCGACACTTCCACCGATTCATCTTGCAAACGAGCAAATTCTTTTGCGAGACGGGCTAGCGCATCCGCTAAAGCGTTTTCTTTTCGGGAATTTTATAGATTGTCACATTTGGAATCCGTTCCAACAATTGTATGGCATACTCGGAAGTATTGCTCGAGTCTTGGTTTTAAAATTCCGTATTGTCCGCGATCCGTCGAATGATTAACCGTGAATCCCCGTAGATGTCGATGTCCGTTATCCCCATTCGAATGGTTAATTCCAGTCCGTTATGAGGGCTTCGTATTCCGCCGTTGTTTGTACACGGCTCCGTCAAGTGGTAGGAGTATCTTAACATCCCCCGCTCCGTGTTATAAAGATTAGCCCGATTCCGCCTTACCGGCACTATCACTTGCGATTCTTCGTCTTTGTGTGCTCGAAGATGCTCCGTCGAAATATAATTCCCAACGTCGATCATCAAGGTCTTCTAGGTTCATTATTTGTTCATCCGGCAAATCGTCATCGAGAGGAGATTCCGCCGCAAAGGGTGTGCTGCAAGGAAGTCTGCTAAGACTTGTCCCTTTACGACACGAAGAGGCACGAAAGTTATATCGAATTGCAATAATATCATCGACCATCCGGCAAGTCCGCCGAAAGCGTTGGACGAGTCATCAAGTATTGCAATGGATTAAACTTCGAGATCGAGTTGACCTTATGAGAAAGCATGTAATGCCCGAGCTTTTGAGCGGCGAAGATCGGGCCAAACAATGCTTTTCAATTGCGGGATACCTTATTTCCGTCGGCGATGAGACGACGGCTTAAGTAGTAAAGAGCATTTTCTTTACCCTCATCATCGACTCTAGCCAACGGGGCTCCGAGAGAGTCGTCTAAAGCCGCGGTATAAAGTATTAGCGGTCTACCCGAGACCTGGGCTCGCTAGGACAGGAGGTGTCATTAAATATTGTTTAATGTCCTCGAAGGCCCTCCGGCATTTCTCTTCCCAAATAAATTTGGCGTCCTTTTAACTAGTGCCGAGAAAGGCCGACACCTACCCGACGAGGTTTGAGATAAAGCGTCGAAGATATGCCGCCTTCCTCGAAAAGATCGTAGTTGTTTTAAGGTTTTGGGAGGCGGCATTTCTAAGATAGCTTTAATCTTCTCCGGGTTGATTTCAATTCCACGATGTCGGACAACGAATCCTAAGAATTTCCCGGAGGTGACGCCGAAGGCGCATTTTAAGGGATTCATCTTACGGTTAAATTGTCTTAATCGTTCGAAAACAATTCTCAAATCATACAAGTGGTTGTCCTTTACTTTGCTTTTGATGACCACATTGTCCACGTAGCATTCGACTTGATTATGGATGAGATCATCAAAAATTCTTGTCATTGCTCTCCGGTAGGTCGCTCTCGCGTTCTTCGATCCGAATGGCATCACCGTGTAGCAATATACTCCGATCGGCGTTCGAATGCTCGTAAGTTTTTCGTCTTCCGGAGCCATTTTTATCCGGTTGTATCCCGAAGATCCATCCATGAATGAGAATATTTCATGTGTCGAAGCAATGTCGATCATTACTCGGGATCGGTAGAGGAATTCATCCTTCGGACATGCCTTGTTTAAATCTCCGAAATCCACACAAATTCCGATCCGACCATTCTTCTTCCCGATCGGTACCACGTTGGCTAACCAAGTCGGGTATTGTTCTTCACGGACAAATTTAGCGTCTATTAGCTTCTTAACTTCGACTATGACTTGTTGTTCGATTTCTAGACGCATTCTTCCGGGACCTCGTCCGACCGGACGGAAGTAGGATCCACTCCTAGCTTATGGACTGCGACCTCGGAGCTAATCCCGGCATCTCATCGTAGCTCCAAGCAAAACAGTCTTTAAATTCCATTAATAACTCGATTATTTCTTCGAGTCTTCTTTATCGAGTAAGGAGCTAACAAAGGTAGGTCTAGGCTCTTCGCTTGTACCTAAGTTAACTTCCGTTAAATCATCTATCGTAGATTTGATTTCTTCTTCGAATTCTGGTGGAGCATCTCCAATTTGCAAATCTTCGAGTTCTTCTGCAGTTTCCATGCAGTTTTCATTAGATTCGCAAGTGACAACTGTCGGCATATTTTTAGGTTGAGTGTTGTATTTTTTTTTTTAAAGGGGTCGCCTACAGAAGTTGTCGGCGAATTTTAATTTAATTTAAATATAGATATAATTTAGAAAGTAGTATTTGATTTTGAAAATAATTTTAAATTTGAAGATTTTAAGATATGAAATCAAACTTATCTCACATCCCAAATAGTTTATATAAACGAGCACCGCATCACAAACCGTGTATCTATCCCTAAGGATAAACACATCTGCTTGATGGTGGGGCTCGGTTAAATAAACTAGAAGATTTGTGACATCCGTTTGGTCCGCGAACCAATTTTATAAGCCGACAAATTCCCCTGCTTAATATAAATGAATTAAGCGGGGTTTATATTACTCAGGTTCTTTAAAATTCCCTATAAGGGCAAGCCCCTATAGTTAATTACATCTTAAGTGACGAGAATCACCTAAGAAAACTCTCGATAATAATCAATAATTCTCGCTCTCAAGAATTTCAAAGTTTAAGTTTTCAAAGGATTGAATTTTTGAATCTCAATAGGGAATGGATCAAGTTTGGAACATTTTATTTTGGGAATTCAAAGGAAGAAAGGTAAGGAGAAATTACGGATTCGAAGTGAACTTCGATAATCTCCCGACTATCCTATTGTTTGGCTTGGATTTAGGAAAGTCCTAATGTTTATTTAATGTTTTAATCTTGCCAATTTTAATTAATTAGGGCTTATATTCGTATGATAAAATCATACAAATAGCCTGGAAGATATGAGGGTTTATGTCGTATCGGACGACTACCTCGGAATCCTAAGACCGGTTAGGGCTTAATTTGCAATGCAAATGCCTAACGAAGAGTTGAGGATTTATGTTGCACTAGGCAAACTACCTCGAAGTCCTATGGCTTTTGTTGTTTAATTCTAGGAAAGTTTTGCTGAAGTAGACTCAGATTTTGCTGACGACGATGGCCGTGCTGCCCACCATGCTCCGAGCTCCTTGTTGTTGCAGAGGTTTAGTTTTAGAAATCATAAATCAAGGGATGAGAGAAGTGTTTGGTTTAGAGAAGTCTTAATTTCCATGTGTTTTTAACATTTTAATTAAAACAGATCTTAAAGTTGATTAAACAGAACCGATTAAGATCCCACGGTTCCGTCATCCCGACACCGTTATTTTCATCGAATTCACTTAGTCCGGATGAATTTGCTAAACTCAACTAAATGAGTTCCACACTTTCATTTAGACCGTGGGAAATCCCGTTAGCAACACGTGGGTTACATCATCCGAGGTATTCCCGATCATTCAATGAGACGTTTTAATTTAGTTGTAATTGTAGTTTTGTGTTCTCGTTTCGTGATTAAATTTTGAGTTGTTTTATATTTTGAATGTTGTGGCGGTGAATTTTATCTTGTAGTGTCTTTTAATTTAGTTATGGGTTTCAGCTTTTGGTTTTCGTCCTAAAGGTGTAGGTTTTCATGCAACTGTTGTTTATCATGCAAGAAAAGTAAGTGCGATGCGATTAAATAAATTACCGTAAAGTAAATCGCAATAAAATAAAAGCGTACCGGAGGGTCTTCCCGTCATCCCAAGCTGCACTTAAAACACGGTTAGAATATTTAAGCAAGTTCCTAGGTAAAGCTAAGGTAAGGGTTATGGTTTTCTACCAAATTCCTAATCCTATAGCTAGTCATTTCCTATGACGTCTAGGTTCCTTGTGTTTTTGGTTTGAAGACGATTTTCTTCATCAAAGAACAATTAAGTTCAATTGTTCTTATAAATATCCTATCATATTGAGGAAGTGCTTAAGAAGAATCTTAAACATCTTTTCAATATTTCTAGGATCGTTTTAAGTCCAAGTGAATTTAATTATGTAAATGAATCGATCGTCCGAGGTTTTCAAGTTTTATTAACTTGCTCGAGTGAACTAGGACATTCGAATGTCCTATAAGTGAAGTAACATTTCATTTAATATTCCATTTAGGAGTTACAATAGTAAAAGCTCCTAAGGGCAAAATGATATTTAATGATTTGTGATTCAAATTTAAGTTAAAATTGATGATTTAAGTTTGGAATAGTGTTCAAGTTATTTTAGATTTATTTTTGAGTTCTTTATGTCTTAGGTGATGTTATTTAATTCAACTTAATTTAATTTAATTTTTTAATTTAATTTTTAATTCGATTTAATTTAATTCAATTTAGTTTGGTTTGATGTTACATTAAATTAATTTGATTTAATTTAATTTTTAATTTAATTTGATTTAATTTAATTTAATTTTAATTTAATTTATTTAATTTAATTTAATTTTTAATTTAATTTAATTTAATTTAATTCTTAATTTAATTTAATTTTTTAATTTAATTTTTAATTTGATTTAATTTTTAATTTAATTTTAAATTTGATTTAATTTTTAATTTAATTTATTTTTTAATTTAATTTTATTCATTTTAATTTTAATTAAAGAGTTCAATTATTTTTAGTTTAATGATTAAGTCTTTTAATGTTTTAAATTTGAATTATCATTTTAATTAAGAATTAAACATTAATGAAATAATTAATTTAGGGATTTTTTAAATTAAAGAATAAATCTCTTCCTAATAATATCCCTATTTTAATAATTCCAACTTTATTATTCTTCCAAATTTAATCAATTATTTAATTAAAGTTTAATCATTTTAAATTGCTTAATGGGTTTCTACCCTTCAATTATTTAAATTTCAATCATCCAAATCAGATTAGGATCAGATATTTTACTTGTTAATTTTTATTAAACCTAAAGTTTTAATTAAGGATTAAAAGAAATTTAATTACCACTTTACCCTTTAAGCTTAATAATTTCATAACTCACTAAATTAAACTCAAATGAACTTGAAATTTTTATGTGACTTCACTCATATGTCGCTAAAGACATGAGAGGAGAAAATGTGATTTTTCTGTATTTAATTTATTTATATAATTATTTTTGGTAGAAAATAGAGATTTCCAAGGAAAATTTAATAACATGACCAAGGAAAAGTTTCTGTCCTTAAGAAAATTATGGGACATTCCTAATGACCAGAGGACCACTTGGACCAAATTTTGTGATTTTTTGAATTATATTTTATTTATTAGAATTATTTTAAGTTCTGGAGTATTAATTAATTTAAAAATAAAATAAATGTTGAAAAATGAATTTTATGTTTTTCAAAAATCTCTCTAATATCAAGGAAACCAGAGAAGCAAATTTTGCAATTTTCTTATTTTTCTATGATTTATTATAATTATTTTAGTGAAAATGCTAGAAAATACATTTTTTAATTTTAAAATTACCCTAGAACTTTAAAAATTAATATCTCACCAAATAGGCCTAAGAAAAATATGGGGTTTGTTCCTAAGTGATTAAAATTCAAAATGTGACATTTTGGTGAATTTTATTATTTTTGTGATTTTTATTATTTTTTAATTATTAAAAATATTAAAATAATATTAAAAATCAACTTTTTTAGAAAATTGAAATTTTAATTTTCTTAAATTCCCCTGATATCAGAGAGGCTCTAAAACCAATTTGGTGATATTTTGAAAGGTATTTTGAAAGTTATGAATTTTTAAAGTTTAAAATGACTAAATGGCTTAATCAACCCAATTAATAGGGCTAACCAAGTCCAATTGACTTCAAACTTTTATGGTGGGTTCCTCTGATCCTAAAGGTCAGTGGAGAATTGATTTCAAGTCAATTTGATCTATGGTTAACTCTAATTAATTAGAGACCTATTTTGAGTGTTTAAGCCAATTAGGGTTGTCTAAAATGAACTAACTCAAAACCTATTTTTCCTAGGGTTCTCTGGTCATAAGGAACATCACCAAATTTTCCTAGAATTTATTTCACAACATGCTATTTATTGGAATTAAAATACTCAAAACAGTGACATGAATTTGAAAAATCAATAACTCTTCATAGGGATGGCCTCGACTTTGGAAAATTCGGGAATGTTCCCAAATTCAGAGGCTTCAAAAGCTCCTATGGTCTCATGCCATGGTGAATTGTATACATGCATGGAGAATTAAATGTATGCAGAGAGTAAATAAATTATAAAAAATAAGATACTTGATGAAATTAAATGATTTCTTTTCCACATTATTCTCCTCTGTTCACTGAGCATGAGGGTATTTTTATTTTATTTTTATGATTTTCCTACACAAAGTTATGAATTTTTGAAGTTTAGGGAATTAAATAAATAGAAAATACCCCTAATTTTCTACTTATCCACGCGGCGCCGCGTCATCCTTAACATCTCCGAAGGCACACGCGTCGCGATCCCATTCGACGCCGCCATCCGCGTCAGCGCTCCCGGGACCCGCTGTATCGCTCCGTCTTCTGATCCGACGCGATCCTGGCCGTCCGTCCGCACGTGTATTAAATGGACGGCATCCGTTCATCGTCCCCAAGTGTCCTCACCCGAGAGCCGTCCACACTAAATCCCTAATATCTCACTCGATACTCAATGGATTTTCATGTTCTTATACTCTATGGATTCGTCTTGAAGAGACGAAAACATCTATACGGCTAATGTTTATTGAAATTGATTCATTTGAAATGGAGAATGTTTAGAAGCTCGGGATGAAGAATTGATCCATACCTTAGCTCCGAGAGGTGAAGCCTCGATCGGAGATGCTCGGCACGTTCGTTGGAGCCGCAGGAGGCTAGGGATGAAGCCCGGGGATGCGGTGAATCGCCTAAGTGTGATTTCCACCAAGGCCGATCACAACCTTCGGAGTCCGGAACAACCGGGTGGCCCGGAGATGGGGCTTTTGTCGGTGGACACCTTCTCTTGGTCCGGTGAAGGTGTAGGACCAATCAATTTGAGGATTGATCCATCGTGGAGAAGTGTCCCGGTTTTGGGCTAGGATTTCAACTACGAAATCGAGCTCGCAGAGAAGAAATGGCAGGGGATTTCGGTGGGGATCAAGTGCTCTATGTATGGGGAGTAGTCCGGAACAATTTTGGCGGAGTTTCCTTAAGGTTTGTTTCAGCTCCTCCTCATGGCCGAGAGGTGGGGAGTTTAAATAGCGAGGCTGGAGGGCCTCCTGGGGGAGTTGAGGGTCGGGATCGACTCGCTCATGGCAAGTGAAGAACAGCTAGCAATGGCCACTCGGGCATGGGGCAGCTCAGCGAGTGAGAATTCCAAGCTTGGATTGACTTGGACCTCTCGGCCATGGAGTTTTCCGGCGATCGGGGTGGTCGGCCGGCAGGCAAGGGTCACCCTCGTGGTCGGGTGGGTCGTGGTCGGTGTTTGTGCAAGCAATCGGCAAATGCCAAGTGTAAAGGCTTTGATCCAAAGTAGAATGGGGCATGGCTAGTTTTTGGGTCTAAATGGGTCAACTCACCCATTTGGGCTTGGTGCACCCTTCAAGGTGGCTTTGGGTACTGTGGGGGATCAAAGGGATCAGCTGGTTTGGCATGGAGAAGTCTCCATCCAAATATATTTGGATTAAATTTAGGTTTAGGTGAATCATGATTAAGGCTAATGAGCTTTAGGGATTAAGGAAAGGGGCCCTCCTTCCTACCCAATATGGTATGGTGACATGTAAAGAGGCTCTCATGGCTTCCATGTGGCTCATGCATGGCTTCATGGCTCACCTTTGGCTTGGGAAAAGTCAAGTCGATTTCATGTAAATGGATTTAAGAAAAATTTTGATATTTTGATGTGAATTTGTATGGGGCTTGATTTGGAATTGTTTGATGATGGAATTATAACTTAGGGAATGGCTTTGATTAAATGGATGGCAAATGGAAATGTCATGTGGGCTTTAGGGCCAAATTTGGGCTTTTGTATTTGGTGGAAATGAGCTTTTAGGAAGGTTTAGGGAAGTGGGCTTTTAGGTTTGAAAATGAATTTATGGATAGAAATTTTGTAAAGAGGTTGGGCCAAATAATTGTTGAGTTTGGTTTAGGGATGTGTCATGAGTGGTTTGGAGTCAATTTGGTGTGATTTGGACTTGAATTGGTTTGAATTTGGGTTTAATTGGTAAGTGGGTCAAATTGGGCTAACTTGGGCCAATGTTGGGCTAGAGTTGAAATTGATGTAAAATTAATGTTGGAAAATGTTTATGGGAGTGTTTCAAAGAGGTTTTGGCTTTGGTTAGGTTTTGATTTTGGGATTTGGGCTCATTTGGGCTAGGTTTGGGTTTAGGTCGAAAATGGGCCTTTTAGCTTCGGGTTGAATTTGAGTGGGGTTTGGATCAAAATCTTGGGCAAATCATGTTAGTGTTTTGTTTATGGGGATGTTAAGGAAGGTTTAGAAAAGATTTGGGGTTCATTGGAGTTGAATTGGGTGAGTTTGGGTTAGGTTTGGGTCATAGGTCCAAATTGGGCTTTAAGGCCAAAAGTGAAATTGGATCCCAATGCCAATCAAATTGGACTTGGATTTGGTCTAAATTGGTGTTGGGGATATTGAATTGAAGTTTAGAATTGAATTTTCTGAATTTTTGGATTTTTTGGCTAGGAGGGGTATTTTGGGTATTTGGAGGGTATTGGGAGGTATTTTTGGAATTTTTGGTATTTTTGGTTATGGATGATCAGTTTGAGTGATGTGGAAATGTTTGGGAATGATTTTGGAGAATTTTGGGTGATTTGGAAATTTTTGAGAAATTTGGGCTATTCAGGGCTTTGGGTAGGTTGGCGGGTGTAGGGTCCGGGGTCGAAAATTGAAAATTTGGAAAATTGAAGATCGGGTGGATGTAAGTGGAATGAAATCATTTTTGTTGAGCCATGAAGCCATATCAAGCCCACATGAGCCATGAAGGGACTCATTTGAGGCATTCACTATGTTGTTCCTAACCCTCTTAGCCAAGGGCTTAGGGGTTAAGGACCATCCATGTGAATCACCTGCATGAGTCAGGAGGTCAAATTGGGTATGGGTGTGTTTTTAGGAGGTGTGTGAAAGTGTAGTGTGTAGGTGTAGTGTGTGTGCAAGTCAACCCTTCACCAGACCAGGCCACCCAGGGCAGTCCTAAGGCCAAAGAGTCCTATAGGAACTCATCCTTTAAACTTCCACATTTGATTTCAACCCTCTAGGTGATTAGGGGTCTACAGTCAAGTTTGTGGAGTTTGCAGGGAGTTTAGAAGTGGTTTGAAATTCTAGATGGTGGATCCCAATTCTAGTCTTCTAAGATAGTCAAAGGAAAAGCCTAAGGCTAGATCCTAAGTACTAAAGAGAAGAAGAGAAGACCTCATCAAAAATGAGGTCAACAACAACCAAGCAAAATTCAGTATCATCAACTGATCCTACTGTGCCGAATCCGAGACCATGCTTTGAATTGGGTGGACGACCGGAGTTATTCCATAAATTTTCAAAACGTTGTGATTGACCTTTTGTCCATTGTCGAGGTAAGAAACCACGTTGAATTAAATTTTGAACACGGGGAGAGTACCACTCGAAAGGCGATTCCATTAATTCTGATGAAGTAGCATCTTCAAATTGTACATTGTTTTCAGTTTTGGAGGAAGAAGCACCACGGTAGAATTTGATTGGTTTTGCACCATCGCTACGTACCTCTTTGACCTCCATACCCTCGATCTTATTAGAATGGATCGGGGTCAGGGTCATAGTATGTACATAGTGGTTAATCTTCTCGTACATCGATTTATATTCTTTGTTTCTTTCATCTTCGAGAGGGATTCGAATTGCGGCTTCTTCCGACTTATTGTCATTGCTTCTTGTTTGATTTCTTTTTCTTCTTCGAAGTATCTTCCCAATCGACATTGATGGTTGGTTTCTCTCGTCCGATCGTCCTAACGTCTCTACCACGACCTCGTCCCCGGCCTCGACCTCGGATGCGAGTTGTGGAGAAACCTTCACCGTCTCGCCGTAAGGGAGTGGTGAGTGATCGGTGGACTAGAACTTCGAGTTCTTCGTTGTCCCGAACTTTCTTTGCTTCATTTGTTATGGTATCTCCGGAGAAGATCGTTTTCTTCGGTGGTGCATAATAAGCCGCATCCTCGTGGATTCCAATTTCATGTACGGAGAATGGTTGTAAGTCACCTTTGATGCACTTCGTTCCCCTCCATCGTAGTATTTGATGCACTGATGTAGAGATGATGGTACCATCCTGTTTTCATGTATCCATGGTCGGCCCAGTAGAGCGTTGAACGACGTTTCTGAATCAATTATGTGAAATTTCGCGGTTGTCTTTGCTAAGTCACCGGTCTTCATTAGCAGTGTTATTGAGCCGAGGGCTCTTTCTCCTTTCTGGTTGAATCCTCTTAATAACATTTTGTCCGCTTCGAGCTCGCGGGCATCAATTTCCAAGTATGCTAGCGTTCGAAGATTCATTATATTGATTGATGCTCCTGGATCCACCAATACTCCGGAGAGTGTAAATTTTCCGATTAGTAATCGAAATGTACAACGGTCGGTTGTGATCTGTTCGTTCCAAGTAGTAGGTCATCGTCCGTGAAGGTAACACCTCGTTGTTCCTTTAACGAGCAAACCTCATCTAAGGAATCTTCGGCCATTTGAGCTAAGCAAATTTCCGGATCAAGTAAGGCCTTGATCAGAGCTTCTCTCATCTCCTTTGATAAGATGAGAGCATCGTAGATGCTCGGTTTGGTCGGTAGTTTCCTATGATGGGCTAGCACGTTGTAATCCACTTTGTTTTCATGTGTCTCTCGCTTCTTCTCGAATGGGTATTTCTTCTGCACGGGTTGGTTCTTCCCGAACAACCACCGCTTTCCTTTGTCTTTTGGACCCATTCTCGGAGGTAGAACTTTTCCACTTCTTAAGTTGACTTCTGTAATTTCTTCTGAATCTATTGTTGAGCTTGCCGGCGTCTCTTCTTGAATCGGAATGACAGGCTCTTCCGGATTAGCTTCAGAGTCTGAAGGCTCTAACTCTATCGTGACTGGAGCTCCTCGAAACTCGCAAATAGATTCGTTGCTTGTTGAACTCTCGTAGCCTCCTTGATGGATGTCTTCTTCATTATTTTGCTCGTCGAGATCGTGTATGATTTGAGAATTGTCGTTGGTATCGAAATCGATATCCGGATTATCGTTAGTTACGTAATCGTTAGAAACGATCAAAACGTAGCCAACGCCATCACCCTTATCATTATATGATCCCACCGAAGTGAGCGGATAATCATACGGAGTCGGGGGTTCGAGGGATTTCTCCCCGAATCGAAACAACTATCCTAGGATAAGCAGCCCCTAGTCTAGCCTTAGGTGTCTCGGTCTTCTCTTCTTCGTCAATTTTCTTCTTTTCTTCAATCGTCTCCGTTGAGGTGGTTCTTCTATCGCAAGTGATAAGTACCGGCTTAACGGGTTTCAAACTCGAATTGAAGCTCGCACCGAAACGGTTTGGATGCCTGTCTAAAATCTTTTCGAAGACCTCGTCCAAGCGGTAGTCCATCCATCGTCGGTCGTATAGGGATCTATCGGAATGATGGGATCGATCGAGACAACATTGACGGAACCTCCTTTCCGGGGTTCCTTCATGTACTCCTTCGGGATCGTTATATTCCCTTTCCGCGAGTTGTCATCGAGCCAACTTTTGAAGGTAATACAATCTTCTATCTTGTGCCCGAGCATCCGGTGGTAAGGGCAAAAGTTGGGATCACCTTTCTTGTCGACTTCTTCTGGTCTCTTAGGTTCTGGTAGTTGGAAATCTGGGGTCTTCATCAAACTACGGAACATTTTCGGCACTGCTTCATTCTTGAACGGATATTCTCTGCTCAAAAGCTCTCTTAATGTACGTTGCGGACGAGGTGGTTGTTCATACTGCGGAGATGACTGATAGCTGGGCCGGGGTTGCTGGTAATTCTGTTGTGGTTGTTGCGGCCGTTACGGTGGTATTTGCATCGGTTGCTTGCCTTTGTCAACTCGCTGCAACGATCCCGGATTTCTTTTCAAAAGTCTTTACAGGCTTTTGTTTATCTGTTTTATCGGTGAAACTTAATTGCTTTGCCTCCTCTTGCAAGCTTCCGGCCTTGCTTAACAACTTCTCGAAAGTCTTAATAGTAAATCCCTTGAGGAGAAGTGCTATCGGGCCATGGATGCTTTTTAGTAAAATGCCGACTGCATGCTGTTCTTGCAGTTGTGGTTCACACTTCATGCTTAAGTTCCTCCATCGAAGTATGTAATCCACCAAAGTTTCATTCGGCTTTTGTTTCTCTACCACTAAATCACCTATAGTGATGTGGTGCTGAGCTCCGGCAAATCGCTTGATGAAGAGGTTCTCTAGCTGCGAGAACGTCTTCACCGAACCATTTGGTAATCTCGCATACCGGCCGAAGGCGATTCCTGACAGACTGCTGACGAACTGTCGGAAGAGTAATGCATCGCTCCCGCCGGCATTGCAACAATTGGCACGAAAGTGTGCCACATGCTGTCGGGGGTTCCCGGTTCCGTCGAAGGTCTTGAACAGAGGTGGTACGAAGCCTTTCGGGTATTGGACAGCGTCGAATTCTTCGGGTAAGGTCTACCCGTCCGAATGGATGTCCCGCTCTTCGATTGTGCTAAGGCTTCTCGCACTCTGCTGTTCCACCAAGTTCTTGATATCCTTTTCGGGAATCATACTCGTGTTGCATCCTTCTTTAATTGATCATCCCCGTTGACGGATGTAATCTCCTTTCCTCCGTCTACAATGTGAATGACTTCCGGGGTGTTTCCCTTTGTGGTTGTACTTGACTCGGAGAGTGGCCGGAGCTACGGCCATCCCTTCCATCCTTTTCGCCATTTGAGCGATCGTGTCGTCTTTTTCCCGAAGCCGCCTTCTCATCGGTTCCGGCTCCTCTCTTCTGCGGCCGCAGGAGCACCTTGCGAAGGCCGCTGAAGCTCGTGTCTCAACCATGTTGATTTCTCGCGTATTCGTCGTCCATGAATTCCGATGAATCAATCTCGTCTCCGAACTTTTCTTCTCTTTCTTTTGCCAATCGTCGGATATCGGTTCTCAACTTTTCCATGGCATCTTCTAGCGGGGCTTTACGTGTGTCTTCGTGGTTGTCGTGCGATAGGCTGCCGGTCCTCTTCTCACGAGTCCCCTTCATCGCGGTAGCACTTTCTTCGCATTCAAGTCTCTTGGCGAGACTTTCTTTCTCGAGCCGCTCGTTTCAATCTCAACTCGCCCAGTAGTGGGACGCCATACCATCCTTCGCGGCGAAGGTCTGGGACCAGATGGTCCGTCGGCCAAATGTCGGAAGGTGGTATCCTCCCTAATCTGTAATCCCGAGACGACAACGAGTGGACTAGCCTTCATTCTTTTACTTGGCTTTTCCGTCATGATGGCGGATTCTACTCGGGGCCCAAGACGGGATTTGACCGGCACCCGCCCTATCCTTCGTAGAATTTCGATACGGGCGGTTTTCCTTCTTTGCTAACTTTTCTACCAAAGTTTGCGGTCGAGCAACCGGCGTAGTTCTAGTTCTTTTCTTGCGGCTATCGTTGTAATATGCTGGTCGTGGTAATGTGGCAGACAATCTTGCGAATATTTTCTTCATCTTCTGCGGCGGAGAGGGGATGAAACCCGCTTCCTCCCAAGAGTGGTATGTATTCGAGCAGCGGTGTATATTCGGCGATTACGGAATTTCCTCTTGGAAAGCAATTTCGGCGGCTACGGCTTCTCTAGCGATCCTTCTACTTCGTTTCTTCTTTGGGTTCTTGTCGGTGACGCGAATCTTTGAACTGGACCCGATTTCGAAAACAGAAGGTCTTACGAGAAGATCCGTACCCTCCACGGTAACAAGTCCATCATAATTCGGATTTCTTTCCCCTTTGATTTGGCAAAAGTCGGGGTAGGTGCGGAAACAACTAGACCAGGTGGGGGTAGAGATAACGGTCCTTCTATGGACATCGGTACTCCTCTTAGTCGGGATCCTTTGCGAGAGGAGGGAATTCTTGGGTCGACCTAAGGTTGAACTCGAGCGGCGGCTCCTCGGCTTCGGATACCTTGTTCATCAGTGCAAAGAGGGAGACATCGGTGATCTTGACGTTCGTATTTTCAAATCCTTGTCCAAATCGGATGATTCCATTGTCGGGCAGCTCATCCTTATAGACAGCGAAGTCCAGTCCATTGGTAAAAGAGAAAATCAGTTTCGGGGCTTCCATTTCTGCAGGGTAGATTCGGTTGTCAGTCCCAAGTTATGCTTCTTTTCTTTAGGACGAAAAGAAAGGAATTGAAAAGAGTCCGAACTCATTCTTGTTCATGTATTTATAAGAAGGAATCACTTATTAGAAGAATCACTTATTAGAGGGTTTGTTTATTTAGAACGGAGTGTTCAAAGGTGTAGAGAAGGTAAGGAATCTGAATCGGAGTTGGAAAGGAAAAGAGAGTCTTAAGCAAGACTTCTCGACTCGAAGGATCACTTCTAAACTAACACCTATTGGGGGTCCACCCCACCTCAGAAATGAGGTAAAAGGATCTCGGAACCTCTCTGTTTAGAGGTGTCTAAACAGTGGCTCCTAAATCCGAGAGAATGTTGGTTATACTTGTTCAAGGTAGAAATGAACATAGTATCCCAACGGAAAGAAGGGTAGTTTGATCCATAAGGGACATGGATGCACTACCGATTTTTGAAAACAGAATTGTCTGATTAGAATGGAGAGAGGAATTGTCCCCAGCGGAGTCGCCAGAAGTTGTCGGCGAATTTTAATTTAATTTAAATATAGATATAATTTAGAAAGTAGTATTTGATTTTGAAAATAATTTTAAATTTGAAGATTTTAAGATATGAAATCAAACCGATCTCACATCCCAAATAGTTTATATAAACGAGCACCGCATCACAAACCGTGTATCTATCCCTAAGGATAGACACACCGCTTGATGGTGGGGCTCGGTTAAATAAACTAGAAGATTTGTGACATCCGTTTGGTCCGCGAACCAATTTTATAAGCCGACAAATTCCCTCGCTTAATATGAAAACATTAAACAGGGTTTATATTACTCGGGTTCTTTAAAATTCCCTATAAGGGCAAGCCCCTATAGTTAATTACATCTTAAGTGACGGGAATCACCTAAGAAAACTCTCGATAATAATCAATAATTCTGCTCTCAAGAATTTCAAAGTTTAAGTTTTCAAAGGATTGAATTTTTGAATCTCAATAGGGAATGGATCAAGTTTGGAACATTTTATTTTGGGAATTCAAAGGAAGAAACGTAGGAGAAATTACAGATTCGAAGCGAACTTCGGTAATCTCCCGACTATCCTATTGTTTGGCTTGGATTTAGGAAAGTCCTAATGTTCATTTAATGTTTTAATCTTGCCAATTTTAGTTAATTAGGGCTTATATTTATATGATAGAATCATACAAATAACTGGAAGATATGAGGGTTTATGTCGTATCGGACGACTACCTCGGAATCCTAAGACCGGTTAGGGCTTAATTTGCAATGCAAATGCTCTAACGAAGAGTTGAGGATTTATGTTGCACTCAGGCAAACTACCTCGAAGTCCTATGGCTTTGTTGTTTAATTCTAGGAAAGTTTTGTCGAAGTGGGTTCAAGTTTTGCTGACGACGATGGCCGTGCTTGCCCACCATGCTCCGAGCTCCTTGTTGTTGCAGAGGTTTAGTTTTAGAAATCATAAATCGAGGGATGAGAAAAGTGTTTTGGTTTAGAGAAGTCTTAATTTCCAAGTGTTTTTTATGTTTTAATTAAAACAAATCTTAAAGTTGATTATAACAACACCGGTTAAGATCCCACGGTTCCATCCTTCCGGCATCATTATTTTTATCGGATTCACTTAGTCCGGATGAATTTGCTAAACTCAACTCGAATGAGTTCCACACTTTCATTAAGACTGTGGGAAATCTCGTTAGCAACACGTAGGTTACATCATCCGAGGTATTCCCGATCATCCAACAAGACGTTTTAACTTAGTTATCAGTTGTAATTTTGTGTTCTATTTGTGATTAAATTTTGAGTTGTCTTATATTTTGAAATGTTGTGGAGGTGAATTTTATCTTGTAGTGTCTTTTAATTTAGTTATGGGTTTCGGTTTTGGTTTCGTCCTAAAGGTGTAGGTTTTCATGCAACTGTTGTTTATCATGCAAGAAAAATAAGTGCGATGCGATTAAATAAATTACCGTAAAGTAAATCGCAATAAAATAAAAGCGTACTCGGAGGGTCTTCCCGTCATCCCAAGCTGCACTTAAAACACGGTTAGAATATTTAAGCAAGTTCCTAGGTAAAGCTAAGGTAAGGGTTATGGTTTTCTACCAAATTCCTAATCCTATAGCTAGTCATTTCCTATGACGTCTAGGTTCCTCGTGTTTTTAGTTTGAAGACGATTTTCTTCATCAAAGAACAATTAAGTTCAATTGTTCTTATAAATATCCTATCATATTAAGGAAGTGCTTAAGAAGAATCTTAAACATCTTTTCAATATTTCTAGGATTGTTTTAAGTCCAAATGAATTTAATTATGTAAATGAATCTATCGTCCGAGGTTTTCAAGTTTTGCTAACTTGCTCAGTGAACTAGGACATTTGAATGTCCTATAAGTGAAGTAACATTTCATTTAATATTCCATTTAGGAGTTACAATAGTAAAAGCTCCTAAGGGCAAAATGATATTTAATGATTTGTGATTCAAATTTAAGTTCAAATTGATGATTTAAGTTTGGAATAGTGTTCAAGTTATTTTAGATTTATTTTTGAATTCTTCATGTCTTTATATTTAATTTAATTTAATTTAATTTAACTTAATTTAATGTGATGTGGTTTAATTTAATTTAATTTAACTTAAGTTAATTTAATTTTTTTTAATTTGATTTTTAATTTGATTTAATTTAATTCAATTTAGTTTGGTTTGATGTTACATTAAATTAATTTGATTTAATTTAATTTTTTAATTTAATTTGATTTAATTTAATTTAATTTAATTTAATTTATTTAATTTAATTTAATTTTTTAATTTAATTTAATTTAATTTAATTTAATTTTTAATTTAATTTTTAATTTAATTTAATTTTTAATTTAATTTTTAATTTGATTTAATTTGATTTAATTTAATTTTTAATTTAATTTAATTTTATTCATTTTAATTTTAATTAGAATTTTAAAAGAGTTCAATAATTTAATTTTAGTTTAATGATTAAGTCTTTTAATATTTTAAATTTGAATTATCATTGAACATTAAGAATTAAACATTAATGAAATGATTAATTTAGGGATTTTTAAATTAAAGAATAAATCTCTTCCTAATAATATCCCTATTTTAATAATTCCAATTTTATTATTCTTCCAAATTTAATCAATTATTTAATTAAAGTTTAATCATTTTAAATTGCTTAATGGGTTTCTACCCTTCAATTATTTAAATTTCAATCATCCAAATCAGATTAGGATCAGATATTTTACTTGTTAATTTTTATTAAACCTAAAGTTTTAATTAAGGATTAAAAGAAATTTGATTACCACTTTACCCTTTAAGCTTAATAATTTCATAACTCACTAAATTGAACTCAAATGAACTTGAAATTTTTATGTGACTTCACTCATATGTCACTAAAGACATGAGAGGAGAAAATGTGATTTTTCTGTATTTAATTTATTTATATAATTATTTTTGGTAGAAAATAGAGATTTCCAAGGAAAATTTAATAACATGACCAAGGAAAAGTTTCTGTCCTTAAGAAAATTATGGGACATTCCTAATGACCAGAGGACCACTTGGACCAAATTTTGTGATTTTTTGAATTATATTTTATTTATTAGAATTATTTTAAGTTCTGGAGTATTAATTAATTTAAAAATAAAATAAATGTTGAAAAATGAATTTTATGTTTTTCAAAAATCTCTCTGATATCAAGGAAACCAGAGAAGCAAATTTTGCAATTTTCTGATTTTTCTATGATTTATTATAATTATTTTAGTGAAAATGCTAGAAAACACATTTTTTTTTTAATTTTAAAATTACCCTAGAACTTTAAAAATTAATATCTCACCAAATAGGCCTAAGAAAAATATGGGGTTTGTTCCTAAGTGATTAAAATTCAAAATGTGACATTTTGGTGAATTTTATTATTTTTGTGATTTTTATTATTTTTTAATTATTAAAAATATTAAAAAAACATTAAAAATCAACTTTTTTAGAAAATTGAAATTTTAATTTTCTTAAATTCCCCTGATATTAGAGAGGCTCTAAAACCAATTTGGTGAATTTTTGAAAGGTATTTTGAAAGTTATGAATTTTTAAAGTTTAAAATGACTAAATGGCTTAATCAACCCAATTAATAGGGCTAACCAAGTCCAATTGACTTCAAACTTTTATGGTGGGTTCCTCTGATCCTAAAGGTCAGTGGAGAATTGATTTCAAGTCAATTTGATCTATGGTTAACTCTAATTAATTAGAGACCTATTTTGAGTGTTTAAGCCAATTAGGGTTGTCTAAAATGAACTAACTCAAAACCTATTTTTCCTAGGGTTCTCTGGTCATAAGGAACATCACCAAATTTTCCTAGAATTTATTTCACAACATGCTATTTATTGGAATTAAAATACTCAAAACAAGTGACATGAATTTGAAAAATCAATAACTCTTCATAGGGATGGCCTCTGACTTTGGAAAATTCAGGGAATGTTCCCAAATTCAGAGGCTTCAAAGCCCTATGGTCTCATGCCATGGTGAATTGTATACATGCATGGAGAATTAAATGTATGCAGAGAGTAAATAAATTATAAAAAATAAAATACTTAATGAAATTAAATGATTTCTTTTCCACATTATTCTCCTCTCTTCACTGAGCAAGAGGGTATTTTTATTTTATTTTTATGATTTTCCTACACAAAGTTATGAATTTTTGAAGTTTAGGGAATTAAATAAATAGAAAATACCCCTAATTTTCTACTTATCCACGCGGCGCCGCGTCATCCTTAACATCTCCGAAGGCACACGCGTCACGATCCCATTCGACGCCGCCATCTGCGTCAGCGCTCCCGGGACCCGCTGTATCGCTCCGTCTTCTGATCCGACGCGATCCTGGCCGTTCGTCCGCGCGTGTATTAAATGGACGGCATCCGTTCATCGTCCCCAAGTGTCCTCACCCGAGAGCCGTCCACACTAAATCCCTAATATCTCACTCGATACTCAATGGATTTTTATGTTCTTATACTCTATGGATTCGTCTTGAAGAGACGAACACATCTATACGGCTAATGTTTATTGAAATTGACTCATTTGAAATGGAGAATGTTTAGAAGCTCGGGATGAAGAATTGATCCATACCTTAGCTCGAGAGGTGAAGCCTCGATCGGAGATGCTCGGCACGTTCGTTGGAGCTGCAGGAGGCTAGGGATGAAGCCTGGGGATGTGGTGAATTGCCTAAGTGTGATTTCCACCAAGGCTGATCACAACCTTTGGAGTCTGGAACAACTGGGTGGCCTGGAGATGGGGATTTTGCTGGTGGACACCTTCTCTTGGTCTGGTGAAGGTGTAGGACCAATCAATTTGAGGATTGATCCACTGTGGAGAAGTGTCCTGGTTTTGTGCTTGGATTTCAACTCTGAAATTGAGCTCACAGAGAAGAAATGGCAGGGGGATTTCGAGTGGGGATCAAGTGCTCTGTGTATGGGGAGTAGTCCGGAACAATTTTGGCGAGTTTCCTTAAGGTTTGTTTCGAGCACCTCTTCATGGCCGAGAGGTGGGGAGTTTAAATAGGCGTGGCTGGAGGGCCTCCCGGGGGAGTTGAGGGCTGGGATCAGCTGCTCATGGCAAGTGAAGAACAGCCGCAATGGCCACTGGGCATGGGGCAGCTCAGCAGGTGAGAATTCCAAGCTTGGATTGACTTGGACCTCTCGGCCATGGAGTTTTCCGGCGACTGGGGTGGCTGGCCGGCAGGCAAGGGTCACCCTCAGGGTCGAGTGGGTCGAGGTCGGTGTTTGTGCAAGCAATTGGCAAATGCCAAGTGTAAAGGCTTTGATCCAAAGTAGAATGGGGCATGGCTAGTTTTTGGGTCTAAATGGGTCAACTCACCCATTTGGGCTTGGTGCACCCTTCAAGGTGGCTTTGGGTGCTGTGGGGAATCAAAGGGATCAGCTGGTTTGGCATGGAGAAGTCTCCATCCAAATATATTTGGATTAAATTTAAGTTTAGGTGAATCATGATTAAGGCTAATGAGCTTTAGGGATTAAGGAAAGGGGCCCTCCTTCCTACCCAATATGGTATGGTGACATGTAAAGAGGCTCTCATGGCTTCCATGTGGCTCATGCATGGCTTCATGGCTCACCTTTGGCTTGGGAAAAGTCAAGTCAATTTCATGTAAATGGATTTAAGAAAAATTTTGATATTTTGATGTGAATTTGTATGGGGCTTGATTTGGAATTGTTTGATGATGGAATTATAACTTAGGGAATGGCTTTGATTAAATGGATGGCAAATGGAAATGTCATGTGGGCTTTAGGGCCAATTTTGGGCTTTTGTATTTGGTGGAAATGGGCTTTTAGGAAGGTTTAGGGAAGTGGGATTTTAGGTTTGAAAATGAATTTATGGATAGAAATTTTGTAAAGAGGTTGGGCCAAATAATTGTTGAGTTTGGTTTAGGGATGTGTCATGAGTGGTTTGGAGTCAATTTGGTGTGATTTGGACTTGAATTGGTTTGAATTTGGGTTTAATTGGTAAGTGGGCCTATGTAGGTCAAATTGGGCTAACTTGGGCCAATGTTGGGCTAGAGTTGAAATTAATGTAAAATTAATGTTGGGAAATGTTTATGGGAGTGTTTCAAAGAGGTTTTGGCTTTGGTTAGGTTTTGATTTTGGGATTTGGGCTCATTTGGGCTAGGTTTAGGTTTAGGTCAAAATTGGGCTTTTGATTTTGGGTTGAATTTGAGTGGGGTTTGGGTCTAAATTTTGGGCAAATCATGTTAGTGTTTTGTTTATGGGGATGTTAAGGAAGATTTAGAAAAGATTTGGGGTTAATTGGAGTTGAATTGGGTGAGTTTGGGTTAGGTTTCGGGTCATGGGTCCAAATTGGGCTTTAAGGCCAAAAGTGAAATTGGATCCAAATTCCAATCAAATTGGGCTTGGATTTGGTCTAAATTGGTGTTGGGGATGTTGAATTGAAGTTTAGAATTGAATTGGACCAGAATTTGGGTCAATTGGGTAGGTTAGGTTTTGACATTGGGTTCACTTAGGGTTAAAATGTGTCAAATTGGGGGTTTTGACAAAAGTAGGGTAAATTGACAAAATTGGCCCATGGTGTAGTTAAAAAAAATGAAATTGGGAACATTTGGGATTTTCTGGAATTTTCTGGGAATTTTCTGAATTTTTGGATTTTTTGGCTAGGAGGGGTATTTTGGGTATTTGGAGGGTATTGGGAGGTATTTTTGGAATTTTTGATATTTTTGGGTACGGATGATCAATTTGAGTGATGTGGAAATGTTTGGGAATGATTTTGGAGAATTTTGGGTGATTTGGAAATTTTTGAGAAATTTGAAATTATTCGGGGCTTTGGGTAGGTTGGCGGGTGTAGGGTCCCGGGGTCAAAAATTGAAAATTTGGAAAATTGAAGATTGGGTGGATGTAAGTGGAATGAAATCATTTTTGTTGAGCCATGAAGCCATATCAAGCCCACATGAGCCATGAAGGGACTCATTTGAGGCATTCACTATGTTGTTCCTAACCCTCTTGCCGAGGGCTTAGGGGTTAAGGACCATCCATGTGAATCACCTGCATGAGTCAGGAGGTCAAATTGGGTATGGGTGTGTTTTTAGGAGGTGTGTGAAAGTGTAGTGTGTAGGTGTAGTGTGTGTGCAAGTCAACCCTTTACCAGACCAAGCCACCCAGGGCAGTCCTAAGGCCAAAGAGTCCTATAGGAACTCATCCTTTAAACTTCCACATTTGATTTCAACCCTCTAGGTGATTAGGGGTCTACAGTCAAGTTTGTGGAGTTTGCAGGGAGTTTAGAAGTGGTTTGAATTTCTAAAAGGTGGGTCCCAATTCTAATCCTCTAAGATAGTCAAAGGAAAAGCCTAAGGCTAGATCCTAAGTACTAAAGAGAAGAAGAGAAGACCTCATCAAAAATGAGGTCAACAGATTTTAGCTAAGCCTCTCACTTAGATAGATCCGTAAATAGAAGACGATGGATGAAGCACCGTTTGGAACATATCCTCCAAGAAGATACTGGATCAGATTAAGGCTTCCTTGGAGCAAGCCACCTCCTAGAGTCTGCTACCTGCCAAGCTGAAGATGGAGATCACACCAGAAAAGCCGCAGCAACAAAAGACCAAGAAGGACACCAAGAATGAGGTTAAGATTAATAGTGTGAAGGCTAGGATAGTGGCTACCCCTGTTAGATTGGTTGTCTCAGATTTGGTTGAGAAATCTCTCAAACCATTAACTCTGTATAATTTCCTCTACGCCCTCAAGGGTCTTATAATTATAAGAGTGACGATTTGGCTACGTTTTAACCATCTCTAGTGATGATGTAACTGACCATGACCAATCTAAACCCGATTTAGATTCCCAAAATGATCCTCAAATCGTACTAAACCTCGATGAAAATGTTGACAAAGATAAAGAAGATGTTGATGGTATTGGCTATGATAGTTTAGAAAGTGAGGAGCCAGTCCTCGAATGCAAAGGAACACCGATCGCCATCAACTTGGACTATTCAGATTCAGAATCAATACTCAAAGAACCAGCTCTACAACAAAAGAAGAAGAAATAACAGAAGTGAATCTGAAGAGTGGATAGGTATTACCCTTGAGAATGGTTCTAGTGAAGAAGGGAAAACAAGTAGTTATTCAACAAGAGCCGCCTACACCAATAGAAGACACAAATATTCAAGAAGAAATTGGAGGTCCAAATAAAGAAGATTACAATGTACTAGATCATCTTAGAAAGCTTCCAGAGAAAATATGCATCTACGATGCTTTGATCCTGTCAAAAAAGATGAGAGGAACTCTAACCAAGGCTCTACTTGATCTAGAAATTTGCTTGGCTCAATTGGCTAGAACATCCTCAGATAGAGTTTATACTTTGAAGGAACAATCCAGTGTAACCTTCACTGACAAAGATTTGTTACTCGACACTACCGACCACAACCGAATGCTCTATATTTCTGTCAATATCGACAGATTCACACTTTCCAGAGTTTTGGTAGATCTAGGAGTGTCGCTCAACTTGATGATTCTACGAACATTGCATACTTGGATATCAACGCACGAGAGCTCTCTACAGATAATATGATGTTAAGAGGATTTAACCAAAAAGAGGAAAGAGTGCTTGGATCAATCACGCTGTTAATGAAAGTTAGAGATCTAGTAACAACCACAATATTCCATGTCATCAATGCAAAGACTTCGTTCAATGCTCTACTTAGTTGATCGTGGCTCACAAGTACAATATAGTCCCGTCATCGCTACATCAATGCATCAAGTACTACAAGGTTGGACAAGAACACTGCATTAATGAAGACTTACAACCGTTCTCAATACATGAAGTACGCATCCACGAAGACGCAACCTACTATGCTCCCTCAAAGAAGACCGTCTTTTCCAGGGAAGGCTTCTAAAAAAAATTAAATGTTCAAAAGGACCACTAAAATGGGACCATTCAGCTCCGTTTCAATAATCTCCCACTACTCACTTACAACGAGTTAGTGAAGATTCTTTTAGGCCACGCATTCAAGAACAAGGTCGGGGATGTGGGTGAGGAAGAATTAATAAGATTGTTGACTGGACGAAGCCAACATTCAGTATCAACATAAAAGGAAGATCTAGAGAGGATAAATCTGATGGAGATATAATGACAATACACCAGAAGAAGCCTCGGTTCGAAGATTCTTTGGAAAACACCAAATTGAGTGAATACAAATTGATGTACATTCAGATTAGCCATCTATGTGCAAGCCATGACCCTAACTCCGATCCACCCTCAAAAGATCGAGAGTATGGAAGTCAAGGAAGTTCGTAATGTTGAATTTAAACCGATCAAGTTTTACCGTGCTTCCCTTTCTTCTTCAAATTCTGAAACTTGTGTAAATTTGAAAGAGGATGATTCTAATGAATTAATTGAAATGCCATTTAGTTACTTTTCTTCGTGCATACAAAAGTTAATCTAATAGGGTTACGTGCCGAAGCAAATGCCTAAGGATAAGTTCCAACTTTTTGAAAATTTATGGAATACTAAAGGATGAAATCTTAAAAGAAAAGAAGGTCTTGGATTTGGTACGGTGGGATCGGTCAATGACTCAGAATTTTGCATGGTGTTACTAGCCAGTTGGAGGGACAATGCCTCAATGTAAAAGAGGACTATGAAGATCAGCCAATAGATGACGCTCCACTAGAATTTGAAGAGGAAATTAAGTTAACAGTCAATGAATTAAAAGAAATCAACCTCGGGACTGAGGAACAGTCCTGACCAACTTTTATAAGTTCTCTAATTGAAAAAGAATCAACATATCTGATCAAGTTACTAGCATAATTCAAAGACTGTTTCACTTTGAGCTATGAAGAAAAGCTAGGGTTGTCACCAGAATTTACGGTCCACAGGCTTGGAGTGGATCAAAGTATAATGCCAGTGAAAAAATCTCCCAGAAGAATGTGCCTAGATATAAACAACAAGTCACAGCTAAGGTGAAGAAATTAATAAATGCTAAATTTGTACGGGAAGAGAAGTACCCCACGTGGCTCTAATGGATTCCCGTTTATCGATCCTACGGTGAAGTGAGGTAAGAGGTCCTTAGTTAAATTCTAGTCTACTACTATCAGACTTTAGTTTGGAAGGTCGATTTAAGTGATTTTTCTAACAAATACTCCTAAGGGTAAGTTTTAAGATTAAAACAACTAATAACTACTCCTAAATGAAAATATTAATTCTAAAGATAACCCTTTCTAGATGAATTGATTTAGAGAATTTCGAGATAATAAAATCTACTATTTTTATGTAATGAATTAGATAATGTAAAGGAATGAGATGCATTAAATATTGTGTGTGTCAAATAGGAGCAATTATATTCTTTACCCTCTTCTGAGTGCATAAAAAATATTGGCTGATCCTAGGTTTAGTCCCTAAATCCGTGGTTAGGCTGGGAGGATACTGTGGTTAGGTTGAGAGGATACTGGCTCTCACTCCAGAGCTCCCACTTCCCTTCACCTAAAGGCTAACTCTCGCTTTAGTTTCGAAACACTATAACCAAATTGAGGATTTTAGTCTGTCACCGTAAAATCTCCAATTCTACGCCCATCAAAGTATATTTCCCTATTTATTTGCACTCAACCCCCCATAAATTTCACCATTCATAGAATTTGAATATGGTTCCACTTTATTAAGAATTACACCGCTCTCTCGGATCTTAATGAAATTACAACAAATTTTAACACTAAAACGAGCTCTTTTTGTAATGTAAATGAAATGCAAGTAAAAACCATCACGTTTATAATTAAAACTTCTTCTAGTATGCATCCTAATATCCTAAACATGAATCCTACTCATTTTAAAAAAAAAGTACAATGAAAATAATGAAATAATCTTCTTATGCCACTATTTTCAAACAAGAAGAAAGAGTAAGAGAAAGACATCACAAAGCACGAAGAAAACACAATAGAAACTTCATTTCATCAAAGAAAATACACTACATAAATGTTTACAAAATCATAAGATAATGAAGAACACAATACTTAGCTTTTTTCCTTTCGAAAAGATGAAGATCTCTCCCACAAAGTCTCCCGCTGATTCATGCAATGCTAGTACAAACCATGACAGATTCTCTCAAAGTCCCCTCACCAATCTTTCCAAAAAGGTAGAATCTACATTTCTAATCCTATTCTAAGATCTCTAATCATTCTCCACATTTTTCCCAGCGTCTACCTCTTTTTGGCTTCAAATTTACTTTAAAATAGTGCAGGAAAGAATTTTCCAAGAGGTGCTTCTAGAAACCTTCGAAAAAGCATCCATATTCAATGTATATGGCCAATAACTGCTCCTGGGGCCATCGGTGCCATTTGTGGGCGCTGTCGGTGCCAAAAATCTGTGCTCTCAGGTTTCGAGCGCCACCGACACCCATTCTGCTCAGCTCCACCATTTTGCTCCGTTTCTCCCTATTTCAGTTGCGTTGCGTTCCTAACAGTTAGATCTACAAAATAAGCATAAAAACCTTTCTTTTTAATTGTAATCTCATTCAAAAATATACAAGAAGTGTAAAAGAGATTAAGCATAGAAAGACTTATCGAAATGTGTCAGGCCAGAATTTGCTTTCTTGCTTGTTTTTGCTCCAAATTGCACCGTTTTTGCTTCTTTTTCTCCAAGAGTCCATTTATTGTATCTAAAACCAAAAATATACAAAATAAATTCCTTTAAAGTGCAATACCATTAAGATTAAGCATAAAATGTATATGTAAAATAATGCAATTTTTAGCTGTGTCATCGTGTCAATAGACTTTTGAAGATATTAAGCGATACCTAACGACACCTCCTATTTTAGCAGCCCCTATCCTGTGTCGACCGTTGATACTTTATACCGTGGCTTTAGAAGATTCCCTCAAAGCTCTACTAGCCCAAGTGAATGATGAGGGTAAGTAGAACGTACTCTACTACTTCAGTTGACGTCTAAAACTGGCAGAGGTAAAGTATGCTCCTATTTAGAAGCATTGTCTAGCTTTGGTTTTCACTGCTCAGAAGCTTAGATACTACAAGCTTTCTGATAAGATCAACTTGATTTCGAAAGTTAATCCATTGCAATATTTGATGACTCGAACAACACATTCTGGACGTTAAGCAAGGTGGTCAATGATGTTATTATAGTTTGCATAACTTTTGTACCACTTCACGCTATCAAAGGGCATATTCTCGCAGACTTTCTCACAACATACCCACTACCAACTGGGTCCTCTCGCAACAACGACCTGCCAGACAAGCAGATAACATAAGTGGAAGATCCCAATGCCCAACATTGAGAAATGTACTTTGACGGAGCTTCGTTAGCTAGGAAGGAGAAAGCATTAGGAATAGTGATACCCAGCAAAGCAGGAATTGGTCTAATATTCATTACACCAGATCAGGCAATGCTAAGATTCTCTTACCACCTGATAGAGTTGTTCACCAACAACAAATCAGAATATGATGCCTTGATAACTGGTTTGGAACTGACAATATTAATGGAAATAACAGACATTTCCATTTACGGTGGTTCATAACTCATCATTTAGCAAGTAGCCAAGCAGTACAAGATTTTGAAACCAAGACTAGCAGCATATCACAAGTATACGATGAAGTTAGTAGAACCGATTTCCTGTGTGACGTTCTATATGATCCCTCTTGCAGATAATGCCATGCAGATGCTTTAGCTAAGCTTGCCAAGGAATTAGCCTATCCACCAGATGACTCTGTTTACATTACAGTGCAAGGACGTCAGGTTCTGTCATAAATTGACATCGAAAGTTTATACAAGCTCGAAAAAGAAGAGATAATAGCTACAATTTCAGATGATACAGAAGGTTGGCGTAAACCACTAATAGAATATTTGGAAACAAAAAAACTACCAGAAGGTAAGTTATTGGCACATTAGATTCAGAAGAAAGCCCTGCCATACGCTTTGATCAACAATGTATTGTACAAAAGATCATTTGATCAGATGTCACTGAGGTATATGAGTAGAACATAAGCACATAATATTATTAAAGAAGTACATGTTAGATTGTGTGGTGCTCACCAGTCAGAGTCGAAGATGAAAATGAAGATCAAGTGACTCAGATACTATTGGCCAACTATGATGACTAATTGTATGGAAATAGCGAAGAAATGTCATCAGTGCCAAGTACATGGAGTGGTCTTGCACTAACCACCAAATGTTTTACACCCCACGGCCGCATCATAGCCATTCGATTGTTGGGTCATAGATATAGTGGGTCTGATAGACCCTCCGTATTCAAAAGGACACAAATTCATACTCGCAACTACATACTACTTCTCTAAATGGGCAGAGGTAGTGCCGTTACGAGAAGTCACAACATATCACGTTCTACAATTTTTCAAGACCAACCATCGGTGTTCCGCATAGGATTATTTCAGATAATAGTTCCTCTTTCAAGAGTACGAAAATCAACTATTGCTTCATACGTCATGAGATAGATTGGCGGTATTCTATAATCTACTATCCAAGAACAAAAGGGTTGGTAGAAGCTTTTAACAAGATACTCGTACATATTTTAAAGAAGACACTGGATGATAATAAGAGAGGATGACAAAAGAAACTACTAGAAGCTTTATGGGCCTACCACAAGATAATCAGAATGCTGACGCAGTCTACGCCGTACGCCCTCGTGTACGTGTCCCAGGTAATACTCCCATTAGGAGTTCAATTACCATCTCTCAGAATTGTCATCGCCAATTAGATCACAATAGAAAATAATGCCAAGCTTCGACTAGTGGAATTAAAAAGCCTCGAAGGAAAGAGAATGCTCGCACAACAAAATTTGGAACTTTACTAGGCAAAGATAATTCAAGCCCATGATAAACTGCTCTGCCCGAGTACGTTCAAATTCGGTGACCTCGTACTTGTTTTTAGAAGGCCTATCCTTGCACACCTCAGGATATGTGAAAAATTTAAACCGACCTAGGTGGGACTGTTCGTGGTGGAGAAGGTTTACTCAGGAGGATTGTACAAGTCAGTTGATTCTTAATTCTTAAGGATAAAGGCCCATGTTGTCGATCAATGGATGATACTTAAAGAAGTATTACACAACACGACATGCTCGAAGGACAATCTTCGTTACAAAGATAGCTATATGGCCAGTGTCTGTGGCTGGGTCCTAAGATAATTTATAATTAAATTGAATGAAAAAAGGTAAATTTTTGTGAAATAAAATGTGCATGTTGAAATATGTTATTTAATTATAATTTTAATAAAGTCATATTAAATAAGATAATGACATCTAACATTTACTAAATAATAAATATTTTTTGTTCTTGTTCGCGCAAAGCATCAATGCACTGACGTTTCCCTTATTTTAGGCAGGAAAATTTCGATACACAAGTCAATGTGGATTATGAAGGCCCGCTGATGGACTTGGTCAGTCACGAAGAAACCACAAACTTGCACTCCGTAATCAAAATCTGTCACAGGGAAGAGGGAGATTCATCAAAATGGAACAGTACAGAAGGATTTATAGATTCACACCTCCCTACAACAAAAGACAAGCAGGTACAGTTAATTATTACTATGCCAGAAGAAGACTTAGTTACTGCTACTATGGAGAGAGCTCCAGATGCGACACTATGACACACACAATGTCGAAATGCTAATCACCGCAAGCGTAGAGCTCTGGAAGGCTCGAAAGAAGACATGATAAGGAGAGAGTTGCATAGCTCACTCCAATCTCTGAAGAAGATGATTACAATCCATAAATGAAAGAGACTTCTACCAGCCCACCTGCTACAGAGGAGGAGCCAGAATGCATTGCGGAGCCCGTACTTCTATGGAATTCACTTGAGGAAATTTTCATTGGATGTCCGACTTGCAGCACTACCGCTGAGACAGCAGTCAGTGGGAGCATTTATAGAGTTCACAACATGCAACGTTCATCATCTGGAAGAATATAATACTTTTGAGGCATATGCATCTGCCTCAATGTTGATTATGAAGGCCCGCTGATGGACTTGGTCAGTCACGGAGAAACCATAAACTTGCACTCCGTGATCAAAATTAGTCACAGGGAAGAGGGAGAGTCATCAAAATGGAATAGTACAGGAGGATTTACAGATGCACACCTCCCAACAACGAAAGATAAGCAGGTACAGTGAATTATTGCTATGCCAGAAGAAGACTTAGTTACTATTACTATGGAGAGAGCTCTAGATGCGACACTATGACGCAGACAACGTCGAAATGCTAATCACCTCAAGCGTAGAGCTCTGGACAGGCTCGAAGAAGACATGATAAGGAGAGAGTTGCAAAACTCACTCCGATCCTTGAAGAAGATGATTAAAATCTAGAAATGAAAGAGACTTCTACCAGCCCACCTGCTACAGAGGAGGAGCCAGAATTCATTGCGGAGCCCGTACTGCTATGGAATTCACTTGAGGAAATTTTCATTGGATGTCTGACTTGCAGCACTACTGCTGAGACAACAGTTAGTGGGAGCATTTATAGAGTTCACAACATGTAACGTTCATCATCTGGAAGAATATAAGACTTTTGAGGCATATGCATCTCCCTCAATGTTGATAAGAAGCAGGAAGCATCCCGACGTGGAGCTGTACATACCACAGTTTGTTGAGTTTCGATGACATCAGTGTGTCTAGGACTATGAAATGACAAAGATACACATAGTCAAAAAGAAAGAGTTTGAAAACTACGAAGATATTCAAGGAAGATTTGTCAACATTATGGAAAGCCTTGAATTGTATACTGGTGTATTTTCAAGGAGCGATGAAAGCAAAGATCTTGGACTTCTTCTTCAGCCTCAGGGACTTGGGCCGCACAGGCCATTTGAGGGAGAAGACATACTCAGAGCCCTTGATATGGAAGAGGGGGAAGGGTAGAATCACGATTCAGTGTGGTTGCTGCTGCAATTTTGTAAAGGATAGACAGAGAAATCCCTCAGTAATTCTAAAATATGACGAAGTAGATCCCATGACGTCCACGATAAATAAACTAGTCAAGGGGATGGTGGAATGAAATATATTGTCAGTGGATTGCATTCTAAACAGCTGCATCATCAACATCTACGAGAAGGAGACTGCATTCCCCCTCATATTGACCACCACAACTTCTTCTGACCTTTCTGCACATTCTCCTTCATGAGTGAAAGTAATATCCTATTTGGAAGAGAGATACAGATCGTTGGTCCTGGGGAATTCAGAGGTTCAGTAAAGATCCTGCTATTAGTTGGATTTGTTTTAATTTTAAAAGGAAATGGAGTGGACTTAGTGAAACATTGCATTCCTAGAGTCGGACGCTACAGAGTTTCGGTCACATTTTGAAGAATAGATGATGACAAAGTGCTATACGGATACAAGCCCGACCTGGACTTGGAGGGCTTCAGCCACTTAAGTTGTGAGACAGCTGTACCTCAAAGTATACGCTAGGGGACTTCTGTTCTGGAGCATAGCATAGGAGGTTAGCTCGATCACAGGATGACCTCATGAGATAGATGGATAGCTTTTTACTTTTTGTACTTCATCAGGGCAGGAAAACTTTCAGCAGATTACTGATTACAGATAGGCTTCAGATATATTCATGACTTTGTTTTGATGATTCCAGTCCGTGATCAGTTGTACTACATTTGCAAATCAAATCAACAAAGTTTGTTTTGGATTTCAGCTTGTGTTCTCGAAATGCAGCGCTTGTGCGATCGATGAAAAGCCACAGGACCATGCGTTGGTCCCAGCTTTTAACGAACAAAGAATGAAATAAAAATATATTTGTGTAAGAAAGTAAAATAACAAAGTAAT
This sequence comes from Papilionanthe hookeriana x Papilionanthe teres, assembly GCA_022702705.1. Lineage (NCBI taxonomy): Eukaryota > Viridiplantae > Streptophyta > Magnoliopsida > Asparagales > Orchidaceae > Papilionanthe > Papilionanthe hookeriana x Papilionanthe teres. The sequence goes on along the minus strand of CM040427.1, from coordinate 82,245,960 downwards.
AATAATAATGGAAATGAATTTTACAAAGTTGGTAAATCTAAAATAAGAGAAATAAAATGAAACAAACAAAGAAATAAAAGGAAATGATAAACAAAATTCATACTAAACAAATGAAATCAAAATTCCTTACTCTTAAAAATCAGATATGCGTATATTCTAAACCTTATGAATCTTCACAAATCTTCACAAAATCAAAAAATTCTCCACTCTCTACACAAGATCCATAAAGTGTACCGTGAATCTTCACGAAATTGCTCAAGTTTTCCCCCTGAAATTTTGGGATCAGTACCCAAATTCTGATTCCCCTCAATCAGCTCTTAAGTTGGATGTGAGTCCTTAAGCTTTTCTTTAATCAGATCTTTCAGTCACCCCTTGGGTTGGATGTGAGTCCTTGAACTTTCCTTCCTAATGTAACACTCTGCTATCTCTTGAGTTAAATGTGAGTCCCTGAGCTTTCCTTCTCAATGCAGTGAAATTTCTACCAAGTTTCCGCATTCTTTCAAACACATGTGTATTTGGTGGACGACAAAGTCCGAGCTGGACAAGGGAATGACAAGGGAATCGCAGAGCTGAGGTGTAAAGCATAGCCAGTGAAAGCGCACCACGTGGCTTTTCAGAGACGTTAAGGATGACGCGGCGACTTACTTGAATAAGTAGAAAAATAAGGAATTTCTGATTTAAATAATTAAAAAAACTTGAAAAATTCATATTTTGGTGTAAAAAATCATTAAAATAAAATAAAAAATAGTTCTGTGCTCTGTGAACAAAGTAGAATTCTATGAACTAAAAATTGAAAATATTTATTAGGTATTTTATTTTTAATTAATTAAATACTCCAGAAAGTAATTAAATAATTATCCACATTAAATACATTTTGAGGGCTTGTTTACGATGGCATGTGGAACTTTCATTGATTTTTTCAGGGTCAGAGAACATCTCTATGACCATATTATATGATTATTATCATTATTTTAATTAGAAAAATTACAAAAATTAAAATATAATTCAGAAAAATACAAAATTTAGTTTGGTAGGTTCACTATGATCAGTGTACTCTAGGAAAAATAAAAATCAAATTTAAAAATTAAAAATGTATCTTCTTATTTAAAATTTAATAAATATACCAAAAAATAAAAAAATATAAAAATAATGTTAAAAATTACCAAATTACCCGAAAATGAAGGAAATGGTCTTGCAAAGTTTCTATAAAAATTTGGAAGTCATAATTTTTTTTTAATATGAAATGTATTCTCTAAGTAAATAAGAATTTTGGATAGAAATAATCATATTAAAAAAATTAGAAAATTATGAAAATTAGTTTTGAGTATTCCTTGAGACCTGGAAAACTTAGAAAAAATAAAATTGAAGTTAAAATAAAAAGTTAATTTTTGGGCATTTTTCTAATTTAAAAATAATTAAAAATAGAAAAAAATCACAAAAATACCAAAATACTCTAAAATATCATAAATTTAATCTTAGTTCCAGAGAACCACTAAAGAAATGCTTTTCTAAATTTTTAAAGTATAAAATTATTTTTTTAGCATTTAAATGTATTTTTCTTTATTTTTGAATAAAATAATTATAAAAAAATAAAATAAAGATTAGAAAGATATAAAATAAAATTATCTAAATTTTCTAAAGTCAGAGAGACATATGAAAAATATAAAAATAAATATTTGAAATAAAAATTTATTTTCTATCTATTTATTCCCCAAAATCAACTAAAAATTATAAAAATAAAATATAATTAAAAAATTCATGAAAATTATTTCAATGGTCCTCTGACCTTGATGAACCTCTGATGCACAAAAAATATGTTAGATTTTTCACCTATATTTTATATTTATTTTTTATGATATTGCGCTTTAAAGAATGATATTTTTCATGTTTTGTTACAGGTATGTTGATTTTTCGCATTTGGAGCAAAAGAAAACAAAAAGGGCAAAATTTAGAGTTAAATGAGGGTATTTTTGGAAAATTGACCTAAGGCGCCGACGGTGCCAAGAAGGGAGCCTACTGCGCCCTCATCTAGAAAGAAGAAACCCAGAAACATAGTCTGGCACTGACGACGCCATTTAATAGAACCAAGGCACCTACGACGCTCGAAATGGTTACTCGTGAATTTTTTGTAGATTCGACATATTTGGACTACTTTTACATGGTTATTTGAGGCATCTCTTGGGAAATTTGTCTCTGCACTATATTAGAGTGTTCTAAATTCCAGAAAGGTAATTGGTGGCACAAGAGAGAAGTGTATGTTAAGTGTATGTTAGGTGTATGTGAGGGAAAAACCAGTGTAAGTGTAAATGGGTTTTCTCTAGAGTTCGGGACAGAGAGGAAAGTGAGAGATTTCTTATTCCTTACTTTTCTATGAGTGAATTGAGTGTTATTTTAAAGAGAGAAAGAGATTCAAAGGAAGTTTAAGGGATTTGCTTTGGGGAAGAGTTTCAGATAAGTTTTGTTTATTTATCATTTTTTGTATGAACTTTATTTAATACATAAAGTCCATATTTTCTCATATCTTCCTCATGAATTCTGAGTAGATTTCTTTGTCTTTCTCCTTTCAATGAGATATGGTAAAAATGAAGAGATATATTGGATATGTTATTTAAATATTAAATACTTGTGATGGTTTTACACTTACTTCTTCATATACTTTTCGATCTGACCAATTGAAATATTAAAATTTATTGTGAAACATAAGATCCGAAAGGGCCATGAGTTCTACAACAAAGTGGGAATCACATTCAATTCTATGGATGAGAGTGTAGTTCATAGGGTTGAGTGCAAATAAATAGGAAAATATACTTTGTTGTGCATAGAATTGGATATTTTAAGGGTGATAGTCTAAAATCTCCAATTCGGTCCTAATGTTTGAAAACTAAAGCAAGAGTTAGCCATCAGGCGAGGGAGAAGTGGGAGCTCTAGATTGGGAGCCAGTATCTTCTCAGCCTAACCACAAATTTAGGGTCCAAACATTGGATTAGCAAATGTTCTTTATGCACTCGAAAGAGGGTAAAGAATATGAATGCTCCTATTTGGTACAATACAATTTTCAACAATCTAAATCTTTCACTAACCATAAACTCATTGCAAGGGGAAGGATACTTTCTCAAATTTGAACCTTTCATTATAAAGTAGTTAACCTTTGTTTAGAATTATTAAATTTATTTTGAAGTTTAAAAAGTAGTTTGGTAAACATGTTTCTATTAGCATAATTAAACATTATCAACTTTGTGCTTTTTCACTAGTAAGATTTATACATTTGAACATTGTTATTTAGTGCTACTATCATAATTTACACTTTTCCCATGGGATCGATAACCAAGACTCCATTAGAGCCCTTTATTAGTTGTGTGATATGTATACTTGAATTTGTATTCTGGTGTCTAAAAGAAAATATATTGAAATAAAAAAACACCGCATCAAGTTTTTGGCGCCGTTGCCGGGGAAAGGTAACGGTAAATTTAGTAGTATTTATAAAACATATATTTGTATTATTTCTTATGTTAAAAGTTTGTTTTTTGTGCTTATTTATGTGTAGTAGTGGATTTGAAGGTTTAATACCTTACGACCCTGAGTTAGAACGCACTGTTAGAAAAAATTGAAAACAACAAAAATCTAAAAATTTGAATAAAATGACAAACAACTTAGATAATCATAGAGTTGAGAATGATCAACAACAGAGACCTTTAAGAGATTATGCTAATCCCACAGCAGATGAAATTCACTTAACTATTCAAAACCTGTTGTTGATGCTAATTCATTTGAGCTTAAACCTGCTATTGTCCATATGGTACAAAATAACTAGTTTGGGGGAACACCTACTTAAGATCCTAATTTACATCTTGCTAGTTTTTTAGAATTGTGTGCTACTTTTAAATATGACGGAGTCAAATGATGTCGTTAGACTTAGAATTTTTCCTTTTTCATTAAGGGATAAACCTATGACGTGGTTAAATTTGTTAGCACCTAGATCTATCAGAAATTGGAGAGAACTATCACAAAAATTTTTGGTTGAATATTTCACACCTTCAAAAACTGCTAAGCTTACAAATGACATTACATCTTTTTGTCAGTTGGAAGGGGAATCAATATATGAAGCTTGGAAAATATTTAAAGATCTCCTTAGAAAGTGTCCACATCATGCTTTACCAGATTGGTTAATAATTCAAACTTTTTATAATGGATTAATAGGATCTCTTAGATCTATTATCGATGCTGCTGCTGGTGGTTCATTAATGTCAAAACCTTTTAATGAAGCTTATTCTTTAATTGAGGAGATGTCTACTAATAATTTTCAATGGTCTGCTGAACGGGCAAATCCTAAAAGAGTAGTTAGTGTCCATGATTCTGATTCTATAACTATTTTGGCTTCTTAAATTGCTGTTATATCTTAGAAAATTGATCAAATTGGAAATGAACTATTTTCAAACACCCCCTCTATTAGAGGAAAGTTCATTGGGACAATTAATGGAATCTCAAACATCTTACGAGACCTTGAATGCCATAAATAATAGAATCAATAATCCCTATTTTAATTATTATAATTTTGTTTGGAACAATCAGCCTAATTTAAATTGGAATAATAATAATTAGGTGAACCCATTAGGAAATTCCAACAACCAAGGAAATTCAAACTATATAGCTTATTATCCTAATGGTTTTATCAGTAACTCACAAGTAAAGGAGAAGAAATTGTCAATTGAAGAATTAATGTTAAATATGGGGAATCAATTACAGAGTCAATGTAATCAATTACAAAGTCAAGGAGCTGCTATTAGAAACATTAAAAATCAATTGGGGCATATTGTTACTGCTCTTAGTAACAGACCTTCAGGAATTCTTTCTAGTAATGTCAAAATTAATCCAAAAGATCAAAGTAAAGAGCAAATTATGGCCATTCAACTAAAAAGTGGAAAGGAATTGGAAACAAGAGTGCAAAAATAAATTAAGATTGAAAAGGAAAGGGTGGAAATTAAAAAAGGTAATGATGATACATATCCTGATTTGGAATATCAGATTAAACCAATGAAAATTACTGTAGAAAGACTTCCACCTCCATTTCCTTAAAGATTGAAACAACAACAGAGAGATAAACAATTTCAAAATTTTTAGAAATTATGAAAAATTTAACTATAAATATTCCTTTTGTTGAAGCCTTAGAACAAATGCCAAATTATGCAAAGTTTATAAAGGATATACTTAATAAGGAAAGGAAGTTCACAGATAATGAGATCGTTGCACTTAGTGAGGAGTGTAGCGCAATTATTCAGAGAAAGATTCTTGGAAATTTAAAGATCCTAATAGCTTCACTATACCTTGTGCTATTGGTGAACGATTTTTTGGAAGAGCCTTATGTGAATTAGGAGCTAATATTAACCTTATGTCTCTATTAACTTTTAAAAGCTTGGGATTAGGAGAGATTTCCCTACTACTATAACTCTTCAGTTAGCTGATCATTCGATCACTGATCTTAAAGGAATTATCGAAGATGTATTGGTAAAGGTGCATAAATTCATCTTTCCAAGGGATTTTATTATTTCAGATATGAAGGAAGATAAAGAAATTCCCATTATTTTGGGAAGACCATTCTTTGCTACTGGAAGAGTTGTGATAGATGTTTAGAAAGGAGAATGAACTATGAAGTTAATGATCAAGAGGTAACATTTAATAAATCAAAAGCCATGAAGTATCCAGCAACATATATAGATAATGAATGTTTTGGGATGAACGTTTGTGATTATCTGAGTAATGAGTATTTTAAGGAAAAAATTAAAGAGAAATTAGAACAAGACGATTTGAAATATGAGGATAAGGATGAGATGGAAGATAAAGACATTGAGATGGAAAATGAGAAGTTGGATTATGTTCATGAAAGATTTGAGATGCTGGATATTATTGATAGTACTAATAAAACTCTCATTCCTTCAATTATAAAACCTCATGAACTTGAAATGAAAACATTACCTGCCCTTTTGAAATATTTAATTTTAGGAGGTTCATCCACATTACCTGTTATAATATCCTCAGATTTAACTGAATCACAAGAGAAAAAAACTATTGAAAACTTTAAAAAGATACAAAAAAACCTTTGGATGTACTTTAGCTGATATAAAAGGAATCAGTCCTTTGATTTGTATGCACATAATTCTATTTGATGAACATCATGTACCTAAGGCTGATCCTCAACGGAGATTGAACTTGATGATGAAAGAATTAGTTAAGAAAGAAATTTTGATGTGGTTAGACGCTGAAATAATATATCTTATTTCAGATAGTGCTTAAGGAAGTCCAATTCACTGTGTTCCAAAAAAGGGAGAGTGACAGTTGAAGTAAACAAGAAAAATGAATTAATACATACAGGACAAGTCACTAGTTGGCGAATCTGCATTGACTATAGAAAATTATATGCCGCCACTGAGAAAGATCACTTTCCTTTACCTTTTCTAGACCAAATGTTGGATAGATTAGCTGGGCACAAGTATTATTGCTTTCTGGATGGATATTCCGTCTATCATAAAATTCTAATTGCTCCTGATGATCAAGAAAATACAACATTTACTAGCCCTTATGGAACATTTCCTTTTCGAAGAATGTCATTTGGATTATGTAATGCACCTACAACATTTCAAAGATGTATGATGTCAACTTTTCTGCAATTTAATTGAGAACGAAATGGAAGTGTTTATGGATGATTTTTTAGTGTTTGAAACTTCATTAGAATTATGATGAAATAATTTGGAAAATGTTTTGGAGCTCTATGAAAAACAAATTTAGTATTAAATTGGGAGAAATGTCAATTTATTGTTGCATGTGGAATTTTACTTGGGCATAAAATTTCTAAAAATGGCATGGAAATAAATCTGACGATAATTCAGATTATTGAGAAACTACCACCTCCTACAATAGTGAGAGAGGTTAGAAGCTTTTTAAGACATGCTGGTTTCTACAAGCGTTATATAAAAGACTTTTCAAAAATTACTAAGCCTCTGTGTCAAGATTTAGAAAAAAGATATGAAATTTGATTTTTAATGAAGAATGCATTAAATCCTTTGAATTATTAAAAGAAAAATTAATCACTACTCCAAAAATAGTTTTACCAGATTGGGAGAAACTATTTGAATTAATGTGAGATGCTAGTGATTATACAATTGGAGCTATTTTAGGGCAAAGATATGACAAAGTTTTCAAAGTGATATACTATGCTAGTAAAGCTCTTAATGATGCTCAAATTAATTACACTACTACTGAAAGAGAGTTATTAGCTATTATTTTTGCATTCAATAAATGTAGGTCTTATTGAGCTGGGGATAAATGTATCGTGCATACAGATCATTTTGATATTAAGTATTTAATGCAAAAGAAGGATGCAAAACCAAGATTAATTCGATGGATACTTCTAATGCAAGAGTTTGATTTTAAAATAGTGGATAGAAAATGATCTGATAATCAAATAGCTGATCATTTATCTAGGCTGGAACTGAAAGAATTATTTGATTTTGCAAATGAAATTTTGGCAACATTCCCTGATGAGCAATTGTATAGTATTAATGAAAAGGATGTACCGTGGTATGCTAATATTGTTAACTATATTGTGAGTGATATTTTACCGTTTGAGTTAACAAAGAAATAATTAAAGAAATTTATTTATGATGTGAAGTTTTACTTTTGGGATGACCCATGTCTTTATAAATAGTTTAAGGATCTAATTATGAGGAGATGTTTGCCTATTGAAAAAACTAAATAAATTATCCAAAGATGTCATGATTCTAAATTTGGAGGACATTTTGGCACTAATAAAACTGCATATAAGATTTTATGATCTAGATTTTATTGGTCCACTCTTTTTAGAGATGTTAATGAACATATTAGAACATGTGATCGATCTCAGCGTGTAGGAAATATTTCTAGAAGAAATGAGATGCCTCTGAATTATACATTGGAAGTTGAAATATTTTATGTATGGGGATTAGATTTTATGGGACTATTTATTCTTTCATTTGGAAACTTATATATATTAATTGTTGTGGACTATGTTTCAATATGGATTAAAGAAATAACTTCACCTAAATGTGATCCTTAGAGTGTTTCAAAATTTTTAATGAAAAATATTTTTACAAGATATGGAATGTCGAGAGTGATCATCACTGATGGAGGATCCCATTTTAGGAACAAGAGAATTGAGAAATTGGTTGGAAAATACAATATTTTGCATAGATTCTCAACTACTTATCATCCCCAGACTAGTGGCCTAGCAGAATTATCAAATCGTGAAATTAAAAGAATTTTAGAAAAAAATGTAAATAAAAAAAAATAGATTGGTCTGCTAGACTAGACGCTGCTTTATGGGCATATAGAACAACTTATAAAACTCCTATAAGAATGTCCCCGTATAGACTGATTTTTGGAAAGATATGCCACTTGCCAGAAAAATTAGAACATAAAGCATATTGGGCTATTAAGGAATTTAATTTCAATTTAAGGGATGCTAGTGAGAAAAGATTGTTGCAACTAAATGAACTTGAAGAGATCAATAATGAAGGATATGATAATGCTAAAATCTATAAAAGAAAATGAAGATCTGGCATGTTCAGAAGATATTAAGAAAGAAATTTGAAGCTGGACAAGAAGTGTTGTTATATAATACAAGATTGAGATTTTTTCTGGGAAAACTAAAGTCGAGGTGGTTAGGACCATTCATTGTTATTAAAGTCTGTCATTATGGAGTTGTTGATATTGAAGATCCTAAAACTGAAAATATATTTAAAGTTAATGGGCACAGATTAAAACCTTATTATGAGGGGCAAATACCACATTTTAAAAAGGTTTTAATGTTGAGTCATTTCGAGTAAAAATTGGAAACATCGGGCTACCCATAGTTATGTTTGTTATTTTACTTTATTTTAGTTGTTATTATTGATAATATTAGGATATAATATTTCTTTGGAGTCGTATTCACTCTTTTATGTTATAAATGAAGTTAATTATTGGATTTAATGAATTATTTGTAATTTATTCAGATGAAAAGTGAATCGGTGAGCAAACATGCTTTGGGATCTGACGACGCTGAGAAGGGTGTCGATGGTGCCATCTTAGAGAGACTCGTCGACAACGGAGCCCAATTGTGGCGCCGACGGCGCCACAGTTACGAGGATGAGATTTTTCAATCAGAAGTTTGGTTTATGGCAGTTATTTGTGGGTTTCTTCCTTAAATAACTCCCTAAACTCATTTTTAAAGCTATTTTGGACAGAAAAAAGTCAAGAAATTCACAATTTGACAAATTCCATGTCTTCCAATTCCAAAAAAATTCAAGATTTAGAATTTTTTATAGAGGAAAGTTCATCAGTTTCGAGGCTCAAAAACATTATGATAATGTTCTTGTGAAGAAGAGGCTTCGTGAATCGAGGATTGAGTAATCCAAGTACTCTAGTGGAAGAGACGATTGTACAAAGGCGTTGGGAAGTACTATGTTACACTACTACTGCGGTAATTGTTTCTGTGGTGAAAGAATTTTATGCTAATCTTCATGGAATCAAGCAAGGAGTCGTCTATGTTCGAGGTAGGTGGGTACCATTTACGCCTTCTAGGTTAAATGATTTATTCATGATTGAAAGTTTTCCCATTTGCCACTACACAAATTTCATCCCCACAGGAGATATGATGAATGAAGTCTATCTATACTTGACTGATGAAAGTGATAATTAGGAGACAAGAGAAGAAGTGCATGTAAGTTTTTCTTCTACAATCTTGAATCCTGTGTCAAAGCAATCACAATTCTTTATTTTTGCAAAGTTACTCTCTACCATGAAAATCAGTAAAGTTACAAAGGAGAGTGTCATTCTGAACTATTGCATTCAAATGGGAAAATTTAATGATGTGGATTCTATAATTGTGAAATCTATTTTGGGCTTGATTGTGCATTGATCTAATTATGGGTTGGGACATCCTTCTATCATATTCCTACTTTGTAGTCAGTCACAAGTACTTTATGAACATTGAGAGAAAGTGTTTTTGCTTTGGAATCCTATGGACCCATCTGGTTATTATAACTACATTAGGAATGGGGAGGAAAATGATATGAGCATTATTTTGGATCAACCATCTCAGAGTTCAACACCTTTACGGCCCTGCATTCCTGATAGTTCACAATTTATTCTAAAAAGGATCAAGAAATTGCAGAAAAAAGTTCAGAATATTATGAATGCAATTAATAATATTTCTGAATTATTTGATCATCTTGATTTGAGGATGAAGGAGCATTTTGATTGCACTATACATATTGAAGAAGGTATGATACATATGTTTAAGAATAATGATTGGATCAAAGAAGATTCGATCGATGAATTTCCGTACCAACCTTTTTACAACCTTTATGTGTATCACCAAATCATGGGAGAAATTCGAGGAGAAGTTAATACTGGTGATGACGAGGAGTAGTGACTCTGAAGACTGGATTTCTAGAAATTGAAGTTATATATTTTTATGTGTGATTGTTATGTATTTGCTTTAAATTTATGATGCTTTATGCTTTGATTGAGTGTTTGTTGTTTAATTTTCAACGTTAGGGTTTTGTGGTTTGATTTCGACACTGAAATTTTATGTTGTGTTGCTTACAACACTTGTTTTGGTATCGATTGGAATATTTTCTTGTAAGTGTTGGATTTCATATATAATTGTAAAGTTTTGTGTTGTTTGAGAAAATTATTGTTAGTAGACCACTTAATGATGAAAATTAATGCTTAATAATGCTAATTAAATGATGGTGTGAGGATGAATTGGCTGAATTTGCAAAAATTTAAAAATTTTGAAAATCTGCTTTGGGCACCGACGACGCCCGAAGGCCGAAACTCCATGTTTTCTTAAAAATTTGTGAAATATTTTCAAGTAAAACCATTTTAACCCCTTTTAGTTGTCTTCTACCTCTAGCTTAAGCCGAAAACTTCCTATAGGGATTGATTATACTCGAATTTGAGGCGATTTGAAGAGGTAAAGGACTTGGATTTCATTGTCCATTGGTAAGAGCTTTACTTTGCACTTGAAAATTTTGATATTCACCATAGATTACTCCTACATTTTGGAGATCCTAAATTTTGAAGTTTTTGGATAAAACTTTGAGTGAATCCATGGTGGAAAGTTCTTACTTATTAGAATGATCATTGGAGTCTACCACATTGTTAACTTTGAATTTATTTGAGTTTATTTGCACTTTTATAGATTTTTCCATGGCTCCAAGAATGAGTAAGGGGAAGAGTAAGTTAGATTTTGATGAAAAGAGATTTGTGAATATAAAGGCTCAATTTCACTACAATACCTTACTTAGAACAAAGAAAATTGTTCAGGATTGGGCTTTCCAAAGTCCAGAAGAAGTCGTTGAGAAGGTGATTGTTGATTGGCATTGGAAAAATTTTTTCTACTTTACCGCCGAGGCTATTGTTGGCATAGTGCAAGAGTTTTATGCTGATCGAAGGGAAACATCAGTGGATCATGTTTTTGTACGTGGAAAAATGGTAGATTTTACCCTGAATCAAATTAATGATTTCTACCAGTTAAGGGTTTCATTCTGTAAGTACACCAAGTTTAGTGCTACTGATGCTTCTTTAGATGAAGTTATTGCTTATCTGACTGACGAAAAAGGAGTTTGGAAGATGAAGCCCAATCAAAAGGTAAATTTTTCTGCTTTAAAGTTAAATGTTCCATCTAAAGTCTGACACTATTTCATTTCTGGAAGATTATTACCTATTATCACAATAGCGAAGTGACTAGGGATAGAGATATTTTAAATTTTTGTATTCAATAAATGAAATTGATTAACATTGGCTCTGTCATTTTTTGAAATGTCCGTGATATTGTTACAGGTGAGACTACTAGTGTTTTAGGGCTTCCTGTCCTGATTTTCACTCTATGTGAACAATCAGGAGTTCACTTTGGAAGGGATCAAGAAAAGGTTGCGACTCTAAAGCCTATTGGAAGGGCTAATATTAGGACTTATGAATCTCATGTTGAATGGATATCTGGGATTAGTAGTCATGATATTCCATCTACTTCTGGTACTCCTACTCTCCATGGCATTATGGAACAACTTATGATCCAACAGGGAGATATTTAACAATTCAAAATAAAATCAAAGGTTTGGAGGCTAGAAATTCATATAATGATGATTTTATGGTGAGAAAAATGGAATATGATGCTGCTTATAATGAAGCTATGGCCAGATTCATAAGGGGTGATCCTACTGTGGAATTTCCTACTTGCCCCATTTTCACTCTATATTAGCAGCAAGACCTAGATATGGATAAAGAAGAAGAAGAAGAGGAGAGTGATGATTATTAATAGTGGTTTACTGTTATATTGTTTTGTTTTGTTGTATTGTTTGTTGTTGAACTTGTAATTTGTTTTATGTTGAATTGCTTAGTGAGACTCTGTGGTTTGTATGGATGTGTTTACTTTCAGACTGTTTGTTTAAATTTGGATTTTGAACTGTTTTATGTTTTCATGTTACAGTTAAATGTTTAGTTTAAGTTTTAAATGTCGTGTTTATTAGACTTTCTATATTTCTTTATACCTGTTATTGTGAATGCTTAAGCAATATATGCATAGTTTGAAGAGAAAAGAAATGAAAGACCCAGTACACAAAGGATAGTACTTTTTGTTCTTTCTTCCTACTTTTATATTTCTAAAGTGTTATACATTGAAAAATTTAAATTGGGGGGGGGGGGAAGAAAGACTAAAATTTATTTTTCCTCAAATGAACTATTATTTTTAAAACTATTTTAAACATGATTTGTGGTAAGAATTTAACTTTAGAAAGTTATACTTTTTAGTTTATTCAAATATTATAGTAGAATTGAAAATTAAGTTTTAATAATGAAAGTTAATTTTAGGGTTAAGATATTTTAGTATCAGAATATAAGACTATAATTTACTATTTAAAGTAAAGGAAATGGTATTTTTGAAATGTTAAGAATCATAGGATTACATGTAAAACAAAAAGATTGAAACTTTATGAAGTAATGTCCATTCTGATATTTATGTATAAAGAAATAAATGTAGTGAGTTTTAACTTTAGGAAGAGGATGGTGAAGTTCAAAATCATTTAAGACTATCCAGATATAGTAATCCTTACATAAAAAAAAGAGAAAGAAAAGAAAAGAAAGGATTGAAAAACAATCCATATATATGAAAGGAAGAAGAAAAAGAGAAAATGTAAAGAAAAGAAAAATATGTGAGGAGAAGCTTGAGGAGATGCCTAATCAAAATTGGCTTCACTTGAATTAATCTGAAGGAAAGAACTTAACCACATTTCTAGATTTATATTGATGTGTTAGTGTCTTTATTAATAGAGTCTTCATGAGAGTACTTTTTTATATGATTTTTCTAAGTGTTCTTAATATGATAAATTTAACTCATTTTTGAAATGAATAAAAGACTAGAACTCTTAAACTTGATCACTAAATACTCTTACATATAGTTTGAACCAAGTTATTAAGACTGATTTAAAAATTCTTGCTATTATATTTATGAATAAAAGTTGTAAAAATTATAAGGATAAATTCAATACCATGATTCATAATTATTATGTAGTAAAAGAGTTACTTGAAGACAATTAACAGTTAAGTTTGGGGGATTTTGATGCACCAAAAATATGTTAGACTTTTCACCTATATTTTATGCACATTTTTTGTGATATTTCACTTTAAAGAAGGGTATTTTTCATGTTTTGTTGCATGCATGTTGATTTTTGCATTTGGAAAAAAATAAAGCAAAAGGGCCAAAATTTAGAGTCAAATGAGGCGATTTTTGGAAAATTGGCCCTTGACGCCGACGGCTCCAAGCAGGGAGTCAAAAGTGACCTCATCTAGAAAGCAGAAGTCTAGAAATGTAGTCCGGTGCCGATGGTGCCAGGATGGGCGCCAATGGCACCTTTTGACAAAGCCAGTGCTCCGATGGGGAAGTTTGGTGCCGACGGTGCCTCAGAAGGTTACACGCGAATTTTTCATTGATTCGATGTATTTGGATGACTTTTGGAGGTTTTCTCAAGGCATCTCTTGGAAAATTCATCCCTGCACTATATTAGACTGTCCTAAATGCTAGAAAGGTGGTTGGTGGTGCAGGACAGAAATGTGCTTTAGGTGTGTGTGAGGAAAAAATCACTGTAAGTGTAAAAGGGTTTTCTCCAGAGTTATAGGAGAGGGAGGAAAGTGAGAGATTTCATCTTCCTCACTTTTCTAAGAGATAATTGAGTGTTATTGTAAAGAGAGAAAGAGATTCAAAGGAACTTCAAGAGATTTTCTTTGGGTAAGAGTTTCAGATAAGTTGTGTTTGTTTATCGTTGTTTGTATGAACTTACTTTTATAAATAAAAACCATGTTTTCTCATATCTTCCTCATGAATTCTAAGTGACTTATTTGTCTTTCTCCTTGCAATGAGCTATGTTGAAATGAAGAGATAGATTGGATATGTTATTAAATGTTAAATACTTGTGATGGTTTTACACTCAGTTTCCATTTACTTTTCGATTTAGCTAATTGAAATATTAAAATTTGTTGTGAAACATAAGATCCGAAAGGGCTATGAGTTCTACAACAAAGTGAGAATCACATTCAATTCTATGGATGAGAATGTAGTCCATAGGGTTGAGTGTAAATAAATAGGAAAATATACTTTGTTGGCCATAGAATTGAAGATTTTAAGGGTGACAGACTAAAATCCTTAATTCGGTCCTAGTGTTTGGAAATTAAAGAAATAGTTAGCCCTCAGGCGAGGGGGAAGTGAGAGCTCTGGAGTGGGAGCCAGTATTTTCTCAGCCTAACCATGGATTTTGGGACCAAACATAAGATTAGCCAATGTTCATTATGCACTCGAAAGAGGGTAAAGAATAGGAATGCCCCTATTTTGCACAATACTATTTCTAACAATCTAAATATTTCACTAACCATAAATTGCAAGGGAAGGATAATTTCTCAAATTTGAACCTTTTATTATAAAGTAGTTATGCTTTGTTTAGAATTAGTAAATTTATGAAGTTTATAAAGTATTTTGGTAAACTTATTTCTATTAGCATAATTAAACATTATCAACTTGTGCTTTTTCACTAGTAAGTTTTATACATTTGAACATTGTGATTTAGTGCTACTATCATAAATTTACACTTTCCACGTGGGACTGATAACTAGGACTCCATTAAAGTCCTGTATTACTTGTGTAATACATATGTTTGTATTTGTAGTCTGGTGTTTATAAGAAAATATATTTAAATACAAAAATACCGCATCAACCTCTTAAAATTTTCTAAGGACAAAAAATATGTTTTAGTTGGTTAAATTAATTAACATTAGAAATTCTAATTTTTTTTAAAAAATAATTATTAAAAAAGAAATAAAACTCAGAAAAATATAAATTCTTCTTTGATATTTTAATTGACCCATGAGTAGGGTAACAACTAAGTTTCAAATTCTTTTGGATTAAATTGAAGAAGTAATGAAGAAAGGAACCGTAGGGGTAAAAAGGTAATTATGGAATTTTGAACTCTAATTAAGATTTAGGTCAAATCAGAGGTTAAATGAGTAATATTGATCAAAATTAACTCTCTAAGATGATTGAGACAAAGGGATAAGGGTTGAAACCAATTCATGTCAATTTCTACAAAAGATAACTTTGTAATTTTCCAAATTGTTGTAGTTTGGAAGTTAATTAAGTATGGAAGATTCTAATGCGAGGGACTTAAGCTAGGAAGATAATAATTCACTAATTGTAAGCTCCAAGCTAATGATGGAATGATAATTTAATATTGCAATGAGAATTGAACAATCTTTATTTAACTTTTTCAAAATTACAAATCTACTCTTAAGATATCTAAGGGCTTAGTAGTGAACTAGTTTTGATATATAATCATTTAATGATCTTTATAAAAGAAAATAAAATCAATTGTAAACATCTTTAAAAAACTAAAAACTCAAATTAAATTAAAGAAGGAGTATGAAATTCCTTAACGGTTAAGCTTACCCCTAAGGGTACCTACTTACATAATTCTTAAACATAATTGAGTTTCCCTTCTCATGCATTAATTAAAGTACTAAAGTTCAATGAACATACGTTAAAACATCATAATTAAGATTCAATTTAGTCATGGTTGATTAATTCAATGATGTAATGAGTTCAAATGAACTGGAAATGACCCGAAGGATTCTAAAGTAGTTTAGGGTTAGGCCCCAAACACCTTTGCAAGATTTTGGGTATTTTAGAATTTATTTGAACTTATTATAATTTGATAAAAAAAATCATCCCCAAAACTTATAGGAATTCACCAAGATATGATTAGGGACCTGTTAATTCACCAACTCCATTAAAATTCCCTACACTACTTATCCTACATTAATAACCCAATGCTAAAGGGTTTGGGTATTGGATAAGGTATCCAAATCCTTGTGAGAAACTAAGGGTATTTGTCAATGCCACATATAGATCAGTAGGCTTGTGTATGTCTGAGGTCTAGGTGGTGAGGGCAATGACAATAATGCTAATGTGTTCTAAGCCAGGGATACTAAGTGGGATTTAGAATAGTATCTCCTGCCTAAGCAATTTTTCGAGAGAGAGGATAAAAACGATGATATTATTCCCCAACACTTAGTAAGATTGTTAAACTTAGCTCTCTTAGGCTGCTGGTAGTTCTGGTCTAACCAAAGTAATTAACTTGTGGATTACCTAATTTCCTAAAATATATTCCAATATAATAGAAAAATAAAAAATAATCTTTTCTCATAACAAAAAATACTTTTGGTTGCTAAGTAAATTATGCATGAATGAAAAACTAAGGAACTCTTTGAAATCTTATAAATGTCCACCTGTTAATTGCCCTGATTAAGATTAGAAACTGACCTCTGGTAGTTGTTCGGTTGGTAGTTCTTACTAGGGTTGGAATTATAAAGCACAGAGCCCAGCTCTGAGCCCCCACCTTTACCATAAACTTACACTTTGCCCCCGTCTTCTATATGTGATAGCGGGTTTTGATTTTTTTAGATTCGTGTTCTTCTTAAGATCTATTTGATTTTTCACGTATTGAATTTTCTTATGATGATTTTCTTGAGTTTTATAAAATTGCATAATTTTTTTGCACTTTATTATATTATGCCCATTGTACTAACCCTTTGTGCAGCAGTAGCAGAGGCTCAGGTATGCAAGTTTATTTTAAATTTACTGCATTTCTTTTACCGTTTCTACAGTTCCTTTACATTTGAGATCTACTGGACCTAGAGAAAAGTAGCCCAGTTACCTAGGATGGATCAATATAACACATGAACACATACCCTTTAATAAGATTAATTGGATTAGCAATGATAAAAAACTATAACATAAGACATAAAACCATATACCCTGGAGCTGTTACAACATGGATCTTTGAGTCACTGTCAGCAAGGAGCTCAGAGCAAACTTCATTGGAAACTCGTCAAGGAGGCAAATGAAGAACAAATTAAAGAGAGCAAACAATATCTACAACAATAATACTTTTCTTAGTGATTAAACAACCCAACCCATAGGGCTTCGAGGTGGTCTACCTAGTGCGACATAAATCCTCACTTTACCCTTAGGCTTTTGCATAACCATATTGTGCAATATAAGCTCCAACTCTTTTAGGAACATGAGGTCGTCGTCTGATATAACACAAATCCTCCTATCTTCCAGGTTTTTTTATGGACGAATATCATGCAGATTTAAGTCCTAAATAAAAAAACCGGCAGATTGAATTATTAAAATAATTTCATTTCCATCTTGTAAAGCTCAACGATAGGAAGTTTGTGAAGTCATCAAGATTTTCCTCGAGATCTATGATGTCCCCTACTTTTCACTCCTTTGGAATCCGATAATAATTTCTCCTATTTGAACCATTCCCTGTTGAATTTCTCGTGTCCAGCCTTGCAAACTTGATCCTTGAATATCTTGAAAATGATACCTCTGATCATTATCGAGAGTTTTCTTAAGTTACTTGGTCATTTAAGATGTAATTAACTATAGGGGCTTGCCTCTATAGGGAACTAAAGAAGCCAGGAAAAAAAAACCTACTTAATCTTCAATATTAAGTAGGGGAACCTGTTAGACACACAAAAGGTTCACAGACCAAGCAGCCATCATAAATTACGTAGTTTATATAATCGAGCCCACCTTCATGTAGTATTCCTATCTTTTGGGGTAGCGTGTTACTTGTGGTATTAGGCTCAATTACATAAACTATTAAGAATATGAGATCTATTTAGTCTAATTTTTCCAAAATTAATAACCAATTTTAAAATTAAGAAAATTATATCTATATATATTAAATTACTTTTCAAAAGCAACTGACAGATTCCAATTGGCGACTGAAAAACTTCATCTTCAAAGAAAAAGATAAGAAATATTCAAGTTATTTTTATTACTTTGAACAAAAATATAATGTCAATTTCATACTCTGATAAGGAGAGATCTCAGGGCTATCCTCATTAGGAGTCTTCCTTTTAACTTTTAAATAAATATATTTGGAAATATGATTATTTTCCAATTTTAAACAAATGAAAGTGGGTTAGAAAGACTATTCTTGATGTTTTTTTGTCTTCTCTTCCATTAAGAAGGTGGCAGTGGTGATACTAGAAGCAATTTTGCCTCTTCTTGATCTTATTTCAGACCCAACCTAGTTTGATCTTGAGGTGGAGATTCTGGTAGATCCTAAAGGTTATGCTTCTTTTGATTTATCTAATTTACTAGAGAGCTTTAATAATGATGATCACCTCATTAAGTAGGAATCATCTGATGATGAGTATACCACTCATCCTATTATGCAAGTGACCACCATGACTAGTAGACTTATTGATGATCACTCTTCTTAGAAACTCAATTGGTTTGAGCTCCTTGGGTCCAATAAGGCTCAAAAGCTAAAGGATGAATATATTGCTCAGCTTTAGATGCAAATATTCTCGTTGATAACCAACTTGAATGTCCTTTTTGATAATGACATTACAAACATACATAGTAGGATGAGGTGATCTCGCTTACCATGTAGTATGATGTTCACCTGACTATACTTATTATTCCTCATGTAGCTCTCAAAACTATCCAAACACATGTATCTATGATATATTGCTTAGCCTCCGCTCTTTATGTGTAGAGTTTATTTATAGTCTTTGGTAGATGTAAATATCAAGGATGTCTTGGCTACTCATAATGTGAAACATTTATAAGAAAAAAGAGGCCATATCATGAGGAATATGAGAGTATCCCCTATCCTAAGAAATTTTTTCTCCCTCAATTTAAATAATCTAATTATTCTGAGAATCTGTAATAGTAAATCTCTCAAAGATAGAGCATTATACTACAATATTAAAAATAATGGTGCCATGCTCCTTTGATTATTCATCACCACCTTGGCTAGATTTAATTTTGAATAGTTAGCCAAATTACCTAATAATGGATTCATGACAAGTGCCGAGCTATAAGATGACCTTATGAAGAGATTCATAATTTCAAAACACCAAATCACCATGAGTTACATAATGCAAGCATAACATAAGCAAGTAATCCTTATTGGATTCCATGCTTCATTAGAGAAGTGTAAGCATGAAGTGCAAGCCATAGCTTCAAAAGCAACATGCCATACTCTCATAATGGGTAGGATTTAAGCCCCCATCTATTTGATTTTGAGGAATTCTTTTGTTAAAAACTTTTAAAAATTAATAAATTAAAGTAGCTAGATTGCATGATAGTGCAAGCTCTTTCGTTTTATTGGAAGGCACTTATAAAGTTCAACAAAAGAAAATCATTAGTGTTAGCTTTCCAAAAAATGTGGAAGAGAGCTTATCTTTGAATTCATTTGATACTAAGATTAAAAGTCCTATAATGTTTATAGAGCTAGCTCACTTTTTATTTATAAAGAGAAATACCACTCTCTTGAAGTAAGAATATTATTTTGAAAGATATTGTGTTACAAAAATATTTCAAATTTTACTTATGCTAAGAATATAGCTACATCATTCAAAAAGGCCTGAGGGGTGTAGAGGTCCAATAGACCCCTATTTTCCATACCATCATTACTTGAGACAGGCCATGGAAGATTGTTATCCCTTCAAGTACTGACTTAAAGCATTCTATAGAGTTGGAGAGATTAAAATACGTGAGTATTTCTTGGGCAACAGGGTCAGTTAAGGTCATCTCAGATTCTCCCTTTGATCCATTGGCCTATGTCTGCGTCTAACCATCCAAGTTAGTTAGGGGTCCCAAAATTTCATTAATCAACCAGTACTCTTCCAAGGTGAGTACAAAAATATTTCACTGCTTTGCTAGTACTTTCTCTCCCGGAAGCCATGTAGTAAAACACATAACTACCTTCTTCTTTAAGGAAAAGTACAACAATCAAAAGTAATATTCTCACTCTGAGGATAAGTACCACTCCATCACAATACAATAAAAAAATTATAAGGATTATCTCTAACAAAGAGTCACCTATTTTTATGTTCACAATCCTTACTCAGATTAAAGTGATAAATAAAAATAATTTTAATGTTATGTAACTTCAATTAAAAACTATTTTAAATCATTGCATGAATATATGAGCATTAAATATGATAAAGCAAAAAACAGTAATCCAATCTAAAACTCAAGCTCAGTTTACAACACAATATTAAGCCAAATCAAGTTAAGTTGAAAGAAATATCTTAATGAGCAAAAAAAATTCTTCTTTTCCTAGGAAAAATGATGAAGCTTTGAAGAACTTATGTATGAAGGAGTTGGAGTGATTAGATCTCTCAAAACTTTCTTCTTGAATAAAGGCTTTGCAAGTGTTGTAGTAATTGAGAAGAGGACAGTAAAGATTTTCAAGTGACGGAGTAAGGGAGCATGAGAATTTCAGACCAGCAAGGATGACACAAGAGAATTTTAGCAAAGCCATTGTAATCAGTAAGTTAGATATTTTGTTTAATAATAAAATCTCATACATGAAGAGAATTGAGGAGAAAATAATTTATAAAAGTTTTTTAGCTTGAGTCCAAAAAAATAAATAACTCAAATATTTAACCATCAATAATCTGAGTGGTTGACCTTATGTGAGGATTTTATTTCGTACCCAAAATTCATATTTAAATTTAAATTAATTGGAAGGATCTATGGAAGGAAAATATTGGAACTTTTAGAGGGAATCTAAAATAGAAGAAACTAATTAATTAAACCACATGCTTTTATTTAATTGGTTTTAATTAATTAAACAAAATCAAGCATAAAGAGTGGCATCCAAAAGCTTCCAAATTGATTTACTTAATTTGATTAAGGAGGAGACTAGCCAAGGGCTTCCATCAACTTGATTAACTGAATTAATGTCATCACTTAACTTAATTTAAAGAGGTGGTTATGTATTTATTTCACAAAAAAAGTTTTAATTTATTTGATTAAATTTATTAGAATAATTTAAATCATGATAAATACTTTGACTAATTTAATCTCATTAATTTTATTAAGTTATAATTTTAAATAAAAAATACTTGAATTTTAAAATCCAAAATAGAATATATTTCTATAAACTTTCCCAAAGATAACTTTAGATAATTTTTATTCATTTTCAAGAAGAAAATTTTAAAATAAAAAAATTTCGACAAGAAACATCCAATGCACGAGTTAAATAAGTTATTAAAATAAAATAAAGTTGAAATATCCAAGAAAAGTTTTAACATGACAGAATCTAATTAAAATTTTCTTTTTTTTATTTAAGAGAAATAGTGTATTATTAGGATACTCTCAAAAATAATTCATCTAAAATTAATTTTGAATTATTCCATTAATTAAAAAATAGTCTTGAAATCAAATAAAGTGAATATATTAATTAAAACTAGGCCATATGATGAATAATATGATAAAATTATTCATAGAATAATTTAAGAGAGAGAATATGAATAATAAGATTAATACAGAAGAATAATCTATATAATTTGATAAATTTATATTTAAATAATGAGCTATTTATCTTGACATGGATAATGTGATATAAATGAAACTAAATGAAGTTAGTTTTAAGTCTAACTAGGTAATTTATGAGTTAATGCATGTGATAAATTTAAGTATCTAACGTTATAATTATTTAATTTTAGGGATTAAAGATGCATTTTGTTTTGTAAATATATGAAGTAAATTATGCAAAATGATATGTGATGAGTTTTAGTTATGATAAATTATTTATTTATCATTTTAAAAAGAATAATACACTATTTATCATCAAAACTTCCCAGGAATTTCCAAAATACATCATTGAAATCTGCAAGCATGTCGCCAAAAGAAAGAAGCCAAAAATAAATCATGACAACCTGCAAAATGAATACTACTAGCATCCATTAATCCCATCAAAATAAGTGCCAAAACAACCACATGTAAAAAGCTCCAGAATACCAAAACAGACATAAACTGCCTAATAAACATATCTAGTCGAAGGTGTACAAGAGCCTCCAGACCAACAATTCCCAGATAAACCCAGAGCATAAAACCAGAAAAAAATTGAGAAATATGCAGCAGAACTTAAACTCTCAGATAAGGGGCATCTATATTGTCCCAGTTGGTGGCTCACGACCCACCAAAATAATGTCCCGATCAACACCATATTTTGCCAACCAATTTGCCGACCTATTGCCCTCATGATGAATGAAATGCCAATGCACAGAGAAGTTGTTAGCAAGGAAATTTATACGCCTAACATAATATGTTAAATCCCACGGGGCATCAGTAATTCCAGAAACGTTATTGAAAAGAATTATAGAATCGGTCTCAATAAAAATGCAAGGATATTAAAGATGAATAGCAATTAAAATTGCCCACAAAGTAGCTCTAGTCTTAGCCTCCAGAGGGCTATCAGTAAAACAAGAAAATGAGAAGTAGAATAAACATTCAGCTATCTCGTTCCTGAGTACTCCTCCGATTCCAGCCTTACCATGCTTCCAACTTCCGTCAATATTGAACTTGATAACCCCCCGAGGAGGAGGCTGCCATCTCACCAAAAGAGAGAGTTGCAAGGCCCTCCCCCCAGGATCCGGAGACAAATCCATATAGGCAAAATAGGGTATGTTGGTAAGGAAATTAGTACTTTTTAGAGCCCATCATGAACAACTAGTTGCAATAGGCTATAATATTAGAAAAAAACAGTTTGAGCAGATAATACTTTGCCATCGTGGTTAATATCATTACGAGCCATCCATATGAACCAACAAACAATATACTGATATATTTGAAAAAAAAATTTCCGCTTAAGATCAGGATTGCATAACCCACAAGAATTTATTAGATCCCTTGCAGGTGCAAAGGCAATGCCAAACCATTGCCCTCCTCTCCGCCATAAATTTAAAGAGAAGGGACATGAGAAAAAAAGATGTTCAACTGTTTCCTCTGCCTCATGACATAAATAGCAATGAGAAACAATTCTCGAATCTTTTAACTTAAGAATATTGTCTGACGGAATAGCTAAATGAAAGATCCTCCATGCCAAGAAGGACATAGAAGGGGTCAGTGCCCAACTCTACATCGTCTCTCCCCAATCAGTATTGGGAAAATGATGTTGCGTATAGTAAACTGATTTTGTGATGGACCCTTTAGTTGTCAATTTTAACATCAGAGTATTTGACATAAGAGGTTCAAAAGATATATAAGATATAAAATGTGCAGTCTCCTCCCCAACTAACATGGTAAGGAGAGAAACATTTCAATTGCCCTCCAACTAAGTATCGTTGACAAGCAAGTCATCAAAACCCTCCTCCTCCGGGAGCATAGGAAGTTGGAACCAAGAACCATGCCATAAAGAGACTTTTCCACAACCCAAATTCCAAAATAAAAGATTCTTAGCCCACTCCCTAGTTTGTAAGAGTATCTTCCACATCCGAGAGTCACCTGCCCACCAATTAACCAACGAAGGATTAAATGTTTGATAATATTTGCTATGCATGAAATCTGCCCATAGTGATCCACCTTTACGAAAATTAAACCAAAGCTTAAAGTGGTTAATATCAGCTAAATGGTGAAGTTATTTAAAACTAAACTGTCCCCAAAGGTCGGTTTGCATGCCTTTTTCCATGACATCCAACGTTTACCAGAATAACCACCCGCCCAGAGAAATTTGTTGAAACAATTTTAAAGTATCTTCTAGGTACTTTCTTTGATATGTAGGAATTGCAACGCATACAAAGGTAGGCTTTGCAGAATACTATTAAGAATGGTGATCCACCCCCCAAAGGATAGGAATTTTTTTTTCCAATCAAAGATCCTATTTTGACCTTCTCAACAACCTCGTCTAATAGAGTTTACTTTCTCCTACCCTTGAGGAGATTAATCCCTAGATATTTCAAAGGTAGAGAATTAAGAGAATACCCAGTGAAATTAGAAGCCCAATTGGCACTAACATGGCGGATCGTATTGCCATATGGAGGTGACATTTATTGACACTAAATTGGAGACCAGAAATGAATTGGAACTCTTGAAGAAGCCGATGGATATCATTAATAGCATTTTTACTTGCATTCAAAAAAAATGATAACATCGTCAGCTAGGATAAATGAGAGCCATTAATCTTAGATTTATGAGCACAATGCAACTTCAGTGTTCTATAAAAAAGATCATTAAGCAGACGAGAAAAGTAATCGAATACCAAAATAAATATAGTATGGGATATGGATCACCCTGCTTAATCCCACAGTCCACACTAAATAAACCGTAAGGCGTGTCATTAATAAGAATATTGTAGTTGTTGCAAGAAAGCCAAGTGTGAATGAGCTTCTGGAAATAAGGAGAAAACCTCTAGCCTCAAGAACATGGAGAACAAAATCCCAACTTAAAGAATCATAGGCTTTCCGGATATCCAGTTTAGTAACAAGATTGCTTCCTCTACATTTCTTGTCAATATCACAAATTAACTCTTGAGCTAACAAAATATTATCCATAATCCCACGAACTTGAATGAAAGTCGATTGACTAGGAACAATAAGACGAGAGAAATGGGACTGAATTCGCTTCACCAAGAGTTTACTGATCCCCGTAGAAATAACAGAAGTGAGAGCAATCGGTCAGGGAAGCGGTCTTATGATTGGATTTAGGAATGAGAACTAAAGTGGCAGTAGTGAAATAATTTTTGGGGGCTTCCCCCCTAAAGTAACGTTGGATCACTTCAACAACCTCTTTCCAGACGATGGTCCAACATTTAATGTAAAAATTAGCAGTAAAGCCATCCAGACCGAAGGCTTTATTAACATTGATTTCTTGAAACACTTGTAAAATCTCCTTGGCTGTGGGAATCCCATAAAGATCCAAATTCTCTGTATACTGCTTAATATCACCAAAAAGTTGAGTCTGCAACATTCCTATGGTCTTTTGAGCTTGATAAAGATTAGTAAAGAAAATAACCACACTATCCCTCAGCTCTTTTTCACCAATAATTAAACCCCATTGTCATTTTTAAAACACACAATAGTATTCTGAACTCTACATTGTTTAATACAAACATGAAAATATTTAGTATTTCTATCTCCTAGGGTAAAGTGTAGCTCATCCGCCTTTTGTTGAAGTAATACATCCTCCCAAAGGGAAGCCTCCAAAAGCTCCTTATGTGCCTCCTGCAATTGAGGAACAATACCCTCACTAGATTCATCAAGAGCTTGCAGAAGGTTCACTTTTGAGCCTTAATGACGCTAGCATGTACATCACCAAAAACCTCACAGTTCCACAATCTTAAAACATCAGCCACATTTTTATGGGGTCTCCATAAGATATACCAAGCACTGCCAACATCTCTATTTTTCCAGCTAGAAACCACGATTTTCATAAAATCATCATGTTTAGCCCAAACATTAAGGTAGTGAAAGTGATATCTGGCAGTTTTCCTGAAGCAATCAAAAGACAAAAGTAAAGGCTTATGATCAGGTCAAGAACTACAAAGATGTTGAACCTGAGAAAAACCATAAGAAGTAATCCACGATTGATTGGCAAAACATCTATCAAGCTGTTTGAAAATTTTCCCCCTCTATCCAAGTAAATTTATAGCTGAGAAAACCCAAGTTGGAGAGCCCAACATCCACAATAGCCTCCTGAAATTTACACATCAAAGAGGGATCGGTTTTCCGACCTCCCAGCCTTTCAGAGTTATGCAAAATCTATTGAAATATCCACCAATCATCCATTTTCTCATAGTCATCGTACCCATACCCCAAATTTTATTTGAAAGATCATATTTAGCAGAGAGAGAGGTACTAGAATACACAAATGTCAGCAAACCAAAAAAGTCATCCATAACAAAGTGTGCATGTACAAATTGATGGTCATCGACAATGATATCAAGAGAGACTTCTTTACGTCAGAATACCCAAATTTTATTAGAACAATTACAAAAGAAGGAGATTTGCTTGAGTTTACCTAAAATGCATGCTTCAGGGGATGAAACCAAAGGTTCCAAAATAGCAACATCCTTGTCATTAATTTGAGTCTACCAATGGAGTAAGGATCTGCAACTCCCCTGATATTCCAAATTAAGATATTAAACTTGAGAGGACAACTTACCCTTCCAAGAGGACCTAGTCCGGGTATGTCGACGGTCAGCATCAGAATAATATTGGAAAGCATCACTTGCTCGTTGCCTAGTTTAAGACTTGCCAAATTATTTTTCCCCCTTTTTTTTTCTTCCTCGATTTTTGAATCTGCCAATCCTCCTATATAAGGTGTGAAACCGCCTTTAAGTTATCGGGGGATGAATCAATGTCCCCAAATGGGCCAGTGGAAACACGATGATGGGGGTACAACTACATCACCCACATCTCCCCTTGATAACCTTTCTGAATGTAAAGTAGGTTGAGTAAGAGTACCCCGCAAGGCTGCAGGATCAAAGAGAATAATATCACTAGGTGGACACTGAGGAGGTGCTTCCGGAACACCCACATTCTCCAAAGTATTGACATCTCTGTAAAGAAAAGGTTCAGTAGGAACCTCATTGTTAACTTCAGTGCCCCTAGGAAGAACATCAAACTGTGTACTCCACTCAGGAATATGTTGGGGCTTGTTCACCTTTTGCAAGTTATTCTTCCTTAACTCCGGATGAAGATGGAAGCATCAGGTGCATGAACAAACCTCCTATAAAGTGAGCAATAAGAAGGATGTGGTTCTATAATGACTTATTGCCAGTACCCATTATGGGAAGAGCCAATTGACACATCCCTAGGATGCAAAAGAGTGACATCCATTTCAATGAGAATTCTAGCCATGGAAGTTCGGTTGACTTTAAAGGTGGCGGTGACAATCTTTAAAGGATTGTCGAACATGACTGTCAACGAAAATAAAATTTCTTGATGGAAACGATGAGGCATTAATCCAGGAAATCGAATCCATACCAAAATAACAGGAGGTTCAGCCTGTGGATTGAAATCAATAGACCATTTGAAATTTTCATAACCGAAACACCAAATCGTACAACTCATTTAGAAAATATCCGAGTATAGTCCTCTTTATTAGAGAGCTGAATAAGAAAATGTCACCTTAGTTTAATAGACTCCTTAGGTCTTTGGAATATTTGTAAATTTAATCTTAGTTACCACTAGAGTGTTTTATTGCAGATTAAAAGGATTAATTTGCTTGCTTCAGAACTTAATATCATTTGGAGTCATACTAAGAGAGAAGGCAACCAGGTGGCTGATTGGATCGCTAAGCTTGGGATGAACTTAAGGAACCCTGTGGTGTCTAATTTATTACCTGATTTCTTATACTCTTTTGTCTATCTAGATTGTTAGCTGTGTTTTTTGTCCTACGTTGGTTTGTCGCGTCGTGTTGAGTTGTAGATTTTTCCTTTTTTGGAAAAAGGACCATGTTTTTATTTTCTTTTTTGGGTTTTGTAGGGTGGGCGTATTTGGAACCCTTTTCTTAGTTGTGTATTTTATTTTTGGAGCAATAAAATTAGAGCCATAAGTGCTTTTTACTAAAAAAAAAAAGAAAATGTCACCCATCCAAAGTCCCAATTTTCCAATCACCAACCAAACCCAAAAGTTCAAACTCCTTGCGAAGCACTTTAAGTTTCGGATGGCCATACACAAACTTACCCACTAGAGCCAGGCAGAAGGAAGTAGCAAGAAGATTATTTTCGGCCTCAGTTAAGAAAAGAACCAACTTACCTCTCTTTCTACCTGGCTTTTTGATGAATGGAAACTCACCATCCCTACTGAGAGCCAAGGCTTTGTGAAACGCCTAAGGAAACAAGAGATTGCTCGATACCTTTTTTGCAATTCTGTCGGCCGCGACGCCGGCATACGACCACTCCATATCTAGACGGCCAGTCCCGACATCATGGGAGAGTCACGACAAACCCTGGCGGAGCCCTAGAGGAAGACATCATGTTTTTATATACATACATACATATACATGTGTGTGTGTGTGTGTGTGTGTGTGGGAGCAATCTCTAATGTTTAGGAGATTTTATTATGTGTGTGGGAACATATACTATTCCTAGGGTTCCAAATTCCTAATTTAGGAGATTTTATAATGTTTTAATTTTTTAATGTTATTAAGTATAATTTCTTAGGATCATATAAAAAATGTGCACACAAGTACACTTAATATAATATGAGGTTGACTAACTATTAAATAAATAATTAATCAATAATCTCATTATATTTCTTAGAGTTTATAAATTTTCTATTTGGATCTTTATCTAATTGAGTTTTAGGGATCATGAGATTTTATGCACATTTACAATCTTCAATGTCAATCCTTTTGATTAATTTTTTAATATTTTTTGTTTGACTTAAAAGTATATTATATTTTTTTTATCCACATTAAATTATAGAAAAGTAAGTAAATTCTACCATCATACTCATTTAAAATTCTTTACTCATGATGGAGACAAACTCATCACTTCTTGCTTTGTTAATTAAACCAAAAAGAATATCTTTCACATGTACTTGTAAATCAAACATATCATTATTGGTTATTGTTATGAATTAGTTTTTGTGTATGAAACTTTTTTTAAAGGATTTTTTTTAAAGAAATGAACTAAGCCTATAATACCAATCCTAGGGTTGTAGCCTAAGTCCATATAGTGCCTTTTAATTTTTATACATAATCTTCCTTCCTTGACTTTTCAAACTTAGACAGCTATTGAACATAAACATCTCCTTAATTATAACATTCAAGAAATCACTCTTAACATCCATTTTATATAACTAAAACCCTTTAAAAAATAAAATTTTTGATAATAATCAGATGTCTTCTAGTTGAGTTACAGGAGCAAATGTTTCTTCAAAGTCTATTTCTTCTATTTGGCTATATCCTTTTGCCACTAACCTAGATTTCTTTTTTCATAAAGTGCATTATTCAACTCCAAATTTTATTTCACTAGAAAAAAATTACATCAAAAGGCCAAAGGTGTCACTACACCCCACCACACTATAACTCACAAAAAAAAAAAAAAACTAGGAACACATGGCCAAAGTATAACTCACAAAATAAAACCCTCATTTACCGAAGAATATAAAAGGAATATCCAAGCAATCACCATGAAGCAGCCAAGAAAGTTCCTCCGAAATTTTGTTAGTAACAATAACTTTCTGTGAAACCAAACCAAGCCTAGCCACCCAATTCACACATTGATTCCCCTCACGATGGATAAGCGACCACCGAACCTAAAATAGACTCTGGAGCGCAAAGATATGCTTTATATACATGCTAATAAACCAAGGATATTCCTTGAGATACTTACAAATATTCCAGAGAACCAGCGGATCCATCTCAATAATGACACTATGCCAACCACAACAAATAAAAAATTTTAACTTAATTAAAATAGTATCCTCCTCAGCTATAAGAGGATTAGTAGCAAGAGAAGTGCAGAAAACTATCAAAAGCCTATAGTAAACTGATTTCGACACCTCCAACAATACCTGCTGAACTAGAATCCAAAAAATCCTACTTCTAACTACCATCTATATTAATTTTAATGATCCCATCACTTGATTTATGCCATATAATAGACATCTCCTGCTTCATAATAGTATTAAAAATCAGTACTTTGAATAGATGAAATAGATTCAACAATTCCTTGCTAATAAGAATTTGAACTTACCAAATCTAAGGATTTTACCAATATAACATTTAATTTAATTAAAACAAGTGAATGCTTGATATCATTCTTAACAGCCCAAAGAAACCAAGTAACAATAATCGACATAGCAGCATCAAATTTAGCACTCTTGCTGCTACAAAATTTAAACAAAGCACTAATAGAAGACACATAATTCCAGTTCAACCGAGAATTTAACAGTTTAAGAACCAAATTCCATACATTCTTGGTATGAGAGAACTTCCAAAACAGGTGCTCAATCCTCTTCCTACATTTTAGAAAGATAGCATCTAGAAACCAACTTGATTCCTTTAAACATTAAATACTATAAATAGGAATAATCTTGTGAAGAAGCCTCCAATAAAAGAAAGAACATAGTGGCTTCACTAATGAAATCCACCCAATGCAAATCTAGGCCACTAGAATAATGAAAAGATTTAGCAAAGGTGTAAGAAATAGTCCCCATAATATTCTTGAACTTGACCTAATCTCTACCATTATTAGTAGTAATTTTAGAACAAGACTAGCATCAGCATCATTAACCAACCCTTTTAATTTGGAAAGCTCCCATAAATGATCATTCCAAACAATCCTTTAAGTTAATCTGAAAAGAACCCCCATAAGAATCAGCCAAAATGCCCTCAACCATCCAATTATCATACCAAAAACTACAAAAATCATCACCAATACCCATTAGATAAATTTTTAGCATGTTTGGAAACTTTTAACATCTCCTTCCAAACATTAGATTCAACAGAATTGCTAGAAATAGCAACATATGTATATTATTACAATAATTATTCTTCATAAAACGAGCCCAAGGAGATAAACGACATCTGAAATTCACCCATCGTTTCATAAAATTGATTTTCATTGAACCATATAAAGATCTAAAGCCTAAACCACCATAATTAGTAGGTTTACACATTTTAGACCTCTCATCCAATAAATCTTATGAGCCTTACCAGCCCACAAAAATCTATTAAAAATATTTTTAACTTGATGCAAAGAGTATTAGGCATTTTCTTAAAACATAAAGTATACGAAGGAATACAAGTGAGCACACTTTTCAGTAAATTAACCTTACCACAAAAGGATAATAAAAGATTATCCCAAATAATCAATCTCTTATTAACTTTATCAATAATATTGTCAAAAAGATACTTCTTTCTCCTTACTTTTTCCATATTAAAGCCCAAATAATTAATAGGAAGCTCCCCCTTAATACAACCAGTATAATCCTGAATGCAATCCCTTTTCTGAACTTTAATCCACTTGGAACTATAAAAATGACATTTATTAGTATTAATAACTAAACTAGAAACATCTTGAAAATGCTTCAAACACTTTTAAAATATTTAGTTAGGTCACAACCTCTAAAAAGCTCCTAAATAGAATAAATAACATCCTGTTTAATGATATCCCAACAAGCTTTATAAAATTCAACAATAAAGCCATCAGGAGCAGCTGACATATTACTGTCCATACTATCTAAAGCTTGTTTAAATTCAACAACATCAGGAATAGTTGCAAGATTAATATTATTAGTATAAACATAACTATAAAAAAAAGGTTAGTATTAGTAAAATTAAGAACACTATTACCACTTTTGAAAAACTTAGAAAAGTACTCAATACTGTCAGCCTCAATGAGATTCTGATCTTCAATAAGAACACCATTACTTTTCCTGATTTTGAGTATACTATTATTCATTCTTCTTTTTTAATAAAGGCATGAAAATAAGCAGAATTCCTGTCAAAATCAACAATATTCTGCCCCATAGCTTTTTGTTTTAAGAAAACTTCTTCCATATTAATAGCTCTGGTGAGAGAATCCTAACAAGATAAAAGATCTTGATGAGGAATTATGTTATTACTAAATTCCTCCTCTAACCATTTCAAATTGTCATATGCAGAAAGAATATTAGTATGGAGATTTCCAAAAAACCTCCCAATTCCAACTCCTCAACTTAGCCTCCACCCTCTTATGTAAAAACCACAAATTAATACCAGCATTACCTTCATAACCAAAATTCTTGTTAGCCTTATTAAACATCAAAAAAAGTGTGTGAAGAATCCACAAATTTAAAAACCTGAACTAATAAACTTTATATGTTAAAACTATCTTTACCATAACGATTATAGGAGCATGATCAGAGCAATTAATAGCATGATGATTCATAGTGGAGGCAGAAAAAAATCCAACCAAGCAGTATTGACCACAAATCTATCAAACCTTTCAAAGGTCTTACCACGATACCAAATAAATGGATTACCAATATAACCAATATCAAATATTTGAACATCTAATAAAATTTCATTGAAATTAATCATAAGCTTGTGATTAGGATATCCACCACCTTTCTTCTTCTTAACAGAAAGAATAACATTAAAATCCTCACCAGCAATCCAAGAAACATTACAATTACCTTTAAGAGCAATCAATTTGCTCTAAAGCTCCAACCGAGCCTCATTAGTATATCCAACATAAATAACAGTAATAAAGAAAGAAATATTATCCATACTAATTTTTAAATGAATAAATTGAGCATGATTAATGACAATATCCACCTGAATAAAAACCTTCCAGAAGAACCAAAGCTTATTATTAATATCACTAAAAGAGCTAAAATTCTTGATGGATTTCATATAAAAGTCATTATTATGCATAACAACCATATGCTCCAAAAAAACCAAAAAAAAAAGGAAGCTTGTGGGCCTTAATAAAATTATTGAGACTATTAGAGGCTGTTGGCCTCACTTTTGTTAAGGTCTAGTCTTTCCTTCCTTAGGAGCCTAGGATCTAGCCATAGGACCTTTCTGTTAACTATCCTAAAGGACTAGTGATGGATCCTACCCTCATAGAAATTCTAAACTACTTTTTTACTTTCCTTGAAGTTTCATATGTACAGTTCTAACCTCTAGCATTTAGAAGGTTGGAGCCAAAGGGGAGTCCCCGTAGAACTGTTAGGCCTTAAGGTTAGCCCTGGGTGGCTCAAGAATGATCTCACTCACACACATACCTCAACCCATCACTGTCACACTCTCCTAAAACCCTAAATCTAATCTTGCTTAGCCTAGTTCCCTACTCTTTTGAAAACTCATGTGGGTTGTCCCCACGCCCTTAGCCATTGGTTAGGGTGGCTAGAACATACACATGCAGGATCCAAAATAGGTTCTCATTGGTTTTATGGAACCAAAAGGTAATATTATGATTAGAATCTTCAATGAACTTCAATTCTCTACCAAAACACCTAATTTTGATGTCCTACCCCCAAGCTTTTCCAAAATTCTAAAAATACTCGTGAAACCCTACTTTTCCCAAAATTTCCCAAATTGTCAATTCTTACCCAAAAATCATATCAATGCACTCCAAATCTTTCAAATTGACCAAGATACCCCATTTTCCTCAAAATTCTAAAAATAAACTCAAATTCTCAAAATGCCCCTTGATCCGACTCGCAATTATGTAGTGATTTAGCTTCCAAAAAAATGGCAAAAAACTTGACCCAATTTATATTTAGCGGCTAGTGTGCCAAATTAAATGTTATCAAATTTAGAAAATAGTTTACACACTAGGGATACTACGCAAGTATTCGTATCGTTTCATGTAATTTATGTTATCTTGTAAGACTATGATTATTGATCCCATAGAAAAGTGAGGTAATAAATCTACTAGGCTAATTCTAGTCTACTACTATCAGGCCTTAGTTTGTAATGTCGATTAAAGTGGTTTTTCTGACAACTACTTTTGAATGAAAATCTTAAATATAAAGATAACTTATATGTATAATTTGGTTTGGAGAATTTTGAGATTTTTAAAACTATCCTTCTCGTGTAATGACCTAGATAATGTGTATGAATGAAATACTTAGAACTTAATGTAGCCAGTGAAAATAAGGAGAATACCTATTCTTTATCATCTCTTGGTGCTAATAAGGAACATTGGCTAATCTAAAGTTTGTTTATATCTTTTGTATTAGTGCTGAGTAGATTAGGTCTCTCACTTCCAGATTACCCACTGTGCCCTCTCAATAGTAGACCCTTATGATGCAAACTCTAAACCTAATTGATAAAAGAATCTAGTCTGTCACCGTAGAAACATCAATTCTACACTCATAAAAACTTATCTCCATGTTTATTTATACTCCCCATCGGATGATTGCGATGACACTTTCCAAAGTGAAGTGTGGTGCTCACTAGTTGGTGAAATCATTGCTCTCCCGGGTCATTATGTTTTGCAATGGATTTTAACATTACAAATGGCCAGTTCGCAAAATAAATTAAGAACCGGTGAAAATATCATCACATTAATAATATAAGAGAACATCTAAACAAATCTAGATTCCTAAACATTCATCCAATTTATTGCAAAATAAAAGTAAAATGAAGATGATGGCATAAGCAGTAAAAGGACTGATATGATAAAATAATAATTTATGTACCAACAAGGAACATATGACTACCTACCCTCTTCTGAGTGTATAGGTACACTTAGTATTCTATTTATTTTATGTAACTATCTATCACCTAGAAGCATCTAATAGAAATAGATCATTAAATTATATTTCATTAAAAGTTGCATTGCCACCTATATTATTTTATTAGCCAACCGGTCAATGTGAATGCACTCAAGTTGTAAGATCATTGCATTCCCGAGTCTTAGTTTCACTTGCAAAAAATTTTAACATAAATTAATGCCACATAAGTTATTTCAATGAAGCAAAGGAGATATTACTCATGACATTAAAATAAAAATAATTCTATCATAAAGCACATTTTCCTACACATGCCACTACTTCATATTAAAAGAAAAGAGTAAATAAAATAACTTAAGAAGCATTGATAAAACATAACAGGAAACCTATTTTAAATAAAAGAAAATCCACTATAAATTTTTTACAATTAAAAGAAAATGAAGAACATAGTACTTAGTTTTTTCCCGTTGAAAGAAAGATGAAAAATTTATCCGACAAAGTCTCCTACAGATCCATGCGCCGCTCATACTTCTTTAATCATATCTCTCAAAATCACTCACCAATCTCTCCAGAAAATGGAGAAATCTACACCTCCATAAACTCACGCTAAACTCCTTCTAAAACACTTCTTAATTACTTCTCTAGACTCCCCTAATTACTTGTCATCAGAGGCACCAAGCCCCTCTTTTTGTAGAGAAGCCAAACACCTCCTTTTTACAAAAGACACACCCCTTAATTCCAAGAGAGACAAACTTTCACTCCAATAGACACATCTCTTCATTCAAATGTGTCTAGATCATTTAATATCATCTTTGGGCGTTCATAACCACACAGAAGCTTCCAGAACATCCTAGAATAGCCTGGAATCGCCCAAAAGCTATCCAAAAACTGTCTCAGGTGTTGTACTACCAGAATCGGTGCTATAGCATCTGTTTATAGTCATGATTGGTGCTATGGCGCCAGTCTGGGTGTTATAGCGCTACCCTGTGGTCATCACACCCGTTTTGGCTCCATTTCGCCTTGTTTCAGCTCATATTCACTCATAGTGTTATACCTACAAGATAGACATGAAAATAACTTTTCTTTAAAGTTTAATTTTTTGGAAAATATGAGATAAATATGAAGGATATTAGGCATATAAAGATATATCAAAATGCACCGGATCATAATTTTTTTCCTTGCTATTTGGCTCCAAATTGCACCGTTTTTGCTTCCTTTTCTCCAAAACTCCATTTCTTGTACCTAAAACAAAAAACATACAAAATAACTTCCTTTTAAATGTAATATAATAAAAAAATAATTATAAAATGATCATTAAATGTACATTAAAAATAGGCAATTTTAAGGTGGATCAATTCCCCCAAACTTAAACGTTAATTATCCTAAAGTAACACTACAACTTTAAAAATATGTTGATCTTTTCTAGTGGGTTTCTTTAAGATGACTTAAAATTTTATTTTAGAAATGTTATAATACAACATTGAAGTATTTACAAAAAATTAGTTGACATCCAAGGTATCAAAATCTTTAGTATTAAACTTAGGAATACTAATTTTTTATTTACTTCAAAAATAATCGAAGATTTTCCAAACTTTGGATTCTTAGAAAAATATTAATTTCAAAACTTATGACATAGAGAAAAGTAATTTTACTAATATTTTCTGAAATTAAGCTTAGGATTGATCCTAAGTTTTCTTCCTAAGAAAATTTCAAGTGAAATCAATTTTTAGTTAGGTCATATTCCTCAAGCTTCTCCTCCGTTTTTCATACTTTACTTCACTTTTCTTTTTCTTTTCTTTTCCTTTTTCTTTTTCTTTCAGGATCTTTTTAATCCCTACTTTTTTTCGGTGAGGAATAATATATATGGATTTCACTATCTCTTCTCTAAAGTTAAAAACTTATTTTCTATCCTTAAAATATAAAGTAGTAATAGAAAAAGAATTTTTTAATAGAGTATAAATTCCTCAAAAAGTATTATTCTAAAAATCCTTAATTTTTCAAAAATTAAAAATTTCCTATCATAGTAAAATCATTTCTTAAAAATTTCTACTAAACATATTAACTTTAGTTTCATTATTTTTACCAAAGTCCTTACTAAGTCTTTCTATTTCATTTCTATAATTAAAATTTTAGTAATCCAAAAATAACTTCACATAACAAAAAATTAAAATAAAATTTATTGTGTTTTATTTTAGGGAAAATAAAGTTTAACTTTGAATTTTATTTTTCTTCCTCCCTCCAAAATTGAATTTTTAAATATTGTGCAATTAGTTCCATAAAATGTAGTAGGAAGAAAAGTAAAAGCTGAATTTACTGGCAACTACATCATCCTATTGAATTCAAATACGTGCATGGTCAGGATAGAATAACTAGAAAAGAAAGTAAATCCAACCTAAGACATGCTTGTAATAATATTAAACTAAAAGGAAATATACTAACTTTGAAATTTATTTTTCTTCCTACCCTATACTTGATTTTTAACATGTATAGTTTCAGTACACAAAATATAAGTTGGAAGAAAAACTATTCAAAAATTCTATCTACCACAAATGTCTATCAAAGACATTTGTAAGTATTCATCAGGACAGAACAATTTGTAATAGAAACTAAATTTAAACTAAACATGTAAGAATAAAATTGAACTAAAGAAAGGTTTAACAAGCAGGACAGGTATCGACATAGGAATATATATTTAATTGTTCTCCAAATCTCTATATTGTTGTAACACAAACACAAATACAAACACACATGATAAATGAGATCAATTCTTTCTTTAACTCATCACACCTCACTACATTACTTTTGATTTCTAATGAAATCACTACACTAATAAATTGGGTACTTATAAATGATTTTATATAATATAATCCCATGGACACGATTATCCCTGATATATTGGCTCTCGAGCACCAATGCCACCTTATCCATTTAATTAAGCACCTCTAACAATTATAAGGATAGTGTAAGATCATCCACATATTACTCATAAAATATGTTAGCGACTCCTATCAAATGAAAAAAAAGTTACAGAAACGAAGTAACAAAATTGAGATTGAACTATCACTGTCCAAACTCAAGATATCTCTTATAAAACTCAAATCTAGTTGAGACATAAGTCATAGTGGACTCTTTAATCCAACTACTACAAGAGAACATAAACAAGTCTAGCCATAATAATAAGTTAAGGAGTCACCTCCTTCATGACATACACAAAAAATCAAATCAAACCTCAAACAATGCAAACATCCATCAACATAATCAAACTGATCAATCCACAATAAATGAAACACAATACAACACTAAAAATCATGACTCTCAAGCATTCTAAATCAAACCACATTGATAATTATGAGTTGCTGTCGGCATATTTTTAGATCATGTGTTTTAAAAAGGGGTCGCCTACAGAAGTTGTCGGTGAATTTTTTAGATTATAAATTTAATTTAAATATATATATAATTTAGAAAGTAGTATTTGATTTTAAAAATAGTTTTAAGTTAGAAAATTTTAAGATATAAAATCAAACCGATCTCACATCCCAAATAGTTTATATAAACGAGCACCGCATCACAAACCGTGTATCTATCCCAAAGAATAGACACACTGCTTGATGATGAGGCTCGGTTAAATAAACTAGAAGATTTGTGACATCCGTTTGGTCTGCGAACCAACTTTATAAGCCGACAAGTTCCCCTGCTTAACAAAAAGGAATTAAGCAGGGTTTATATTACCTGGGTTCTTAAAGTTCCCCATAAGGGCAAGCCCCTATAGTTAATTACATCTTAAATGACGAGAATCATTTAATAAAACTCTCGATAATGGTCAGTGGTTTTGCTCTCAAGAATTTCAAAGTTTAAAATTTTCAAAGGATTGAATTTTGGAATTTCAAATGGGGTTAGCTCGAATTTGGAACAGTTAATTTTAGGAGTCCAAAGGAAGAGATGTAGGAGAAGCTGAGGATCCAAGAAGAATCTTGGCAACTTCCCAAACTATCCTATTATTTGGCTTCAATTTAGGAATTTTATTTAATGACTCAATCTTGCCAATTTTAGTTAATTAGGACTTATATTCATATGGTATGATCATACAAATAGCCTTGAAGATGTGAGGGTTTATGTCGTACCGAACGACTACCTCGGATTCCTAAGACCAGTTAGGGCTTAATTTACATGACATGATCATGCAAATGCCTAACGAAGAGTTGAGGATTTATGTTGCACTAGGAAAACTACCTCAAAATCCTATGGCTTTGATATTTAATGCTAAGAAAGGTTTTGCTGAAGTAGACCTGAGTTTTGCTGATGACGATGGCCGTGCTGCCCCACTGTGCTCCAAGCTCCTTATTGTTGCAGAGGTTTTAGTTTTAGAAAATGATAATCAGGAGATGAGAAAAGTGTTTTGGTTTAGAAATCTTAAAGTCCAAATATTTTTAATATTTTAATTAAAACAAATGTTAAAGTTGTTTAAACAGAACCGATTAAGATCCCACAGCTCCGTCATCCCGACACCGTTATTTTCATCGAATTCACTTAGTCCAGATGAATTTGCTAAACTCAACTGAATGAGTTCCACACTTTCATTTAGACCGTGGGAAATCCCGTTAGCAACACGTGGGTTACATCATCCGAGGTATTCCCGATCATTCAATAAGACATTTTAATTTAGTTGCAATTGTAGTTTTGTTGTTCTGTTTGTGATTAAATTTTGAGTTGTTTTATATTTCGGAATGTTGTGGCGGTGAATTTTATCTTGTGGTGACTTTTACTTTAGTTTTGGGTTTCAGTTCGGGGACTACCCTAAAAGTTTTGGTTTTCATGCAACAATCTTGTTTAACATGCAAGAAAAGTAAAGTACAGTGCCTGTAAGTAATTTGCAATAAAGTAAATTGCAATAAAATAAAAGCGTACCTGGAAGGTCTTCCCGTCATCCCAAGCTACACTTAAAACATATATTAAGGCATTTAAATATTTATAACAAGTACCTAGGTAAAGCTAAGGGAAGGTTTTGGTTATCTACCAAAGTCCTAATCCTATTGCTAGTCATCTCCTATGACGTCTAGGTTCTTGTATTTTGTTTAAGGATGATTTTCTTCATCAAAAGAACAATTAAATTCAATTGTTCTTCTAAAACATCTCATCATATTAAGAAAGTGCTTAGGACGAGTCCTAAACATCTTTTCAATATTTTTGAGATTATTTTGAGTCCAAGTAAATTTAGTTGCACAGGTGAATTAATCATCCAGGAGTTTAGTTAAGCTTTGTCACTTGCTCAGTGAACTTGGGCATTTGATTACCTGATGAATGAAGTGACATCTAACTTAATACTCCATTTAAGAGTTATAATAATTAAAGCCTTTAGAACAAGTTGGTTTGTTGAGAATTTTAATCATTCTTAATTTGAAGTTTGAGTTAAAGTTTTAAAGTGATTTAGTTTAATTATGAGGTTTTAATTAATAATTTTAAGTTTGGAATAGTGTTCAAATTATTTTTTGTTTAAATCTTTATACTTCAAGTGATCTTAATATTTTAAATTTGTTTTACTTTTATTATTGAATGATGTCAATTTGATTGAATTTAACTTAATTTAATTTAATTTAATTTCAATATTTTAAATTTAATTTAATTTAATTGTTAAAATGTTAATTTAATTTTAATTTTAATTTTAATTTAATTTTTACTTAATTTAATTTAATTTAATTTAATTTAATTTAAATTTAATTTGATTTAATTGTTAAACCACTTAATATTTTGAGCTTTCCTTTAATTTAAGGGTTATTATTTTTTAATTAATTTTTAATTTTAATTTACTTAGTTTGGATCATCATTTAAATCTTAATTAAGAGTTAAATATTATTGAAGTGATTTATTTAGGGTTTTTTTTTATTAAAGAATTAATATCCTCTCAAGTTATATCTTTATTTTTAATAATTCAAATTTTTATTAATCTTCCAAATTTTAAATTTGTTTAAATAATTAAAGTTTCATTTTTTTTGGTTTATTAAAAGTGATTAATGGGTTCCTACCCTTTTAATTTCTCAAAGTTTCAATCATCCAAGAAAGATAAAATCAAATATTTTACCCTCCATTTTAATTAAACCTAAAATTTTAATAAAGGGGTTTAAATTCTTTAATTACCTTTATGCCCTTTTAGGCTTATTTATTTCATAACTCACTAAATTGAGTTCAAATGAACATGAATTTTTATTTCACTTCACTCATATGTCAATTAAGACATTAGAGGAGAAAATGTGATTTTTCTGAATTTAATTTATTTATATAATTATTTTTAATGAAAAATAGGGATTTTCAATGGAAATTCAACAACATGACCAAGGAAAGGTTTCTACCTTAAGAAAATTATGGGATATTCCTCATGACCAGAGGATCATTTGGACTAATTTTGGTAATTTTTTAAATTATATTTTATTTATTATAATTATTTTGAGTTTTGGAGTGTTAGTTAATTATAAAATAGAATTGAAGTTGAAAAATGGATTTTATATTTTTCATAAATCTCTCTGACCTCAAGGAGTTCAGAGAAACAAATTTTACAATTTTCTGATTTTTCTTTGATTTATTGGAATTAATTTTAGTGAAAAAGGTTAGAAAATACATTTTTTAATATTAAAAATTGTTTTAAGCATTTAAAATTAAATATCTTTACTTTGAGACTTGGGAAAAATATTTTGTTTGTCCTAAGTGATTAGGAGTCAAAATGTGACATTTTATGATTTTTAATATTTTTATGATTTTTATTATTTTTAATTATTAAAATATTAAATATATCATTAAAAATGAAAATATTTAGGAAATTCCAATTTTAATTTTTATAGACTCCTCTGATATCAGAGAGCCCACAAAACCAATTGGTGAATTTTTGAAATGTATTTTTGGAGTTATGAATTTTAAAATTTAATTTTGATCATGTGATTTAATTAATTCATTTAGTGGGGCTAATCATTTCCAATTGACTTCAAATTTTTATTCAAGGTTCTCTGTATCCTAAAGATCAATGGAGAATTGATTTCAAGTTATTTTGATTTGTGGTTAACCCTAATTAATTAAAGTTCAGTTTTGTGTAATTAGGCTAATTAGGATTATTCTTAATGAATTAACTCAAGATATAATTATCATAGGGTCCTCTGGTCCTAAGAAATTTCCCCAAATTTTTTTGGAATTTATTGAACAATATGCTAATTATTGAAATTAAAATACCAAAAATAGTGACATAAACTTGAAAAATACATAACTTCCCATAGGGATGGCTTCTAACATTGAAAAATTCAGGGATGTTCCCAAGATCAGAGGCTTCAAAAGCCCTATAGTCTCATGCCATGGTAAATTGTCTATGCAAATAAAGAATTAAAATACTGAAATGAGTAAATAATTACTTAAAAATAAAATACTCATCAAATTAACTTGATTTCTTTTCCACATTATTCTCCTCTATTCACTGAGTAAGAGGGTATTTTTAGTTTATTTTTATAATTTTTCTACACAAAGATATGGATTTTCTAAGTTCTGGGTATTTAAATAAATAAAAAAATCCATATTTTTCTACTTATCCACGCGGCGCCGACTCATCCTCGGGAGCTCCGAAAGCCCATGCATCGCGCTCCCATTCGACACTGCCATCTGACTCAGCGCTCGAGGGGCCCGCGGTTCATGTAACTTTCTCTGGTCCGGCGCAATCTGGACCGTCCACTCGATACACGCTCGATCGGACGGCGCCTGGTCATCGTCTACGACTGGTGTGCACCCGTG
The DNA here is from genome assembly GCA_022702705.1 of Papilionanthe hookeriana x Papilionanthe teres. Taxonomy (NCBI): domain Eukaryota; kingdom Viridiplantae; phylum Streptophyta; class Magnoliopsida; order Asparagales; family Orchidaceae; genus Papilionanthe; species Papilionanthe hookeriana x Papilionanthe teres. The sequence goes on along the minus strand of CM040427.1, from coordinate 82,203,645 downwards.
ACTGTTCACACTAAACCCTAAGAACTCCCTCATTTCTCAACAGATTTTCGTGTTCTTATGCTCTATGGATTCGTCTTGAAGAGATGAACACATCCATACATTTACTTGCTATGAAATTAAGTAAATCAAAATGGAGAATCACTGGAAGCTCAGGAGGAAGGAATGATCCATACCTTTGCTCTGAGAAGTGTAGCTTCAATCAGAGAGTTGTGTCACCTTCGATTGCACCTAAGGAAGCTCCAGATGAAGTCTCTGGCTCTGGGGAATTGTCTAGGTATGAAAGTGTCCACAGCCGATCTCAAAGCTTGGAGACTAGAGCAACTGGGTGGACTGGAGAGGGGGTTTTCACTAGGGAACTCCTTCTCTTGGTCCTGTACAGGTGTGGGTGAGTTTAATTTGGATTTGGTGGAGGTTTTAGAGATGTCCTGGTTCTAGGCTGAGGGGTTTAGGGCAGGAGAGCAGTGGGGATCAATTTCTCTAGGTGAGGAGAAGGTCCTGGAGCAATTTTGGCAGAGTTTTGTTTAGGTCTGGTTCATCACCTTCTTTGGCCAAGAGGTGGTGGGTTTAAATAGAGATGGCTGGAGGGCCTCCCAGGGGGGTTTGATGCTTGGGATCCGCTGCTCTATACAAGAGTGTTCAATTGGACTGGGACAACTCAGCAAGGAAGAATTGAAAAATTTGGCTCACATGGAGCTCTCGGCCATGGCATTTTCCGGCGACCCAAACGGCTGGCCGGCAGGGTTAGGTCACCATCTTGATCAGAAGGGTCAGGGGTTGGCAATGGTGCAGTCAATTAGCCATGGGCATGTGTAAAGCGTTTAGCTTTATGTGGTATGGGGAGAGGGGTGATTTTGGATCCAAATGGGTCAAGTCATGCAAATGGGTTGGGTTCACCTCTCCAAGCTCTGGTTTGGGCTGAGGGAGATCAGGTGAGTCAGCTAGCTTAGTAGGGTAAAGTCACCATCCAAGGTGATGTGACTAATTTTAGTTTAAAGTGTAGCATGGATGAGGTTAAAAATGCTTAATGAAGGTTTCAGAAAGAGCCCCCTCTTCTTGCCATTAATGGCTTGGTGAGGTGTCGAAGCTCTCATGGCTTCATATGGCTTGTAAATGGCTTCATTTGGCTTGCTCATGGCTTGCGAAAAGGTTGGTTTATTTTCATAGGAATGGGTTTTGGGATTTTTTATGAGTTTAAGGGAAATTCGCATGAGGCTTGATTTGGATTTATTTGATGATTGATTTAGAACTTAGGGATGATATCGATTAAATGCATGATGAGAAGAAATTGTCATGTGGGCTTTGGAGCTAATTTTGTGCTTTTGGATTCGGTAAAAAATGGGCTTTTAGGATGGTTTAAAAAAGTGGGCCTTTAGGTTTGAAAAAAAATTGGTGGATGGAATTTTTGTGAAGGATTGGGCCAAACAAATGTTGGGTTTAGTTTAGGGATGTATCATGAACATTTTAGAAAAGGTTTGGTGTCATTTAGAGTGGAATTGGATTTAATTTGGGTTTTTTTGGTAAAGGGGCCAAAGTGGGTCAAATTGGGCTAACTTGGGCTAAGGTTGGGCTAAGGTTGGATTTGATGTAAAATTAATGTTGAGAAATGCTTATGGGAGTGTCACAAAGAGTTTTTAACTTTGGTTGGGCTTTGATTTTGGGATTTGGGCCCATTTGGGTTAGGTTTGGGTTTAGGCCAATTTAGGGGATTTTGACTTTGGGTTAGGTTTGGTTGGAGTTTAGGTTCAAATTTGGGGCAAATCGTGTTAGTGTTTTGTTTATGGGGATATTAGGAAGGTTTAGGAAAAGATTTGGGGTTAATTGGAGTTGAATTGGGTTGGTTTCGGCTAGGTTTAGGTCATGGGCCAAGATTGGGCTTTAAGCTTCAAATTGGAATTGGATCCAAATGTTAATCAAATTGGGCTTGGATTTGGTCTAAATTGACATTGGGGATATTGAATTGAAGTTTAGAACTGAATCGGGTCAAATTTGAGGTCAATTGGGTTGATTTGGTTTGACATTGGGTCCATTTAGGTTAAAAATGGGTCAAATTGGGGGTTTTCATAAAAGTGGGTTAAATTGACAAAATTGGCCTATGGTGTAGTTGAATAAAAAGAAATTGGAAATATTTAGGATTTTCTGGAATTTTCTGGAAATTTTCTGAATTTTTGGAATTTTTGGGTTACAAGGGTATTTTGGGTATTTGGAGGGTATTGGGGGGTATTTTTTGAAATTTTGGTATAATTGGCCATGGATGATCAATTTGAGTGGGGGGAAATTTTTAGGATTGGATTTGAGGAATTTTGGGTAATTTAGGCAATTTTGCAAATTTTGGGCAATCGCATTTGGTAGGCTTGGTGGGTGTAGGGCTCCGAAGGTCAAAAATTGAAATTTTGAGGGAATGAAGATTGATCAAGTTTGAGTAGAATGAAATCGCTTTGGTTGAGCCATGAAGCCATATAAAACCCATAAGAGCCATGAGAGGACACATTTGAGGCATTCACTATGTTGTTTCTAACCCTCTTAGCCAAGGGCCTAGCGGTTAAGGTCCATCCATATGAATTACCTACATGAGTCAGGAAGTCAAGCTAGGCATGGATGGTTTTAGGATTGGAATGTGTGTGAAAGTGTAATGTGTGTGCAAGTCAACCCTCACCAGACCAGGCCACCCAGGGTAGCCCTAAGGCCAAAGAGTCCTATAGGAAACTCATCCTTTAAACCTCCACATTTGATCTTAACCCTCCAAGTGACTTGGGGGTTTACAATCACACTTATGGGGTTTGCAGGGAGTTAAGAGGTGTTCAAATTTCTAAGTGGTGGGTTCCATTACTAGTCCTCTAAGATAGTCAAGGAGAAGCCCAAGGCTAGATCCTAAGTACTAAAGAGAGAGAGGAGAAAAGACCTCATAAAAAATGAGGTCAACAAATGGACCCCCAATAGGTGTGGTGTGCTAACCAAGCACACCACGCATATTGGCGTTGACCGAAGAGATCAACAAAACCAAAACAGACGTCTAAGTGACATACTTAGAATAGAGTAGAGAAAAATTTCCGTTGGGGAGTGTCAGGCAGATCTCTAAGACTGAAGATCCCTGAACTCTAGCTGGAGAAGAGGAAAAGGAGGTGAATTCCAGATCATAAGATCTGGGGAAATTTAATTTAGATTTCATTTCATTTTCTATTTCAAGTTTTAATGTGTGAGTTTGGATTTTGATTTGTTTCGAGTTTCAATTTCGATTGAAGTTTAATTTAAAATCGATTAAAGAAAATTCTGAATTTGAAATGAGAATTGGAACCTAGTTTCCAACCTCGAGATTTACAAAGAGAACTGGAATTTAGGTACCAACCTCGAAAGAGAGAATTGAAATTTAGTATCAATTTCGGAAAGAGAGTCGGATTTGGTACCAACCTCAAAAGGAGAGAACTGGAATTTGGTACCAGTCTCGAAGGAGAGAATTGAAAATTTAGTATCAATCTCGGAAAGAGAGTTGGAATTTGGTACCGACCTCAAAAGGAGAGAACTGGAATTTGGTACCAGTCTCGAAGGAGAGAATTGAAATTTGGTATCAATCTCGGAAAGAGAGTCGGAATTTGGAACCGACCTCGAAAGGAGAAAACTGGAATTTGGTACCAGTCTCGGAAAAGAGAATTGAAATTTGGTATCAATCTCAGAAAGAGAGTCGAAATTTGGTACTGACCTCGAAAGGAGAAAACTGGAATTTGGTACCAGTATCAAAGGTTTAAAAGGTTGAAATTTGGTATCAACCCCGAAAAAGAGTCGGAATTTGGTATCGACCTCGAAAGGAGAGAACTGGAATTTGGTACCAGTCTCGAAGGTTTAAAAGGTTGAAATTTGGTATCAACCCTGAAAGAGAGTCGGAATTTGGTACCGACCTCGAAAGGAGAGAACTGGAATTTGGTACCAGACTCGAAGGTTTAAAAGGTTGAAATTTGGTACCAACCTCGAAAGAGAGTCGGAATTTGGTACCGACCTTGAAAGGAGTGAACTGGAATTTAGTACCAGTCTCGAAGGTTTACAAGGTTGAAATTTGGTATCTACCCCGAAAGAGAGTTGGAATTTGGTACTGACCTCGAAAGGAGAGAACTGGAATTTGGTACTAGTCTCAAAGGTTTAAAAGGTTGAAATTTGGTATCAACTCGAAAGAGAGTTGAAATTTGGTACCGACCTCGAAAGGAGAGAACTGGAATTTGGTACCAGTCTCGAAGGTTTAAAAGGTTGAAATTTGGTATCAACCCCGAAAGAGAGTCGGAATTTGGTACCGACCTCGAAAGGAGAGAACTGGAATTTGGTACCAGTCTCGAAGGTTTAAAAGGTTGAAGTTTGGTATCAACCCCGAAAGAGAGTCAGAATTTGGTACCGACCTCGAAAGGAGAGAACTAGAATTTGGTACCAGTCTCGAAGGTTTAATGAGAAATGGAAACTGGTTCCAATCTCGAAGGTTTAATGAGAAATGGAAACTGGTTCAAATCTCGAAGATTTATCTGTATGAAGAGGGACCCAGTCCTATGCCATCAGAACCAAATCGAACAAAGTTTGTGGCTCCGTGTCAATAGAACTAGTCAATCCTCTAACACACAGAGAAAAGATTTAAAAAGAACTGATAAGTGTACCAAGTTAAAAAGACTCGACCTGGTGACAAGTCGAGGAAAAGATTTGAATTTCAGAAGGGTTTCAAACAGATTTTGTTTTGAAGAATAATTTGAAGGATTCAGATCGAAGGATTCAAATTGAGATTCAGATTGAGATTTAAATTCATTTTGTTCGTTTTGGTGATTCAATTTCAAAAATATTTGGAGTTCGTGTCAGTTTAGAATTCATTTTGACATTTAGATTCTTAAAAGAATTCTCGTTTATTTTCATTTTCCTTTGTTCTTTGCTCAAAGTTATTTTAATTTAAATGGCGTTTCCCTGTCAATTTGCACAAAAAGAGGTGAAGGCAAAACATGACATGGTCACTTTTATTCCAATCTTGTTGAAAATACATCATACATCTTGATCCAAAACATGATGATATTTTCTTTGAGAATTTAATATCTCATACAATCCATATAAATCCAAAACGGATTGTGTAAGATTCTTCAAGTTTCTTCTAAAAGCAGCTATCAAAATCCATGTATGAATAGTGAGATACATGGACAATAACATCACCTTCCAAGTCATCCTTGGCAGAAATGCCGTATGGATGTGCATTGGAGGTGTGCTATCTCCCATGTAACTCACAGCTCGTAAGGCCGGAGATTCTCTAACTCGCCTCTGACTCGGAAGTGGAAAGGCATTTTTCCGTCGTCCATCCTTCGAAAGCAACGGAGATCCGCTCAACAGGCACTCACGGAATGCAATGCTTTGCGATGTCCGCTCCATTCCCTTTTAACACCATGACGGAACCTACCGGTAGTGGTATCTCCATCGGCCCTCGGAACTCACCGGGGCTCGTTATCCGGAGGTCGGATCCGAACATGATATTGCACCGGTTGACAAAAGACACTTGTGCATAAAGGTCTAACGAAATCATGATGGTCTATATGTGGAGGTATGCGATCGCCCTCCTTGTAGATGTTAATGATGCGAGTCATTGGGTATGCAATCTGCAGGCAATACCCTCCATGTTATCATCCTCTTTACCATTCTTTTAATAACATTCGACATCGGATCCACCTCACTGCGACGGAGTATCCCTGGTGGATTTCCTTTTTTGTCTACCGCGAAGTTGTAGCAACATCCGCACTGAATCGTAACTCTTCCTTTCCCTGACATCCATCTTCGGGGTTCTGAATAAGTCTTTTCCCTCAGACGACCAGCTCGGCCCATTTTCTGGAGTTCAAGTATGCAGTCTACAATTTCTTGTTGTTCGTAATCTGAGAACACATCTGTATTCAGCTTGAGGCCTTCTAAGATATTGATCCTCTTGCCTCTAATTTTCTCAAAATATTCAAAAGTCTTCTTTTCAACATTCTGCATTCTTTCCAACTCATACTCTGGAATTATCTGCAATCGGCGAGGTCTAGTAACTTACTGGGAATGTATGGTTCCACCTCGGCACGCTCTTCTGCATGTCTTGGCTCCTCAGGGATAGTCTCTGTCGAGACATCCTCCGGGGTTGCTTTCGTAACAAGACTCTTCAGAACTGGTGCATCTGTCTGGCGTCGTGGTACTATCTCTGTTTCTATTTTCCTCAGGATTTCTTTCATCATTTTTGTTGTACTTGGAATTGACTTCCTCCTTTCTGCTTCCTGACAAACCAATCTCTTCAAAGCATTTGTGCTAACGGTAGCGACTGTATCTTCACGCTGATCTGCTGCCAGCGTAGTCAGTATCTTGAGAATGCGACGGTTCTTGTTTCTTCGTTGAGTAGGAGTGAGAGTGGCTCTCCTCACCTCTTGAATTTTTGTAGGCATGGCGCTGACAAGTCTGCCTTCTGCTGTAGCCACCACGGACTTAACTTTCTTATCTTCTCCTGTTGCATGAGCGGTGTTTGCTTTTCTCTTTTCTTGGTAGATGTTTGATTTGAGCCACCCAATTTCATCACTCGTGTGGGCTGCGGAGTTCTTCCCAATCAACCGAGTCTAATCGGTTTCTTCATATAGTAGCCGGCCGGTGTGAAGTCAGAGTCAATCTCGATCACGGCTCCATCCCTCACCCTCTTTTCATCAAGTGCTAGACTCACGCCATTCTTAAAGTTCAGAACCAGCCGCCCGTTCGACATTTCCCTGTGAAAAAAAAAGGAAAGGATCAGGGGCTGTACTAAGAACAAGAACAGTAGAAAAATTTATTTATTAATAAAGAGCTTTTATTTGTTTATTTTAAATTTAAATAGGAGTAGGAAAAGATGAAGAAAGATCAAGAGTGAGGCTCAATTTGAAAGGAAGGATAAAAAACTTCATTATCATGATTTCACATGTTTTCTTTTTAACATTTTTTTAACGATTTTCTTTATCATCCACTTTCTTTATTTATATTTTTGGGTTCGGACCCAGTCATAAGTAATTATTGTGCCCGTGCTTCTAGGAATGAGGATTCATCCTTCGAAACATCAGGTTGCGTAATACTTCTTGAGATATTGTCCATTAATTGGAGCATAGGTCGCTCTCCACGGCAATTTACAAGCTGGCAGGAACCTCCTGAGTAAACTGTCTCAACCACAAATGGCCCTTCCCAAGTCGGTTCAAATTTACGACCTATTTTGTGATGTGCAAGAATAGGTCTTCTGAGAACTAGAACCAAGTCACCGACTTTGAATGTCCTTGGACGGACCAATTTATCATGGGCCTGGATCATCTTGGCTTGATACAGTTCCAAATTCTACTGTGTTGAAAGTCTTTTTCCTTCCAAGCTTTCCAATTCTTCTAGTTGTAATCTGGCATTTTCTTCCGTAGTGATTTTGTTCGCAACTGAAATTCTGAGTGACGGAAGCTGGACCTCTAAGGGTAAAACAACCTCGGACCCGTACACTAAGGCGTAAGGCGTAGACTGGGTGGGAGTTCTGAAAGTCATCCTGTAGGCCCATAAGGCTTCTAACAACTTCTCGTGCCAATTTCTCTTGTTGTCGTCCAAAGTTTTCTTTAAGATTTGGACGAGAGTTTTATTAAAAGCCTCGGCCAGGCCGTTCGCTCTTGGGTAGTAGATTGTTGAACAACGCCAGTCGATCCCATGTCTTCTGACAAAATTATTGATCTTTGTACTCTTAAACGCGAACCCGTTATCTGAGATAATTCTGCACGGTACTCCAAAATAGTAGACGACTTGATTCTTGAAGAACTGTAGCACGTGATGTGCTTTCACTTCTCTGAGTGGTACTGCTTCTGCCCACTTAGAAAAGTAATCTGTAGTTGCAAGAATGAAGCGATGTCCTCTTGAAGAAGGCGGTTCTATCGGACCCACAATATCTGTGCCCCAACACTCAAACAACCACGACGCGATTGTCGGAAGTAGCACATTTGGAGGTTGATGTAGAACCACTCCATGCACTTGGCCCTGGTGACATCTTTTGACAATCTTCATGCAGTCGGTCATCATTGAGGGCCAGTAGTACCCTAGTCTTTTAATCTTCATTTTCATTTTCAGACCCGACTGATGAGCGCCTCAAAGTCCTGAGTGTACTTCTTTAACAATTTCACGAGCCTCGGACCCGCTCAAGCATCTTAGCCACATCTGATCAAAAGACCTTCTGTATAATGTATTGTTTATTAATGCGTAAGACAGAGTTCTTTTCTTGATTTGATGGGCTATCGACTTATCGTCTGGTAAGTTTCCTGTTTGCAAGTAGTCTATTAGTGGCTGCCGCCAATCTTCTATATTTTATGTCACTGCCGCAATTGTTTCTTCTGCTTTTTTTGCTGATTTGTGTATTGTGTCCATGTTGAGCTGTGATAGGATCTGTCGTCCTTGAACTGACACTTCAACTGACTCATCCTGCAAGTAGGCAAATTCTTTTGCAAGTCAGGCTAACGCATCTGCGAGAGCATTTTCTCTTCTGGGAATCTTGTAGATTGTTACATTTGGAATTTGCTCCAACAGTCACATGACGTACTGAAAGTACTGCTCAAGTCTTGGTTTTAAAATTCTGTATTGTCCGGCGACTTGTTGAATGATCAATTGAGAATCTCCATAGATGTTGATATCTGTTATCTTCATCTGAATAGTTAATTCCAGTCCGGTTATAAGGGCTTCGTATTCTGCCTCGTTGTTTGTACATGATTCTGTTAAGTGGTAGGAATGCCTTAACATCCCCCGCTCTGGTGTTATAAATATTAGTCCGATTCCTGCCTTACCGGGCACTATCATTTGTAATTCTTTGTCTTTCTGTGCTGAGGATGCTCCGTCGAAGTACAGTTCCTAACACTGATCATCGGGGTCTTCTAGGTTCATTATCTGCTCGTCTGGCAGGTCGTCGTTGAGATGCGATTCTACCGGTAAATGGTGTGCTGTGAGGAAATCTGCTAGGACTTGTCCCTTTACGGCACGAAGAGGAACGAAAGTTATATCGAATTGCTATAATATCATTGACCACCTAGCAAGTCTGCTGAAAAGCGTCGGTCGGGTCATCAAATATTGCAATGGATTAAACTTTGAAATAAGGTTGACCTTATAAGAAAGCATGTAATGCCTGAGCTTTTGAGCGGCGAAGACCAGGGCCAAACAGTGCTTCTCAATAAGAGGATACTTTACTTCCGTCGGAATTAGACGACGGCTTAAGTAATAGAGAGCATTTTCTTTTCCCTCATCATTGACCTGGGCTAGCAGGGCTCTGAGTGAGTCGTCTAGAGCTGCGGTATAAAGTATCAACAGTTTACCCGAGACTGGGGCTGCTAAAACAGGAGGTGTCATTAAATACTGTTTGATGTCATCGAAGGCATGTTGACATTTGGAGTCCCAAGTAAACTTGGCATCCTTCTTGATCAAAGCAGAGAAAGGCTGACACTTTCCTGACAAATTCGAAATAAAGCGTCGAACATATGCTAGTTTTCCTTGAAAGGATCGTAGTTATTTCAAGGTTTTGTGAGGCGGCATTTCTAAGATAGCTTTAATCTTCTCAAGATCGATTTCAATTCCATGATGACAAACAACAAATCCTAAGAATTTCCTAGAGGTGACGCCGAAGGCTCATTTCAAGGGATTCATCTTAAGGTTATATCGTCTTAATTGCTCGAAAACAATTCTCAAATCATAAAAGTGATCTTCTTTTAGTTTGCTTTTGATGACCACATCATCTACGTAGCACTCGACTTGGTTGTGAATGGGATCATAAAAAATTCTTGTCATTGCTCTTTGATAAGTTGCTCCTGCGTTCTTTAATCCAAACGGCATCACTGTGTAGCAGTATACTCCGATCGGTGTTCTGAAGGCTGTAAGCTTTTCATCTTCTGGTGCCATCTTTATCTGATTGTATCCCGAAGATCCATCCATGAAAGAAAAGACTTCATGTGTTGAAGCAATGTCGATCATCAATTCTGGAATTTGTAGAGGGAATTCGTCCTTTGGACATGCTTTATTTAAATCTCTGAAGTCCACGTAGATTCTAATTTGACCATTCTTCTTTCTAACCGGTACCAGATTGGCTAACCAAGTTGGATATTGCTCCTCACGGAAAAATTTAGCATCTATTAGCTTCTTAACTTCAGTTATAACTTGTTGTTCAATCTCCAGATGCATTCTTCTCGGAGCTTGTCTAACTAAAACGGCAGTGGGATCTACTCCTAACTTGTGAACTACGACTTCTGGAGCTCATCCTGGCATTTCATCATAACTCCAAGCAAAACAGTTTTTGAATTCCATCAATAGCTTGATCGTCTCTTCGGAGTATTCTTTATTGAGTAAGAAGCTAACAAAGGTCGGCCTAGGCTCTTTGCTAGTACCTAAGTTAACTTCCATTAACTCGTCTATTGTAGATTTAATTTCTTCTTCGAATTCTGGCGGAGCATCTCCGATTTGCAGATCTTTGAGATCTTCTGAAGCTTCCAAGAAGTCTTCATTAGGCTCGCAAGTGACAACCAAGCAAAATCTCGAATCATCAACAGACCCTACTGTGCCGAATCCGAGACCATGTTTTGAATTGGGAGGTCGACTGACATTGTTCCATAATTTTTCAAAGTGTTGTGATTGACCTTTTGTCCATTGTCGAGGTAAGACACCACGTTGAATTAAATTTTGAACACAGGGAGAGTACCACTCAAAAGGCAGTTTCATTAATTCGGAAGAAGTAACATCTTCAAATTGTACATCATTTTCAGTATTGGAAGAAGAAGCACCACGGTAAAACTTGATTGGTTTAGTACCACCATGTACTTCCTTGACCACGATACCCTCGATCTTATTAGAATGAATCGGGGTCAGGGTCATAGTGTGTACATAATGGTTAATCTTCTCGTACATTGATTTGTATTCTTCATTCTTTTCATCTTCGAGGGAGATCTTGAACTGGGGTTGCTTTTGATTTATCATTGCTCTGCTTCTTTCTTGATTTCTTCTTCTTCGGAATCGGTCTCCCAATCAATGTTGATGATCGGTTTCTTCGTCCAACTCGTTCCAATGTCTCTTCCACGACCTCATCCCCGCCTCGACCTCGGGGCGAGTTCGGAGAAACCTTCACCATCTCGCCGTAAGGGAGTGGTGAGTAACTGTTGGACTAGAATCTCCAGATCTTTATCGTCTTGCACTTCTTTTGCTTCATTTGGTATGACATTTCTGGAAAAGATTGTTTTCTTCGGAGGCACGTAGTAGGCTGCATCTTCGTGAATTCCGATTTCATGCATAGAGAATGGTTGCAAGTCACCTTTGATACACTGTTCTCCTCCTTCGTAATATTTTATGCACTGGTGCAGAGACGACGGTACCATCCGATTTTCATGAATCCATGGTCGACCCTGTAAAGCGTTGAACGATGTCTAAGAATCAATTATATGGAATTTTGCGGTTGTCTTTGCTAAGTCACCGGTCTTCATTAGTAGTGTTATCGATCCAAGAGCTCTTTCTCCTTTCTGATTGAACCCTCTTAATAACATCTTGTCTGCTTCGAGGTCCCGAGCATCAATTTCCAAATATGCTAACGTTCGAAGGCTCATTGTGTTGATTGATGCTCCCGGATCAACTAACACCCTGGAGAGTGTAAACTTTCCAACAGTGACTGAGATGTACAACGATCGATTGTGATCAACCGTTCCGAGTAGTAAATCATTGTCCGTGAAGGTAACACCTAGCTGTTCTTTTAACGAGCAAACCTAATCTAAGTAATTACCGGCCATTTGAGCTAAACATATCTCTGGATCAAGTAGAGCCTTGATCAGAGTTTCTTTCATCTCCTTTGACAGGATCAGAGCGTCGTATATGCTTAGTTTGGCTGGTAGCTTCCTAAGATGGGCTAGCACGTTGTAGTCTACTTTATTACCATGTTCCTTGGTTTCTTCCCGAATGGGCAATTCCTCTGCTGGGGTTGGCTCTTCCTGAGCAACCACCTGCTTTCCTTTATCCTTTGGACCCATTCTCGGAGGTAGAACTTTTCCACTTCTTAAATTGACTTCAGTTATTTCTTCTGAATCTGGTGTTGAATCTGACGGTGTCTCCTCTTGAATTGAAACGATTGGCTCTTCTGGCGTTACTTCGGAATCTGATAACTCCAATTATATCGCGATTGGAGCTCCTCGAAATTCACAAATAGACTCGTTGCTTGTTGAGCTTTCGTAGCCATCCTTGTGAACATCTTCTTCTTCGTCGTGGTCATTGAGGTTTAGTATGATTTGAGAATCGTTATTTGTATCGGAATCGAGATCCGGATTAGCTTGGTTTTTGTTAGTTACGTAATCGTTAGAAACTGTCAAAAAGTAGCCAACGCCAAAACTCTTATCATTATAAGATCCCACTGGGTCGAGTAAATAATCATACAGAGTCAGAGGTTCGAGGGATTTCTCCCCCGAATCGGAAACAACCATCCTAGGATAAGCAGCCCCTAGTCTACTCTTTAGAGCCTCAGTTTTCTTTTCTTCTATGATTTTCTCTTCCTTCTGGAGCGATTCTTCAATCACAAGCAATAGTGCCGGCTCGGCAGGTTTCAAATTCTGAGTTGAAGCACGCACTGAATAAGTTTGGATGTGATCTAAGATTTTCTTTGAAGACTTTGTCCAGACGGTACTCCATCCATCATGGGTTGTGTAAGGTTCTATCGGAACAATGGGATCCATTGAAATAATATTGACGGAACCTCCTTTTCGGCATATTTTTAGGTTGTGTTGTATTTTTTTTAAAAGGGGTCGCCTACAGAAGTTGTCGGCGAATTTTTTTTAATTTAATTTACATATATATATATATAATTTAGAAAGTAGTATTTGATTTTGAAAATGATTTTAAATTTGAAAATTTTAAGATATGAAATCAAACCGATCTCACATCCCAAATAGTTTATATAAACGAGCACCGCACCGCAAACCGTGTATCTGAACCCTAAGGATAGACACCACCTGCGTGATCTGTGGGGCTCGAGGTGAATAAAGCTAGAAGATTGTGACCTCGTTTGAGTCTGCGGACTCCCGATTTTATAAGGCCGAAATAATTCCCGCCGCCACAGAAGCAATGAACGGGAGTTTGCACTACACAGGTCCCCCAGAATTCCCTGCCAGGGCGAGCCCACCTGGTTAATTCCATCCTGAGTGGCCGGAATCGCGCAAGAGAACTCGCGATGATGATCGATGATTAAGTCTGCTCTGAGATTTGAAAGTTTAAGTTTCGGAAAGTTGAATTTTGAATCTCGATAGGGAATTGGATGCAGTTTGGAATACTTCATTTTAGGGTGAGGAAGAAAAGTAAGAGAAATTACGGATTCGAAGCGAACCGGGTAGTCTCCGACTATCTCTATCGTTTTGTCTTGGATTTGGGAAGGTCTAATCGTTTACGTAATGTTTTAATCGTTGCCCGATTTTAGTGGATTAGGGCCCATGTTGGTATGATCAAATCCTCCCGGTAACCTGGGACGACCTGAGGGTTTATGTCGTACCTCGGACGGCTTACCTCGAGTCCCCAAGATAGGATTAGGGCCTAATTTGTGATACGGAAATGCACAACGAAAAGTTGAGGATTATATTTGCAGCAGAAGCCAATACCTCGAAACCTTTATGGCCTGGTTGTTAATTCTAAGGTAATGGTTTCTTGGCGACGATGGTCGGTCGTCTTGCCACGCTCAAGTGCTCGTCATGTTGTTGCGAGAGGTTTAATTTTGAAATCGTAAATCGCGGGATGAGAAAAGTGTTTTGGTTTAGAGAAGTCTTGAATTTCCGAGTGTTTTGTGTTTTGATTCAAACGAATCTTAAAGTTGGTTATAACGACACTTACGGTTAGGATCACCGGTTCCATCCTTCGGCAGGCGTCATGTTTCATCGGATTCACTTGGTCCGGATGAATTTGCTAAACTCAGCTCCCGAATGGGTTCCGCACGCCGTTCGTTTAGGCCGTGGGAAATCCGTTAGCAACACGTAGCCGTTCCCATCGTCCGAGTGTATTCGATCCTACGGCGGGACGTTTTGATTTAGTTAGCAGTTGCAGTGATTGTGTTCCATTTTTGTGATTCCATTTTTGAGTTCCTCTTATATTTTGAAATGTTGTGGAAATTGAATGTTATTTTGCCAGTGTACATTTGATTCCAGTTATGGGTTTCGGTTTTGGTTTTTAAATCACACACAAGGATGTCGGTCTTCCATGCCAGCTTGTTGCCTTTACACGTACGAATGAGTAAGTCCGAGTGCGGTTAAATCCATTACCATCCAGTAAATCGCGCTAAGCGTACTCGAGGAATTAACTTCGTCGTCCATTGTTGACTTAGAGCGCGAATCGAATAATTGAGCAAGTTTCTAGGTACAGTACGGAAAGGGTTCTGATTCTCATGAATTCTGTCATGAGGCCCAGTCGTTTCGTGTGCGACGTCCAGGTTCCTTGTGTTTTTGGATTTGAAGACGATTCTCATGTCGAGTCCATTCGAGTTCGGTATTCATTGCATAATATCTGTCATATTCGAGGAAGTCTCGGAGAATCCTTGTGCTGTTTGATGATTTAGGATTCCGTTCCAGTCGATGAATGATTCCATTCGATATCGATGATTCCATTCGATTGATTGATTCGATTTGATGATTCTGATTCGATTCGATTGATGATTCCATTCGATGATTCCATTCGATTCCATTCGATGATACGCAAGGCTCACGAGCGAAATGATAATTCACGATTCGATGATTGATTCCAGTTCGAATTAATGATTCCAGTTTGGAGTCGCGTTCGATATCTTATGGTTGATTTTTGAGTTCGATTACATGCGAAGATGATGATGATGTTAATCCACTTCGATTCGATTTCCACTTAATTCCATTCAATTCAATTTGATTGATTCGATTCCAGTTCGATTTGATTCGATTTGATTGATTCCGTTTGATGTTGATTTAGTTTTTGATTTGATTTGATTTGATTTGATTTGATTTGATTTGTTTTATTTATTTCATTCGTATTTAATTTAATTTAATTCCATTCTATTTATTCAATTCGATGTATTTGATGCATACCATTCCATTCGATTTGATTTATTTAATTCCATTTAATTTGATTTAATTCCATCCAACTTTTAATCATAATTCAATTCCATTCCATTCCTAATTTAGTTTGCTTGATTCAATTTGATTCTTGATTTAATTCGATGCAATTTTAATTGCAGTACTGAAGAAGCTTGATGATTTAATTTAGAAAGTTTAATATGATTAGATATCTTTTCATGTTTTGAATTTGAGTTATCATTTAATTAAGAGTTAAACATTAATGACATGATTAATTTAGGGATTTTAAAATTAAAGAATACAATCATCTACCGTTTAATAATATCCTCATTTTAATCGTTCCATTTATTATTCTTCCGGTTTGATCCAATTATTTGATTAAGGTTTAAATCGTTTTGGATATAGCAACAGGTTTCTGCCCTTGCATTATTAAATTTCAGTCGTCCAAATCGGATCAGGATCAAATATTTTACTTGTTAATTGTTTTATTAAACCTAGAGTTTCGATTGAGGGTTCCAATTCAATTACCATTTTGCCCTATAAGCATAATGATTTTACAACTCACCAAATTGAACTCAAATGAACTTGAACTTGGTACGTGACGGACACTCATCTGTCAATGAAGACACGAGAGGAGAAAATCGCTGATTTTTCCGTGTTTAATTTGTTTATGTAATTTTTTTTTAGTAGAAAATGAGAGATTTTCAAGGAAAATTTAATAACACGACCATAGGGAAAGTTTCTGTCCTTAAGAAAATTAGAGGGACATTCTGATGACTCGAAGGACCGCTTGGACTAATCATTGGTGAGTTTTGAGATTATATTACGTTTACCATAATCGTGCTGAAGTTTTGGAGTATTAATCGATTTAAAAATAAAATAAATGTCAAAAAACGAATTTTATGCTTTCCAAAATCTCTCCGATATCGAGGAAATCAGAGAAGCAAATTTTGCAATTTTTGATTTTTCTCTGCGATTTATTATAATCATTTTAGTGAAAATGCTAGAAAATATATTTTTGATTCTAAAATTACCACAGAGGCTTTTAAAAATTAATATCTGCTGCCCAAATAGACCTAAGAAACACATGGGGTTCTGTCTAAGTGATTAAAAAATTGAAATGTGACATTTTGGTGAATTTATACCATTTTTGAAATTTTTTATTATTTTTTGATTAATAAAAATATTAAAAATGTCTTCAAAATCGACTTTTTAAGAAACATTCGAAATTTTAAATTTTCTTAAATTCCCACGATCTCGAGGCGAACAAAGCGATTTAGGTGAATTTTGAAAGGTGTTTTGAAAGTTATCGCAATTTTTAGGGTTTAAAATGACCGAATGTGCTTAATCGAGTCCCGATGTGATAGGGCCAGCGCGTCGAGTGTACCTGAAATTTCTGAAGGTGAGTTCACGATCGCAAAGGTCGGTGGAGAACCGATTCGAGTCGATTTGGTCTACGGTTGGCTCTAACTAATTAGAGGCGCATCTTTGGGTGTTTAAGCGGTCAGTAGAGGTTGTCCCAAAATGAGCCAGTGACAATCAAAGCGCTTATTTTTCACCAAGGTTCTCTGACGCGTAAGGGCAATCACCGGTACTCACCAGAATTTATTACCTGACATCTTGTTGTAAAGACCTCAAATCACCGAAAACGATAGCGCGTAGATTGAAAAATCTAATGGCTTCTACGTAGGGATGGCCCCTCGGCTGGACAGTTCGGGGAATGTCTCTGAGTTCGGAGGCTTCAGCGCCACTAATGGTCATTCACTCGTAGTGAATTCTGTGAGTGCGCATGGAAGATCAGATGTATGCGGAGAGTAAATGAATTACTAAAAATAAAATGTTTGATGAAATTAAATGGTTTCTTTTCACGTATTCTCCCCTCTGTTCGGCCGGCGAAGGTACTATATTCTATTTTTCTCATTTTCCTACACAAAGTTCGTGCCTTGGTCTCCAGTTCAGGGAATTGAATGAATAGCGAAATACCGTCATTTTTGCTTCATCCCGCGCGGCACAGGCGCATCCTCGTGCGTCTCAGAACTCGCGCTGTCCTCCGCTGCTCCTCCGACGCGCCATCGCCTCCATGCGCCGGTCAAGAGCCCCGTGCGCCATGGGTTCTCGTCTTATCTCTCTGAGTCCGGCCATGTCCCGAGCACGTCCGAAATCATGCGCGTGTACCGAATGGAACGGCATCAGATTCATCGTCCCAGCAGTCCTCGCTGAGGGCATGAGTCCCACTAAATCCACGGATCTCGCTCGATACTCGAGCGGATTTTTGTGTTCTTGTGCTATGGAGTTCGTCTTGAAGAGACGGAGACGCATATCATGCGGTTCATCGTACGTTGAAATTAAGGCCGTGGAAATGGAGAATCTCCGGAAGCTCGGGATGAAGAATTGGTTCTGTACCTTTGCTCGAGAGAAGTGTGGCTTCGATCGAGAGGTTGTTGCACCCAGTTCGATTGGATCCGCCTGGCTCCGGATAGTCTCTCTGAGTGGGCAGTGTGAGTCTGCATGTGATTGTCGACCCAGCCGTCATAAAGCTTGGAGAATTTGGGCTTAGTAGGTGGCACAGGAGATGGGGCTGTTCTTTGGTGGACACACTGCCCTTGGCACGGTGAAGGTGTAGAACCAATCAATTTGAGGATCGGCTCCTTTGTGGAGAAGTGTCACGAAGTTTTGGATGGAATTCGACTAGCGGGAAGTGGGCTCGCGAGAAGAAATGGCGGGGGGATCTCTCCGCGGGGATTCGAGTGCTCTGTGTATGGGGAGGAGTACGGAACAATTTTGGCGAGTTTCCTTAAGGTTTTGTTTTCAGCTCTACTCATGGCCGAGAGGGGTGGAGTTTAAATAGGAGAGGGTGGAGGGCCTCCCGGGGGAGTTAGGGCTTGGGATCGAGTTGCTGCAGTGAGGAGAAGAACGGCCATGGTGACCACTAGGCATGGGGCGGCTCGGCGAGGGAGAATTTCGATGTTGGCTCACATGTGAGCTCTCGGCCATGGTGTTTTCCGGCGACCCGGGCGGGCGGCCGGCGAGCATGGGTCACTCTCGGGTCCGGGTGGGTCGGGAGCTGGAGGCTTGTGCGATCGATTAGCATTGGCCGTGTGTAAAGGGTTTGATTTAGATGGAATGGGGGCATGGCTAAATTTGGACCTAAATGGGTCAACCCCCATTTGGGCTAGGTGCACCACCCGAGGCCTGGTTTTGGGTGAGGGAAAAGTGATTTGGCTCGGCATAATCAGTAGGGTCGAGTCACCATCCAAGCACGATTAGGCATAAGCATGGTTAAGGGGAATCATGTGAGTGGTTAATCACCTTTAGGAATTAAGGAAAGAGTCTCCTCCTTTTGCCCAAAATGGCATGGTGACATGTAAAGAGGCTCTCATGGCTTGCATATGGCTTGTGCATGGCTCCATGGCTCCATTTGGCTTGGGAAAAGGTTGGGTCGATTTCATAAAAATGGGTTTTAAGAATTTTGGATATTTTGGTGAAAATTTGCATGAAGCTTGATTTGGAATGGTTTAATTGATGATTTTGAAACTTAGGGGTGATTTTGATTAAATGGATGATGAAAGGAAGTGTCATGTGGGCTTTGGATGAATTTGGGCTTTTGAATTTGAAGGGAGTGGGCTTTTAGGAAAGTTTAAGGGAAATGGGCTTTTTGATTTTAGGATGGGCATTTGGGTAAAGATTTTGTGAAATGCCTTGTCAAATAAATGTCATAATTGGTTTATGGATGTTCTATGAAGGGCTTGGAGTCGATTTGGTGTGATTTGGAGTTGAATTGGTTTGAATTTGGGTTTATTTGGTAAGTGGGCCTATATGGGTCCAAGTGGGCCAAGTTGGGCCAATGTTGGGCTAGGGTTGAAATTGATGTAAAATTAATGTTGAGAAATATTTATGGGAGTGTTTCAAAGAGGTTTTGACTTTGGTTGGGTTTTGATTTTGGGGTTTGGGCTCATTTGGGTTAGGTTTGGGTTTAGGTCGAAAATGGGCCTTTTAGCTTTGGGTTGAATTTGAGTGGGATTTGGGTCTAATTTTTGGGCAAATCATGTTAGTGTTTTGTTTGTGGGAATGTTAAGGAAGATTTAGAAAAGGTTTGGGGTTAATTGGAGTTAAATTGGGTGAGTTTTGGGTTAAGTTTGGGTCATGGGTCCAAATTGGGCTTTAAGGCCAAAAGTGAAATTGGATCCAAATGTCAATCAAATTAGACTTGGATTTGGTCTAGATTGGTGTTGGGAATGTTGAATTGAAGTTTAGAATTGAATTGGACCAGAATTTGGGTCGATTGGGTAGGTTAGGTTTGACATTGGGTTCACTTTGGGTTAAAATGGGTCGAGTTGGGGGTTTTCACAAACGTAGGGTAAATTGACAAAATTGGCCCATGGTGTAGTTGGACAAAATGAAATTGGGAATATTTGGGATTTTCTGGAATTTTCTACGAATTTTTGGATTTTTGGGTCGAGAGGGGTATTTTGGGTATTTGGAGGGTATTGGGAGGTTTTCTTGGAATTTTTGGTATTTTTGGGTATGGATGATCAATTTGAGTGATGTGGAAATGTTTGGGAATGATTTTGGAGAATTTTGGGTAATTTGGAAATTTTTGAGAAATTTGGGTAGTTTCAAGGGTTTTGGGTAGAGTTAAGCGGGTGTAGGGTCCGGGGGTCGAAGTGAAAATTTGGGAAATTGAAGATTGGGTGGATGTAAGTGGAAAGAAGTCATTTTGGTTGAGCCATGAAGCCATATCAAGCCCACATGAGCCATGAAGGGACTTATTTGAGGCATTCAACTATGTTGTTCACTAACCCTCTTAGCCGAGGGTTTAGGGGTTAAGGACCATCCATGCGAATCACCTTCATGAGTCGGGAGGTCGAAGTCGGGTATGGGTGTGTTTTTAGGAAGTGTGTGAAAGTGTAGTGTGTAGGTGTAGTGTGTGTGCAAGTCGACCCTTCACCGGACCAGGGCCGCCGGGGCGATCCTGAGGCCGAAGAGTCTAAAGGAACTCATCCTTTAAACTTCCACATTTGATTTCAACCCTACAGGTGATTAGGGGTCTACGAGTCGAGTTTGTGGGGTTTGCGGGGAGTTTAGAAGTGGTTTGAATTTCTAAAAGGTGGGTCCCGATTCTAATCCTCTAAGATAGTCGAAAGGAAAAGCCTAAGGCTAGATCCTAAGCACTAAAGAAGAAGAGAGGACCTCATCGAAAATGAGGTCGACAAATGGACCCCGATAGGTGTGGTGGTGACGGAGCACACCGCGCGTATTGGTGTTGACCGAAGCGATCAACAAAACCAACACGGATGTCCGAGTAACAAACTTAGGACGAAGTAGAAGAGCTTCAGCTGGGGAGTGTCAAGTATATCTCTCGGGCCCGGAGATTCTTGAACTCTCGGCAGGGAAAGGAAAAGGAGGTGAATCCCAAATCACATGATGCGGGAGAATTTCGATTTAGATTTTATTTTGTTTCATGTTCGAGTCATGATGTGTGAGTTTAGATTTCGATTTGGAGTTTCAATTTAGATTGAAGTTTGTCGAATTAATTTGAAGTGATTTGATTTGAAATGAAAATTGGAATTTTGAGGTTTTAGATGTAACATCTTGACCCCAAAAGAAGATCGAATCGATTGGATTGGATCATTACAATGAGAAAAGATCTCGGAGTAATGCGGTATTGGATGTAAAATCCTTAACCTCGAGAGTTTGATTTTGATGTATTTCATTGCGATAGGGAAATGATCCTAAAGCGATGCGATCTTGGATGTAAAATCCTCGACCCAAGAGTTTGAATTTGATGTATTTCGGTGCAATAGGGAAAGAATCCTAAAGCGGTGCGGTCTTGGATGTAAAATCCTCGACCCAAAAGTTTGAATTTGATGTATTTCGGTGCGATAGGGAAAGAATCCTAAAGCGGTGCGGTCTTGGATGTAAAATCCTCGACCCAAGAGTTTGAATTTGATGCATTTCGGTGCGATAGGGAAAGAATCCTAAAGCGGTGCGGTCTTGGATGTAAAATCCTCGACCCAAAAGTTTGAATTTGATGTATTTCGGTGCGATAGGGAAAGAATCCTAAAGCGAGTGCGGTCTTGGATGTGAAATCCTCGACCCAAAAGTTTGAATTTGATGTATTTCGGTGCGATAGGGAAAGAATCCTAAAGCGGTGCGATCTTGGATGTAAAATCCTCGACCCAAAAGTTTGAATTTGATGTATTTCGGTGCGATAGGGAAAGAATCCTAAAGCGGTGCGGTCTTGGATGTAAAATCCTCGACCCAAAATTTGAATTTGATGTATTTCGGTGCGATAGGGAAAGAATCCTAAAGCGGTGCGGTCTTGGATGTAAAATCCTCGACCCAAAAGTTTGAATTTGATGTATTTCGGTGCGATAGGGAAAGAATCCTAAAGCGGTGCGGTCTTGGATGTAAAATCCTCGACCCAAAAGTTTGAATTTGATGTATTTTAGTGCGATAGGGAAAGAATCCTAAAGCGGTGCGGTCTTGGATATAAAATCCTCGACTCAAAAGTTTGAATTTGATGTATTTCGGTGCAATAGGGAAAGAATCCTAAAGCGGTGCGGTCTTGGATGTGAAATCCTCGACCCAAAAGTTTGAATTTGATTGATATTTGATTCGAGATCTGGAAGAAATTGAATTTGAGATTTGGAAGGATGAGTTTGAACTCGGTTGAGATTTGATTTAAGATTTGATTTGAAATTTGGAAGATCAAATTTGAAGTTTGATCGAGATTGGATTCGAAATTTGATTGAGAATTTGATTTGAGATTTGATTTAACATTTATGTTGATTTCATTTATCTTTTAATGATCCAAATTTTACTTTATTGTTTATTTAATGTTCATGTGAATTTGGTGTTCGTCATTTTTAGATTTTTTTTTTTTTTTTTTAGAAAGTTTTCTTTTATCTTTTTTTTTTATTTCTTTTCTGTTCTTTGTTCGAAGTTCATTTAACTTTAATGGCGTTTCCCGATCAATTTGCACTAAAAGAGGTGAAGGCCAAAAATGTGACATGGTCACTTTCATTCCAATCATGTAGAAGATACATCATACATCTTGATGCGGAATATATTTCATACAATCCATGTAAACTTCAAAACGGATTCGTGTATGATCTTTGTCGATCCATCCAAAGAAGCATACATCGAAAATCCATGTACGAATAGTGGGGTACATGGTCGATAACATCACCTTCCAAGCCATCCTTGGCGAGGATGCCGTATAGATGTACATTGGAGGTGTGATATTTTCCATGTAACTCGCGGCTCGTAAGGCGGAGGTTCTCTAGCTGCGGGTGCAGTTGGAAATGGTAAGGTGTCTTCCTGTCATCCATTCTCACGAAAGTAAGCGAGATCCGCTTCACTTGGTACTCTCGGTATGCGATGCTTAGCGATATACGCTCCGTTGCCCTTCGGTATCATGACGGAACCTACCGGTAAAGGTATCTTTGCGGCCCTCGGAACTCACACGGACACTGCTATCCGGAGGTCGGATCCGAACATGATGTTACACTCGCTCGGGAAAGAGGCGTGCGAAGGGTGCGACAAAGTCGTGGTGATACTATGTGTGGGGGTATACGGTCACCTTGCTTGTAGATGTTGATGATGCGGCTATTGGGTATGCAATACGCGGCGGTACCCTCCATGTTATCAATCTCTTTACCATTCTCTTGATGACTAATGGCATCGGATCCACTTGCCCATGACGGAGTATTCCGGTGGGTTTCCCTTCTGTCCTCCTGCAAAGTTGTAACGACATCCACATTGTATTGTGATTCTTCCTTTCCACGGCATCCATCTCCGGGGTTCGAGTATGTGTTTTCCCTTAGGCGGCTTGCTCGGCCCATTCTTTTCGAATCCGGATGCGATCCACGATTTCTTCGTTGTTCATACTACGAGAATACGTACGTATGTAGCTCGAGGCCCTCCGGTATATTGATTCTTCTGCCTCTAATTCTCTCGAAGTATTCAAAGGTTTTCTTTTCAACATTACGCATTCTCTCCGGCTCGTATTCGGAATGATCTGCGGATGGCGAGGCACAGTGACGTCTTGTGGAATATACGGTTCAATCCCTTCACGTTCTCCTGCATACCTCGGCTCCTCAGGGATGATGCCTGTCGGGACATCCCCCGGGGTTGCTTCTGCAACAAGGTCATGCATCATTGGTGGTTCTATCCGGTGGCGTAGTAGCCTTCTTTCTTCGATTTTACTGAAGATTTCCACAGTTCTTTTCGTCATCCTAGGAGCTGGCCTCCTTTCTTCGAGTTCCGGTGAGCCGGTGTCCTTGAAGTGTATGCAACGACATTAGCAAGCTGTCTCGTCGCGCCGGTCCGCGGCTAGTTTTGTCAACATCTTACGGATACGGCGATTCTTATTTCTTCGTTGCGTTCTTGTGAGAGTAGCTCTTCGAACTTCTTGAATCTCCGTGGGCGCGGCGGCTGACAAGCACGCGCCTTGCTGTAGCGACTACGGACTTCATTTTCTTATCTTCTTCAATGTTTGTCTTTCTTTTCTTGTTCTTTGGATTGGTGGCTTGGGCCACCCACTTTCATCACTTGTATGTCCGGGCGGTTCTTCTCGGTCAGCGGGACCCGGTCACTTTCCTCGTCTTGTAGGCCTGCGGTGCGAAATTCGAGTCGATCTCGATTACCGCTCCATCTTTCACCCTCTTTTCATCGAGTGCGAGGCTTACGCCATTCTTAAAGTTCAAGACCAACCGCCCGCTCGACATTTCCCTGCGAAAAGACAAGGAAAAGGATCGGGGGGCTGTCTTAAGAACAAGAACATTAAGAAAATGTTTATTAAAGACATTTTTTTATTATTCTTATATTTTTAAACTTAGCGAGGAATGAAGTGGGATAAGATCGGGTAAGAGATTTTGATTTGGAAAAGAAAACAAGGAAAATTTTATTATCGGGATTTTATTTATTTTAGCACATTTTGGTTATTTTTGGGTTCGGACCCGGTCATAAGTAATCACTTCACCCGTGCTTCTAGGGATGGAAAGTTCATTCCTTCGAAACATCAGGTAGCGTAATACTTTTTCAAGTATCGTCCATTGATCGGAAGCATATGTCGTTCTCCCTGGCAATTCACTAGGTGGTAGGAACCTCCACGAGTATACTTGCTTCGACCACGAAACGGTCCTTCCCGAGTGGGTTCGAATTTTCCCTCATCTTGCGGTGTGCGAGAATAGGTCTTTTGAGAACGAGAACTAAATCACCAATTTTGAAGGTTCTTGGACGGACCGGTTTGTCATGGGCTTGAACCATCTTAGCTTGGTATAGTTCTAAATTCAGTTGCGACTGCAAGTCTTTTCCCTTCCGGGCTCTCCAATTCTTCGAGTCGTAATTTGGCGTTTTCTTCGTTGTGATTTTATTTGCAAGCTGCAATTACGAGTGAAGGAAGCTGAACCTCTAAAGGTAACACTGCCTCGGACACATACATCAGAGCGTAAGGTGTAGCTTGCGTAGGAGTTCTGAAGGTTGTCCGGTAGGCCCATAAGGCTTCTAACAACTTCTCGTGCCAATTTCTCTTATTATCGTCTAAGGTTTTCTTTAAAATTTGAACGAGAGTTTTATTAAAAGCCTCGACGAGGCCGTTTGCTCTTGGGTAGTAAATTGTTGAGTATCGCCGGTCGATTCCGTGTCTCTCGACAAAATTGTTGATTTGTGTGCTTCGAATGCCGACCCATTATACGAGAAGATCCTGCGCGGCACTCCGAAACGGTAGACAACTTGGTTCTTGAAAAGCTGTAGCACGTGGTGTGCTTTCACTTCTCTAAGTGGAGCCGCCTCTGCCCACTTGGAAAAGTAATCCGTAGCCGCAAGAATGAAGCGATGTCCTTTTGAAGATGGTGGTTCTATTGGACCCACTATATACGTGCCCCAACATTCGAATGGCCACGATGCGATTGTCGGATGTAGCACATTTGGAGGTTGGTGTAGAACCACTCCGTGCACTTGGCATTGGTGACGGCTCTTGGCGATTTTCATGCGGTCGGTCATCATCGAGGGCCGGTAGTACCCTAGTCTTTTAATTTTCATTTTCATCTTTGGACCCGGCGGTGAGCGCCACGGAGTCCCGAATGTACCTCTTTAACAATTTCGCGGGCCTCGGACCCGCTTAGGCACCTTAGCCACATTTGATCGAAAAGACCTTCGTATAACGTATTGTTTATTAATGCGTAGGACGAGTTCTTTTCTTGATACGATGGGCTAACGACCTATCATCCGGTAGTTTTCCTGTCTGCAGGTAATCTATTAATGGTTGTCGCCAATCTTCCGTGTTTTTACGTCACTTATTGCAGCTGATCCTTTTTCCTTTTCGGTTTGTGTATCGTGTACATGTCGAGCTGTGATAGGACTCGACGTCCGTGAGCTGACACTTCCATCGATTCATCTTGCAAACGAGCAAATTCTTTTGCGAGACGAGCTAGCGCATCCGCTAAAGCGTTTTCTTTTACGGGAATTTTGTAGATTGTCACATTTGGAATGCGATTCAACAAGTTTGTATGACATACTTGGAAGTATTGCTCGAGTCTTGGTTTTAAAATTCTGTATTGTCCGGCGATCTCGTTGAATGATTAACTGTGAATCCCCGTAGATGTTGATGTCCGTTATCCCCATTTGAATGGTTAATTCCGGTCCGTTATGAGGGCTTCGTATTCCGCTTCGTTGTTTGTACATGGTTCCGTCAGTGGTAGGAGTATCTTAACATCCCCGCTCCGGTGTTATAAAGATTAGCCCGATTCCTACCTTACGGGCACTATCACTTGCGATTCTTCGTCTTTGTGCGCTGAAGATGCTCCGTCGAAATATAATTCCCAACGTCGATCATCGAGGTCTTCTAGGTTCATTATTTGTTCATCCGGCAAGTCGTCATTGAGAGGCGATTCCGCCGCAAAGGGTGTCTTTGCGAGGAAGTCCGCTAAGACTTGTCCCTTTACGGCACGGAGAGGCACGAAAGTTATATCGAATTGCGATAATATCATTGACCATCCGGCAAGTCCGCCGGAAAGCGTTGGACGAGTCATCGAGTATTGCGATGGATTAAACTTCGAGATTAGGTTGACCTTATGAGAAAGCATGTAATGCCCGAGCTTTTGAGCGGCGAAGATCGGGGCCAAACAATGATTTTCAATTGCGGGATACCTTATTTCCGTCGGCGATAAACGACGACTTAAGTAGTAAAGAGCATTTTCTTTACCCTCATCATTGACACAGGCTAACGAGGCTCCGAGAGAGTCGTCTAAAGCCGCGGTATAAAGTATTAGCGGTCTACCGAGGCTCGGGGTCTGCTAAGACAGGAGGTGTCATTAAATATTGTTTAATGTCCTCGAAGGCCCTACGGCATTTCTCTTCCCAAATAAATTTGGCGTCCTTTTTAATTAGTGCCGAGAAAGGCCGACACCTACTCGACGGGTTTGAGATAAAGCGTCGAAGATATGCCGACTTCCCTTGAAAAGATCGTAGTTGTTTTAAGGTTCTGGGAGGTGGCATTTCTAAGATGGCTTTTATCTTCTCCGGGTCGATTTCAATTCCACGATGTCGGACAACGAATCCTAAGAATTTCCCGGAGGTGACACCGAAGGCGCATTTTAAGGGATTCATCTTAAGGTTAAATTGTCTTAATCGTTTGAAAACAATTCTCAAATCATACAAGTGGTTGTCCTTTACTTTGCTTTTGATGACCACATCGTCCACGTAGCATTCGACTTGATTATGGATGAGATCATCAAAAATTCTTGTCATTGCTCTTTGGTAGGTTGCTCCTGCGTTCTTCGATCCGAATGGCATCACTGTGTAGCAAAATACTCCGATCGGCGTTCGAATGCTGTAAGCTTTTCATCTTCTGGAGCCATTTTTATCTGGTTGTATCCTGAAGATCCATCCATGAACGAGAATATTTCATGTGTTGAAGCGATGTCGATCATTAATTCTGGGATCGGTAGAGGGAATTCATCTTTCGGGCATGCCTTGTTTAAATCTCTGAAATCCACACAAATTCTGATCGACCATTCTTCTTCACGATCGGTACCACGTTGGCTAACCAAGTCGGGTATTGTTCTTCACGGACAAATTTAGCGTCTATTAACTTTTTAACTTCGGCTATGACTTGTTGTTCGATTTCTAGACGCATTCTTACGGGACCTTGTCTGGCCGGGACGGAAGTAGGATCCACTCCTAGCTTATGGACTGCGACCTGCGGAGCTAATCTCGGCATCTCATCGTAGCTCCAAGCAAAACAGTCTTTAAATTCCATTAATAACTTGATTATTTCTTATGAGTCTTCTTTATTGAGTAAGGAGCTAACAAAGGTAGGTCTAGGTTCTTCGCTAGTACCTAAGTTAACTTCCGTTAACTCATCTATCGTAGATTTGATCTCCTCTTCGAACTACGGTGGAGCATCTCCGATTTGTAAATCTTCGAGCTCTTCCGTAGTTTCCATGCGAGTTTTCATTAGATTCGCAGTGACAACCAAGCAAAATTCGGTATCATCAGGCGATCCTGCTGTGCCGAATCCGAGACCATGCTTTGAGTTGGGTGGACGACCGGAGTTATTCCATAAATTTTCAAAACGTTGTGATTGACCTTTTGTCCATTGTCGAGGTAAGAAACCACGGCGAATTAAATTTTGAACACGGGGAGAGTACCACTCGAAAGGCAATTCCATTAATTCGATGAAGTAGCATCTTCGAGTTGTACATTATTTTCGGTTTTGGAGGAAGGAGCACCACGGTAGAATTTGATGGGTTTTGCACCACCGCTACGTACCTCTTTGACCTCCATACCCTCGACCTTATTAGAATGGATCGGGGTCGGGGTCATAGTATGTACGTAGTGGTTAATCTTCTCGTACATTGATTTATATTCTTCGTTTCTTTCATCTTCGAGAGGGATTCCGAATTGCGGCTTCTTCGACTTATTGTCGTCTGCTTCTTGTTTGATTTCTTTTTCTTCTTCGGAACTATCTTCCCGATCGACATTGATGGTCGGTTTCCTCAGTCCAATCGTCCTAACGTCTCTACCACGACCTCGTCCCCGGCCTCGACCTCGGATGCGAGTTGTGGAGAAACCTTCACCATCTCGCCGTAAGGGAGTGGTGAGTGGCTCGTTGGACTAGAACTTCGGGTTCTTCGTTGTCCCGAACTTTCTTTGCTTCATTTGTTATGGTATCTCTGGAGAAGATCGTTTTCTTCGGTGGTGCATAATAAGCTGCATCCTCGTGGATTCCAATTTCATGTACGGAGAATGGTTGTAAGTCACCTTTGATGCACTGTTCTCCTCCATCGTAGTATTTGATGCATTGATGTAGAGATGATGGTACCATCCTGTTTTCATGTATCCATGGTCGGCCCAGTAGAGCGTTGAATGACGTTTCTGAATCAATTATGTGAAATTTTGCGGTTGTCTTTGCTAAGTCATCGGTCTTCATTAGCAGTGTTATTGAGCCGAGGGCTCTTTCTCCTTTCTGGTTGAATCCTCTTAATAACATTTTGTCTGCCTCGAGCTCGCGAGCATCAATTTCCAAGTATGCTAGCGTTCGAAGATTCATTATATTGATTGATGCTCCTGGATCCACCAATACTGCGGAGAGTGTAAATTTTCCGATTGTAAGCTGAAATGTACAACGGTCGGTTGTGGTCTGTCGTTCCAAGCGAGTAGATCATCGTCCGTGAAGGTAACACCTCGTTGTTCCTTTAACGAGCAAACCTCATCTAAGGAATCTCCGGCCATTTGAGCTAAGCAAATTTCCGGATCAAGTAAGGCCTTGATCAGAGCTTTTCTCATCTCCTTTGATAAGATGAGAGCATCATAAATGCTCAGTTTGGCTGGTAGTTTCCTAAGATGGGCTAGCACGTTGTAGTCCACTTTATTTTCATGTGTCTCTGCTTCTTCTCGAATGGGTATTTCTTCTGCCGGGGTTGGTTCTTCACGAACAACCACACGCTTTCCTTTGTCTTTTGGACCCATTCTCGGAGGTAGAACTTTTCCACTCCTTAAGTTGACTTCGTAATTTCTTCGAATCTATTGTTGAGCTTGCCGGTGTCTCTTCTTGAATCGGAATGACAGGCTCTTCCGGATTAGCTTCAGAGTCTGAAGGCTCTAACTCTATCGTGACTAGAGCTCCTCGAAACTCGCAAATAGATTCGTTGCTTGTTGAACTCTCGTAGCCTCCTTGATGGATGTCTTCTTCATTATTTTGCTCGTCGAGATCGTGTATGATTTGAGAATTGTCGATGGTATCGAAATCGA
The DNA here is from genome assembly GCA_022702705.1 of Papilionanthe hookeriana x Papilionanthe teres. Classification (NCBI taxonomy): domain Eukaryota; kingdom Viridiplantae; phylum Streptophyta; class Magnoliopsida; order Asparagales; family Orchidaceae; genus Papilionanthe; species Papilionanthe hookeriana x Papilionanthe teres. The sequence continues at coordinate 82,174,348 of CM040427.1, read as the reverse complement.
TATCCGGATTATCGTTAGTTACGTAATCGTTAGAAACAGTCAAAACGTAGCCAAAGCCATCACCCTTATCATTATATGATCCCACCGAAGTGAGCAGATAATCATACAGAGTCGGGGTTCGATGGATTTCTCCCCGAATCGGAAACAACTATCCTAGGATAAGCGGCCCCTAGTCCAGCCTTAGGTGCCTCGGTCTTCTCTTCTTCGTCGATTTTCTTCTTTTCTTCGATCGTCTCCTGTTGAGGTGGTTCTTCTATCGCAAGTGATAGTACCGGCTTAACGAGGTTTCAAACTCCGAATTGAAGCTCGCACCGAAGCGGTTTGGATGCTTGTCTAAAATCTTTTCGAAGACCTCGTCCAAGCGGTAGTCCATCCATCGTCGGTCGTATAGGGATCTATCGGAATGATGGGATCGATCGAGACAACATTGACGGAACCTCCTTTCCGGGGTTCCTTCATGTACTCCTTCGGGATCGTTATATTCCCTTTCCGCGAGGTTGTCATTAAGCCAACTTTTGAAGGTAATGCAATCTTCTATTTTGTGCCCGAAGCATCCGGTGGTAAGGGCAAAAGTTGGGATCACCTTTCTTGTTGACTTCCTCTCGGTCTTTTAGGCTCCGGCAGTGGAAATGCGGAGTCTTCATCAAACTACGGAACATTTTCGATCTTGCTTCATTCTTGAACGGATACTCTCGCTCAAAAGCTCTCTTAATGTACGTTGCGGACGAGGCGGTTGTTCATCTCTGCGGAGATGATCGATAGTTGGGCCGGGGTTCGTTGGTAATTCCGTTGTGGTTCTCTGCGGCCGTTCTGGTGGTATTTGCATCGGTTGCTTGCCTTTGTCAACTGCTGCAACGATCCCGGATTTCTTTTCAAAAGTCTTTACAGGCTTTTGTTTGTCCGTCTTGTCGGTGAAACTTAATTGCTTTGCCTCCTCTTGCAAGCTTCCGGCCTTGCTTAACAACTTCTCGAAAGTCTTAATAGTAAATCCCTTGAGGAGAAGTGCTATCGGGCCATGGATGCTTTTTAGTAAAATGCCGATCGCATGCTTGTTCTTGCGGTTGTGGTTCACACTTCATGCTTAAGTTCCTCCATCGAAGTATGTAATCCACCAAAGTTTCATTCGGCTTCGCTTCTCTACCACTAAATCACCTATAGTGATGTGGTGTCGAGCTCCGACAAATCGCTTGATGAAGAGGTTCTCTAGCTGCGAGAACGTCTTCACCGAACCATTTGGTAATTCCGCATACCGGTCGAAGGCGATTCTCGACGGACTGCCGACGAGCCGTCGGAAGAGTAATGCATCGCTCCCGCCGGCATTGCAACAAGCGGCACGAAAGTGTGCCACATGCTTGTCGGGGGTTCCGGTTCCGTCGAAGGTCTTGAACGAGAGGTGGTATGAAGCCTTTCGGGTATTGGACGGCGTCGAATTCTTCGGGTAAGGTCTACCCGTCCGAATGGATGTCCCGCTCTTCGATTGTGCTAAGGCTTCTCGCACTGTCTGTTTCACCAAGTTCTTGATATCCTTTTCGGGAATCATATTCGTGTTGTATCCTTTTTCGGTGATCATCCCCATTGACGGACGTAATCTCCTTTCCTCCGTCTACAATATGAATGACCTCTGGGGGTGTCTCCCTTTGTGGTTGTACTTGACTCTGGAGAGTGGCCAGAGCTACGGCCATCTCTTCCATCCTTTTCGCCATTTGAGCGATCGTGTCGTCTTTCTCCTGAAGCTGCCTTCTCATCGATTCGGCTCCTCTCTTCTGCGGCTGCAGGAGCACCTTGCGAAGCTGATGAAGCTCGTGTCTCAACCATGTTGATTTCTGCGTATTCGTCGTCCATGAATTCCGATGAATCAATCTCGTCTCCGAACTTTTCTTCTCTTTCTTTTGCCAATCGTCGGATATCGGTTCTCAACTTTTCCATGGCATCTTCTAGCGGGGCTTTCGTGTGTCTTCGTGGTTGTCGTGCGATAGGCTGCCGGGTCCCTTTGCGAGAGGAGGGAATTCTTGGGTCGACCTAAGGTTGAACTCGAGCGGCGGCTCCTCGGCTTCGGATACCTTGTTCATCGGTGCAAAGAGGGAGACGTCGGTGATCTTGACGTTCGTGTTTTCAAATCCTTGTCCAAATCGGATGATTCCATTGTCGGGCGACTCATCCTTATAGCACGGCGAGGTCCAGTCCATTGGTAAAAGAGAAAATCAGTTTCGGGGCTTCCATTTCTGCAGGGTAGATTCTGGTTGTCAGTCCCAAGTTATGCTTCTTTTCTTTAGGACGAAAAGAAAGGAATTGAAAAGAGTCCGAACTCATTTTATGTTCATGTATTTATAAGAAGGAATCACTTATTAAAAGAATCACTTATTAGAGAGTTTGTTTATTTAGAACGGAGTGTTCAAAGGTGTAGAGAAGGTAAGGAATCTGAATCGGAGTTGGAAAGGAAAAGAGAGTCTTAAGCAAGACTTCTCGACTCGAAGGATCACTCCTAAACTAACACCTATCGGGGGTCCACCCCACCTCAGAAATGAGGTAAAAGGATCTCGGAACCTCTATGTTTAGAGGTGTCTAAGCAGTGGCTCCTAAATCCGAGAGAATGTTGGTTATACTTGTTCAAGGTGGAAATGAACATAGTATCCCAACGGAGAGAAGGGTAGTTTGATCCATAAGGGACATGGATGCACTACCGATTTTTGAAAGCAGAATTGTCTGATTAGAATGGAGAGAGGAATTTTCCCCAGCGGAGTCGCCAGAAGTTTGTCGGCATATTTTTAGGTTGTGTTGTATTTTTTTAAAAGGGGTCGCCTACAGAAGTTGTCGGCGAATTTTTTTTAATTTAATTTACATATATATATATATAATTTAGAAAGTAGTATTTGATTTTGAAAATGATTTTAAATTTGAAAATTTTAAGATATGAAATCAAACCGATCTCACATCCCAAATAGTTTATATAAACGAGCACCGCACCGCAAACCGTGTATCTATCCCTAAGGATAGACACATCGCTCGATGGTGGGGCTCGGTTAAATAAACTAGAAGATTTGTGACATCCATTTGGTCCGCGAACCAATTTTATAAGCCGACAAATTCCCTCGCTTAATATGAAAACATTAAACAGGGTTTATATTACTCGGGTTCTTTAAAATTCCCTATAAGGGCAAGCCCCTATAGTTAATTACATCTTAAGTGACGGGAATCACCTAAGAAAACTCTCGATAATAATCAATAATTCTCGCTCTCAAGAATTTCAAAGTTTAAGTTTTCAAAGGATTGAATTTTTGAATCTCAATAGGGAATGGATCAAGTTTGGAATATTTTATTTTGGGAATTCAAAGGAAGAAAAGTAAGAGAAATTACAGATTCGAAGCGAACTTCGGTAATCTCCCGACTATCCTATTGTTTGGCTTGGATTTAGGAAAGTCCTAATGTTTATTTAATGTTTTAATCTTGCCAATTTTAATTAATTAGGGCTTATATTAGTATGATAAAATCATACCAATAGCCTGGAAGATATGAGGGTTTATGTCGTATCGGACGACTACCTCGGAGTCCTAAGACCGGTTAGGGCTTAATTTGCAATGCAAATGCCTAACGAAAAGTTGAGGATTTATGTTGCACTAGGCAAACTACCTCGAAATCCTATGGCTTGGTTATTTAATTCTAAGAATGGTTTTGCTGACGACGATGGCCGTGCTGCCCACCATGCTCCGAGCTCCTTGTTGTTGCAGAGGTTTAATTTTAGAAATCATAAATTAGGGGATGAGAAAAGTGTTTTGGTTTAGAGAAGTCTTAATTTCCAAGTGTTTTGTGTTTTAATTAAAACAAATCTTAAAGTTGGTTATAACTACACCGGTTAAGATCCCACGGTTCCATCCTTCCGGCATCATTATTTTTATCGGATTCACTTAGTCCAGATGAATTTGCTAAACTCAACTCGAATGAGTTCCACACTTTCATTTAGACCGTGGGAAATCCCGTTAGCAACACGTAGGTTACATCATCCGAGGTATTCCCGATCATCCAACAGGACGTTTTAATTTAGTTGTAGTTGTAGTTTTGTGTTCCGTTTGTGATTAAATTTTGAGTTGTCTTATATTTTGAAATGTTGTGGAGGTGAATTTTATCTTGTAGTGTCTTTTAATTTAGTTATGGGTTTCAGTTTTGGTTTCTGTCCTAAAGGTGTAGGTTTTCATGCAACTGTTGTTTTATCATGCAAGAAAAGTAAGTGCGATGCAGTTAAATAAATTACCGTAAAGTAAATCGCAATAAAAGCGTACCTGGAGGGTCTTCCCGTCATCCCAAGCTGCACTTAAAACACAATTAGAATATTTAAGCAAGTTCCTAGGTAAAGCTAAGGGAAAGGGTTATGGTTTTCTACCAAATTCCTAATCCTATAGCTAGTCATTTCCTATGACGTCTGGGTTCTTTGTGTTTTTGGTTTGAAGACGATTTTCTTCATCAAAGATCAATTAAGTTCAATTGTTCTTGTAAATATCCTATCATATTGAGGAAGTGCTTAAGAAGAATCTTAAACATCTTTTCAATATTTCTAGGATTGTTTTAAGTCCAAATGAATTTAATTGTGTAAATGAATCGATCGTCCGAGGTTTTCAAGTTTTGTTAACTTGCTCGATGAACTAGGACATTTGAATGTCCTATAAGTGAAGTAACATTTCATTTTAATGTTCTATTTAGGAGTTATGATAACTAAAGCTCCTAAGGGCAAAATGATATTTAATGATTTGTGATTCAAATTTAAGTTCAAATTAATGATTTAAGTTTGGAATAGTGTTCAAGTTATCTTAGATTTATTTTTGAGTTCTTTATGTCTGAGATGATGTTATTTAATTCAACTTAATTCAATTTAACTTAATTTAATTTAATTTAATTCAATTTAATTCAATTTAGTTTGATTTGATTTAATTTAATTCAATTTAGTTTGATTTGATTTAGTTTTTAATTTAATTTAATTTAATTTAATTTAATTTAATTTAATTTAATTTAATTTATTTAATTTAATTTATTTTATTTATTTAATTTTATTTAATTTAATTTAATTTTATTTTATTAATTTAATTTAATTTATTTAATTCATTTAATTTAATTTAATTTGTTTATTTAATTTAATTTAATTTAATTTAATTTAATTCAACTTTTAATCTTAATTTAATTTAATTTAATTTTAATTTAATTTACTTAATTTAATTTAATTTTTAATTTAATTTAATTTAATTTTAATTGAAATTTTTGAAAGAGTTTAATGATTTAATTTTAGTTTAATGATTAAGTCTTTTAATATTTTAAATTTGAGTTATCATTTTAATTAAGAGTTAAACATTAATGAAATGATTAATTTAGGGATTTTTAAATTAAAGAATAAATCTCTCCCTAATAATATCCCTATTTTAATAATTCCAATTTTATTATTCTTCCAAATTTAATCAATTATTTAATTAAGGTTTAATCATTTTAAATTGCTTAATGGGTTTCTACCCTTCAATTATTAAATTTCAATCATCCAAATCAGATTAGGATCAAATATTTTACTTGTTAATTTTTTATTAAACCTAAAGTTTTAATTAAGGGTTAAAATTTAATTACCATTTTACCCTTTAAGCTTAATAATTTTATAACTCACTAAATTGAACTCAAATGAACTTGAAATTTTTATGTGACTTCACTCATATGTCAATAAAGACATGAGAGGAGAAAATGTGATTTTTCTGTATTTAATTTATTTATATAATTATTTTTAGTAGAAAATAGAGATTTTCAAGGAAAATTTGATAACATGACCAAGGGAAAGTTTCTGTTCTTAAGAAAATTAGGGGACATTCCTAATGACCAGAGGACCACTTGGACTAATTTTGATGATTTTTTGAATTATATTATTTTTATTATAATTATTTTAAGTTTTGGAGTATTAATTAATTTAAAAATAAAATAAATGTTAAAAAATGAATTTTATGTTTTTCAAAAATCTCTCTGATGTCAAGGAAATCAGAGAAGCAAATTTTGCAATTTTCTGATTTTTCTATGATTTATTATAATTATTTTAGTGAAAATGCTAGAAAATATATTTTTTAATTTTAAAATTACCCTAGAGCTTTAAAAATTAATATCTCACCAAATAGACCTAAGAAAAACATGGGGTTTGTTCCTAAGTGATTAAAATTCAAAATGTGACATTTTGGTGAATTTTATTATTTTTGTAATTTTTATTATTTTTTAATTATTAAAAATATTAAAATAATATTAAAAATCAACTTTTTAGAAAATTGAAATTTTAATTTTCTTAAATTCCCCTGATATCAGAGAGGCTCCAAAACCAATTTGGTGAATTTTTGAAAGGTATTTTGAAAGTTATGAATTTTTAAAGTTTAAAATGACTAAATGGCTTAATCAACCCAATTAATAGGGCTAACCAAGTCCAATTGACCTCAAATTTTTATGGTGGGTTCCTCTGATCCTAAAGGTTAGTGGAGAATTGATTTCAAGTCAATTTGATGTATTGTTAGCTCTAATTAATTAGAGACCTATTTTGGGTGTTTAAGCCAATTAGGGTTGTCTAAAATGAACTAACTCAAAACCTATTTTTCCTAGGGTTCTTTGGTCATAAGGAACATCACCAAATTTTCCTAGAATTTATTACACAACATGCTATTTATTGGAATTAAAATACTCAAAACAATGACATGAATTTGAAAAATCAATAACTCTTCATAGGGATGGCCTCGACTTTGGAAAATTCGGGAATGTTCCCAAATTCGGAGGCTTCAAAGCCCTATGGTCTCATGCCATGGTGAATTGTATGAATGCATGGAGAATTAAATGTATGCAGAGAGTAAATAAATTACTAAAAATAAAATATTTGATGAAATTAAATGATTTCTTTTTCACATTATTCTCCTCTCGTTCACCGAGCAAGAGGGTATTTTTCTTTTATTTTTCTGATTTTCCTACACAAAGTTATGAATTTTCCAAGTTTAGGGAATTAAATAAATAGAAAAATACCCTATTTTTCTATTTATCCACGCGGCGCCAGCGCATCCTCGGCGTCTCCGAACTCACACGCGTCGCGCTCCCATTCGACGCCGCCATCTGAGTCAGCAACCCGGGCCCCGCGGTTCTCATACCGTCTTCTGGTCCGACGCCATCTGAGCCGTCCGTCCGCGCGTGTATTAAATGGACGGCATCCGTTCATCGTCCCCGAGCGTCCTCACCCGAGAGCCGTCCACACTAAATCCCTAAGATCTCACTCGATACTCAACGTATTTTTATGTTCTTATGCTCTATGGATTCGTCTTGAAGAGACGAACACATCTATACGGTTATCATGCATTGAAATTAAGGCATTTGAAATGGAGAATCTCCGAAGCTCGGGATGAAGAATTAGTTCATACCTTTGCTCGGAGAAGTGTGGCTTCGATCTGAGAGTTGTTGCACCTTCGATTGGATCCCAGCAAGCTCCAGATGAAGTCTCCTGGTCTGGTGAATTGTCTAGATGTGATTTCGACCAAGCCCGATCACAAAGCTTGGAGGCTGGAGCACCTGGGTGGCCTGGAGATGGGGCTTTTGCTGGTGGACACCTTCCCTCGGTACGGTGAAGGTGTAGAACCAATCAATTTAGGGATTGGCTCACTGTGAAGAAGTGTCCCGGTTTTGGGTGGAATTTCAACTCGAAATTGAGCTCGCGGAGAAGAAATGGCGGGGGATCTCACCGGGGATCAAGTGCTCTGTGTATGGGGAGGAGTACGGAACAATTTTGGCGAGTTTCCTAAGGTTTTGTTTTCAGCTCTACTCATGGCCGAGAGGGGTGGAGTTTAAATAGGAGAGGGTGGAGGGCCTCCCGGGGGAGTTAGGGCTTGGGATCAGCTTGCTCCGGTGAGGAGAAGAACAGCCATGGTGACCACTAGGCATGGGGCAGCTCAGCAAGGGAGAATTTCAATGTTGGCTCACATGTGAGCTCTCGGCCATGGTGTTTTCCGGCGACCCAGGCGGCTGGCCGGCAGGCATGGGTCACTCTCAGGTCCAGGTGGGTCAGGGTTAGAGGTTTGTGCAATCAATTAGCATTGGCCATGTGTAAAGGGTTTGATTTAGATGGAATGGGGGCATGGCTAAATTTGGACCTAAATGGGTCAACCCCCATTTGGGCTAGGTGCACCACCCAAGGCCTGGTTTTGGCTGAGGGAAAAGTGATTTGGCTCAGCATAATCGGTAGGGTCAAGTCACCATCCAAGCACAATTAGGCATAAGCATGGTTAAGGGGAATCATGGGAGTGGTTAATCACCTTTAGGAATTAAGGAAAGAGTCTCCTCCTTTTGCCCAAAATGGCATGGTGACATGTAAAGAGGCTCTCATGGCTTGCATATGGCTTGTGCATGGCTCCATGGCTCCATTTGGCTTGGGAAAAGGTTGGGTCAATTTCATAAAAATGGGTTTTAAGAATTTTGGATATTTTGGTGAAAATTTGCATGAAGCTTGATTTGGAATGGTTCAATTGATGATTTTGAAACTTAGGGGTGATTTTGATTAAATGGATGATGAAAGGAAGTGTCATGTGGGCTTTGGATGAATTTGGGCTTTTGAATTTGAAGGGAGTGGGCTTTTAGGAAAGTTTAAGGGAAATGGGCTTTTTGATTTTAGGATGGGCATTTGGGTAAATATTTTGTGAAAGGCCTTGTCAAATAAATGTCATAATTGGTTTATGGATGTTCTATGAAGGGCTTGGAGTCAATTTGGTGTGATTTGGAGTTGAATTGGTTTGAATTTGGGTTTATTTGGTAAGTGGGCCTATATGGGTCCAAGTGGGCCAAGTTGGGCCAATGTTGGGCTAGGGTTGAAATTGATGTAAAATTAATGTTGAGAAATATTTATGGGAGTGTTTCAAAGAGGTTTTGACTTTGGTTGGGTTTTGATTTTGGGGTTTGGGCTCATTTGGGTTAGGTTTGGGTTTAGGTCGAAAATGGGCCTTTTAGCTTTGGGTTGAATTTGAGTGGGATTTGGGTCTAATTTTTGGGCAAATCATGTTAGTGTTTTGTTTGTGGGAATGTTAAGGAAGATTTAGAAAAGGTTTGGGGTTAATTGGAGTTGAATTGGGTGAGTTTTGGGTTAAGTTTGGGTCATGGGTCCAAATTGGGCTTTAAGGCCAAAAGTGAAATTGGATCCAAATGTCAATCAAATTAGACTTGGATTTGGTCTAGATTGGTGTTGGGAATGTTGAATTGAAGTTTAGAATTGAATTGGACCAGAATTTGGGTCAATTGGGTAGGTTAGGTTTGACATTGGGTTCACTTTGGGTTAAAATGGGTCAAATTGGGGGTTTTGACAAAAGTAGGGTAAATTGACAAAATTGGCCCATAGTGTAGTTGGACAAAATGAAATTGGGAATATTTGGGATTTTCTGGAATTTTCTGGGAATTTTCTGAATTTTTGGATTTTTGGGTCGAGAGGGGTATTTTGGGTATTTGGAGGGTATTGGGAGGTTTTCTTGGAATTTTTGGTATTTTTGGGTATGGATGATCAATTTGAGTGATGTGGAAATGTTTGGGAATGATTTTGGAGAATTTTGGGTAATTTGGAAATTTTTGAGAAATTTGGGTATTTGGAGGGTATTGGGAGGTTAGCGGGTGTAGGGTCCCGGGGGTCAAAAATTGAAAATTTGGGAAATTGAAGATTGGGTGGATGTAAGTGGAAAGAAGTCATTTTGGTTGACCCATGAAGCCATATCAAGCCCACATGAGCCATGAAGGGACTTATTTGAGGCATTCAGCTATGTTGTTCCTAACCCTCTAGCCGAGGGCTTAGGGGTTAAGGACCATCCATGCGAATCACCTTCATGAGTCGGGAGGTCAAGTCGGGTATGGGTGTGTTTTTAGGAAGTGTGTGAAAGTGTAGTGTGTAGGTGTAGTGTGTGTGCAAGTCGACCCTTCACCGGACCGAGCCACCTGAGGCGGTCCTAAGGCCAAAGAGTCCTAAAGGAACTCATCCTTTAAACTTCCACATTTGATTTCAACCCTCTAGGTGATTAGGGGTCTACGGTCAAGTTTGTGGGGTTTGCGGGGAGTTTAGAAGTGGTTTGAATTTCTAAAAGGTGGGTCCCAATTCTAATCCTCTAAGATAGTCAAAGGAAAAGCCTAAGGCTAGATCCTAAGCACTAAAAGAAGAAGAGAGGACCTCATCAAAAATGAGGTCAACACTCCTTTTTGGGGTTCTTTCATATATTCCTTCGGGATCGTTATGTTCCCTTTCCGGAGATTGTCGTCAAGCCAACTCTTGAAAGTGATGCAATCCTCTATCTTATGCCCGAGCATCCGGTGGTTAGGGCAATAGTTTGGATGATCTCTCTTATTGACTTCTTCCGGCCTCTTGGGCTCGGGTAGTTGAAAATCTGGTGTTTTCATTAAACTGCGGAACATCTTCGCCACTGCTTCAGTTTTGGATGGATATTCCCTATTTAGAAGTTTTTTCAGGGTACGCGATGGACGAGGCGGTTGCTCATAATGCTGAGGTGACTGATAGCTCGGTCGAGGTTATTGATAGTTCTGCTGAGGTTGTTGGTAAGTACGTTGCGGTGGTTGATAATTAGGATGTGGCCGCTCTGGCTGTATCTGTACTGGCTGCTTGCCCTTATCGACTGTCACAATGATTTTGGACTTCTTTTCGAATGCTTTCACGGGTTTCTGCTTATCGTTCTTGTCCACGAAACTTAGCTGCTTTGCTTCCTCTTGTAAGCTCCCGGCCTTGCTAAGCAGCTTCTCGAAAGTCTTGATTATAAATCATTTAAGGAGAAGTGCTATCGGGCCGTGGATGTTTTTCAGCAAAATACCGATCACATGTTGTTCCTGAACTTGTGGTTCACACTTCATGCTTAAATTTCTCCATCAAAGTATGTAATCCACTAAAGTCTCGTTCAGTTTTTGGTGCTCCACCACTAGATCACCGATGGTGATGTGGTGCCGAGCCCCGGCAAACTACTTAACGAAGAGGTTTTCTAACTCTGAAAAGGTCTTAACTGAACCATTTGGCAATTCTGCGTACCAGTCGAAGGCAATCCCTGACAGGCTGCTGACAAACTGTCGAAAGAGTAAGGCGTCACTCCCACCGGCATTGCAGCAACTAGCACGAAAATGTGTGACATGCTGCAGGGGGTTTCCCGTTCCATCAAAAGTCTTAAACAGAGGTGGTATGAAGCCTTTCAGGTATTGGACTGCATCGAACTCTTCGAGGTAAGGTCTGCCCGTCTGAATAGATGCTCCACTCTTAGATTGTGCTAGGGCTTCTCGCACCTGCTATTCTACCATGTTTTTAATGTCCTTTTCGGGAATCATGCTCTGTGCAGAATCCTTCTTTGGTGGCTCGTCTCCGTTGATGGATGTGATCTCTTTTCCTCCATCTGCAATATGGAAGATTTCTGGTGGTGTTTCTTTCTGAGGTTGCACCTGACTTTGGAGAGTGGCTAAAGCAGTAGCCATCTCTTCCATCCTCCTTGTTATCTTGGAAATTGTGTCATCTCTTTCCCGAAGCTGTGCTCTCATCACTTCCGGTTCATCTCTTTCCGCAGCTGCTGGAGCACCCTGCGAGGCTGACGATGCTTGTGTTTCAACCATGTTGATCTCGACACACTCTTTATCCATGAACTCTGATGAATCAACTTCCTTTTCCAACTTTTCTCCTCTTTCTTTTGCCAACCGTCGGATATCCGTCCTTAGCTTTCCTATAGCATCCTCGAGGGGTCTCTTCCAGACGGTCTCGCGGTTGTCGTGTGACGACTGTTGAACTTCTTTTTCGGGAGTTTCTTTTATTGCAGTAGCACTTCCTTCTGATTCAGGCTCTTTGATGAGACTTTTCTTCTCAGGACAATGTGTTGGTCTCGGCTCGGTAATAATAGGTCGCCACACCATCCTTCTTGCAGCAGAAGGCCTAGGACCGGAAGGTCTGTCCGCTATATGCTGATAGGTGGTGTCCTCCCTAATATGATAGCCCGATACAACAACAGGTGAACTAGCTCTCATTTTCTTCCTTGGTTTCTCTATGGTAGTGACAAGCTCTACTCGTGGTCCGAGGCGGGATCTAGCTGGCACTCGTCCCATTCTTCTTAGGATTTCTGATACGGGGCATCTTTCTTTCTTTGCCAATTTTTCTATCACGGCTTGTAGCCGAGCAAATGGCGTAGTCTTAACCATTTTTCTTTTGCAGTTACTATAGTATGCAGGTCAGTGTAACGTAGCGGCAATCCTTCAGACGTCTTCTTCATCCGATGCAGCAGAGAGGGGGTGAAGCCTACTCCCTTCCAACAGAGGTACATACTCTGGCAGTTCTTCTCTTTCCTCAGGAATTTCTTCTAGAAAAGCAACTTCGAGCGGCTTTGGCTTTCTCAATCCCGGCTATCTTTCCGCTTCTATTTCTCCTTTGAGTCCGAGTTAGGGGTGCAACTCTTGAACTCGGACCTAATCTCGAAAACGGATGGTATTGTAGCAAAATTTGTACCCTCCACGGTGACGGGCTCACCGCGGACTTGGATTTCCTTCCCTTTAATTTGGCGAAGTCGGGGTAGGTGCGGAGATGACTAGACTAGTGGGGGTAGAGACAACGATCCTCCTACAAATAGCGAGTACTTCTTTCGATTGGAACTCTTTGCAGGGGAGGGAATTCTTGAGCCGACTTCAAGTTGAACTCAATTACAAGCTCTTCAGTTTCTGGCACTTTGTCCATTAGTGCAAAGAGAGTGACGTCAGCGAACTTGATATCTGTGTTGTCGAATCCTTGTCCAAAACGGATGATCCCATTGTCAGGCAGCTCATCCTTATAGACGACAAAGTCCATTCCATTGGTGAAGGAGAAAATTAACTTTGGCGTAGTCATTTTCTGCAGGGTAGATTTCGAACGTCAGTCCCGAATTATGCTTCCTTTTGTCGCAAAACTTAGGACGAAAAAGAAAGAGTCCGAACATATTCTCGTTTATCTTAATGTATTTATGATTTAAAAGAGTTTGTTTAAAGGGTTGTTTATTAAAGATTTGTTTGTTAGGGACGAAACGATTAAAGGACAGAGGTTTATAGAAAAAGGAAGGGACCCGGTTCAGAATTGGGAAGGAAGAGAAAGTCTCATAAAACTTCTCAACCCGAGGGACCGCTCCTAAGCTAACACCTATTGGGGGTCCACCCCTCCTCAGAAATGAGGTAAAAGGATTTCGGAATCCCTCTGTTTAGGGGTGTTTAAACAGTGGCTCCTAAATCCGAGAGAAGTTGACTATACCTGTTCAAGATAGAAATGAATGTAGTATGCCAACAGAAGAATGATAGTTTTGGTCCACTAGGGATATGGACTCACTATCGATTTATGAAAGCAAAACCATATAATTAAGATGAAGAGAGGAACTATTCCCCAGCGGAGTCGCCAGAAATTGTCGGCATATTTTTAGATCATGTGTTTTAAAAAGGGGTTGCCTACAGAAGTTGTCGGCGAATTTTTTAGATTTTAAATTTAATTTAAATATATATATAATTTAGAAAGTAGTATTTGATTTTAAAAATAGTTTTAAGTTTGAAAATTTTAAGATATGAAATCAAACTGATCTCACATCCCAAATAGTTTATATAAACGAGCACCGTATCACAAACCGTGTATCTATCCCGAAGAATAGACACACTGCTTGATGATGGGGCTCAGTTAAATAAACTAGAAGATTTGTGACATTTTTTTGGTCTACGAACCAACTTTATAAGCCGACAAGTTCCCCTGCTTAATATAAAGGAATTAAGCAGGGTTTATATTACCTGGGTTCTTAAAGTTCCCTATAAGGGCAAGCCCCTATAGTTAATTACATCTTAAATAACGGGAATCATTTAAGAAAACTCTCAATAATGGTCAGTGGTTTTGCTCTCAAGAATTTCAAAGTTTAAGGTTTTCAAAGGATTGAATTTTTGAATTTCAAAAGGGGTTAGCTCGAATTTGGAACAGTTAAGTTCAGGAGTCCAAAGGAAGAGAAGTAGGAGAAGCTGAGGATCCAAAAAGAATCTTGGCATCTTCCCAAACTATCCTATTGTTTGGCTTCAATTTAGGAATTTTATTTAATGATTAAATCTTGCCAATTTTAGTTAATTAGGACTTATATTCGTATGATATGATCATACAAATAGCCTTGAAGATGTGAGGGTTTGTGCGTACCGAAAGACTACCTCGGAGTCCTAAGACCGGTTAGGTGACCCAACCCGCAATAACGCAGTAATATTCGCTTCCAAAAGATGGCAAAAAACTTGACCCAATTTATAAATAGCAGCTAGTGTATAAAATCAAAATGTTGTAAAATTTTAGAAAATATTTTACACACTAGGGGTACTACGCAAGTATACGTATCGTTTCAAGTAATATAGGGTTTTCTTTTATAACCCCAGTATCGATCCCACGGGGAAAAATTATAGTAATAAATTTTCTAAATATTATATTTCAAAAATATCTTTTTATCCTTTAATTTAACTATAAATTACTATTAATTTACTAGATGCAAATAAAGAAAACAATAATAAGAAAATGATTTATGAAAACTATATAAAATAAACAACTTTCTTTCCTTCAATTAATCTATGATTTTTAAGATAATTTAATATTCGTTAGAGAATTTGATTTATGGTATTGTGTCAAATAGAAGCATTCTTATTCTTTACCCTTTGATCCAGGCGCAAAGAACATTGGCTAATTTACAGATCTGGTCCGGATGTATTGTTAGTAGAATGGGTTAATCTAGACTCACACTACTAGATGTCAAAGAGTGGCTATGGTCGGCCCTACTAGTGACCCTTTCCTAATCTATAAATCAAATTATAAGAATTTAGTCTGTCACTCTAAAAACTTATCAATTCTACGCCCTTTAAATCTTATCTTCCTATTTATTTGCACTTTATCTTGAATAGCCCGCACATGGCCTTCGACTACCGAAGGATTTATGTGACATTTACAAGTTAAGAGTTCTTCTCCTTTAAGGTCTCAAAACTCTTCAACAGGTTTTAACAATTTAAATGGCCAATTTAAAAATTAAAGTAAGATTAGGTATTAAAGTCATCACAATGTTTTGAAAAATATTTTGAATTTCAATTCTCCATCGAATCTTTATATTATCTTATATATCTCTTCATAATTGAAGGAAGAAAGTAAACTAACTACTCAGAATACATTGAATATAAACAGCAAAACATAATAAATAAACTTTGAATCAAATATAAAATACTTATCTCAAATATTCCTTCTACAGATCTTCTGATTCCTACCGACTCCACGATGTAATGAACTCCAGATGCAACAACTTGAAAATAAACTCAGTAAACTAAAAAAAAGTGGCCCTAAATTTCTCTCTCTATTTCTCTCTCTAAGGATGAGAGATCCTAAAGTGGATAAGAGAAAGGGTTACAATGGGAGGAGCCCGTTTTCTGAAGAAATGGACCCCTATTTATAGGCGTCAAGGGTTGCCTTGAGGCACCTCTTCAAAACATGTCCACATTCAATGAATCTTCTAGAAGTTCTGTCTGGCGCCTAGGCGCCAGACACCGCATCCAGTTCTTTGCACCTCTTCACTTTGGCTCGCACCTCTTTGCGATTAAAACCGTTTTGGAGCGTCCAAATGCAATGTATCACATCTATTATCAAGGAACAACTGCCAGTCTTCTAGAATGTCCAATAATCGCTCACTCTGTCAAAATAACTGTTCAAACGTTGTTAAAAACTTGACAGTTTTTGTATCGAGTCTGGCGCTTAGGCGCCAACTTCTAGCGCCTAGGCGCCAGGCCATATTTTTTTATACTTTTTGTATTTTGCTCCATTTTTTATCATTTTTGCTCCTTTTTTCTCCTTTTTGCTTTTTAGACCTTTTTACATCACCTACATCCAAAAACACAAAAAATACCTTTCATTAAAGCATAATATCCTTAGAAATTAATAAGAATTAAGACATAAAGAAATAGGTATTTTTTTATAGATTAAAATCCCCCAAACTTAAATGTTACTTGTCCTCAAGTAACTCTTTCTACTATATAAAATATATAACCTTTGGAATAAAAGATAAATATTTAAGATTCCTTATAATTTTTTATTTTATAAAGTTTTTAGTAGATTATTAACCCAATTTCACTAACTAGGTTTAAGTTTAAGAATTTAAAGAATATTTAACTACCAAATCATAAGATTTCAAACTTTTCATTCATTTTGAAAAAAAATAGAAGTCTATTATATTAAGATCTCATAGATTATTTACAAGAAAAAGATCTTCTTGAAAAATCGTTTCTAAATAAATATTCATGTATAAAAATTAAGTAAAATATGTAACTAGTTTTCTTCCTATAAGATAATTCAAGTGAAGCCAATTTTTGATTAGGCATTTCTTCAAGCTTCTCCTCTCTTCTTTTATATATATATATATATATAGGATTACTATATCTGGATAGCCTGTTAATGGTTTTGAACTTCACTATCCTTAACTTATATTTTCAAAACTTATACATTTCCACTTAATTATTATAACATAAATAAGAATTCAAAAAGTTTTCCAATCTTTTCTTTTTCAAGTGATAATTTTTGATTACTTAATATTTCTAAAATTCTATTATTTCTATCATGAATAGAAAAATTCTTTAATCTTATTCTTCTTTAAGTTAAATAATTCTATTCTTAAAATCAATCAAAGTTAGTAAAATTTTGGTTAATTTCACTAAATTGTTTATAATTTCAAAAATAAAAGTGATCTCAAATAAATTCTTCATTCCTTAAGTAATGTTAAAAAGTTTTTATTTTTAAGAAAATATTAGCTCTTTAAGGACAAATAAAATTTAAATTTGAATGTATTTTCCCTTCCCCCAAACTTAAGTTTTGGTATACTATGATAATTTGAAAGTATGACAGAAAGAAAATCATAAGAATTTTTATAAGTATGTAAAAACAATCTTAAAAAGAAAAATTACTTCTATTCATGTGTTTATGAATAATTAAGATAAAATTGAAGCATGTATAAAAAGTAAGCATGCTAATTTTATGATGATACTAAATTTGAAAAAAATTAAAGCAGAGCAAAATTAGTAAGTACTAAACAGTAAACTAAAACAAACATATAAATTAACTCTAACTTCAGTCTCAACACAATATACTAAGAATATTTTGACAACAGAATCTTAACACTAATCAATCCACACAGATATTTAAACAAATTAACATACATCACTCACAAAACTAAACAAACAATCCAAACAAAACAAACTAACAGAGTAGCACATCATAAAGATCTATAACTACTAGTCACTAGCTGTAGCCTCATCATCATCATCATCACCAAAGGAAAATTCTATGTCCTTAGGATCAACAAATGGTGTGAAACTAGGAAAAGTAGGGAAACTAACATCATGTTCACCCTTCAGAAATTTGACTAGGGTTTCATCATACTCAGCATCATAACTACTCTTCCTCTGGGTATAATCAGATAAATAATCAAGTTTCCTATCGATAGTATCAATCCTACAGTGAGTTTGAAATAACTCCTGCTGCTGCTCTATAAACTGATCATGCATTGATTCCTAGAAACTCGATGGTGGCTCAGCAGAAGTAGAGGGTCGAGAAGTAGAAGATCTACACGGAGTATGTGCGAAGTAGAAGGAGCAATCGATCTCTTCCCTCGAAGACGATCATAGATACTAACACTCTCCTGCCCAATTGGCTTGGTAGACTTTAACTTTTCCTCATAAATATCAGCAGTGACTCTATTACTAACACATAGTGAATAAATCAGGGATGGTAATCCCAATCCAACAGAAGTGCTGGATCTCGTAGTAGAATCCACAGAATCATAAATAATACTGTCGACATCAATAGGCTTCCTCTCCTGAATGCAGTAGTTTAAGATCGCTCGATCTCTAGTCACTTCACTCGGGTGGTTGGAAGGTAATAATCTTGCGAAATAAAGTAGTGCCATGCTTTAGAAATACCATTTAATTTGGAAGATTTGAAGTTTACCCTTTTTCCGTTCCTGATCTTCCAAGATCCAGTACCGTCAGTCAAATAAGCAATGATCATATCCAAATCTCCCTCAGATGGTGATAATCCAGAATAATAACATTCAATAGTTGGTGGCAGGCCATAGAATATATTGATTCTTTCAGGACTAAATCCTACTCCGATACCTCTGACAAAGTCTTCATAATCTACGACATCCAGAAAATTTACATAAAATTTTTGAACAATTGGGATAACAACAACAGCAGTGAAATAACAAAATCGTTGCCAATTGTGTGCAACGATAGTGTTTTCGATCATTTCTCCAGGATGATAGAAACTTCGTTCTGAAATGAACTTTACGGACGTCGTAAATTCGTGGAAGCGAAAATGCGTGACACTTGATAGAAAATTTCGTTGCTATCAAAGTTATCTCGTGCCTTCCCACGTTTAGATTTTGGAGCCATCTAAACGTGAAAGAAAACAAGGAAAAATTTAGGAATCAAAGATTTATACTCTTTTTAAGTTTATAAAACTTAAAATAAGTTTAAAAATCTAAAGAAATCACTAAAAATCAAAAAAAAATTTTCAAAATTTCGGTTCTTAGCAAAACTAGGGAAATCTATGGTGAAAATCGAAAATAAATGGTTTAAAGTGTAGATCTGACCTTGAGACGAAGAAATCGAGTGGTTTCACGCTCAAATCCTTGATGTTTTGACCTTAAAATGGATCTAAAAGGTGTATTTTCGCGAAAATGGGGAAGAAGATGAAGCTTAGGCGTCAAAAATGGCTTTTGGGGGTTATTTAAGTAATTTTTCGGTTACAGGCCGAACTGGCGCTTAGGCGCCGAATTCTGGTGCTTAGGCGCCAGACTCGCCTTCCAAAAAAAATTATATTTAAATTTTAATTTTCCACCAAAATTCATAAATTCAACTTCTAATTACTCATATCAGAGTAGGGCTTCAATTTCTATCTTCCACAACATTTTTCAAAAATTTATAAAAATTAAATATTTAATCCACCAATCAAACATAAGGTTTAAATCAAACTCACTAAATTTCATTCATAATCTTCAATATTGACTCAATACATTCCAGATAAGTATTATATTTGATTCAAGTTCCTAATACACACTCAAACATAACAATTTCTAAGCAAAAACAACACACATTGAACATGAAAGCAAATACACAAACAAACACAATCGATTCTCTAAATCGATACAACGACTCAACAAACCATATAATAACTATCTCATTACCGGAATATTCTAATCTTCACAAGGGAAATTGTGTATTCCACTTGGAAAGAACACTAACGCTCTCGGGAAATCCGTAGCCGTCTTTTCGTCAATCCACTTGTTCTTCTTATACATTTCAACTTGAGCATCTTGATAAGCCGCAAAATGATCAAATTGAAGTTTTATTTGCCATTCTAGATGTTCAATTTGATGAAACATCTCATGAAGGCGATCTCCAATGCTTTTAAACTCCGCTCGAACTTATCTAAACGACTAGAAATTTTCTCTAAACTTACAGCGATGAAACCATTGAAGTAGGGTTGAGGATCCTTTGAGACCTTGTCCCTAGCTTCTTCTCCATGATTTCTTCCTTCCATTTCTTCAAAATTTCTCAAATCTCTCAAGAATGAAGTGCAAGGGACGTTATTTTGATTACTTGATGGTTAGGGAAAAAGATAGGTTGATTTAAAAGGGAAAATCGTGTGAAAAACTGAAAATTTTTTGTTTTTGCACGACCCAGTAACCGTGGAGCTTAGGCGCCGAATCTGGCGCCTAGGCGCCATACCTATTGATATATAGTTGATTCTGGCGTTTAGGCGCCGAATTCTGGCGCCTAGGCGCTGGAACTATGTTCAACTCCATTTCGCCTAATCGTCAAATTTCAAAATTTCGTTCTCCAAGATAGGTATATTATACTGGTAAGAGTAATTTAGACTCAATAACTCACATTGTAAACAATCATAATGAAGGTTAACTTGATCTCCTTTTTACTCATATTCAAAATAGAGTGATCCAATTTTTAAATCTTACATACTTTAAAATAATTTTCAGCCTAAGTCAACAAAGACTTATAAGCATCAAATTTTTCTAAAGTAATATAAAATTAATCAAGATCGAGGAATAACCTTACATTAAAACACAAAAACACTCATAACACAAAATAATTATGGGTTGCCTCCCACAAAGCGCTTGGTTTAACGTCGTCAGCCCAACTTAAGTAAATCTTTAATCAGGTTGACTCAATTCATAAGCCTCTTTATAAATATTTTTAATATCTCTCAAATAAGGCTTCAATCTTAATCCATTTACTTTAAAAATTTTTCCTGTTTTGGGATCTTTAATATCCACAGCTCCATAATGGTATATTTTCTCAACTATATAGGGTCCAATCTATTTAGATCTTAATTTTCCAGGAAAAAGTTTTAAACGAGAATTAAACAATAATACTTCTTGTCCAGGCTCAAAAATTTTTCCTGAAATCTTCTTATCATGCAACATATTCATTTTCTCTTTATAAATCATCGCATTTTCATATGCTTAATTTCTTATTTCTTCCATCTCATTTAATTGCAATAATCGCTTTTCTCCTGCTTTATTCAAATTAAAATTAAACTCCTTTATTGCCCAATAAGCTTTATGTTCAAGTTCTACAGGTAAGTGACAATGTTTACCATAAATTAACCGGTAAGGTGACATTCCGATTGGTGTCTTATAAGCTGTTCTATAAGCTCATAATGCAGAATCAAGTCTATCAACCCAACAGTTCTTTTAGGATTAACAGTCTTCTCTAAAATTCTTTTAATTTCTCTGTTTGATACTTCAGCCATTCCACTTGTTTGTGGGTGATAAGCAGTTGCAATTCTATGTTTGATTCCAAATTTTTGTAGTAATGATTGAATTCTTATATTCCCGAAATGACTTCCACCATCAATGATAATTACCTTAGGCATTCCAAATCTTGAAAATATCATTTTCTTTAAAAATTTAGAAACACTTTTGGAATCACGAGTTTGGTAAAGCAACGACTTAAATCCACTTTGAAACATAATCAATCGCTAATAAAATATAAATTTTTCCAAATGATGGAACAAATGGTCCCATAAAGTCTAAACCCCATATATCAAAAATTTCAACTTCGAATATATAATTTAAAGGCATTTCATTCTTCCTAGATATATTTCCCATCCTTTGAAATCGATCACATGTTTTAACATAATGTCTCACATCATTAAATAAGGTAGGCCAATAAAATCCAGAATTTAAAATTTTAAATGCAGTTTTATTTATGCCAAAGTGTCCTCCAAAATTAGAATCATGACATTTTTGAATAATAGCAAAAGTTTCCTCATAAGGTACACATCTTCGAATCATAGAATCTTTACAAATTTTAAATAAATGAGGTTATTCCCAAATATAAGATTTAGCATCATATTTAAATTTCTTAATAAATTTGTTATCCAAGTCATAAGGCAAAATATTGCTAACTAAATAATTAATAATATCAGTATACCAAGGTGTTTTGTATTTTTGAATAACATATAAAGATTCATCAGGAAATTTATCATTTATATTTTCTTCCGAAATAATATCATTTTTAATTCTAGACAAATGATCAGCAATTTGGTTTTCAGTTCCTTTTCTATCTATTATTTGAAAATCAAATTCTTCTAGAATTAAAACCCATCTTATAAGTCTAGGTATAGAATCCTTCTTAGATAATAGATATTTAATAGCAGAATGATCAGTATGAACTATGCATTTAGTACCAAGAAGATAAGGTCTAAAATTATCAAAGGCATATACTATAGCTAGAAGCTCTTTCTCAGTGGTAGTTGTTGACCTCATTTTTGATGAGGTCTTCTCTTCTCTCTTTAGTGTTTAGGATCTAGCCTTAGGCTTTTCCTTTGACTATCTTAGAGGACTAGAATTGGGACCCATCCCTTATAAATTTGAACCACTTCTTGCCTCCCTGCAAACCCCACAAGCTTGATTGTAGACCCCTAATCACCTAGAGGGTTGAAATCAAATGTGAAGGTTTAAAGGATGAGTTCCCTATGGGACTCTTTGGCCTTAGGACCACCACAGGTGGCTTCGATGCAGTGAGGGTTGACTTACACACTCACTACACTCACATTCTACACTCTCACACACACAATCCAAATCCTAAAACCACACACATACCCAACTTGGCTCCTTGACTCATGTAGGTAATTCATATGGATGGACCTTAACCCCTAAGCCCCTAGCTAAGAGGGTTAGGAACAACATAGCGAATGCCTCAAATGAGTCCTCTCATGGCTCATATAGGCTTAACATGGATTCATGGCTCAACCAAAGTGCTTCCATTTCACTCATATTTGATCAATCTTCTTTTTTTCAAAATTTCAATTTTTGACCCCGGGGACCCTACACCCATCAAACCTACTACAAACCCTTAGAATTGCCCAAATCCTCCAAAATTTCCAAATCACACAAAATTCCCCAAAGTTAACCTTGAACATTTCCTCACAAATCAAATTGATCATCCATAGCCAAAAATACCAAAAATTCCAAAAATACCCCCCAATACCCTCAAAATACCCAAAACGCCCCTCTTAGCCAAAAAATCCAAAAATTCAGAAAATTCCCAGAACATTCCAGAAAATTTCAAATATTCCCAATTTCATTTTGTCCAACTACACCATGGGCCATTTTTGTCAATTTACCCCACTTTTACCAAAACCCACAATTTAGCCCATTCTTAACCCAAGTGAACCCAATGTCAAACCAAATCTACCCAATTGACCCCAATTTTGGTCCAATTCAATTCTAAACTTTAATTTAATATCCACAATATCAATCTAGACCAAATCCAAGTCCAATTTAATTGACATTTGAATCCAATTTCACTTTTGACCTTAAAGCCCAATTTGGACCCATGACCCAAACTTAGCCCAAACCAAACCAATTCAACTCCAATTGACCCCAAACCTTTTCTAAACCTTCCCTAACATCCCCACAAATAAAAAACTAACATGATTTGCCCAAAATTTGGACCCAAACCCCACTCAAATTCAACCCAAAACCAAAAAGCCCAATTTTGACCTAAACCCAAACCTAACCCAAATAAGCCCAAGTCCCAAAACCAGAACCCAAACAAAGTTAAAACCTCTTTGAAACACTCCCATAAACATTTCCCAACATTAATTTTACATCAATTTCAACCTTAGCCCAACATTGGCCCAAATTAGCCCAATTTGACCTACATTGGCCCATTTACCAAATGAACCCAAATTCGACCCGATTCAATTCCAAACCACCTCAAATTTGCTTCAAATCATTCAAGACACATCCTTAAACTAAATTCAACATTTATTTGGCATGGCCCTTCACAAAATTTTTTATCTAAAAGCCCATTGCTAAACATAAAGGCCCACTCCCTTAAACCTTCCTAAAAGCCAACCTTTACCAAATTTTAAAAGCCCAAAGTCCATTTCCAAGCCCACATGAAACCTTTTCTTCATCATTCCTTTGATAATCCTATTTGACCAAAGTCTTAAACCATCATGAAATCAACCCATTTGTAGCATCATGACAAATCCCATCAATGGAATCCAAAGTTTTCAAAATTCCAAATAACCCTTTTCCATGCAAGTGAGCCAACCTTTTCCCCAAGCCATGAGCAAGCCAAATGAAGTCATGGAGCCATGCATAAGCCATATGCAAGCCATGGGGAGCCCTTTCCACCTCACCATGCTTCTTATGGCAAGGAGAGAGGAGCCTTTCTTAAGCCTTCACTAAACCTTTTTTAACCCCATTCATGATACACTTTAACCAAAATTGGCCACCTCACCTTAGATGGGGACTTCACCACACATGTGAGGCTGACCCAAATGATCTCACATCAGCCCAAATCAAGCCTTGGTGAGTGAACCAAGCCAAATCCATGAATTGACCCAAATTGGACCAAAAATGGTCCTTACACCCATGCCATTTAAATCCTTGACTTTACACATGGCATAACCCAATTGATTGCACCAAGATCAAGCTCAATCATGTGAGTTTTTCTCAGCCGAAAAACCTTGATGAATGAACCAAGCCAACCCTCATGGCCACCCAAGCTCCACCATAACCTTCCTTATTTAAACCCCACCTCCATGACCAAGTGGAAGAGATGCAAAGATTACCTTGGGTAAACTGCGCCAAATTGTTCCCAAAGATTCTCCAAGCACTCCTAAGCTCAATCTAATCACTTCCAATTGAGGCCTCACCTCTTGGACAAAGGTATCAAATTTTTTCACCTCCAACCAAGCATGTTTTAATTTTCTGTAATTATTCACATGTTTTAAGTATATCATCACCGTATAGATGTGTGTTACTCGATTAGACGAACATTTAAAAAAAAATTCATTCAATTTCGTTGAGAATCGAGGGAGATATCAAGTTTGAAGTTGGACGATTTTGGGTGAATAGAACTAGGGGAGAGAAGCAGCAGCCGTCCAATCAGGCGTGTATCCAATGGATGGCGCTGATGGAGTTGGACGGTAGCTGCATCCATGAACAGAACCGCGCCAGCAAATCAGGGTGCGACACGTGGCGATTGAGCGGGAAAATGAAATATTTTATTTATTTTTGACCCTAAACTTAGAAAATTCATAACTTTGTGTAGAAAAATCATAAAAATAAAATAAAAATATTCTCTTGCTCAGTGAACAGAGGAGAATAATGTGGAAAAGAAATCAAGTAATTTCATTGAGTATTTTATTTTTAATAATGTATTTACTCTCTACACTATTTCAATTCTCTATGCATATAGGAAATTCACCATGGCATGAGACCATAGGGCTTTTGAAGCCTCTGAACTTGGGAACATTCCCTAAATTTTCCAAGGTCAGAGGCCATCCCTATGAGAAGTTATTGATTTTTCAAGTTCATGTTACTGTTTTGAGTATTTTAATTCCAATAATTAGCATGTTGAGAAATAAATTCTAGGAAAATTTGGTGATGTTGCTTGTGACCAGCGGAACGTAGAAAAAATAATTTTTGAGCTAATTCACTTTGAATAACCCTAATTGGCCTAAATACCCAAAATTGAACTTTAATTAATTAGGGTTAACCACTCATCAAATTAACTTAAAAACAATTCTCCACTGTCCTTTAGGGATAGGAGAACACCACATAAAAATTTGAAATAAATTGGACTTGATTAACCCCACCAAATGGGTTGATTAAGCCTCTTAAGTAATAATGGGTAAAATTAAACTTTAAAAATTTATAACTCACAAAATACTTTTCAAAAATTCACAAAAATGGTTTTAGAGCTTCTCTGATATCAGAAGAACTTAGGAAAATTAAAATTGTAATTTTCTAAAAAAGTTGATTTTTATCATTACTTTAATATTTTTAATAATTAAAAAATAATAAAAATTATAAAAATATTAAAAATAGTCAAAATGTCATATTTTGAATTCTATACACTTAGGAACAAACCAAATATTTTTCTTAAATTCCTAGGATAAGATATTGAATTTTAAAGGCTTAATGTATTTTTTAATTTTAAAAAATGTATTTTCCAACTTTTTCACTAAAATAATTCTAATAAAACAAAGAAAAATTAGAAAATTATGAAAATTGGTTCTCTGGTTTTCCTGATATCAGAGAGATTTTTGAAAAATATAAAACTCATTTTTCAACCTTTATTTTATTTTTAAATTAATTAATACTCCAAAAATCAAAATAATTCTAGTAAATAAAATATAATTAAAAAAGTCACCAAAATTGGTTCAAATGGTTCTCTGGTCATTAGAAACATCCCATAATTTTCTTAAGGATAGAAACATTTCCTTGGTCATGTTATTGAATTTTCCTTGAAAACCCTATTTTCCATTAAAAATAATTACATAAACAAATTAAATACAGAAAAAATCACATTTTCTCCTCTAATATCTTAATTGACATGTGAGTGAGGTTACATAAAAATTTCAAGTTCATTTAAACTTAATTTAGTGAGTTATAGAATTATTAAGCTTGAAGGGCAAAAGGGTAATTAAAAATTTCAACACTTAATTAAAATTTTAGGATTAATCAAAAAGAGGAGGGTAAAATATTTGATTTTAAACTGATTTTGGATGATTGAAACTTAAATGATTGAGGGTAGAAACCTACTAACCATTTCAAATATAATTAAAATAAAACTTTAATTAATTAATTAATTGAAATTTTGGAAGAATAATAGAAATTGGAATTATTAAAGTAGGGATATTATTAAGAGGATATTTATTCTTTAATTTAAAAATCCCTAAATAAATCACTTCAATAATACTTAATTCTTAATTAAAAGATTAAAATAATAATCCAAATTAAAATTAAATTAAAATTAAATTAAATTAAATTAAATTAAATTAAATTTAAATTAAATTAAAAATAAAATTAAATTAAATTAAAATTGAATTAAAATAATAATCCAAATTAAAATTAAATTAAAATTAAATTAAAATTAAATTAAATTAAATTAAATTAAATTAAAATTAAATTAAATTAAAATTGAATTAAAATTAAATTAAATTAAATTAAATTAAAATTAAAATTAAAATTAAATTAAATTAAATTAAATTAAATTAAATTAAATTGAATTAAATATAACATCACCTAAGACATAAAGAATTCAAAATAAATCTAAAACAATTTGAACACTATTCCAAACTTAAACCCATTAATTAAAATTAAATTAAATCACAAATCACTTAAACATCAATTTGCCCTCAAAAGCTTCTATTGTCATAACTCCTAAACGGAGTATTAAGTGAAGTGTTACTTCACTTATAGGATATTCAAACATCCTAGTTCACTGAGCAAAAGAACAGAACTTAAACTCTCGGATGATTAATTCACTTGTATAATTAAATTCTCTTGGACTTGAAACAATCCTAGAAATATTGAAAAGATGTTTAAGACTCGTCTTAAGCACTTCCTCAATATGATAGGATGTTTATAAGAACAATTGAACTTAATTGTTCTTTGATGAAGAAAATCGTCCTTAAACCAAAACGCAAGAACCTAGACGTCATAGGAGATGACTAGCTATAAGAGTAGAACTTTGGTAGACAACCAAAACCTCTCCCTTAGCTTTACCTAGATACTTGTTGAAATATTTTAATGCCTTAACATGTGTTTTAAGTGCAGCTTGGGATGATGGGAAGACCCTCCAGGTACGCTTTTATTTTATTGCAATTTACTTTATTGCAATTTACTTTATTGCAATTTACTTACATGCACTATATTTTACTTTTCTTGCATGATAAACAAGCTGTCGCATGAAAACCAAAACCTTTAGGGTAGTCCCCGAACCGAAACCAAAACTAAATTAAAAATCAACTGCAAGATAAAATTCGCCGCCACAACATTTCAAAATATAAAACAACTCAAAATTTAATCACAAACAGAACAACAAACTACAATTGCAACTAAATTAAAACGTATCGTTGAATAATCGGGAATACCTCGGATGATGTAACCCACGTGTTGCTAACGGGATTTCCCACGGTCTAAATGAAAGTGTGGAACTCATTCAGTTGAGTTTAGCAAATTCATCTGGACTAAGTGAATTCGATGAAAATAACGGTGCCGGGATGACGGAACCGTGGGATCTTAATCGGTTCTGTTTAATCAACTTTAAGATTTGTTTTAATTAAAAATTTAAAAAAACACTTGGATTTTAAGATTTTCTCTAAACCAAAACACTTCTCTCATCTCCTGATTTATGACTTCTAAAACTAAACCTCTGCAACAACAAAGAGCTCGGAGCAAGGTGGGCAAGCACGACCATCGTCATCAGCGAAACTCGAGTCTACTTCGACGAAAACTTTCTTAGAATTAAATAACCAAGCCATAGGACTTCGAGGTAGTTTGCCTAGTGCAACATAAATCCTCAACTCTTCGTTAGGCATTTGCATAATCATAATATGTAAATTAAGCCCTAACTGGTTTTAGGATTCCGAGGTAGTCGTTTGGTACGACATAAACCCTCACATCTTCGAGGCTGATTGTATGATTATGTCATATAAATATAAGTCCTAATTAACTAAAATTGGCAAAATTGAAATATCAGATAATATTAGGATTTTCTCAAATCTAAGCCAAACAATAGGATAGTTTGGGAAGTTGCCAAGATTCTTCTTGGATCCTCAGCTTCTCCTACTTCTCTTCCTTTGGATTCTCAAAAAATAAATTGTTCCAAATTTTGAGTCATTCCCTATTGAAATTTCCAAAAATCCAATCCTTTGAAAATCTTAAACTTTGAAATTCTTGAGAGCAAAACCACTGATCATTATCGAGAGTTTTCTTAAATGATTCCCGTCATTTAAGATGTAATTAACTATAGGGGCTTGCCCTTATAGGGAACTTTAAGAACCAGGTAATATAAACCCTGCTTAATTCATTTATATTAAGTAGGGGAACTTGTCGGCTTATAAAATTGGTTCGCAGACCAAACGGATGTTACAAATCTTCTAGTTTATTTAATCGAGCCCCATCATCAAGTAGTGTGTCTATTCTTCGGGATAGATACACAGCTTGTGATGTGGAGCTCATTTATATAAACTATTTGGAATGTGAGATCAGTTTGATTTCATATCTTAAAATTTTCAAATTTAAAATTATTTTCAAAATCAAATGCTACTTTCTAAATTATATATATATATTTAAATTAAATTCACCGACAATTTCTGTAGGCGACCCCCTTTTCAAAATAAAACACATAACCTAAATATATGCCGACAATAGTGTAATTTCTTTGTGTTTCAGTGAGAGTTTTACTAGCATAATATACAACTTTGAAAATTTTCTCATATTTTTGTCCTAATACAGCTCAAATTGCAAAATCACTTGCATCACACATTAATTCAAAAGATTTATTCTAATTAGGTGCAACAATGATAGGTGCGGTTATTAATTTTTCTTTTAGAATATTAAAAGCATTAATACATTCTTTATTAAATTCAAATTTTGCATCTTTTTCCAATAAATGACAAAGAGGTTTAGCAATTTTAGAAAAATCCTTTATGTATCTTCTACAAAATCCAGACATGACCTAGAAAACTTCTCACATCGATAATGATAGTAGGTGGTTGCAATTCGAAGAATAATTTTCACTTTTGCTTGATCTACTTCCATCCCTTTTGTGATACTTTGTGACCAAGTACAATGCCTTCTATGACCATGCATTGGCATTTTTCCGGTTAAGAACTAAATTTGTTTCTTCACATCTTTTCGGAACTTTGGCTATGTTTTCCAAAGAAGATTCAAAAGAAGTTCCAAAGATCGAAAAATCATCCATGAATATTTCAATTCCTTTGTCGATCAAATCACAAAATATTGGCATCATACATCTTTGAAAAGTTGCAGGTGCATTACATAAACCAAAAGGCATTCTTCTAAAAGCAAATGTTCCATAAGAACTTGTAAATGTTGTCTTTTCTTGGTCCTCAGGAGCAATAAGTAATTGATGATAACTAGAATATCCATCTAGAAAACAGAAATATGAGTGTCCAGCTAATTTATTGAGCATTTGATCCAAGAAAGGTTAAGGAAAATGATCCTTTCTAGTGGCTTTATTTAATTTCCTATAGTCAATACAAATTCGCCATCCAGTAACTTGTCTTGTAGGAAAAGTTCATTTTTATCATTAACAATGACAGTTACACCTCCTTTCTTCGAAACACAATGAATAGGACTTACCCATTGACTATCCGAAATAGGATAAATAATACCAGCATCTAACCACTTAACAATTTCTTTTTTAACAACCTTTTTCATGATAGGATTTAATCTTCTTTGCGATTCTATAGTAGGTTTAAAATTTTCTTCCATTAAGATTCTATGCATGCAAATGGAAGGGCTTATTCGTCTTATATCGACAATAGTCCAACCAAAAGCTTTCTTATAATTCTTTAACACACCTAGTAGTTTTTCTTCTTGATCTCTACTCAGCTCAGAAGAAATAATAACAGGTAAAGTTAATGAATTTCCAAGAAACGCATATTTTAAATGGGAAGGAAACATTTTTAATTCTAGTTCAGGGGCTTTTTTAATTGATGGTAAAAGTATATCATTTTGAGTTATGTCTAAAGTTTACCAATTATCTTTTATAAAATAATCTCTTCTTCTTCTACTACTTCATCTTCATCAGTTAAAAATTCAAATTTTTCTTCAGAAATGACTTTACATTTTTCTTGATAATGTTTTTCAATTAAATAATCAATTATATACATTCGATAACATTTCTCTTTATCAGGGTACTTCATTGATTTAGGAATATTGAATTTAATTTCTTGATCATTAACTCTCATGGTTAGTTCTCCCTTTTGCACATCAATCATAGCTCGTCCGGTAGCTAGAAAAGGTCTCCCTAAAATAATAGGTATCTCTTTATCTTCTTCCATATCAAGTACTATGAAATCTATAGGGAAGATAAATTTATCCACTTTAACAAGGACATCCTCTATAACTCCTTTAGGATAAGTGATAGATCTATCACTAATCGAAGGGTTACGGTGGTGGGAGTAATATCTCCTAAATCTAATCTTCGAAAGATAGAAAATGGCATGAGATTAATACTTGCTCCTAAATCACATAAAGCTTTTCCACAAAATTTTTCTCCAATAGCACGAGGTATAGTGAAAATTCCAGGATCCTTAAGCTTTCGGGTAATTTCTTTTGAATTATTGCACTCGCATTCTTCACTTAATGCAACGAGTTTCAAAAGCTTCAAATTTTCATTTTTTGCTTAAAATATCCTTCATAAATTTTGCGTAAGTTGGCATTTGTTCCAAAGCTTCAAGCAAAAGGTATGTTAATAGTAAGTTTCTTAAACATTTTAAAGAACTTAGAAAATTGATGATCTAATTTCGTTGTTTCGGTCTTTGAAGAAAAGGTGGTGGTGGTTTTTCAACTTCCACATTAACGAGTATAACGATCGATCATAACTAGGAGAGAGAGTTTCTTTAGGTTTTTCAATCTCTTCGACCTCAATATGTTTTTCAATTTCATTCGCATTCTTTCTTTTAATTCCTTTCCACTTCTAAGTTGCACGACTTTTAACTTGTCATGTTCTTTTCCAGTTTCCTTTGGATTAATTTCAACATTACTAGAAAGTGTTCCTACAGGTCTGTTATTAATTAAAGTAGCAATTTGCCCCATTTGATTTTTCAATATTACGAATAGCAGTATTTTGATTTTGTAATTGATTATTCATTTGTAATATTAATTCTTTTATTGATAACTTTTTCTGTTGATTATTAAATCCAGGAGGTTTATAATTTGGATTAACTTGATTATTCCAATTTCCAGTGGGATGAGATTGATTATTACCCCCATTGTTGTTGTGAATTATTCCGGTTAAAATTAGGATGATTTTTCCACCCGGGATTATAATAATTTGAATAAGGATTATTTTTACTTGCAATAGCTTGTAAAGTTTCAATAGTTTGAGAATCTTCAATATTAGCAGAGTTATTATGTGAAATATTAATTGCAAAATTATCTAATTTCTTAGACATTGTCGCTTACTTGTGAAGCTATGATAGAAAAGGCATCATTATCGTGAATACTTGCCATCTTTTTAGGATTAATCCTTTCGGAAGGCCATTGAAAATTGTTATTAGCCATTTCTTCAATTAAACTGTAAGCTTCTTCAAATGATTTAGACATTAAAGAACCTCCAAGAAGACGATCAATAATTGATTTTAAAGATCCAATTAATCCATTATAAAATGATTGAATAATTAACCAATATGGTAAAGCATGATGAGGACATTTTCTTAATAGTTCTTTAAATCTTTCCCAAGTTCCATATATTATCTCCCCATCAAATTGACTAAACAAAGTAATATCATTTCTTAATTTAGCAGTTTTAGAAGGAGGAAAATATTTAGCAAGAAATTTTTGTGTCATTTCAGCCCATGTTTTAATAGAATCAGTTGCTAATGAGTTTAATCACATCTTTGCTTTATCTCTTAAAGAAAAAGGAAAGAGTCTAAGTCTAATAGCATCATCAGAAATATTGTTATATTTAAAGGTAGCACAAAGTTCTAAAAAACTAACAAGATGTAAATTTGGATCCTCATTTGGTGTTCCACCAAATTAATTGTTTCGCACCATTTGAATAATAGACGGTTTAAGTTCAAAAGAATTAGCATCTACAGTTGGTATTTGAATACTACTATGAAGTTCATCAATCGTAGGGTTAGCATATTCCCTTAATGGTTTATAAACATTTTGATCATTAAGTTCAATTGGATTTTGTAAAGTAGCCATTTCTTGAAATTTTTGAATTTGTTTTCCCTTTTTAATTTTTCTAATTGTTCTTTCTAATTCAGAATCTAAAGGTATTAATCCTTCAGAACCAAATCTTCGCATAAAACAAGGAATAAATATATATATATCTCTTTTTTTATTTATATAATTTTTTATATTTTTATATTTTTAGAAATATAATTTTTTTTTACAAAAATTTATAACTATTTTATTTCTTTCCCCGGCAACGGCGCCAAAAACTTGACCCGGCCCGCAATAACGCAGTAATATTCGCTTCCAAAAGATGGCAAAAAACTTGACCCAATTTATAAATAGCGGCTAGTGTATAAAATCAAAATGTTGTAAAATTTTAGAAAATATTTTACACACTAGGGGTACAGCGCAAGTATACGTATCGTTTCAAGTAATATAGGGTTTTCTTTTATAACCCCAGTATCGATCCCATGGGAAAAAATTATAGTAATAAATTTTCTAAATATTATATTTCAAAAATATCTTTTTATCCTTTAATTTAACTATAAATTACTATTAATTTACTAGATGTAAATAAAGAAAACAATAATAAGAAAATGATTTATGAAAACTATATAAAATAAACAACTTTCTTTCCTTCAACTAATCCAAGATTTTTAAGATAATTTAATATTCGTTGGAGAATTTGATTTATGGTATTGTGCCAAATAGAAGCATTCCTATTCTTTACCCTTTGATCCAGGCGCAAAGAACATTGGCTAATTTACAGATTAGGTCCGGATGTATTGTTCGTAGAATGGGTTAATCTAGACTCACACTACTAGATGTCCAAGGGTGGCTATGGTTTGCCCTACTAGTGACCATTTCCTAATCTATAAATCAAATTATAAGAATTTAGTCTGTCACTCTAAAAACTTATCAATTCTACGCCCTTTAAATCTTATCTTCCTATTTATTTACACTTCACCTTGAATAGCTTGCACATGGCCTTCGACTACCCAAGGATTCATGTGACATTTACAAGTTAAGAGTTCTTCTCCTTCAAGGTCTCAAAACTCTTCAGCATGTTTTAACAATTTAAATGGCCAATTTAAAAAGTAAAGTAAGATTAGGTATTAATGTCATCACAATGTTTTGAAAAATATTTTGAATTTCAATTCTCCATCGAATCTTTATATTATCTTATCTATCTCTTCATAATTGAAGGAAGAAAGTAAACTAACTACTCAGAATACATTGAATATAAACGATAGAAACATAATAAATAAACTTTGAATCAAATATAAA
The DNA here is from genome assembly GCA_022702705.1 of Papilionanthe hookeriana x Papilionanthe teres. Classification (NCBI taxonomy): domain Eukaryota; kingdom Viridiplantae; phylum Streptophyta; class Magnoliopsida; order Asparagales; family Orchidaceae; genus Papilionanthe; species Papilionanthe hookeriana x Papilionanthe teres. Next base: position 82,140,809 of record CM040427.1, on the reverse strand, counting down.
ATACTTATCTCAAATATTCCTTCTACATATCTTCTGATTCCTACTGACTCCACAGTGTAATGAACTCCAGATGCAACAACTTGAAAATAAACTGACTAAACTAAACAAAAGTGGCCCTAAATTTCTCTCTCTATTTCTCTCTCTAAGGATGAGAGATCCTAAAGTGGATAAGAGAAAGGGTTACAATAGGAGGGGCCCATTTTTTGAAGAAATGGACCCCTATTTATAGGCTTCAAAGGTTTCCTTGAGGCACCTCTTCAAAATATGTCCACATTCAATGAATCTTCTAGAAGGTCTGTCTGGCGCCTAGGCACCGGAATCTAGCGCCTAGGCGCCGGACACCGCTTCCAGTTCTTTGCACCTCTTCACTTTGGCTCGCACCTCTTCGCGATTAAAACCTTTTTGGAGCGTCCAAATGCAATGTATCACATGTCCTATTATCAAGGAACAACTGCCAGTCTTCTAGAATGTACAATAACCGCTCACTCCATCAAAATAACCGTTCAAACGTTGTCAAAAACTTGACAGTTTTGTATCGAGTCTGGCACGTAGGCGCCAACTTCTGGCGCCTAGGCGCCAGGCCATATTTTTTTATACTTTTTGTATTTTTCTCCATTTTTGATCATTTTTACTCCTTTTTGCTCTTTTTTGCTTTTTAGACCTTTTTACATCACCTACATCCAAAAACACAAAAAATACCTTTAATTAAAGCATAATATCCTTAGAAATTAATAAGAATTAAGACATAAAGAAATATGTATTTTTTTTATAGATCATTAGGGCTTAATTTACATGACATGATCATGCAAATGCCTAACGAAGAGTTGAGGATTTATGTTGCACTAGGCATACTACCTCGAAATCCTATGGCTTTGTTATTTAATGCTAAGAAAGGTTTTGCTGAAGTAGACCCGAGTTTTGCTGATGACGATGGCTGTGCTGCCCATTGTGCTCCAAGCTCCTTATTTTTTCAAAGTTTTTAGTTTTAGAAAATGATAATCAGGAGATGAGAAAAGTGTTTTGGTTTAGAAATCTTAAAGTCCAAATATTTTTAATATTTTAATTAAAACAAATCTTAAAGTTGTTTAAACATAACCGATTAAGATCTCACGGTTCCATCATCCCGGCACCGTTATTTTCATCGAATTCACTTAGTCTAGATGAATTTACTAAACTCAACTGAATGAGTTCCACACTTTCATTTAGACCGTGGGAAATCTCGTTAGCAACACGTGGGTTACATCATCCGAGGTATTCCCGATCATTCAACGATACGTTTTAATTTAGTTGCAATTGTAGTTTTGTTGTTTTGTTTGTGATTAAATTTTGAGTTATTTTATATTTTGGAATGTTGTAGCGGTGAATTTTATCTTGTGGTGACTTTTAATTTAGTTTTGGGTTTCAGTTCGGGGACTACCCTAAAGGTTTTGGTTTTCATGCAACAATCTTGTTTAACATGCAAGAAAAGTAAAGTACAGTGCCTGTAAGTAATTTGCAATAAATGAAATTGCAATAAAATAAAAGCGTACCTGGAAGGTCTTCCCGTCATCCCAAGCTATACTTAAAACATATATTAAGGCATTTAAATATCTATAACAAGTACCTAGGTAAAGCTAAGGGAAGGTTTTGGTTGTCTACCAAAGTCCTAATCCTATCGCTAGTCATCTCATATGACGTTCTAGGTTCTTGTATTTTGTTTAAGGATGATTTTCTTCATCAAAGAACAATTAAGTTCAATTGTTCTTCTAAAACATCTCATCATATTGAGAAAGTTCTTAGGACGAGTCCTAAACATCTTTTCAATATTTCCGAGATTATTTTGAATCCAAGTAAATTTAGTTGCACAGGTGAATTAATCATCCAAGAGTTTAGTTAAGCTTTGTCTCTTGCTCAGTGAACTTGGGCATTTGATTACTTGATGAATGAAGTGACATCTCACTTAATACTCCGTTTAAGAGTTATAATAATTAAAGCCTTTAGGGGCAAGTTAGTTTGTTGAGAATTTTAATCATTCTTAATTTGAAGTTTGAGTTAAAGGTTTAAAGTGATTTAGTTTAATTATGAGATTTTAATTAATAATTTTAAGTTTGGAATAGTGTTCAAATTATTTTTGGTTTAAATCTTTATACTTCAAGTGATCTTAATATTTTAAATTTGTTTTACTTTTATTATTGAATGATGTTTATTTGATTGAATTTAACTTAATTTAATTTAATTTAATTTAATTTCAATATTTTAAATTTAATTTAATTTAATTATCAAAATGTTAATTTAATTTAATTTTAATTTTTACTTAATTTAATTTAATTTAATTTAAATTTAATTTGATTTAATTGTTAAACCACTTAATATTTTGAGCTTTCCTTTAATTTAAGGGTTATTATTTTTTTAATTAATTTTTAAATTTAATTTACTTAGTTTGGATCATCATTTAAATCTTAATTAAGAGTTAAATTTTATTGAAGTGATTTTTTTAGGGATTTTTTTTATTAAAGAATTAATATCCTCTCAAGTTATATCCTTATTTTTAATAATTCAAATTTTTATTAATCTTCCAAAATTTAAATTTGTTTAAATAATTAAAGTTTCATTTTTTTTGGTTTATTAAAAGTGATTAATGGGTTCCTACCCTTTTAATTTCCCAAAGTTTCAATCATCCAAGAAAGATAAAATCAAATATTTTACCCTCAATTTTAATTAAACCTAAAATTTTAATAAAGGGGTTTAAATTCTTTAGTTACCTTTATGCCCTTTTAGGCTTATTTATTTCATAACTCACTAAATTGAGTTCAAATGAACTTGAAATTTTTATGTCACTTCACTCATATGTCAATTAAGACATTAGAGGAGAAAATGTGATTTTTTTGAATTTAATTTATTTATATAATTATTTTTAATGAAAAATAAGGATTTTCAATGGAAATTCAACAACATGACCAAGGAAATGTTTCTGCCCTTAAGAAAACTATGGGATGTTCCTAATGACCGAGAGGACCATTTTAACCAATTTTCATGATTTTTTAAATTATATTTTATTTATTATAATTATTTTGAGTTTTGGAGTGTTAATTAATTATAAAGTAAAATTGAAGTTGAAAAATGGATTTTATATTTTCCTTAAATCTCTCCGACCTCGAGGAGTTCAAAGAAACAAATTTTACAATTTTCTGATTTTTCTTTGATTTATTGGAATTAATTTTAGTGAAAAGGTTAGAAAATACATTTTTTAATATTAAAAAATGTTTTAAGCATTTAAATTCATTATCTTTACTTTGAGACTTGGAAAAATATTTGTTTTGTTCCTAAGTGATTAGGAGTCAAAATGTGACATTTTTATGATTTTTAATATTTTTATTATTTTTAATTATTAAAATATTAAATATATCATTAAAAATGAAAAATTTTAGAAAATTCCAATTTTAATTTTTATAGACTCCTCTTATATGAGAGAGCCCACAAAACCAATTTGGTGAATTTTTGAAATGTATTTTTGGAGTTATGAATTTTTTAAGTTTAATTTTGATAATGTGGCTTAATTAATTCATTTAGTGGGGCTAATCATTTCCAATTGACTTCAAATTTTTATTCAAGTTTCTCTATATCCTAAAGATCAATGGAGAATTGATTTCATGTTATTTTGATATGTGGTTAACCCTAATTAATTAAAGTTTAGTTTTGAGTAATTAGGCCAATTAGGATTATTCTTAATGAATTAACTCAATATATAATTATCCTAAGGTCCACTTGTCCTAAGAAACTTCCCCAAATGTTTCTGAAATTTATTGAATAATATGTTAATTATTGGAATTAAAATACCAAAAACAGTGACATAAACTTGAAAAATACATAACTTCCCATAGAGATGGCTTCTGACCTTGAAAAATTCAGGGAATGTTCCCAAGATCAGAGGCTTCAAAAGCCCTATGGTCTCATGCCATGGTGAATTGTCTATGCAAATGGAGAATTAAAATACTGAAATGAGTAAATAATTAATTAAAAATAAAATACTCATCAAATTAACTTGATTTCTTTTCCACATTATTCTCCTCTGTTCACTGAGCAAGAGGGTATTTTTATTTTATTTTTATGATTTTTCTACACAAAGATATGGATTTTCTAAGTTCTGGGTATTTAAATAAATCAAAAAATCCATATTTTTCTACTTATCCACGCAGCGCCGACTCATCCTCGACAGCTCCGAAAGCCCACGTGTCGCGCTCCCATTTGACGCTGCCATCAGACTCAGCACTCCAGGGGCCCATGATTCATGTAACGTTCTCTGGTCCGGCGCAATCTGGATCATCCACTCGATACACGCTCAATCGGATGGCGCCTGGTCATCATCTACGACTGGTGTGCACCCGTGACCGTTCACACTAAATCCCTAAGAAATCTCTCATTTCTCAACGGATTTTCGTGTTCTTATGCTCTATGGATTCGTCTTAAAGAGACGAACACATCCATACACTTTACATGCTATGAATTTAAGTAAATCAAAATGGAGAATCACTGGAAGCTCAGGAGGAAGGAATGATCCATACCTTTGCTCTAAGAAGTGTAGCTTCAATCAGAGAGTTGTGTCACCTTCGATTGCACCCAAGGAAGCTCCAGATGAAGTCTCCGGCTGCGGGAATTGTCTAGGTATTAATGTGTCCATAGCGGATTTCAAAGCTTGGAGGCTGGAGCAAGCCGGGTGGCCTGGAGAGGGGACTTTCACTGGGGAACTCCTTCTCTTGGTCCTGTGCAGGTGTGGGTGAGTTTAATTTGGATTTGGTGGAGGTTTTGAGATGTCCTGGTTCTAAGTTAAGAATTAAGCTCCAAAATTGAGCTCAATCAATGGGGTTTAGGGCGGGGAGAGCGATGGGGATCAATTGCTCTAGGTGAGAAGAAAGTCCTGGAGCAATTTTGGCAGAGTTTTGTTTAGGTCTGGTTCATCACCTTCTTTGGCCGAGAGGTGGTGGGTTTAAATAGACATGGCTGGAGGGCCTCTTAGGGGGTTTGATGCATGGGATCAGCTGCTCTATACAAGAGAAGAATAGCCATGGTGTTCAATTGGACTGGGATAACTCAGCAAGGAAGAATTGAAAATTTTGGCTCACATGGAGCTCTCGACCATGGCGTTTTCCGGCGACCCAGGCGGCTGGCCGGCGGGGTTAGGTCACCATCTTGATCAGAAGGGTCAGGGGTTGGCAATGGTGCAGTCAATTAGCCATGGACATGTGTAAGAATTTTAGCTTTAAGTGGTATGGGGAGAGGGGTGATTTTGGATCCAAATGGGACAAGTCATGCAAATGGGTTGGGTTCACCTCTCTAAGCTCTGGTTTGGGCTGAGGGAGATCAGGTGAGTCAGCTAGCTTAGTGGGGAAAAGTCACCATCCAAGGTGATGTGGCTAATTTTAGTTTAGAGTGTAGCATGGATGAGGTTAAAAATGCTTAATGATTGTTTAAGAAAGAGCCCCCTCTTCTTACCATTAATGGCTTGGTGAGGTGTCAAAGCTCTCATGGCTTCATATGGCCTGTAAATGGCTTCATTTGGCTTGCTCATGGCTTGGGAAAAGGTTGGTTTATTTTCATAGGAATGGGTTTTGGGATTTTTGATGAGTTTAAGGGAAATTGGCATGAGGCTTGATTTGGATTTATTTGATGATTGATTTAGAACTTAGGGATGATATCAATTAAAGGTATGATGAGAAGAAATTATCATGTGGGCTTTGGAGCTAATTTTGGGCTTTTGGATTTGGTAAAAAATGGGCTTTTAGGATGGTTTAAGAAAGTGGGCCTTTAGGTTTGAAAACAAATTGGTGGATGGAAATTTTGTGAAGGATTGGGCCAAACAAATGTTAGGTTTAGTTTAGGGATGTATCATGAACATTTTAGAAAAGGTTTGGTGTCATTTAGAGTGGAATTGGATTTGATTTGGGCTTTTTTGGTAAAGGGGCCAAAGTGGGTCAAATTGGGCTAACTTGGGCTAAGGTTGGTCTAAGGTTGGATTTGATGTAAAATTAATGTTGATAAATACTTATGAGAGTGTCACAAAGAGTTTTCAACTTTGGTTGGGCTTTGATTTTGGGATTTGGGCCCATTTGGGTTAGGTTTGGGTTTAGGCCAATTTAGGGGATTTTGACTTTGGGTTAGGTTTGGGTGGAGTTTAGGTTCAAATTTGGGGCAAATAGTGTTATTATTTTGTTTGTGGGGATATTAGGAAGGTTTAGGAAAAGATTTGGGGTTAATTGGAGTTGAATTGGGTTGGTTTGGGCTAGGTTTAGGTCATGGGCCAAGATTGGGCTTTAAGCTTCAAATTGGAATTGGATCCAAGTGTTAATCAAATTGGGCTTGGATTATGTCTAAATTGACATTGGGAATATTGAATTGAAGTTTATAATTGAATTTGGTCAAAGTTGAGGTCAATTGGGTTGATTTGGTTTGACATTGGGTCCATTTGGGTTAAAAATGGGTCAAATTGGGGGTTTTGATAAAAGTGAGTTAAATTGACAAAATTGGCCTATGGTGTAGTTGAACAAAATGAAATTAGGAATATTTGGGATTTTCTAAAATTTTTTGAAAATTTTCTGAATTTTTGGAATTTTTAGGTTACAAGGGTATTTTGGGTATTTGGAGGGTATTGGGGGGTTTTTTTTGGAAATTTTGGTATATTTGGTCATGGATGATCAATTTGAGTGGGGGGAAATGTTTAAGATTGGTTTTGAGGAATTTTGGGTAATTTAGGCAATTTTGCAAATTTTGGGCAATTTCAAGGGCATTTAGTAGGCTTGGTGGGTGTAGGGCCCCGGAGGTCAAAAATTAAAATTTTGAGGGAATGAAGATTGATCAAGTTTGAGTAGTATGAAATCACTTTGGTTGAGCTATGAAGCCATATCAAGCCCATAAGAGCCATGAGAGGACTCATTTGAGGCATTCACTATGTAGTTCCTAACCCTCTTAGCTAAGGGCCTAGGGGTTAAGGTCCATCCATATGAATTACCTACATGAGTCAGGAAGTCAAGCTAGGCATGGATGATTTTAGGATTGGAATGTGTGTGAAAGTGTAATGTGTGTGCAAGTCAACCCTCACCAGACCAGGCCACCCAGGGTAATCCTAAGGCCAAAGAGTCCTTTAGGAAACTCATCCTTTAAACCTCTACATTTGATCTTAACCCTCCAAATGACTTGGGGTTTTATAATCACACTTATGGGGTTTGCAAGGATTTAAGAGGTGTTCAAATTTCTAAGTGGTGGGTTCCATTTCTAGTCCTCTAAGATAGTAAGGAGAAGCCTAAGGCTAGATCCTAAGTACTAAAGAGAGAGAAGAGAAGGGCAACACTGTTGACCTCATTTTGGATGAGGTCTCTTCTTTTCTCACTCCTTAGTACTTAGGATCTAGCCTTAGGCTTTTCCTTCGACTAATCTTAGAGGACTAGAAATGGAACCCACCCTTTAGAAATTCAAACACCTCTTAACTCCCCGCAAACCCCACAAGCTTGACCGTAGACTCCTAATCACCTAGAGGGTTGAAATCAAATGTGGAGGTTTAAAGGATGAGTTCCCTATAGGACCTTTTTGGCCTTAGGAATACCCTGGGTGGCCTGGTCTGGTGAGGGTTGACTTGCACATACACTACACTCTCACACACATTCCAAGTCCTAAAACCACACTCTCACCCAACTTGACTTCCTGACTCATGTAGGTAATTCATATGGATGGTCCTTAAACCCTAAGCCCCTGGCTAAGAGGGTTAGGAACAACATAGTGAATGCCTCAAATGAGTCCTCTCATGGCTTATATGGGCTTAATATAGTTTCATGGCTTAACCAAAGTGATTCCATTTTATTCAAATTTGATCAATCTTCATTTTTCCAAAATTTCAATTTTTGACCCCCGGGGCCCTACACCCACTAAACCTACCATGGCTGTTCTTCTCCTCCTCTGAGCAGCTGATCCCAGCCTCCAATCACCCCTGGGAAGCCCTCCAGCCACCTCTATTTAAACACCACCACCTCTCGGCCAAACGGGGAGTTGAACAAAACCTTACCAAAACTCTGCCAAAATCATTCCAGATCCCTCTCCAGACATAGAGAACTTGATCCCCACTAAAATCCAGCCCTTAAACCCTCTCTGTGAGCTCAATTTCTGAGTTGAAAATCCACCCAAAAAACAGGACACTTCACCACAGTGAGCCAATCTCCAAATTGATTGATCCTACACCTTCACTCGGACCGAGAGGAGAAGTTCCCCAGCAAAAGCCCCCTCACCGGGCCATCCATCGCTTCCGGCCTCCAAGCTTTGTGATCGGCCTTGGTCACTTTCATACCTAGACAATTCCCGCGAGCCGGAGACTTCATCTGGAGCTTGCCTGTACTCAATCGAAGGTGACACAACTCTCAGATCGAAGCTTCACTTCTCTGAGCACAGGTATGAACTCATTCTTCCTCCTGAGCTTCCAGCAATTCTCCATTTTATTTGGGTTAATTTCATAGCCTATAAACCGTATGGATGTGTTTGTCTCTTCAAGATGAATCGATAGAGTATAAGAACACGAAAATCCATTGAGAATCGAGTGAGATCTTAGGGTTTGAGTGTGGACAGTCACGGGTGCACACCAGTCGTAGACGATGACCAGGAGCCGTTGGATCGCGCATGTATCGAGCGGACGGTCGAGATCAAGTCGGACGGTGCAATGGTACGTGAACCGCGGGCCCCTAAAGAGCTGAGTCAGATGGCGACGCCGAATCAGAGCGCGACACGTGGGCTTTCGGAGCTGCTGAGGTTGACACGACGCCGCGTGGATAAGTAGGAAATTAGGGTATTTTTGAATTATTTAAATGCCCTGAACTTCAAAAATTCATATCTTTGCATAGAAAAATCACAAAAATAAAATAAAAATACACTTTTGCTCAGTGAACAGAGGAGAATAAAGTGGAAAAGAAATCAAGTTAATTGGATGAGTATTTTATTTTTAATATTTTATTTACTGTTTTCAGTATTTTGATTCTTCATTTGCATAGGGGCAGGTCAGCCAGGGAGAATTTTGGAGTTTGGCTCACATGGAGCTCTCGGACATGGCATTTTCCGGCGACCCAGGTGGCTGGCCGGCAGGGTCAGGTCACCATCTTGACTCAGTGAGTCCAGGGATTGAGTTTTGTGCCAACAATGGGGTTTAGCCATGTGTAAAGTAATTGATTTAAGTGGTATGGGGAGAGGGCTATTTTGGGTTCAAATGTGTCCAAGTCATGGATTTGGGTTTGGTGCACCCACCAAGGGACTGATTTGGGCTGAGGGAGGTCAGGTAAGTCAGCTAGCTTAGTGGGGAGAAGTCACCATCTAAGCATATTTAAGTTTAAGCATGGTTTAGGGGAAGCATGAAAATGTTTAATCACTCTTAAGGGAATCATTAAAGGACTCCTCCTTTTGCCCAATATAGTATGGTCACATGAACACCACTCACATGGCTTGCATGGGGCTTAAGGATGGCTTCATGGCTAGCTTATGGCTTGCCCATGGCTTGGCTCAATTTCATGAAAATGGATTTTGGGATTTTTGAAGGATTTAGGGGAAATTGGCATGAGGCTTGATTTGTAATTTTTTTATTATTAATTTAGGACTTAGGGATGATTTCAATTAAAAGGATGATGATGGGAATTTCACATGGGCTTTAGAATAAATTTTGGGCTTTTTGAACTTTGGTAAAAATGGGCTTTTAAAGGCTTTATGGAAGTGGGCTCTTGGATTTTAAAATGGGCTTTTGGATGAAATTTTTGTGAAGGACCATGTCAAATAAATGTTGGGTTTAGTTTAGGGATGTATCATGAGTGATTTGGAAAAGGTTTGGTGTCATTTGGAGTTGAAATGGGTTCAATTTGGGCCTTTTTGATAATGGGTTCAAAATGGATCAATTGGGCCAACTTGGGTTAAGGTTGGGCCAAAGTTGGGTTTGATGTAAAATTAATGTTGAAAAATGTTTATGGGGGTGTGGCAAAGAGTTTTCAACTTTGGTTGGGCTTTGATTTAGGGATTTGGGCCTATTTGGGTTAGGTTTGGGTTTACGCCAATTTAGGGGATTTTGGTTTTGGGTTAAGTTTGGGTGGAATTTGGTTTCAAATTTGAGGCAAATCAAGTTATTGTTTTGTTTGTTGGGATGTTAGGAATGTTTTAAAAAGGATTTGGGGCCAATTGGGGTTGAGTTGGGTTGGTTTGGGCTAGGTTTAGGTCATGGGCTAAAATTGGGCTTTAAGCTTCAAATTGAAATTGGATCTAAATGTTCATTAAATTGGGCTTGTATTTGGTCTAAATTGGTATTGGGTATATTTAATTGAAGTTTAGAATTGAATTGGATCAAAATTGAGGTCAATTGGAGTGGTTTGGTGGGACATTGGGTCCACTTAGGTTAAAAATAGGTCAAATTGAGGGTTTTGGTAAAAGTGGGCAAAATTGGCAAAATTAGCTTATGATTTAGTTGAACAAAATGAAATTGGGAATATTTGGGATTTTTTGAAATTTTCTGAGAATTTTCTAAATTTTTGGAATTTTTTGGGTTAAAAGGGTATTTTGGGTATTTGGAGGGTATTTATGGGGTATTTTTGGAATTTTTGGTGTATTTGGTCATGGATGATCAATTTGAGTGGGGGGAAGTGTTTAGGATTGGTTTTGAGGAGTTTTGAGTAATTTAGGCAATTTTTCAAATTTTGGGCAATTTCAAGGGCATTTGGTAGGTTTGGTGGGTTTAGGGTCTCGGGGGTCAAAACTTGAAATTTTGGAAAAGTGAAGATTGATCAAGTGTGAGTGAAATGAAATCATTTTATTTGAGCCATGAAGCAATGTTAAGATCACAAGAGCCATGAGAGGACTCATTTTAGACATTCACTATGTTGTTCCTAACCCTCTTAGCCAGGGGCCTAGGGGTTGAGGTCCATCCAAATGAGTTACATATATGAGTCAGGGAATTAAGTTGGGTAAGAATGATTTTGGGGTTAGAATGTGTGTGAGAGTGTGGTGTGTGCAAGCTTACCCTCACCAGACCAGGCCACCCAAGGTAATCCTAAGGCCAAAGAGTCCTATAGGGAACTCATCCTTTAAACCTCCACATGTTGGTTTTAACCCTCCAAGTGGTTTGGGGGTTTATAGTCAAACTTGTGGGGTTTGAAGGGAGACAAGAAGTGTTTTAAATTTCTAATTGATGGGTTTCATCTCTAGTCCTCTAGGATAGTTAAAGGGAAAGCCTAAGACTAGATCCTAAGTACTAAGGAGAGAGATCAGACCTCATCAAAAATGAGGTCAACACAACCCTTTGACTTCCTAGCTAACTCTCCATTTGAATAACAATCTATTCTTATAAATCTTTCTCCTCATTTTGTGAGTCAAGTTAAATCCATGAGGCAAATAAAGTTTATTATTATAATAGCCATAATTATTTCAATTACATGTCTGATTAAATTGGTTATCTTCCCAAAATTGGTTTTCTCCTCCAATTTTTTTATCCCAATTATAGTTCGAATGATTTTCCTAATCTGGGTTGTAATAATTAGAATAAAGTTTATGTATCTCATGGCTAGTTTCAATTCATTTTCAAAAAAAAAAATTCCTCAATAATTGGGGGTCATTGGCTAGCATTATAATCCAAATCTTAATACTCATTATTTTGTCGATCCGCCATTTCTACCATTAATTCATGGATTCTTTTCTGATTCATAATACTCCTAACAGTTCTCTCTCGATCCGAGTCATACAGTTCAAGGTCTGCAGTACCTGAATGATGCATACAAATCTAAAGACTTAACTAATTGGACATAACTCTAAAATACTTTTGGTATTTTTTTATTTTTCTTTAAAATAAACACAAAAAAATTAAGCACACTAGATAATAATATTATATATTCCAAATATAATTCTTACAGTTTTAACTAAAAATCTACTAAAGTTCTTACCATTGCTTCCCCGGCAACGGTGCCAAGAATATGACCCAATTACGCAGTAATTTAGCTTCCAAAAAGATAAGAAAAACTTGACCCAATTTATATTTAGCATATAGTGTGCAAAATTGAAATGTTATAAAATTTAGAAAATAGTTTACACACTAGGGGTACTACGCAAGTATACATATCATTTCAGTAATATAGGGTTTTCTTTTAAGGTCCAGAGTATTAATCCTACAGAGAAGTGTTGACCTCACTTTTGTTGAGGTCTAGGCTTTCTTACTTAGGAGCCTATGATCTAGTGATATGACTTTCTTGTTGACTATCCTAGAGGACTAGTGATGAAACCCTACCATATTAGAAATTCTAAACACTTCTTTACTCTTCTTGGAGTTCCACATGTTTGGTTTTAGCCTCTAGCACTTAGTAGGATGGATCCAAGCATGAGGGAGCTCAAGAAGGGCCCATAAGACTGACTGGCCTTAGGATTAACCCTGGGTGGTGTGGCCTTGGTCAGTCTTGCACAGACACACTTGAACCCTTCACTTTGACTCACAGTCTAAAACCCTAAATCAATCATGCTTAACTCGGTTCCCCACTCTTTTGAAAACTAATGTGGGTGGTCCCCCAAATTCTTTTCCCTAGGCTAAGGTTTGGCTAGGACCAACACATGGATGATCCAAAATGAGATCTCCCTTGGTCTTATGTCTCAAAAAGGATAATTTCATGATTAACATCCTCAATGGAACTCAATTTTGCCAAAGGCTTAATTTTGACATTAGCCTTAAATTTTTCCAAAATTACCAAAATGGCCCTGAAACCCTAATTTTTCTAAAATTGCCCAAATTCTCAAATTTTCATCAAAAATCATTTCAAACCATTCCAAGCTACTCAAATTGCCCAAAATACCCAAAGTTCCCAAAATACCCCCAAACTTGTCAAAATTACCAAAATACCTCTCATGCCCCAAAAATTCCCAAAATCTCCAAATCCACTCTAAATGTCACAAAATTAATTTGAACTACTCAATATCTTCAATTTCACCCAAATCAAAATTATCAAATTGCCCCTAAGTGCCCCTATTCCCCTAATCACTCCCAATTTCCACCAAATTGTTTTCAAATTCTCCCAATTTCGATCCAAATCAATTTTCATCATGTCCAAACCTAATTTGAACCAAATCAAAGCCGAATTAAACCCAATTTCAAACTCAATTTCCAAGACCAATTTAAAATCCTCAATTTAACCATATCCTTAAATTCCATCAAATTGAACTCATAATCAATTCAATTCCCCAAAATTTAAATACTAAACTCTTCACAACATTCCCATAGACCAATTTGAACTTTCAATTGAACTAGATCCAAGCTCAAACTTATCCTAAATCCAACCCAAATCAGAACCCCCAATTTTGCCCCAAAATTCAAAATTTCCCAAATTAAACTTCATGGCATCCAAATGTCAATCCAAATGAACATTCAAATTCCTTATATCAACATTCTACACCAAATTGCACTCCTAATTTACTTAAGTACAAACCTTAGCCACGTCCAATTTAATTCCAAAACCATGCCATGATTTTGAACCCAAAACCCAAGCTCATCTCAAACCATTTGGTCTAGCTCAACCATGACCACCACAACCACCTCTTGGACCCTAAGACCTAACCTAGATCCACCTAGCCCACCCTAGTTGAGCCATGGACCAAGGTTCCCTCAAGTTAGGGGATTTCCTCCCAAAATTAGTAAAACTAAGAAGATAATTTCTATCAGCTATCTAACCTCCCAACTAATCACATTTAAAACTCCCTTGACCTTCCCTGAGCCAGCTAGCCACCAGCCCTATCATGGCAGGCCGGCCTAGTTGTCAGAAAACCCAAAAATAAGAGAGCCTTCCCCATGGATTGAACCCATTTGCACCCATCCAATGTGGCTCACCTCCATTGATCACTTGCGCCGTTTAACCCCCTCCACCTAAGCAGCCATTTTCACCCCTTGGCCTGACCAATTAATTCCATGGCTATTTAAACACCACCCCCTCATGGCCAAAGATAGAGAAGATCAAAATTCTTTGGGGAGACTCTGCCAAAATCTTCACAAAGCTTCTCTAGACCTTCCGAAGTTCAATCCCATTGCTTTCCAGCCATCACCCCCACCGTCTGAGCTCAATTTTTTCACACAAAAACACCCCAAAACAGAACAGTTTTTGGTCATACCATAAACCTCCACCAACCTCTAAATTGATTCACCCTTAAGTTTTCCCAGACCGAATGAAGAAGTTCTCCACTAAAACCCCCATCCCTAGACCTCTCTCCACCTGAGATTGACCAAGGCCATGCCACCTATTGATTGAAGTCCTATACAACCTCAAACGCAGCTCAAACCAACACTTGGAGGAGGTGCGCTAGCTTACAATGAAGCATAAGAACCATCCCAATCGAGGCCTCACCCCTTTGTCTTAGGTATTCACCAAAACACAAAAATTTGAGCTCAATTTGGGTCTTTGTGAAGAATATCTTAATTTCATGCTTGATTAACCAAATGGGTGTCTTTGTTTGGACTAGATGATGGTGTAGGAACAAACCCCATGTGATTTGGTTAAGTATCGAGTGAGATCATAGGTCTAGAAGGTGTACGGTTTAAGGTTTAGGTCAGTTGGGGACTGATGCTCGACTTTATATTTTGCAAGAATTTATGAACTCAGATTTATATATTTATAATGATTTTGTTAAGTCCAAACATTCAACGCAAGTATACGCATCGTATCAAGTAATACAGGGCTCTAAGTCCTGGTTATCTATCCCACAGGGAAGTTTGGAATATATAAGAAAGTGTTCACAATATAGGTAACGTAGCACTAAAATCTGATATTTAATTTGCAATTAAAGTTTTCTACTTACTAATACTATGCAGGAAACAGTAACGATTAACTACACTACAATTACTTCAAACAACTTTAGAAACAAAATTAACTAACAAACACACTAAACTAAGTATTTGAAAGGTTTTCGATATATGAGAAAAGTATCTTTCCTCTTACAATGAGAATATGATGTTTGGATTGATATGGAACAAATATTTATGTTATTGTGCCAAATAGGAGCATAGATGATTCTTTACCCTTAAAAGAGTACCCCCTCTTCTAAGTAAGAAAAGAACATTGACATATCCTAAGTTTAGTCACTAAATCTAAGGCTAGGCTGGGAGGATACCTGCTCTCACTTCGGAGCTCCCACTCACCCTTCACCCGAAGGCTAACCTTTGATATTAGTTACTAATCTTAGAACCAATTTGGGGATTTCAGCTCGTCACCCTGAAATCTCCACATTGAAGTCCATCAAAACATATTTCCATATTTATTTGCACTCAATTCCCATGAACTATGCAATTCATCCATAGAATTTGAATGGATCTTGCATTATTGTAGTAGGACATTAAATTTTTTGAAACTTAATGTTCAACAACATATTTTAACATTTCAATTGGCCAAATCAAAAGTAAATTAAGTATTAAATGAAAAACCCTTACATTACATTAAAAGCACATCAAATCCACATCAATCCATCATCACATCTCTATGTAAGAACAAAGACAAGGGAGACTACTTAGAATTCATGGAGAAGATATAATAAAACATGGATTTTATATATAAAAGAAAATTCATACAAACCACAAATGAAAATACAACTTATCTCTTTCTCTTCCGTAATGCAATTCCCTTGAAGTTCCTTTGAATCATCTTCTCTCTTCTTTACAACACTTGATCCTCTCTTAGAATGGAAAAGAAGAAGCAATCTCTCACTTTACCCCTTCTCCTTCACTCCTTAGAGAAGAATTCTTCTCAAATCCTCACTCTACACACTCTTCACCTAAACCCTAACACTTAACACTAACTAAAACTACACTACAACCACTGCAGAAGCACACCATTTTCATCCAAAAATAGTTACTTATAAGATCGAGATGAAATCCCAAGAGTTTCCATAGACATCCCTTTAAAAAGTTGCCAAAACTCTTCAAATTTGAACTCCACCGACTTCGGGCGCCGGCTGCACTCTACCGTGCAATTAATTCTGGACTCTCTGGATTTGGGCACCGGCGGCGCCAAAACACTTTTTCATCATTTTGCTCCTTTTTGCTCCTTTTTGCTCCGGATTCATTCTTTTTTGCTTCTTTTCAATCCAATCACCTAAAATCATCATACATGCAACAAATCATGAAAAATACCTTCCTTTAAAGTGCAATATCACCAAAAATGGGTAAATTTATATAGCAAAAATCGTATATATTTTTGGTGCATCAGAATCCCCCAAACTTTAACTATTACTTTTCCTCAAGTAATCCTTTTACTACATAAAATATAACTCTATGCAATGTACTTTTCAACTTTAAGACACTAAAATTTTTCATTTAAAAGAATATATTGGTTAGATTTTCAGAAAGAAATTTAGCAACTCAGGTTAATACTACACGTGAAAGATTATTCAGAAATCAAGTCTAAGAGTTATAATCTTCTATTTATTTCAAGATGAACCATAATTTGTCATATTTAGAGTGCCTCAGAAGACTGTGAAAAATGAGTTCATGCAAACTTTATTTGAATATAGGCCAGTACTTAAAACATAAATTCAGAAATGAAATCAAGCTCTCCCTTTAGGGTGATTCAAGTGAAGCCAATTTTTGATTAGGCATCTCCTCAAGCTTCTCCTCATAAACATTTTTTCTTTCTTTTTCTTTTCTTTTCTTTTTTTTTCTTTTAGGGATTATTTTTCAATCCTTCTTTTCTTTTCTCCTTTTTTTTATTGAGGATTACTATATCTGGATAGCCCTTTAATGAATTTGAACTTCACTCTCCTGTTTCTTAAGTTCAAACTTGAAACATGTCCTTACTTTATAGTTAAGTATAAGCTTTATTATTCATCATAAAGTTACGATCTCTTCTTAACACACAATACTTTAAGTCCCTTAACATTTCAAAAATACAGTTTTCCTAACTTTAAATAGTTGACTATAATCAAATCCTTTCATACCAAATATCTCACTTCTATAAAATCAACATTTATCACTAAAATTTTTCATCATATCATTCCATAACATTCAACTGAAATAAAATGTTTTAGTTACTTACAGTGAGGTTCAACTGCCAGAAGTTATGCTAATAAATTTTGAAAATATAATAATTGAGAACAAATAAAAGTTAGTATTTTTCTACCCTCCCCCAAACTTAAATTTTTCAATAAATTTGAAAAAGTTTAGAGTAGAGGAAAACTAATCTCTCTGTGCTTGGATCTTGAAATCTTCAACAGCTATCTGGTATTGGTCAAAATTTACAACTAGCAGGCATGAAAAAATTAGTAGCAGTGATATAACAATTTTAAATATTTGCATGGGTAAAGAGAAATTAACATTAAACACTAAACATCAACAGAACACTACAACATGAAACAAACTATCACGATACTACACGATCCAACTAACAATTTAAATGTTTCAGTACAACATAACAGTACACCAACAAAGTTACACAACATATGAAAATTAAATACTACAACACAACAGTACAACAAGGGTTACGCATCTTATGAAAAGTAAATATCCACTACACTACATCAATACAATACAACACAACAAGAATAATGGACATAAAAATAAACAAACAATCTACCAGTCTCCATCACCAGGATCAGTAGGGTCATCAACAGGGTCATCAGCAGGGTCCTCAGCAAGATCAGGTCTATATGGTGTGTAACTGGGGCAAGAAGGAAATATCACATCGGACTCCCCCCTCATAAATCTGACCTGAGCATCATAATAAGCAATATCGAACTCAACTCTCCTCTGCAGATAATCTTCATTCACATCACTCCTATCCTCAAATACATCCATCCGACCATGGACACTAGCACTCTGTAGTCTCAGCTGCTCCATAATATCAGATAAGGTAGGCGGCTCAGATGTAGATGGAACATCGGAATATCAATACTCCTACGCTCAGATCTGGCTCCTACAAGAGATCATAAGTACGGATAATATTCTTTGTAATTGGTCTCAAAGGTATAGCCACTTCTTCAGAACTACTGAACTCCACTCCAGACTGAACATAGAGGGCATGAACTAAAGCAGGATGTCCTAATCCTCCAGTGGTCTCGCCTCTAGCAATCATCTGAATATTCTTGTAAATAATAGTTCCAATATCAATCTTTTTCATCTTCTGAATATAGTAGTTCAGAATCACTCTATCTCTAGTAACTTCATTGTGGTGATAAGATGGTAATAGTCTCGCAGAAATGAAATAATGCCAAGCTTTTGAAGCAACATTCAATGTGGAGGCGAGGAAATTTATCAACTGTTTTTTACTTACTTTCCATTCTCCTCGCCCGTCGGTCAGAAAAGCAATAAATTCTCTCATATTCTCTCTTCCAGTGTCAAAGTTCTCGTATTCACACACAAATGGTTCCCGAGTCTGATAGAAAGCATTAATACGTTTAGGAGTGAACTCAACCATCTCCCCTCTAACAAGCACATACTCAGTCTTAGTCTAACAACTCCCATAACAACATTCACAGTGAAATAACAAAATCACTCCCAATTCCACTCTGCAATCAATTGTTCTACAGATCCTTCAGGACTATCAAAAGCTCGATCCTGGATACACTTCTTGTTGTGAAGGTAAGAGTTATAACAAAATTAGGCTTTGATGTTGACGAACCTCTCCTCATCAAAATCCAATTTCCTCTTCCCTTTACTCAACCTTGGAGCCATGTGAATTTCTAAAATTTACAAGAAAATTCAAATAAATCCCAAATTCACAATGTAACAAACTCCAAACACTATTCTAAACAAGTAAGAGCAAATTTCATCATGGAAATCTTAAAATCTCTTTAAAACTCCAAAAATTCCACCATAAGAAATGTAAGAGATTTCCATGGTGAAAATCTAATTTTAACTTAAAGTGAAGCTCTTACCAAGATAAGTGTAAATCCAGTGTCGAAAAGCCTTGAAATCTCCTTAAATCTGAGATCTAATAAGCCCTAGATCTTCAAAATTGCGAAAATGGAGGAGGAAGATGAAGGAAAAGGAAAAATTTGCAGGTCCCAAGGCAAAAATTGTGAAATAGAGGGTTTTAGGCCTTTTTCTGGGTTCAGGCGCCGGCAGCGCTCTATTTAAATAAATTGGCCAAACTCTCTAGATTTGGACGCTGGCGGCGCCAGTCCAAAATATTTTCTTGGTCCAAAAAATTTTTCATATTTTCGATCGTTTTGACGTCCACAATGATGTTTAACCCTTCTATAGGCATTACATCATCCCATAAGCAATAATTAACACAATTCTTCACACAAACAAAACACAACAATCTTATATATATATAATCCAAGTTACATCATAGACACCAAATATGTTCATTCAAACCAACTACTCTTAGATATTTAGTGCAGCAAGTACTCTATGATAGGCAAACACTAAGATCTAAGCACACAATGAAAGTAAACAAATCCAAATCCAAGTTCAAAACAAATACTACACAAACCAAACATAATTAAGCAAAGCAAACTAAACACACAACAAAAATAAGTAGAATCCATCAATTACTCTACATCATTTTCAGAACTATCCTCTCCTCTATTGTCTCTAATTGATTGCTGATGCCCAAACAAATTATAGAATGGACAAATTGGAAATTCATCAGATGATTCTTCAGCAATCAACGTGTTCTTCTTCATCAGATTGATCAAGCCCATTTTCAATTCGACCAGTGTGATCGAATTGCTCTTTCATTCTCCAATCTATAAGATTGAATAAATTAGAAATGTTATTGATCGCATTCATAACGTTCCGTTCCACAAAACTATTTGATCCTCTTCAATATCATTTTGGAACCTTCAGGAAAATAGGGTTGAATTGGTTGTAAAGTCTGCGTTGGTTGATCAGTGAGCAATTTCATGTCATCTTCATCTCCAACTGTCTGGTAGTCATAAGGATTAGTTGGATCAATAGGCCTCCATGGAAGAAGAACCTTTTACCAACTTTCATAAGGAACCTGTGACTGACTACATAATAAAAATATGGTGGATGGGTGTCCAAGCCCATATTTCGATCCATGGACAATTAATCCAAGTACTTATTTCACAATAATATTACCAATGTCAACCAGCCTCCCACTTTGAATACAGAAATTCAAAATGGCGCTTTACTTGGTTACCTTGCTAATCATCAATGTCGGAAATAACTTTTCTGAAATAAAGTAGTGCCACTGCTTTGATACTGGATTGAGAGATGCAGATGAGAAACTAATGTATCCATTCTCTCTAATTTCCCATTCTTCATTCTTATTCATCAGATATCGATACACATCACTCATATTATCCCTCATGTCATTGAAATTAGAATAATGGCAAATAGGTATGTTCTCGATCATAAAGAGATCGTTAATTCGTGCAGGAGTGAATTGTACAAATCTACCACGCACAAATATGAACCCTTGATTGATCCCGTGAAGGTTTGCATAAAACTCTTTAACAACGGGAACAACAACGACAGTGGTAGTGTAGCAAAGCACTTCCCAATGTCTCTCCTTAATAATCTTCAATTCTAGTAGTAGGATTATCCATACCTCGATTTATGAAGCCTCTTTCCTTGATAACCTTCTTTTCATCATCACTTTGTTGAACAAACGTTGCACTTCATAACTTATAAACTTCATTCGGTTGAAAACACAAAATCGAGGGGTTTCAATGGGAAAGGAATCCATAGGATACGAACTGGGATTGGTGGTTTTCGTTTTTCTGGAGTTAAGAAGTCAAAAATAGAGTTTAGGGAGTTATAAGGACGAAGATCCCGCCAAAATTTGCATTTTTGAAACTTAAAAACTGTCAAATAGATTTTGGGCACCGGAGGTGCTCGATAGGGCGCCGGCGGCGCTTAAACAGGCAAGTTCAGTGGTGGAAATGTGATAAGGCGTCGGTAGCGCCAGTGGTAAAAAATTCTCACCAAACTTTGTTTGGTCCAAAATATTCCAATATCTCAATTCGATCCATCGTTTATCAATTTTTAAAGTATTTAGGAGTAATTAGTATTCAAAAACAACTATCTAAAAAAGCACAACTACAATTAACAAGCAAACACACCACAAAGATACATATGGGTTGTCTCCCATAAAGCGCTTGGTTTAACGTCGTCAGCCCGACAAACCATTTAGTTAACCGAGATGACTCAGCATTAAAACCTCTTTGAAGTCAGGTTGAAACCCTGTCAAAGTAAGTCTTTAATTGATGCCCAACCTTAAAAATATTTCCAGTAACAGGATTTTTAATATTAACAGCTCCAAAAGAATGAACTTTTACAACTATAAAAGGTCCTAACCATCTAGACTTAAGCTTTCCGGGAAATAACTTTAATCTTGTGTTGTATAATAAAACTTTTTGTCCATACTCCAAGTTCTTTTTTAATATCTTTAGATCATGCCATAATTTCCTTTTTTCTTTATAAATCCTGTCATTGTGATAAGATGCATTTCTAATCTCTTCCAATTCATTCAATTGCATAAATCTTTTCTCTACAGCATTTTCTAATTAAAATTTAACTCTTTTATCGCCCAATATGCTTTATGCTCCAATTCAACTGGTAAATGGCAAGTCTTGCCAAACACTAGTCTATAAGGAGACATTCTAATAGGGGTTTTAAAAACAGTCCTATAAGCCCATAAAGTAGTATCTAATCGAGCAGACCAATCTAGTTTATGATTATCCACAGTTTTCTCCAAAATTCTTTCAATTTCATGATTAGACACTTCTGCTGAACCACTAGCCTGGGGATGATAAGCAGTAGAGATTCTATGAATAATATTATATTTCTCAATTAATCTCTTAATTTGATTATTCCTAAAATGGGATCCACCATCAGTTATGATCACTCTCGGCATTTCATATCTTGTAAATATTTTTTTCTTTAAAAATGTTGAAACACTCTGAGCATCACATCTAGGTAAAGTAACAGCTTCAATCCATTTTGAGACATAATCAACGGCAACCAACATATATAAATTTCCAAATGAATGAGTAAATGGTCCCATAAAATCTAATCCCCATACATAAAAAATTTCAGCTTCCAAATTATAATTTAGAGGAATTTCATTTCTTCTAGAGATATTACCTACTCTCTGACATCGATCACATGATTTAATATATCTATAAACATTTATAAAAAGAGTAGGCTAATAAAATATAGATTTTAAAATCTTAAAAGCAGTTTTATCAACACCAAAATGACCTCTAAATTCAGAATCATGACATCGTTGAATAATTAAATTTGTTTCTTCTTGTGGCACACATTTCCTAATAATCAGATCCTTACAGTGTTTATATAGATAGGGCTCATCCCAAAAATAGAATTTTGCATCATATTTAAACTTCTTTTGTTGTTGCCTTGTTAAATCAGGTGGTACAATGTCGCTTACAATATAATTTACAATATTAGCATGCCAAGGCAAACTACTTCCCATAATAGTATAGAGTTGCTCATTAGAAAAAATTTTAATAATTTCTTTTTCTATATTAGATAATTTATCATATTCTATTCTTGACAGGTGAACAGCTATTTGATTGTCAGCTCCCATCCTATCAACTATCATAAAATCAAATTCTTGCAAAAGAAGTATCCATCTAATGATTCTAGGTTTCACATCCTTCTTTTGTATTAAATATTTGATAGTTGAATGGTATGTATGCACAATACTTTTAGTTCCAATTAAATAAGGTCTAAATTTTTCAAAAGCAAACACTATAGCTAATAACTCTCTTTCAGTTGTGGTATAATTAATTTGAGCCTCATTAAGAGTTTTACTAGGATAGTAAATGACTTTGAAAACTTTATCATGCCTTTGCCCCAATGCTACTCCGATTGCATAATCACTAGCATCACACAAAAGTTTAAATGGTTTCTCCCAATCAGGTGAAACAATTATAAGTGCAGTGATTAATTTTTCTTTTAATAATTGGAAAGCTCTTAAGCATTCATCATTAAAGGCAAACTTTCTATCATTTTCTAAAAGTCGGCACAAAGGTTTAGTAATTTTAGAAAATTTTTTAATATATCGCCTGTAAAATCCAGCGTTACCTAAGAAACTCCTCACCTCTCTCACAATAGTGGGTGGCGGCAATCTCTCGATCACTCTAATTTTAGCAGGATCGACCTTCATACCATGTTCAGAAATTTTATGCCCAAGCACAATTCCTCCTGCAACCATAAATTGACATTTCTCCCAATTCAGAACTAGATTTATTTTCTCACAAAGCTTCAAAACTTTTGCTAAGTTTTCCAGGAAAATTTTAAATGAAGTTCCAAATACAGAGAAATCATCCATAAAAACTTCTATTCCATTATCTATCATATTACTGAGGATAAACATCATACATCTCTAAAATGTTGCAGGTGCGTTACACAGTCCAAAAGGCATTCTTTGAAAAGCAAAGGTTCCATAAGGGCTAGGAAATGTTGTCTTTTCCTAATCCTCAAGAGCAATAGGTATTTGATGATAACCAGTATATCCATCCAGAAAATAGTAGTACTTGTGTCCAGCAAGTGTATCTAGCATTTGATCGAGAAAAGGAAGAGGAAAGTGATCTTTTCTGGTGGCGGCATTTAATTTCCTATAGTCAATACAAATTTGTAATCCATTAATTTGTCTTGTGGGTATGATTTCATTACATTCATTCACTTCAACAGTCACTCCTCCCTTTTTTGGTACACAATGTATTGGACTCACCCAAGCACTATCCGAAATCAGATAAATAATTCCAACATCCAGCCATTTTAAAATCTCTTTCTTAACTACTTCTTTCATTATAGAGTTCAATCTCCTTTGCGGATCAACTCTTGTTTTATGTTCATCATCTAATAAAATTCTGTGCATACAAATCGAAGGACTAACTCCTTTAATATCTGTCAAAGTCCATCCAAAAGCTTTCTTGTATCTTTTTAAAGTTTCCAACTTCTATTTTTGGTATTCGTTTAACTCTGAAGATACAATAACTGGCAAGGTAGATAAGTCTCCTAAAAACATATACTTTAAATGATTAGGGAGAATTTTTTATCTCAAGTTCAGGAGGTTTTATGATAGATGGAATTAAGCTTTTATCTCCACCTTCCATAGTTTCTAATACTTCAAATCTCTCCTGAACATACTCCAAATCTTCATTCTTCTTACTATCTGATTTTCTTCATCTTCACTTTCTTCTTCAAACATATTTTTATATTCTTCTTCTTTTTCAAATATATTTTAAAGATGATCGTTTCTCAAGTAATCACAGACCTCCATCCTAAAACATTCATTATCTTTTTCTATTGAGGGATACTTCATTGATTTTAAAATACTAAATGTCACCTCTTGATCATTAACTCTCATAGTTAATTCTCCTTTTTGAACATCAATTACCACTCTTCCTGTAGCAAGGAATGGTCTTCCCAAAATGATTGGAACTTCTTTATCTTCCTCCATATCAAGTACAATAAAATCCACAGGAAAGATAAATTTATCCACTTTCACTAACACATCTTCCACCACTCCTTTAGGATAAGTAATGGAACGATAGGCCAACTAAAGAGTCACTGATGTAGGAGAAATTTTTCCTATTCCCAACCTTTTGAAAGTTGATAAAGGAAAGATTAATACTCACTCCCAAATCACATAAAGCTTTTTCGAAAATATTTTCACCTATAGCACACAAAATAGTGAAACTACCAGGATCAAGTTTTTCCGAAAGCTTCTTCTGAATAATTGCACTACACTCTCTGCTAAGTGCATCAGTTTCATGATCTGTAAACTTTTTTTCTTTCTCAGGATATCCTTCATAAACTTGGCATAGTCAGGCATCTGTTCCAATGCTTCAACAAAAGAAATATTTATAGTCAATTTCTTAAGGATCACCAAAAATTTTCCAAATCTATTATCCTTGTTTTATTTCTTCAATCTTTGAGGAAATGGAGGTGGTAGTTTTTCAACAGTTATCTTCATTGGCTCAAGAGGATAATCCAAGTCTGGATAAATCTTGTTTGAACCTTTTTCAATTTCCACCTTCTCCTTTTCTATTTCAACTTCTTTTTGCACTCTAGTTTCCATTTCTCTTCCACTCCTTAATTGAATAGCCTTAAGTTGTTCCTTGTTTTGATCTTTTGGATTGATCTCCACATTACTTGGAAGTGTTCCAGAAGGTCTATTATTAAGTGCAGTGAAAATATGTCCTAATTGATTTTCAATATTTTTCATAGCAACACCTTGAGCTTGTAATTGATTTCCCATATTAAGAATCATTTCTTCAGTATAGATAACTTATTATCCTTAAATTTTGGGTTATTATTAAATCTAGGGGGATAAGATGGTCTAAAATTTGTATTTCCTTGATTGTTCGAATTTCCATTTGGATTTATAGAATTAATAGCCCAGTGCGAGTTAACATTAGCATTGTTATTATTACAATTGAAGTTTGGGTAATTATTCCAACCAGGATTATAATAATTTGAATAAGGATTATTAGGTTTATTAATAATATTTAAAGTTTCATAAGATGTTTGAGATTCTGTTATCTGTCCAAATAAATTTTCCTCCAACACTTGAGGTGGTTGAGAATAATTCATTCCATATTGATCTATTTTCTTTGAAAGGGCTGCAATTTGAGAAACTACCATAGTCATCATATCTGAATCATGAACACTAGCTACTATCTTAGGATTTACCCGTTAAGAGAGCCATTGAAAATTATTAGTAGTCGTTTATTCAATTAATGTGTATGCTTCATCAAAAGGTTTTGACATTAATGATCCGCCAGCACCAGCATCTATAATAGATCTCAATGATCCCACTAATCCATTATAAAATGTTTGAATTATTAACTAATCTAGTAAAGAATGATGTGAGCACTTCCTAAGAAGATCTTTAAATCTCTCACAAGCTTCATATATTGACTCTCCTTCAAACTGACAAAACGATGTAATATCATTTCTTAGTTTAGCAGCCTTTGATGGAGGGAAATATTTTGATAGAAACTTTTGAGATAATTCTCCCCAAGTTCTAATAGATCCAGGTGCTAACAAGTTTAACCACGCTTAAAAGTAGCACACAGTTCTAAAAAACTAACGAGATGTAAATTTGGATCCTCTTTAGGTGTTCCTCCAAATTGATTATTTTGTACAATTTGGATAATAGCAGATTTAAGTTCAAATGAATTAGTAGCAACATCAGGATTTTGAATAGTTATGTGAATTTCATCTGCTGTTGGGTTAGCATAATCTTTTAAAGGTCCTGGAAAATTTCCTATATCATTTCTCTGATTATCTTGAATATTTGTCATTTTACAAGGATTTTCAATTTGTTTTTGTTGTTTTTTTTATTTTGTAATTTTTCTGACAGTACGCTCTAATTCTGAATCGTAAGGCACTAAACCTACATATTCGCTACTACGCATATACAAACACAAATACTATAATAAAGTAAACGAACACACAAATACACACTATAAAATAAAGGTTTTCTATTAATATAAATACCGTTTATACTTAATTTCTTTACTCCATTACTCTTCTACCTACTTTCTTTATTGTGTTACCTTTCTACTTACTTTCTTTACTCTGTTACTTTCCAACTTACTTTCTTTACTTCATTACCTTCCCCCGGCAACGACACTAAAAACTTGATGCTCGACTTTATATTTTACAAGAATTTATGAACTCAGATTTATATATTTATAATGATTTTGTTAAGTCCAAACATTCAACGCAAGTATACGTATTGTATCAAGTAATACAGGGCTCTAATGGAGTCCTGGTTATCGATCCTACAGGGAAGTTTGGAATATATAAGAAAGTGTTCACAATATAGGTAACCTAGCACTAAAATCTGATATTTAATTTGCAATTAAAGTTTTCTACTTACTAATACTATGCAGGACACAATAACGATTAACTACACTACAATTACTTCTAACAACTTTAGAAATAGAATTAACTAACAGACACACTAAACTAAGTATTTGAATAGTTTTCAATATATGAGAAAAGTATCTTACCTCTTGCAATGAGAATATGATGTGTGGATTGATATGGAACAAATATTTATGTTATTGTGCCAAATAGGAGCATAGATGATTCTTTACCCTTAAAAGAGTACCCCCCCTCTTCTAAGTAAGAAAAGAACATTGACATATCCTAAGTTTAGTCACTAAATCTAAGGCTAGGCTGGGAGGAAACCGGCTCTCACTTTGGAGCTCCCACTCACCCTTCACCCGAAGGCTAACCTTTGATATTAGTTACTAATCTTAGAACCAATTTGGGATTTCGACTCGTCACCCTGAAATCTCCACATTGAAGTCCATCAAAACATATTTCTTTATTTATTTGCACTCAAATCCCATGAACTATGCAATTCATCCATAGAAATTGAATGGATCTTTCATTATTTTTGTAGGACATTAAATGTTTTCAAACTTAATGTTCAACAACATGTTTTAACATTTCAATTGGCCAAATCGAAATTAAATTAAGTTTTAAATGAAAAACCCTCACAATCTTTTCATTACATTAAAAGCACATCAAATCCACATCAATCCATCATCACATCTCTATGCAAGAAGAAAGACAAGGGAGACTACTCATAATTCATGGAGAAGATATAATAAAACATGGATTTTATAAGTAAAAGAAAAGTCATACAAACCACAAAAAAAATAAAACTTATCTCTTTCTCTTCTGCAATGCAATTCCCTTGAAGTTCCTTTGAATTCTCTTCTCTCTTCTTTACAACACTTGATTGTCTCTTTAGAATGAAAAGGAAGAAGCAATCTCTCACTTTACCCCTTCTCCTTCACTCCTTAGAGAAGAATTCTTCTCAAATCCTCACTCTACACACTCTTCTCCTAAACCCTAACACTTAATACTCACCAAAACTACACTACAACCACTGAAGAAGCACACTATTTTCGTCCAAAAATAGTTACTTATAAGATCGGGAAGAAATCCAAAGAGTTTCCATAGGCATCCCTTCAAAAAGTCGTCAAAACTCTTCAAATTTAAACTCCACCGACTTCGGGCACTGGCGGCGCTCTATCGTTTAATTAATTCTGGACTCTCTAGATTTGGGCGCCGGTGGCGCCAGAACACCTTTTCACCATGTTGACCTCATTTTTGATGAGGTCTTCTCTTCTTCTCTTTAGTACTTAGGATCTAGCCTTAGGCTTTTCCTTTGACTATCTTAGAGGACTAGAATTGGGACCCACCTTTTAGAAATTCAAACCACTTCTAAACTCCCCGCAAACCCCACAAACTTGACTCGTAGACCCCTAATCACCTAGAGGGTTGAAATCAAATGTGGAAGTTTAAAGGATGAGTTCCTTTAGGACTCTTTGGCCTTAGGACCGCTCACAGGTGGCCCGGTCCGGTGAGGGGTTGACTTGCACACACACTACACTCATACACTACACTTCCATACACCTCCTAAAAACACACCCATACCCGACTTGACCTCCTGACTCATGTAGGTGATTCACATGGATGGTCCTTAACCCCTAAGCCCTTGGCTAAGAGGGTTAGGAACAACATAGTGGATGCCTCAAATGAGTCCCTTCATGGCTCATATGGGCTTGATATGGCTTCATGGCTCAACCAAAATGACTTCTTTTCACTTACATCCACCCAATCTTCAATTTCCCAAATTTTCAATTTTTGACCCCGGGACCCTACACCCGCTTAACTCTACCCAAAACCATCAAACTACCCAAATTTCTCAAAAATTTCCAAATTACCCAAAATTCTCCAAAATCATTCCCAAACATTTCCACATCACTCAAATTGATCATCCATACCCAAAAATGCCAAAAATTCCAAGAAAACCTCCCAATACCCTCCAAATACCCAAAATACCCCTCTTGACCCAAAAATCCAAAAATTCAGAAAATTCCCAGAAAATTCTAGAAAATCCCAAATATTCCCAATTTCATTTTGTCCAACTACACCATGGGCCAATTTTGTCAATTTACCCTACTTTTGTCAAAACCCCCAATTCGACCCATTTTAACCCTAAGTGAACCCAATGTCAAACCAAACCTACCCAATTGACCCAAATTCTGGTCCAATTCAATTCTAAACTTCAATTCAACATTCCCAACACCAATCTAGACCAAATCCAAGTCTAATTTAATTGACATTTGGATCCAATTTCACTTTTGGCCTTAAAGCCCAATTTGGACCCATGACCCAAACTTAACCCAAAACTCACCCAATTCAACTCCAATTAACCCCAAACCTTTTCTAAATCTTCCTTAACATTCCCACAAACAAAACACTAACATGATATGCCCAAAAATTAGACCCAAATCCCACTCAAATTCAACCCAAAGCTAAAAGGCCCATTTTCGACCTAAACCCAAACCTAACCCAAATGAGCCCAAACCCCAAAATCAAAACCCAACCAAAGTCAAAACCTCTTTGAAACACTCCCATAAATATTTCTCAACATTAATTTTACATCAATTTCAACCCTAGCCCAACATTGGCCCAACTTGGCCCACTTGGACCCATATAGGCCCACTTACCAAATAAACCCAAATTCAAACCAATTCAACTCCAAATCACACCAAATTGACTCCAAGCCCTTCATAGAACATCCATAAACCAATTATGACATTTATTTGACAAGGCCTTTCACAAAATCTTTACCCAAATGCCCATCCTAAAATCAAAAGCCCATTTCCCTTAAACTTTCCTAAAAGCCCACTCCCTTCAAATTCAAAAGCCCAAATTCATCCAAAGCCCACATGACACTTCCTTTCATCATCCATTTAATCAAAATCACCCCTAAGTTTCAAAATCATCAATTAAACCATTCCAAATCAAGCTTCATGCAAATTTTCACCAAAATATCCAAAATTCTTAAAACCCATTTTTATGAAATCGACCCAACCTTTTCCCAAGCCAAATGGAGCCATGGAGCCATGCACAAGCCATATGCAAGCCATGAGAGCCTCTTTACATGTCACCATGCCATTTTGGGCAAAAGGAGGAGACTCTTTCCTTAATTCCTAAAGGTGATTAACCACTCCCATGATTCCCCTTAACCATGCTTATGCCTAATCGTGCTTGGATGGTGACTCGATCCTACTAATTATGCCGAGCCAAATCACTTTTCCCTCAGCCAAAACCAGGCCTTGGGTGGTGCACCTAGCCCAAATGGGGGGTTGACCCATTTAGGTCCAAATTTAGCCATGCCCCCATTCCATCTAAATCAAACCCTTTACACATGGCCAATGCTAATTGATTGCACAAGCCTCCAACTCCGACTCACCTGGACCTGAGAGTGACCCATGCCTGCCGGCCGCCCGCCTGGGTCGCCGGAAAACACCATGGCCGAGTGCTCACATGTGAGCCAACATTGAAATTCTCCCTTGCTGAGCTGCCCCATGCCTAGTGGTCACCATGGCTGTTCTTCTCCTCACCGCAGCAAGTCGATCCCAAGCCCTAACTCCCCCAGGAGGCCCTCCACCCTCTCCTATTTAAACTCCACCCCTCTCGGCCATGAGTAGAGCTGGAAACAAAACCTTAAGGAAACTCTGCCAAAATTGTTCCAGACTCCTCCCCATACACAGAGCACTTGATCCCCAGTGAGATCCCCCTGCCATTTCTTCTCTGTGAGCTCAATTTCAGAGTTGAAATTCCACCCAAAACCAGGACACTTCTCCACGGTGAGCCAATCCCCAAATTGATTGGTTCTACACCTTCACCGGACCAAGGAAGGTGTCCACCAAGCAAAAGCCCCATCTCCGGGCCACCCGGCTTGCTCCAGCCTCCAAGCTTTGTGATCGGGCTTGGTCGAAATCACATCTAGACAATTCACTGCGACCGGGAGACTTCATCCGGAGCTTGTCGGGATCCAATCGAAGGTGCAACAACTCTCGGATCGAAGCCACACTTCTCCGAGCAAAGGTATGAACTAATTCTTCATCCCGAGCTTCCGGAGATTCTCCATTTCAAATGCCTTAATTTCAATGCATGATAACCGTATAGATGTGTTCGTCTCTTCAAGACGAATCCATAGAGCATAAGAACATAAAAATCCGTTGAGTATCGAGTGAGATCTTAGGGATTTAGTGTGGACGGCTCTCGGGCGAGGACGCTCGGGGACGATGAACGGATGCCGTCCATTTAATACACGCGCGGACGGACGGCTCGGATGGCGTCGGACCAGGAGATGGTACGAGAACCGCGGGGCCCGGCCGCCGACTCGGATGGCGGCGTCGAATGGGAGCGCGACGCGTGTGAGTTCGGTGATGCCGAGGATGTGCTGGCGCCGCGTGGATAAATAGAAAAATAGGGTATTTTTCTATTTATTTAATTCCCTAAACTTGGAAAATTCATAACTTTGTGTAGGAAAATCAGAAAAATAAAAGAAAAATACCCTCTCGCTCGAGTGAACGGAGGAGAATAATGTGGAAAAGAAATCATTTAATTTCATCAAGTATTTTATTTTTAGTAATTTATTTACTCTCTGCATACATTTAATTCTCCATGCATTCATACAATTCACCATGGCATGAGACCCTAGGGCTGTTGAAGCCTCCGAATTTGGGAACATTCCCTGAATTTTTCAAAGTCGAGGCCATCCCTATGAAGAGTTATTGATTTTTCAAATTCATGTCACTCGTTTTTGAGTATTTTAATTCTAATAAATAGCATGTTGTGAAATAAATTCTAGGAAAATTTGGTGATGTTCCTTATGACCAGAGAACCCTAGGAAAAATAGGACTTGAGTTAATCCACTCAAAACAACCCTAATTGGCTTAAACACTTAAAATAGGTCTCTAATTAATTAAAGTTAACCATAGATCAAATTGACTTGAAATCAATTCTCCACTGACCTTTAGGATCAGAGGAACCCACCATAAAATTTTGAAGTCAACTGGACTTGGTTAGCCCTATTAATTGGGTTGATTAAGCCATTTAGTCATTTTAAACTTTAAAAATTCATAACTTTCAAAATATCTTTCAAAAATTCACTAAACTGGTTTTGGAGTCTCTCTGATATCAGGGGAGTTTAAGAAAATTAAAATTTCAATTTTCTAAAAAAGTTGATTTTTAATATTATTTTAATATTTTTAATAATTAAAAAATAATAAAAATTACAAAAATAATAAAATTCACCAAAATGTCACATTTTGAATTTTAATCACTTAGGAATAAATCCCATATTTTTTCTAGGTCTATTTAGTGAGATATTAAATTTTAAAGCTCTAGGGTAATTTTAAAATTAAAAAAATGTATTTTCTAGCATTTTCACTAAAATAATTATAATAAATCATAGAAAAATCAGAAAATTGCAAAATTTGCTTCTCTGATTTCCTTGATATCAGAGAGATTTTTGAAAAACATAAAATTCATTTTTTAACATTTATTTTATTTTTAAATTAATTAATACTCCAAAACTTAAAATAATTATAATAAAAATAATATAATTCAAAAAATCACCAAAATTAGTCCAAGTGGTCCTCTGGTCATTAGGAATGTCCCCTAATTTTCTTAAGGACAGAAACTTTCCCTTGGTCATGTTATCAAATTTTCCTTAAAAATCTTTATTTTCTACTAAAAATAATTATATAAATAAATTAAATACAGAAAAATCACATTTTCTCCTCTCATGTCTTTATTGACATATGAGTGAAGTCACATAAAAATTTCAAGTTCATTTGAGTTCAATTTAGTGAGTTATAAAATTATTAAGCTTAAAGGGCAAAATGGTAATTAAAATTTTAACCCTTAATTAAAACTTTAGGTTTAATAAAAAATTAACAAGTAAAATATTTGATCCTAATCTAATTTGGATGTTTGAAATTTAAATAATTAAAGGGTAGAAACCCATTGAGCAATTTAAAATGATTAAACCTTAATTAAATAATCGATTAAATTTGGAAGAATAATAAAATTGGAATTATTAAAATAGGGATATTATTAGGAAGAGATTTATTCTTTAATTTAAAAATCCCTAAATTAATCATCTCATTAATATTCAACTCTTAATTAAAATGATAACTCAAATTTAAAATATTAAAAGACTTAATCATTAAACTAAAATTAAATCATTAAACTCTTTCAAAAATTTCAATTAAAATTAAATTAAATTAAATTAAATTAAATTAAATTAAATAAATAAATTAAATTAAATTAAATTAAATTAAATTAAATTAAATTAAATTAAATCAAATCAAACTAAATTGAATTAAATTAAATCAAATCAAACTAAATTGAATTAAAATTAAATCAAATCAAACTAAATTGAATTAAATTAAATCAAATCAAACTAAATTGAATTAAAACTAAATCAAATCAAACTAAATTGAATTAAAATTAAATCAAATCAAACTAAATTGAATTAAATTAAATCAAATCAAACTAAATTGAATTAAATTGAATTAAATTAAATTAAATTAAATTAAATTGAATTAAGTTGAATTAAATAACATCACTTAAGACATAAAGAACTCAAAAATAAATCTAAGATAACTTGAACACTATTCCAAACTTAAATCATTAATTTGAACTTAAATTTGAATCACAAATCATTAAATATCATTTTGCCCTTAGAAGCTTTAGTTATCATAACTCCTAAACGAATATTAAATGAAATGTTACTTCACTTATAGGACATTCAAATATCCTAGTTCACCGAAGCAAGTTAACAAAACTTGAAAACCTCGGACGATCGATTTATTTACATAATTAAATTCATTTGGACTTAAAACAATCCTAGAAATATCGAAAAGATGTTTAAGATTCTTCTTAAGCACTTCCTCAATATGATAGGATATTTATAAGAACAATTGAACTTAATTGTTCTTTGATGAAGAAAATCGTCTTCAAACCAAAAACACAAAGAACCTAGACGTCATAGGAAATGACTAGCTATAGGATTAGGAATTTGGTAGAAAACCATAACCCTTTCCCTTAGCTTTACCTAGGAACTTGCTTAAATATTCTAATTGTGTTTTAAGTGCAGCGTGGGATGACGGGAAGACCCTCCGTGTACGCTTTTATTTTATTGCGATTTACTTTACGGCAATTTATTTAATTGCATCGCACTTATTTTTCTTGCATGATAAAACAACAGTTGCATGAAAACCTACACCTTTAGGACGTAAACCAAAACCGAAACCCATAACTAAATTAAAAGACACTACAAGATAAAATTCACCTCCACAACATTTCAAAATATAAGACAACTCAAAATTTAATCACAAATAGAACACAAAACTACAACTATAACTAAATTAAAACGTCTTGTTGGATGATCGGGAATACCTCGGATGATGTAACCTACGTGTTGCTAACGGGATTTCCCACGGTCTAAATGAAAGTGTGGAACTCATTCAGTTGAGTTTAGCAAATTCATCTGGACTAAGTGAATCCGATAAAAATAATGATGCCGGAAGGATGGAACCGTGGGATCTTAACCGGTGTCGTTATAACCAACTTTAAGATTTGTTAAAACACAAAACACTTGGAAATTAAGACTTCTCTAAACCAAAACACTTTTCTCATCCCCTGATTTATGATTTCTAAAACTAAACCTCTGCAACAACAAGGAGCTCGGAGCATGGTGGGCAGCACGGCCATCGTCGTCGAAGAAACTTGAACCTACTTCAACAAAACTTTCCTAGAATTAAATAACAAAGCCATAGGACTTCGAGGTAGTTTGCCTAGTGCAACATAAATCCTCAACTCTTCGTTAGGCATTTGCATTGCAAATTAAGCCCTAATCGGTTTTAGGACTCCGAGGTAGTCGTTCGATACGACATAAACCCTCACATCTTCCAGGCAATTTGTATGATTCTATCATATAAATATAAGCCCTAATTAACTAAAGTTGGCAAGATTAAAACATTAAATAAACATTAGGACTTTCCTAAATCTAAGCCAAACAATAGGATAGTCGGGAAATTACCGAAGTCCGCTTCGAATCCGTAATTTCTCCTACTTTTCTTCCTTTGAATTTCCAAAACAAAATGTTCCAAACTTGATCCATTCCCTATTGAAACCCAAAATTCAATCCCTTGAAAACTTAAACTTTGAAATTCTTGAGAGCAGAATTATTGATTATTATCGAGAATTTTCTTAGGTGATTCCTGTCACTTAAGATGTAATTAACTATAGGGGCTTGCCCTTATAGGGAATTTTAAAGAACCCGAGTAATATAAACCCCGTTTAATATTTTCATATTAAGCGAGGGAATTTGTCGGCTTATAAAATTGGTTCGCGGACCAAACGGATGTCACAAATCTTCTAGTTTATTTAACCGAGCCCCACCATCAAGCGATGTGTCTATCCTTAGGGATAGATACACGGTTTGCGGTGCGGTACTCGTTTATATAAACTATTTGGGATGTGAGATCAGTTTGATTTCATATCTTAAAATCTTCAAATTTAAAATTATTTTCAAAATCAAATACTACTTTTTCAAATTATTTATCTAAACTAAATTTAAAATTCGCCGACAACTTCTGTTAGGCGACCCCTTTTTAAAATATCACACAACCTAAAAATATGCCGACACACCATTTTGCTCCTTTTTGCTCCTTTTTGCTTCGGATTCGTTCCTTTTTGCTTCTTTTCACTCCAATCACCTAAAATCATCATACCTGCAACAAATCATGAAAAATACATTTCTTTAAAATGCAATATCACCAAAAATGGGTAAAATTATATAGCAAAAATCGTATATATTTTTGGTTCATCATGGACAAAGATCCATAGCCGTTGGATCGCGTGTGTATCGCTTTGACGGCTGGGATCACGCTGGATGAAGGATTGTACCATAAAGCAGGAACCGCGTGAAAGCTAACGTAGATGGCGACGTTAAATGGAAGTGTGATACGTGTAGCTTTGGAATCGTCGTAAGATTGCGTGGCGGCCGCGTGGATAAGTAGAAAAATAGGGCATTTTTATTTAAAATAATTCTAAAACTTTGAAAATCATAACTTGGTGTAGAAAATTCATAAAAATAAATTAAAAATGCATTAGTGTTCAGTGAATAGAAGACAAAATTATGAACTAAAAATCAAAATTTTTTTGCTGTATTTTATTTTTAATTAATTAAATACTCTAAAACTTATTTTAATTATAAAGAATTAAATAATAATCAGAAAAGTGTGAAATTTTGTGGATTCATTCCACTCATGTTTAGGATGTTCTCTGATTTTTCCAAAGTCAGAGAGCATCTATAACACATGAAACCCTAATTTTCATGGTAAATCGCTATTTTTTTTCTTAAAATAATTATAATAAATAAAATATAAATCAGAAAATTGTTAAAATAGATTTGGTAGTTTAACTGTGGTCATAGGAACCTAGGAAAATTAAAAATTTAAAAATTTAAAACCTAATTTTATTTTAATTAAGAAAAATACCAAAAATTGGAAAAATATAAAATAATCCAAATAATCACCAAATTAAGCCAAATTGAAGCTTACCACTTTATGAGGCTTCTATAAAAATCCCAAGGCCATCAAAATTATTTTTTATTAAAAAAATCAATTTTCTAAGTAAATATAAATTTTTACATTAAATAATTATAAATTA
Organism: Papilionanthe hookeriana x Papilionanthe teres; assembly: GCA_022702705.1. NCBI lineage: Eukaryota > Viridiplantae > Streptophyta > Magnoliopsida > Asparagales > Orchidaceae > Papilionanthe > Papilionanthe hookeriana x Papilionanthe teres. The sequence continues at coordinate 82,104,298 of CM040427.1, read as the reverse complement.
AAACAAATTCAAAAAGATTTAAAATGTGGTTTGCATTGTTCCTAATGCCAGGGGCACCTAAGAAAAATAAAATTTGAGTTAAAATAATTACTTTATTTTTTGCCAATTTTTCAATTTAAAAATTATTAAAAATAAAATAAAACATGAGAATAATATAAAATATTTTTTCTAAGTTCTTTCGAGGTCGAGGGATTTATGAAAAATATAAAAATAAATTTATAATAATAAAAATGCATTTTTCTATTTAATTATTCATAAAATGGACATTTAATAATTATAAAAAATTAAAATATAGTTAAATAAGGTCAATATAATTGTTTCTAGTGGCCCTCTGATCTAATTGTACCTCTAATAATTTTCTTAAATATAAAAGGTTTATTTTACTTTATTTTAATTATCGTAAAAAAAAAATTCTTATTTTTAAGTTAAAATAATTATTAAAATTAAATGAAAATAAAAAAGATGTGATTTCTCCTCTAACGTTCTAATTGACCCATGTGTAGGGTAACAAGAAAATTTCAAATTCATTTGAGTTAAATTTAAAGGATTGTGTAGTGGGAAGTCGTTACGGGCAAAACAGTAATTATGGAATTTTAAGCTTTAATTGAAATTTAGGATAAACTAAAGGGTAAATGGGCAATATTGATCTTGGATGATTGAAACACAAAGGGTTTAAGTGGTAGAAACCAATCCATCACCATTTATAACAAGGGTAAAACTGTAATTTCCTGAATTATTATGACTTGGAGGTTAATCCAATAAGATGATGCTGGAATAATGGGCTTATGTTTGGGAGATAATAATTCACTAATTTGAAGCCCCTATTTAGTTATCAAATAATAAAGTGCAATCTTTTGATAAGAGTTAAGTCCATTTAACTCAACATTTCTAATAATCGTAAATTTAGACATGAAATCTTAAAGGCTTAGTAGTGAGTTAGGTTTAATCTAACTGAATGACTTTTAGAAAATGAAATGTAACTAATTCTAAATACCCTTAAAACACTACAAGCCCAATCTTAACTAAAAGAGCAAGAGTTCTGAATAATTCAAATTGCCTTTAAAAGAGTCCACCCACATAATCCTTAAATAAAATGTTAAGTGAATACTTAGTTACTCTGCTAATGGGGTAATTAAAACATTAAGGTTCATTGAGAACAGACTAAAATATTACCACTAAATCTTAACTTAATTATGGATAAATGATGTATCAACATAATAAGTTCAGAAGAACTCAAAACAATCTAAAGGATTTTAAAAGTTGTTTAGGGTTATTCCCGGAGCTCTCTAATGAGCTTTTGGGTGTTTTGAAGGAAAATTGAACCTATTATGCTTTGATGAAGAAAACCATCCTTAAAATCTTTAGGGACCCACCATATTATGCCTCAGGACCCGGTAATTCACCTAAATCAATAGAAATGCCCTAAACTACTTATCCTACATTTGTAACCCAATGCTCAAGGACTTAAGTCTTCCCTAAGGTATTTAAGTATTTGTGAGCAACTGAGGAAATTTTTTTTGCCACATATGGATCATCGAACCGGTATAAGTTCGAGGTCTAGGTGGCTAGGGCAATGATGATAATGCTAATGTGTGCTAAAGTGAGGGATATGATACGATGTTAAAATTTTAGAATAATATCTCCTACCTCAAGGAACTTTAATAAGGGAGAGCAAATGACCGATGATACTATTTGCCGACTTTTGGTGGGATTGTTACCTCCAACTCCCTTAGGTAGTTAGTAGTCCTAACTTGATTGGAATGACTAAGATGTGAACTACACTACTTTATAAAATTAAAATAAAATTTCTCTTTCCTATTGAAACAAACTTAGCATGAAAGCTTAAACAATAACTTTAACATGAAAATTAAAGAATTTTGATAAAAAATATTACAAAGGTCCATGGTCAGTCATTTGAATCGAGGATAGGACTACCCTCTATAGGTTGTCGGTTTGGTAGCTCTTACCCAAGGTCGGGATGCACACAGTCAAGCTCTGAGCCCCCCACCTTTACTAATGTCTTATAACTAGTTTTGGTCTTCCATTTATGACTATTGGTTTTCTCTTATTTGCTCGCATTTCTTGCGATGTACTTTGCTACTTTTCTTTTACTAGATTTTTCCTTCTCCACTAACCTACTCTCCTGCAATTTATTTACATTCTTTGCAAATTATATTATGCCTTATTGCACTAACTATGCAGTGGTAGCAAAATCCCAGGCACGCTTATACAGTTTATTTACAACATTTTACTTCACTGTATTTTATTTTCCAACACCTTTTATTTGTCTACAATTTACTTTAACATGCGTTCCTATAGGACAAAACAAATGAAACAATAATTTGTTTTTAATAGTTCAATACACTTTTAAGCCTAGCGAACACACATAATATGCTCCTTTTTATTTACGAGGATCTCTCGGATGAGGTAACCTACGGTTGCTAACGGGAATTCTCCAATTCAAGTGAGCTTACCAACTCATTCAGACTAAATAAAATTAAAAGAAAATAGTGATACCGAAATGAAGGAACCATGGGATCTTAACTGGTATCTCTCTGATTAAATAAAAATTCCTCTAAATAAAATACTTGAACAACAACAAAAACTAAAACATTGAAACATAAATGGAAAAACCTTTTGAACCTTAGAATTTAGGACAGCTACTTCAGCGAGGAGCTTAGAGCATACACCATAAGCAGTACGATGAGGGCCTGCAGGAGGACATCCTCGAGAGAGCAAACAAATCTATAACAAAAAATCTTTTCCTTAGTTTAAACAGTAAGCCATAGGACTTTGAGGTTGTTTATCTAGTGTGACATAAATCCTTAACTTATCTTTAGGCTCCTGCACAGTCTTGGTGAGCATCATAATCCCTAAATCATCTTAGGATTCTAAGGTTGTCGTTTGAGATGACGTAAATATTCCTATCTTCCAGATTATTTGTATGATCGGTATCATGCAAATGTGAGCCCTAAATAATAAAATGGGCAGGATGAAACATCAAATAATAATCACTCCGAAATTAAAGGCGAACCATAGGATAGTTTTGGAAGTCACCAGAGGATCTGTGACTTCCTCTACCTCTCTTCCTTTGGATTCCATAATACATGTTCCTATTTGATCCTTTCATATTTCTATTCCTATGCCCAACCTTAAACCCTAAACTTTGAAATTCATGAAGATAATACCTCTAATCTAAATCGAGAGTTTTTTATTGAAAGAGCATTATTCGGCTCCTTATGCATTTCATTTAAAAAGTAAATACAAAAAGAGGAAAGTTGACCAAACTAACACCCACAAACAACTTACACAAACAAAGAAAAATCTACAGGTCCTCCTCCCAAAGAAAAACAAAATACAACACACACACACACCGAACAAAAGAACTGAACAAAACAAACATAGACAAACAGTTCACAACTAACAAACTGATCCACTTAAAAAATACCCATTTTTATTCCTCATTTATGATTCAATTCTTAAGGATATTATGCTTTAATGAAAGGTATTTTTATGTTTTTGGATGTAGGTGATTGAAGAAATTACATGACAAAAATATTTTAAAGAAAATAATTGAGCCTGGACAAAAAGTGTTATTATTTAATGCTCGTTTAAGACTTTTTCCTGGAAAATTAAGATCTAAATGGATGGGACCATTTATAATTGAGAAATTATACCTTTATGGAGCTGTGGATATTAAAGATCCCAAAACAAGAAAAGTATTTAAAGTTAACGGATTAAGACTGAAGCCTTATATAGGAGAAATGAAACCAAATTACAAAGTGGCTTACGAACTTAGTCTACCCGATTAATTCAACTGATTAGGTCTGGCTGACGACGTTAAACCAAGCGCTTTGTGGGAGGCAACCCATTTTGTTACCATTGAGATTGTTTGTGATTTGAATTTATCTTATTCGATGATTATGTGGATCACACCCTTTTATTAGACCTATGTTTAAGACCGAAACTTTGTAAAATTTGATGATAGGCGATGCAGAGTCGATTGAGGTTCTGGCACCTAGGCACCACAAGTTGGCGCCTAAGCACCAGAATAACCTGTGAGTATCGATGATTCGGCACCTAGGCGCCAGATTCATGCGCATAAGCGCCACGATTACAGATCGTGTAAAAACTAAAAATTTCAGTTTTTCACACAAAATCTCCTTATATCTTGCTCTATCTTCATCCACAATCACATAGAAACCATAATTTCGACCAGAGCAATCCATTTTGGAGGAGTTAAGAGGAGTTTGGAAGCAATGGATAGAGGAAATCATGGAAATGAGGTAAGAGACAAATCCCCCAAGGATCCTCAACCTTATTTTAATGGTTTTATTGCAGTTAGTATGGAGAGATTATTTAGTCATCTGGAAAAGATTAAAGGGGAACTTCAAAGCATTGGGAATCATTTGCACGAGATGTATCATTAAATTGAGCATGTGGAATGGCAATCAAAACTTCAATTTGATCATATGGCGGCCTATCAAGACGCTCAAGTAGTAATGTACGAGAATAATAAGTGGATCAATGAAAAGACGACTTTGGAATTTCTAAGGGTGTTGGTTTTCTATCCATTAGGTCCTAGCGAACATCATTGCAAAAGAGATGGTAATTGAACATCGGTGTTGAATAGATCTTATATGTGTTCTAGGTGTGATTGAGTCTAGTTCTAGTGTGTCGAATATCGAGTTTGTGTGTTTTTGCTTAATTGTTCAATGTGTGTTGTTGGATTGAAAATTTGTTTTGAATTTATGTTGTTTGTGTTATTTATAGAATAATGAACCTTGTTATAGTCTTTTTCTGGAATTTATTAAGTTTGGAATGAAAATTATGAATTGGAATTGAAGAGTTTAGTTATATTTTGTGTTTAAAATGTGGATCAACGTTATCATTTTAAATCATTTTTGGAAATGTTTGGAGGATATAAATTGGATTAATACTCTCATAAGGGTAATTAGGAGTCTAATTTGATAAGTTTTGGTGGAAAATATAAAATTTAAATCGAATTTTTGGTAAGGCGAGTCTGGCGCCTAGGCACCGGTTCGGCCTGATCCAAAATTTCATCTTCTTAAACACCCCCACGCAATTTTTGATGCCTAAGCTTCCCTTTTCTCCAATTTTCACAAAAATAGACCCTAGAGATCCCATTTGAGGTCAGATTTTTAAGTTTTTAAGCTTGAAATCACTCAATTTCTTCATCCCAAGGTCAGATCTACATTCTAAACCAATTATTTTCAGTTTTCACCATGGATTGTGCTCTCATCGAGGAAAAACTGAAATTTTGAGAAAACAATTGATTTTTAGAGTTAAATCCATGGATTTTTAAGCTCTTTCAAGTTTGAAAAGCTTAAATTAGTTTATTTCCTTTGATCCTATGAATTTATTTTGCATTTTTATTTCACGTTTAGATGGCACCCAAATCTAAGTGAGAAAAGGAACGAGAAAATTTTGATCGTAGCAAGTTTGTCACTGCTGCTGCACATTTTCGGTACAATGATTTTGCTACGACCAAGAAGTTTATCTCATAACACAGTTTTTACAATCCGGGAGGAAGAATTGAGGATACAATCGTTGCACTCAACTGGCAATGATTTTGTTATTTCACTGTTGTTGCTATTATCTCTATCGTCAGAGAGTTTTATGCCAATTTCGTGGATGCTGAAGAGTACGAGATTTTCGTAAGAGGATTTAGAGTAGCATTAACTCCATAGCGTATCAACATTTTCTACAGCCTACCGCCGAGCATCGAGTGCTATTACTCTGGATTATCTCCATCTGAGGGAGATTTAGAGATGATTATTGCTTACGTTGACTGATGGTACTGGAGCTTGGAAAATCAAGAACGGAAAAAGGGTAAATTTTTCATCTTCTAAGCTTAATGGTATTTCAAAGGCATGACATTATTTTATTTCTACTCATCTCCTTCCATCTAATCATTTGAGTGAGGTTACCAAGGACAGAGCTATCCTCAATTTCTGATTACAAGAGAGGAAGTTGATTGACGTAGGGAGTATCATTTATGAATCTGTAGAAGTCACTGCTCGTTTTAGCACTTCTGTTGGACTTGGATTTCCATCTTTGATATATTTTCTGTGTGAAAGTGCTGGAGTAGTTGCTGAGCTTTCCGAGGAAAAGCTCAAGTCTACAAAGCCTATAGGAAGAGAAAGTGTCAGTATATATGATTGACATCGAGGTAAGAGTTCTACTGCACCTTTTAGTCCATTACCTACTTCTGGTAGCGCTTCTACTTCTAGACCTTCTACTTCTACTGCTGAGCCACCATCTAGTTTCTGGGAATCCATGCATGATAAGTTTATGGAGTAGCATAATGAGTTATTTCTAACTCATTGTAGAGTAGATACGATTGATAAGAAGATCGATCATCTTTCTGAGTACACCTAAAGGAAGAGTGATTATGATGCTGAGTGTTCTAAGTCTTTAGTTAGATTCCTGAAGGGTGACCATGATGTTCAGTTCCATACGTGTCCTAGATTTTCACCGTATGTTGATCCGAAGGATGTGGAATTTTCTTTTGGTGATGACAATGACGAGGCTATAGACAGTGATTAGTAGCTTAATATACCTCTTAAGATATGTTGACTCTATCTTTAGTTTATTTCTTGTTTGTTAGTACTGATTAGTTTGATTTTATTGTTGTTTGTTAGTGTTGATTTGTTTAATTAACTTTGTGTGAACCTTTTGATGTTAAGACTGTTTTAGATTATCTGATGTGTTATGTATTTAAGACTGAAATATGGTTAATTTTTTTATGATAAATGTTTATTTCTGTTTCAGCCTACAGTTTAGTATTCCTGAATAGTTAGTAATGTTGAGTGTTTTAAAAATAATAATAATAATAAAATATTGTAGAAATTAACTCCTGCACTGCAAACTTTTCTATATATGCTTAATCATTTCTGTTACATACATATTAAAGCATGTGTAGAAGTAGAAAATAGTTTTTCCTTACTACATCATTATTCCTGTTTATTTATTTCTCTCATGCTTTAGAAAATTTTATGATTTATTTTTATACTAAAGCTGAAGTTTGGGGAAGAGAAAATATTTTTCAAATTTAAATATTATTTGTCCTTAATAAACTAATATTTTCTTTAAAAATATTAACATAACATAAGGAATGAAAAATCTATTTAAGATTACTTAAATTTTTGAATTTATAAATAATTTAGTAGACTTAACTAAAATTTCAATAATTTTGATTGATTTGAAGAATAAGAATTATTTAACTTAAAGAATAATAAGTTTAAAAATTTTTCAATTTATGGTAAAGAGAATTGTATTTTAGAAATACAAAGGAATCAAGATTATTACTTGAAAAAGAAAAAGATTAAAATAATTTTTAAAAAATAATTATAAAAAATGTCATATTTATTAAGTGAAAATGTATAAAATTTTTAAATATAAGTTAAGGATAGTGAAGTTCAAAATTATTAACAGACTATCCAAAAATAGTAATCCTTACTAAAAAAGTAAAAGAAAAAGAAAAAGAAAAGGATTGAAAAACAATCCAATAGAAAAGAAAAAAAAGCAAAGAAATGTGAGGAGAAGCTTGAGAAAATGCCTAATCAAAAATTGGTTTCACTTGAATTATCTTATAGGAAGAAAACTGATTATATTTTTAACTTAATTTTTATGAACAAATATTTTTAATAGAAAAATGTTTCATGAAAATCTTTTTCTTGTAAATATTCTATGTGACCTTAATAAGATAAATTACAACTATTCTTGAAATAAATGAAAAATTGGAAGTCTCATGATTTGGTAGTTAAGTATTCCTTAAATTCTTAAAATTAACCTTAATTAGTGAAATTTAGTTGATGATTTGCTAAAGCATTTATAAAACCAAAAATTAAAAGAAATCTTAAATATTTAAACTTCATTCCAAATGTTATTCATTTTATGTAATTAAAAGGGTTACTTGAGGACAAGTAACGTCTAAGTTTGGGGGAATTTGATCCACTTAAAAAATACTCATTTTAATGCCTCATTTATGATTCAATTCTTAAGGATATTATGCTTTAATGAAAGGTATTTTTATGTTTTTGGATGTAGGTGATAAAAAAGAGTTTAAGAAGGAAAAAGGAGCAAAAAGGAGCAAAAATGGAGCTTAAAGAGCAAAGTTATCGAAATTATAGGCCTGACGCCTAGGCGCCAGAATCCGGCGCCTAAGCGACAGCTTGATACAGAAATAGATAATATTTTTGACAACTTTGGGCAGTTATTTTGACGGTTTTAAGCGGTTATTAGACCTTCTAGAAGACTAGAAGTTACTCCTAATATATAGGACATATGATACAATGCATCCGAACACGGGAAAACGGTTTTAATCTTGAAGAGGTGCGATCCAAAGTGAAGAGGTGCGAAGACCAGGTCATGGACTCCGGCACCTAGGCACCTGATCCCGGCGCCTAGGCGCAACAGTTACCTTCTAGAAGATACATTGTATTTGGACGAATTTTGAAGAGGTGCCCTAAGCAAACCCTGGTCAAATTTAGAGCTGTATAAATAGGAGCCCATTCTACAGAGAAAAGGGCACCCAATCCAGCCAAAGCTCTCCACGCTTGAAAATAGTTTTAGGGAGCCACCTTCTTTAGTATTTAGAGAGTTTATTTTGAGTGTTAAGTGTGAGTTTATTAGTGTTGTTGCTGTTGAAGTCTTTCATCATTGCATTGGAGTCAGTAGGAGTCAGCGGATCACTTGAAGGAACATTCCAGATAAGTATTTGTAACTTGGTTCAAAGTTTTATAAATATGTTTTGTTGTGTGAAATCAATGTATTCTGAGTAGTTAGTTTTCTTTCTCCTTTCAACTATGAAAATATAAAAAGATAACTGAATTTTGTTGGAGAATTTAACGTAAAATATTTATAAAAATTGTGATGATATAAATACCTGATCTTAATTTACTTTTTAAACTGGCAATTTAAATTGTTAAAACCTGTTGAAGAATTTTGAGACCTATCCGGAGATGAGTTCTTAACTAGTAGATATCACATGAATCATTGGGTAGTCGAAGGCTTTATGTGGGTTATTTAAAGTGAAGTGCAAATAAATAGGAAGATATGATTTATTGGGCGTAGAATTAATTAGTTTTTAGAGTGACAGACTAAATTCTAATAATTTGATCTATAGAAAGGGAACGGGTCACTGGTAGGGCCGACCATAGCCACCCTTGGACATCTAGTAGTGTGAGCCTAGATTAACACATTCTACTAATAAAATATCCTAAACTGATCTATAGATTAGTCAATGTTCTTTATGCCTTGACCAAAGGGTAAAGAATAGGAATGCTTCTATTTGGCAGAATGCCATAATCTAAATTCTCCACAAATGATAATTATTCTAAAAATAATGGATTAGTTGAAAAGGAGAAAGTTGTTTTAAAATATATCTGCATTAATCTTTATTCAATTATTGCTTGCTTACATTTAGTAAAATTTTTATTAAATTTAAAATATGAATTTTGAAAAGAAATAAAAATAATATTTACTTTTAATTTGAAAAATATAAAATATTTCTTAATTTTCTCAATACCTTCCCTATGGGATCGATAACCAGGATTCCAACAGAGCCCTGTATTACTTGAAAAGATATGTATACTTGCGTTTGAAATTATGACTTTTACAATAATTCATAAATTCTTACATAAGTAAAAGACGTACGGTCACACATCAAGTTTTTGGCGCCGTTACCGGGGATTAAATCTTCTAGCAGTGGTATCAAATTCTTGCATTTTTATGTATATATAAAGTCGCATCACAAACATCAGTCAAGACTAATCTCAATAACTCAGTAAGTATAAACTTGGAAATCAAAGCACCTTGCAACTTCAACCCAGTCTTAGCCGCCCAATGAGCAACCATAATCCCTTCTCTCTTTACATGAGACCAATAGATAACCAAATGTTTAGGCAAATCAGTAATCCTCTTCATTTGAAGGTTAACACTCCAATGAAGATCCTTCAATCTACAATACTTCCATAAAATCAAAGAGTCGGTTTCCATAATAACAAACCTCCAACCACATTTCTAAGCTACCTAAAGACTAAAAACTAAAACATCTGCCTCGGCAACCAATGGGGAAACAGGACTAGCACCAGCCAAAAACCAGTAGATAACAGAACCCAAAAAGTCTCTACACACTCCTCCAACACTACCACCAGTAGTCTTCGAGCAACTATCCATATTTATTTTAATAAAAGGTGTACAAGGCTTACCCTATGGCACCGAAGAAATAACTTTATTCTTGATAAGAACGAGTAAAGATAAATTCTGCAATAAAGCCATCATTCTATCGGTAAGCTTCATATTAGGGGTCAATAATTGAAGCCCTTTCAACAGATAAGAAAAAATCAAGCTAACAGTATGATGCACATTAGGAACCATATTATTAAATTTAACATCATTTCGAGAAATCCATATAAACCAAAGATTAATGGCAGGTATAGCATTAAAGAAAGCATGGCCACAGATCCTCCATTTATTGAAAATATCAGAAATGTTAGCATACTGAAATAAATGATTTGTCAAATGCAAATTCATAGCAATCTGCATCCAAATGTTAGCTGCAAATTTGCAATCAACAAAAATATGAGTACTTGTCTCTTCATGATTTTTACACAACATACAACAAGAAGGAAGCCTTAAACCTTAAGTTTAAGTAAATCATCAGTAGGAATGATATTACGATAAACTCTCCAAACAAAGAAAGAGATCGAAGGCTTGACCCAAGGGTTCCAATTCCAGCTAAGATCCAACCCCTGAAAGCACTGTAAAGAATTAGCAAAGCTTTTAGAAAAAGAGTCCCAAATATTACCTTTAACTTTAGGTACATCAATCTTACCACTAGTAATAGAAATCGAGGCAATGAAATTAACATCAACATTGTGAACCAGCTTCAGAAGATCACTTAAACACCAAAGATTATTGAACAAAAAATCATTAACTTTGACATCAATCTCAACAGGACCACCATACCAGTCAACTAAAGCACAATTGATAGTCCAGTCATCATACCAAAAGAGCAGTCCCCTTTACCAATGTCCCAAAAAATTAAGTCTTCAGTATTTCTAGCAACCTTTAACATCTCACACCAAATAAAAGAGTATTTCTTATTAACAATAATAGATAGAGGATGTTTATTAAAGTAGTATTTAGCATGCTTGAAAGAAGCCCAAATGGAATTATTCTTTTGGAATCTACACCATAATTTCATGTAATTAATTTTGATAAAATCAGAAAAGCTTCTATAACCCAAACCACCTTGTTCAATAGGCTTACAAAGATTATTCCAGCTTTTCCAATGAATCTTAGAATGGCCTTCCTTCCCATAGGAATTTATTTAAAATATTTTCTAGCTTTTTAATAAACCCCAAAGGCATATTCATCACTTGTAAAGAGTAGAGGGGGAAAAAAGTGAGAACACTCTTAAGGAGAGTGATGCACCCTCCAAAAGAAAGAAATTTATTCTCCCAAGACAAAATCCTTTTTCTGATTTTATCAAGAAATACAAACAAAGAGCCCTATGATTCCTGCTCTTGTCCAAAGTAAAGGCCAAATAAGTCAAAGGTAACATAGCCTTATTGCAACCAGTGAAGTCCATAATCCAGTCATTCTTAGCAACAATAACTCTCTTAGAGCAGTAAAAGAAGCACTTAGAAGTATTAAAGATCAAACCAGAAATATCTTGAAAATGAATAATCTCATCCCACACTCTCTTGATGGAGCATTTATTGGCAGTTGTAAAAATGATCCAGTCATCGACAAAGCATAAAGGAGAAATACTCAAATGAAACTTATGCATATAATTCATAGAAGGATAAGCATTAAACAGCCTATTCAATCTTCTCGATAAGTAATCAAAGCAAGAATGAAAAGATAAGGGGATAGAGGATCACCTTGCTTAATGCCTTTAGAAGCTTTGAAGAAACCAAACTTATTGTCATTAATAAGAAGAGAATAGTAGCTGTCATTAAGAATTCTATAAATGAGATTACATAAACCAGTATTAAAGCCATAAGCATGAAGAATATCCATAATGAACTCTTACCTAATAGTGTCAAAAGCTTTCTTAATAACCATTTTAAAAAAGATATTCCCACCTCTATTGATTATATTAATATCCATAATTAACTCTTGAACAAGAAGAGCATGACCACAAATATTCCTATCTTTCAAGAAAGAGCTTGATTCAGACTGATAATTCTATTCAGGATAGGTTGCAACCTCTTAATCATAATTTTAGAGATAATTTTTTATAAAATAGTATCCAGAATAATAGGTCTAAAAGCATCCCAAGTTATAGCATTACTCATCTTGGGAATCAATATAATATTTTAAGATTTAAAATATTTTGGAAAATATTTACCTCTGAAGAAATCCTGAATAGTCTCCAAAACATCAACATGAATAATATCCTATCCATGTTTATAGAACTCAGCCGTAGTGTTTAAGAAATCGAGAGTTTTCGTAGGTGACTTTGGTTGTTTAAGATGTAATTAACTATAGGGGCTTGCCCTTATAGGAAACTTTAAGAACCCAGTTTAATATAAACCTTATCTAATCTTTCATATTAGATAGGGGAACTTGTCGGTCAACATAAGGGTTTCGTAGATCAAAATGGATGTCATAATTTTTGTAGTTTATTTAATTGAGAATCATTATCAAGCAATGTGTTTATTCTTTTGGGTAGATGTGTGGCTTGCGATGTAGTTCTTGTTTATTTAAATTATCGAATATATGGGATCAATTTGGTCTCATATTTTTTAAAATTAAAATATTAATTTTCAAAATTATATATATATATATATATATATATATATATATATATATATATATATATATATATATATATATATATATATATATATATGTTAAATAAAATATACCTTAAAGCGGACGACGAGATTCCCATTCCGACGATCGACAAATTCTAATTTGGCAACCTACAAGAAGTGATGTAAGAAAACCCCTTAGGCTAATTCTAGTCTACTACTATCAAGCCTTAGTTTGGAATGTTAATTAAAGTGGTTTTTCCAATAACTACTTATAAGTTAAAATTTTAAATATAAAGACAACTTATCTCGATAATTTGGTTTGGAGAATTTTGAGATGTTAAAAACTACCATGCTCGTGTAATGTCCAAGTCAATGTGTAGGAATGAAATTCTTATAATTTAATGTAGCTAGAGACAAATAGAAGTATAATTATTCTTTGCCCCCTCTCGATGCTAGCAACAAACAATGGCTAATCTAAAGTTTGTCTCCAGCTTGTGTAGTAGTGCTGAGTAGATTCTAGCCTCTTATTTCTGGATTACCCATTGTGCACTCTCTATAGGGCCTCATAAGGACCCTTACGATCCAAACTCTAAACTGGATTGATAAAAGAATCTAGTATGTTACCGTAGAAACATCAATTCTACACTCATCAAAACTTATATCCCTATTTATTTGCACTCCCTCTCAGACGATCACGATGGCACTTTCCAAAGTGAATTGTGGTACTCATTAGTTGGTGAAATCATAGCTCTCCCGGGTCATTATGTTTCGCAACGGATTTTAACATTAAAAATGACCATTTTTCAAAGTAAATTAAGAGCCAATAAAAATACCATAACATTAATGAAATAAGAGATTATCTAAGAAAATATAGATTCATAAACATTCATCCAGTTTATTGTAAAAGAAAATAAAAATGAAGATGATGGCATAAGCAGTAAAAGGATTGATAAAATTAAAGAATAAATTATGTGCCAACAAGGACATATGACTACCTACCCTCTTTTGAGTGTACAGGTACACTTAGTATTCTATTAGTTTTATGCAACTATGTGTCACCTAGAAGCATCAGATAGAAATAGATCATTAAATTATATTTTTCTTAAAAGTTGCATTGTCGCCTAAACTATTTTACTAGCCAACTAGTCAATGTGAGTGTACTCAAGTTGCAAGATCACTATTCTCTCAAGTCTTAGTTTCTCTTGCAAAAAATTTTAAAATAACTTATTGCCACTTAATTTATGTCAACGAAACAAAGGAGATGTTACTTATCACATGAAAATAAAAACAATTCTATTAAAAAACAAATTTTCTTACACACGCTACTACTTCATATTAAAAGAAAAGAGTAAAGAAAAGCACTTAAGAAGCATGGATAAAACACAACGTGAATTCTAATTCAAATCAAAGAAAAACCACTAGAAAGAGTTTATGACAATTACAAGAAAATGAAAAACACAGTACTTCCTTACTCATATCTCTCAAAATCTCTCACCAATCTCTCAAAAAATGGAGAAATCTACATCTCCATAAACTCATGCCAAAATTTTCCTAAAACACTTCCTAATTACTTCTCTAGACTCCTCTAATTACTTGTCATGAAAGGCACTAAGCCTCTCTTTTTAAAGAGAAGCAAAACACCTCTTTTATCTAAAAGAAACACTCCTTCACTCCAAGAGACATACTCTTTCACTCCAAAAGACACATCTATTCCTTTAAATGTCTCTATATTCATTTAACATCATCTTGGGGCGTGCATAACAACCCAGTAGCATCCAAAACATCTAAGAATGGCCCAGAATCGCCTAAAAGCTGTCCAAAAACCATCTCGGGCGCTATAGCGCAAAATTTGGTAATATGGCACCTGTTTCTAGCCGTGAATGGCGTTTTGGCACTAGCCTGGGAGCTATAGCGTCACCCTACGGGCATCACACCCGTTTTGCTCCGTTTCAACCCTTTTTAACTCTGGTTCGCTTCTAGTGTTATACCTACAAGATGGACGTGAAAATAACATTTCCTTAAAGGGTAATTTCATTCAAAAACATGGGATAAATATGAAGGAGATTAAGCATAGAAAGACATCAAAATGCACAGGATCATAATTTTCTTTCTTGCTTGATTTGGCTCATAATTGCACCGTTTTTGCTTCATTTTCTCCAAAAACTCGATTTCTTGTACTTGAAACAAAAAACATGCAAAATACTTTTATTTAAAGTGTAACATCATTAAAAAGGATTATAAAATGAGCATTAAATGTACATTAAAAACATGTAATTTTAAGCTGGATCATCCCTCATGTCCCAAAAATTCCCAAAATCTCCAAGTTCACTACAAACATCACCTAAATCAATCCTAATCACCTAAAGATCCCAATTGTACCCAAATTCACCATAATTAACCAAAATTCTCAAATTTCCCATAAATGCCCAAAGTCCCAAAACCACCCCCAATTTCCACCAAATTGATTCCAAACTCCCCCAATTTCAAATCCACGTCAAAATTTATCATGTCTAAGCCCAATTGAAACCAATCTCATGCCCAAATCAAATACCACAAAATTGACCCAACTTTAAATTTCATTAAGTTAAACCATGTGACAAATTCAATTCTACCAAATTCAATTGCTAAACTCTTCATGACATTCTCTTAGACCAATTCGAATCCTCAATTAATTTGTAAACTGAGCCCAAGTTAAGCCCAAATTCAATTTTTAGCCCAAACCCTAATTTTGATCCTAAAATCCAAATTAACCTAAACCTTTTGAATTAACCAATCCCAATCATCTTTGCCATTCCTAAGCATCTTAAGTTACTATCAAATCACCCAAGGACCCTAATTTGGTGCTTGATCCACTTATAAAATACCAAATTTTATGCCTTATTTATGATTCAATTCTTAAGGATATTATGCTTTAATGAAAGGTATTTTTATGTTTTTGGATGTAGGTGATAAAAAAAGAGTTCAAGAAGGAAAAAGGAGCAAAAAGGAGCAAAAATGGAGCTAAAAGAGAAAAGTTGTTGAAGTTGTAGGCCTGGCGCCTAGGCGCCAGAATCCGACGCCTAAGCGCTAGTTCAATACAGACGCAGACAAGATTTTTGACGACGTTGGGCAGTTATTTTGACGGTGTTAAGTAGTTATTAGAGCTTCTAGAAGACTGCAGTTACTCCTAATATATAGGACATGTGATGCAATGCACCTGGACTCAGGGAAATAGTTTTAATCGCGAAGAGGTGCGACCCAAAGTGAAGAGGTGTAAAGACCTGGTCACAGAGTCTGACGCCTAGGCGCCAGATCCTGGCGCCTAGGTGCGACAGTTACCTTCTAGAAGATACATTGTATTTGGATGAATTTTGAAGAGGTGCCTTAAGCAACCCCTGGTCAAATTCAGAGCTCTAAAAATAGGAGCCCATTTTAAAGAGAAAATCACCCCTTTCACCCCCTCTAGCATCCTTTAGTCCCCAATCACTATATAGTCATCCAATCATTTTAGAAAGTCACCTTCTTTATTATTTAGTGAGTTTATTTTTAGTTTATCTTGAGTGTTAAATGTGAGATTATTAGAGTTGTTGATATTGAAGTCCTTCATCATTACATTGAAGTCAGTAGGAGTCAGCGGATCACTTGAAGGAACATTCCAGATAAGTATTTGTAACTTGGTTCAAAGTTTTATAAATTTGTTTTGTTGTGTGAATTCAATGTGTTCTGAGTAGTTAGTTTTCTTTCTCCTTTCAACTATGAAAAGATTGATTAACCTAAATTATATAGTTTTTTTATGCACATTTTTTTACCTATTTTTGATGATATTGCACTTTAATGGAAGGTATTTTGTGTTTTTCTTGCAGATATGATGAAAATGAGTGATTATAATGAAATGAGCAAAAATGGATCAAATTTGGAGCAAAAAATGAAAAATAAAAATTTGGGCACTAGCGGCTAAGTGTCGTTGGGCCGGCGCTTAGCCGCCACACTTAAAAATCGAGTTTAATTTGAATTTGGGGCCATTTTCAAAGGGGATGGGATGCAACTCTTGGTGATAACTTCCATAACTTCCTTTGGGCGGCAAGTTTGAATGAAGGGGTGCAATCTTTGGTGGATACATCGAATCTGGACACGTTTAGAAGAGACACCAAGGCACCTTTTGGTTTAATATAAAAAAAGAGTCTTAGGAAAAATTAAGGGGCTCTTCCCTTGCATTTTGAAGGGCTTTTCTTTTGCTTTTAGAAAGTTTTAATTAGGAGTAGGAGTAGAAAGTAGAAAATAGAAAATGGTAGGATTGAAGCTTTCTTCTTTCCACTACTTTTCTTTCCTTTTGTTTAGTTTAGTTTTTATTGAAGTCTGAAGTCTGTATTCTGAGTCATCGGACTTGGGAGACTTGCTCTAAGGAGTAGTTTAGTGAAGAGTCAAAGTTTCAGAGGAACTTCCTGAGTCTTGTGGAGAGGATTTTCAGATAAGTGTTTACTTTTATTCTTATATTTAGTTTTTAATTAATACTTATTTTGTTTGTTATTTTTCTTATGGTTTTTAATTTCAAATCAATGTGTTTTTGTATTTTCTCAATGCATTCTGAGTAGCTTACTTTATCTTTTTCTTTCTTAAATGAAGAAGTAAGTAATTCAAAGTTGGAAGAAGTTGTAAAAATTGATTCTATAAACTTTGTTTACTTCTTAATTTGGCCTGTTAAGATGTAAAATTGGTGGTGAGATTATGTAAGATCCAATGCGGTATTGTCTCATAAAAGTTAGAAAGAATCACATGCAATTATATGGGTGAAAATTGTAGTTCATATAATTGAATGTAATATATCAGAATATGTTTTAAAAAAAGGAGTAAAATTAGAGGATTTTTAGTGTGATAGGTTAAAAGCTCCTAATTTGGTTTGAAGTTTTGAATTTTGTTATGAGAAGTTAGCCCCCAGGTGGAGGGAATCGAGGAAACTCTAGAGTGAGAGCTAGTATCTTCCCTGCCTAACCATGTTCAAAATGATAAAATTTCAAATTAACTAATGTTCTTTATAGAACCAAGTAAGGTTAAAGAATACATTTTCTTCTATTTTTCACAACAAATTTAACTTCCACAACAGTACTTTCATAATTATTACTACTTTATAAAAGAAAGAAAAAGATATTTTAGTTAATAGTGTTTTTCATACCAATATTAGTTAATAGTGTTTTCATACCAATTCTAGTTAATAGTGTTTTTCATACCAGTTCTAGTTAATAGTGTTTTTCATACCAATTCTAGTTAATAGTGCTTTTTATATACCGTATTTATAGTTATTATCATTTTAATTTCTTGTTTGATTTTTATAAAAAAATTTAAAGAGTAAAATCAACTATCAAACTTTTCAAAATCAAAACCTATTTTCAAAAGCCAATTAAAAAACTAAAAAGATAATTTTCTTATTTCTTTAAAGATTTATCACTTTCCCTGTGGGTTCGATATCTCGGGGCTTAATCAGAAAGTCTTATATTACTTGATAAATGATATGTATACTTGCATAGTATTCCATATTATAAAATCTTAATTTTCATATCTAAATCATCAGCACATATATTTATCGGTGCGGGACCAAGTTTTTAGCGCACATATATTTATCGGGGATCAAGTTTCTGGCGCCGTTATTGGGGAAAGAAATTAATTAAAATTACATTTTAAAGAAAATTAAGAAATTTTAAATTTTTACTTTTCTTTGTTTTTGTTAGTGTGTTGTGTTTTGTTTTGTTCTATTATTTTATGCGTAGTTAGGTTCTGAGGGACTTGTGTCTTACGATTCTGAATAAGAAAGAACTATCAGAAAAATCAAAAAAAAATTAAAAATACAGAAAAAATATAAAAATATTCAAGAAATGGCAAATCATCAAGATCAAAATTTTGGCATCGATCAAGAATTAAGACCTTTAAGATATTATGTTAACTCTACAGTGGATGAACTTTGTTGTAATATTCAAAACCCTATTATAGCTACTAATTCTTTTGAGCTTAAACCTGCTATTATCCAAATGGTGTCTAATAATCAGTTTGGGGGAGCAATAATTGAAGATCCTTATTTGCATCTTGCTAATTTGCAAGAGTTGTGTGCTACTTTTAAATATGATGGTGTTTTGGATGATGTTATTAGACTTAGACTTTTTCCTTTCTCACTAAGGGATAAAGCTAAAATATGGTTACATTCGTTAGCACCTGGATCAATTAGAACTTGGGTTGAACTGTCACAAAAATTCCTTGCTAAATATTTTCCACCATCTAGAATTGCTAAGTTGAGAAATGATATTACATCTTTTTGTCAGTTTGAAGGGGAATCAATATATGAAGCATGGGAAAGATTTAAAGATATCCTCAGAAAATGTCCACATCATTCGATACAATACTGGTTATTAATTCAAACTTTTTATAATGGATTAGTTGGATCTCTTAGATCGATCGTCGATGTTGTTGCTGGTGGAACATTAATGTCTAAACCATTTTCTGATGCTTATGCTTTAATTGAAGAAATGGCTACTAATAATTTTCAATGGCCTTCTGAAAGGTTAAATCCTAAAAAGGTAGCTAGTGTTTTTGAAAATGATGTTTTTACAATGTTAGCAAATCAAGTTGCTGATGTTTCAAGGAAGATAGACCAATTTGGGATGAATTTTTCTCGACCACATTCCATGATTGAAGAAAATTCATTAGGCCAAATGGTTGATTCTTATTCTTCACCAGAAACTGTGAATGTTATAATTAAGCCTAACAACCCATATTCCATTTATTATAACCCAGGTTGGAAGAATCATCCAAATTTTAACTGGAATTTGTTAATCAACAATGGGGGAAGCACCAAGTAAACCCATTAAGGAATTGGAACAACCAAGGAAATAATAATAATAATAGATTAACTTATCCTTTAGGTTATAACAACGCTTTACAATTAAAGGAGAAGAAGTTGTCTACTGAAGAAGTAGTGTCAAATATGGAAATCAATTACAAATTCATGGAGCAACCATCAGAAATATTGAAAATCAATTGAGACAAATTGCAAATGCCTTAAGTAATAAATCCCAAGGAATGCTTCCAAGTAATACTGAAGTAAATCCAAGAGAAAAGAATAAAGAACAAGTTAAAGCAATTCAACTGAGAAGTGGAAGAGAATTAGAAGATAGAGTTCAAAAAGAAACTGAACTAGAAAAAGAAGAGATTGAAGAACCAAAAGAGGACGCTCTGAAAGGTTTGGAAAGACCTGTTTCTCCACCTAAGGTTAATTTAGAAAAGCCACCACTTCCATTTCCTCAGACACTTCGTCAACAAAAGTTGGATAAGCAATTTTCAAAATTTTTGGAGATATTTAAGAAGCTTACTATTAATATTCCATTTGCTGAAGCCTTAGAACAAATGCCAAGCTATATGAAGTTTATGAAGGATATTCTTAACAAGAAAAGGAAGTTTGAAGATAATGAGACTGTTGCACCTAGTGAGGAGTGCAGTGCAATAATTCAGAAAAAGCTTCCTGAAAAGCTTAAAGAACCTGGTAGTTTCACAATTCTACGTGCAATCGGAGACAATTCTATGGAAAAGCTTTATGTGATTTGGGTGCAAGCAGTAACCTTATGCCTCTACAATATTCAAAATACTGGGACTAGGAGAAATAACCCTAACTACTGTAACTCTGCAATTAGCAGATCGTTCGATCACATATCCTAAAGGAGTTATAGAAGATGTTTTGGTTAAAGTGGATTAATTTATTTTTCCTATTGATTTCATTATGTTAGATATGGAGGAAGATAAAGAGATACCTATAATTTTGGGAAGACCTTTCCTAGCTACAGGCTGAGCCATGATATTTGTGCAAAAAAGGGAATTAATAATGAGGGTTAATGATCAGATGTTACATTTAATATTTCAAAATCGATGAAATATCCTGCTAAAGGTAAAGAAGATGATTGTTATAGGATGGATGTTATCAAATATTTAAGTGAATGTCATTTCAAGTCAACTTATGAAGAGAAATCTGAAAGAGAAGAATTGGAACATAAGCAAGAAGAGGAATTACATGATTCTGAATATTTTCAAGAGGAAGATTTAAAGTATGTTCGTGAAAGTTTTGAATGGTTAGATTTGACTGAAAAGGATGAATCTTATGGTCCATCAATTGAAAAACCTTTTGAATTAATGTGTGATGCTAGTGATTATGCTATTGGTGCTAATGATGTTTTGGGTCAGAAATATGATAAGATTTTCAAAGTTATTTATTATGCTAGTAAAACTCTTAATGAAGCTCAAATTAATTATACCACTATTGAGAAATAGTTATTAGCTATAGTATTTGCCTTTGATAAATTTCGAACATATTTAATCGGAACTAAATGTGTTGTGCATACTGATCATTCTACTATTAAATACTTAATGAAGAAAAAAGATGCAAAACTGAGACTGATAAGATGGATTCTTCTTTTACAAGAATTTGACTTTAAGATAGTAGATAGAAAGGGTTCTGAAAATCAAATTGTTGATAATTTATCCAGGCTTGAAATTGAAAAATCTCTCTGTGATGTTGAAGAAATTAATGAACATTTTCCTGATAAAAAATTGTTCACTGTTAATGAGTGGCATTTCCGTGGTATGCAGACATAGTAAACTTTATTGTCAGTGATATTATACCGTATGGTTTGACATATCAAGAAAAGAAGAAATTTCTATCTGATGCTAAGACTTATTATTGGGATGACCCGTTTTTATATAAACAAGGAAATGATCTTATAATTTGAAGATGTGTACCTTTGGAAGAGACTTATGAAATTATTCAAAAATGTCATGATTCTGATTATGGGGGACATTTTGGAAGTGATAAAACTGCATATAAAAGCTTACAATCTGGATTTTATTGGCCTACAATTTTTAAGGATGTGAATGCTTATATTAAAAATTGTGATAGATGTCAGCATGTAGGTAATATTTCTAGGAGAAATGAGATGCCCCTCAATTACATATTGGAAGTTGAAATATTTGATGTTTGGGGATTAGATTTTATGGGACCATTTACACCATCTTTCGGAAATGTTTATATTTTGATGGCAGTAGACTGTTTCCAAATAGATTGAAGCTATTGCTTTACCTTGATGTGATGCTCAAAGTGTTGCCAAGTTTTTAATGAAGAATATATTTTGCAGATTTGGAATACCAAGAGTAATCATAACTAAAGGGGAAGTCATTTTAGAAATTTGATTATTGGAAAGTTAGCAAAGAAATATCATATTAATCATCACATTGTTACTGCTTATCATCCGCAGACAAGTGGTTTGGTTGAATTATCCAATCGTGAAATCAAAAGAATATTGGAAAAGGCTGTTAATCCAAATAGAAAGGATTGGTCAATCAAACTGGATTATGCTTTGTGGGCCTATAAGACCGCTTACTGGAACCCCTATAAGAATGTCCCCATATAGGCTGATTTTTGGAAAAGCTTGTCATTTACTTATTGAACTTGAGCATAAAGCATTTTGGGCTATTAAAGAGTTCAATTATAATTTAAAAGATGCTGCTGAGAAGAGATTATTGCAATTAAATGAGCTTGAAGAGAATAGGAATGAATCTTATGAAAGTGCTAAGATTTATAAGGAAAAGATGAAGTTATGGCATGATCGGAAGATTATTATTAAAAATCTTGTGCCAGGATAGAAAGTTTTACTAAATAATGCCAGATTGAGAACTTTTTCTGGAAAATTTAAGACCAGGTGGATGGTTCCTTTTATTGTGATGAAAATTTATTCTTATGGAGCTATGAATATTCAAGATCCTAAGACTGGAAAAATATTTAAAGTTAATAGAAATAGACTTAAATCATATTTTTCAGTCGAGAAATCTAAATTTGATGAGAATCTGATGTTGGGTCACTCAGAATGAGTTATGGGTTTGTCAGGCTGAAGACATTAAACCAAGCGCTTTGTGGGAGGCAACCCATATTTATCGGTGTGCTTTGCTTTATGTTTGTTTTCTGTGCTTTGTTTGCTTTGTTTGGTTTGTTTTTAGTGGTAGTAATTTGGAATTTTTAAAATAAATAGAGTGTGTTTGACCTTATTTGATGACTTAGAGGAGTCAGAATGAAAATTTGGATATTTGGCAGACATGTGCTAAATTGAGCACTGGCGGCTAAGCGCCGCCTAGTTGGCGGCGCTTAGGTGTCGGAGTTACAAAAAATATGAAAAATGAGATTCTAGAAGCCTAGATCGTGGGGAAGAAGTTTTGGAAGTTATTTTGGAGTTTTAAAATGTCTTAGGGCAGTTTTAGCACTTCCCAAGTCTATAAAAAGAACCTGATTTAAGAGAAACACTTGCCCCAAGTCCTATTTTCATTCCTGAGTCTTAAGAAGAGTATTTTGACTAAATCATGTCTTCCTGGGAGAATGAGATGAAGAAGAAGTAAGATTCTGATGAGAGTAAGTTCATTAGTGACAGTGCTAACGAGTTATTCAATGGATTTCTCGCTGTTAGTATTCAAGGGATTGCAGAAATGATTGCAAATATTGAAGCCCAAGTAACTTCAATGGAAACAAAGATCAATGAAACTAACTTACAGTTGGAGCACATGGGATGGCAACTCAAGATGCAATTTAGTCATTCAAGATATGTGGAAGAAGCAGATAAGGGGATGTTTTTGAAGAACAAATGGATTGAAGAAAAAGATGTAAGAATGAATAATTATCGCTCGTTTTATCAAATTTATATTCCAGAAGGGTCAAATGAGAATAATAGTGGTCCTGGATATAATTTGCCTAATGGAGAATGGAATTAAGTATGCTTTGTTTTTATATGTTTAGTGTTCTTATGTGTTTTGCTTAATATGTTTTGTGTTCTTATGTGTTTTGTTTGGTGTGTTTAGTGTTTATGTTAAAGTTTTTAATTACGCCTTATGATGTGATAGTTACATCCTGGAGATGTAAACTTATCAATTTGAGATTAAGTCTCTTGTATTTAGAGAATTTCATCTTATGTATGTGGATAGAAATTCTAGGATTGTATTAAGTGTTATGTTTGTTTTAATGAATATAAGTTTGTGTTTGTGTGAAATTTTTTTGGAATCGATGAATATTTAACATTTGAATTGGAATATTGGAAGATTTATCGGGAAGAGATAGTCATTTTGAACAGATTAAAGGTGATTAACGAAGTGGTTTAAATCATATACCTTAATTGTGAAAATTTGGGTATTGGTAGCTAAGCGCCAGAGTGCCGGCGCTTAAGCGCCAGATTTGCGGCTTAGCGCCGAAGGGTTCGCACTTAGGCGCCAGTTCACGAAAATTGGTTCCCACCTGTTAAAAAACAAATCGCCATTTTTAACTCGCTGTTCATCTTCAACCCGTCATTTTCACGCGAGAGAGAGTCTAGGGCATCCTTGATTTGGACCATTTAAGAGCCGATCTCAAGAAAAATTTGTAGATTTGGATTCCTTGAGGTAAGAGCACTACTCCTAAGTAAAAATTTTTTATTTTCACGATGTATTTTGAGTACATATTGGAAAATCTTAAAATCACTATTCATGGTGAAATTTTGAGGAAAAACTTAAGAAATTGCTTGGATTTAGTTGAAACATCTTTTGGAAGATAATTTAGCAAGTTTAGTTTGATTTTGGAATTTATGGTAAATTTTTCATGAATTTTTAGAGATGTCTCCAAAGTCAAAGCGCGCGAGATAAAAGATGAAGTTAGATTCTGACAAATTTGTTAATGCGAAGGCTGAGTAACGATACGTCGATGCATTGCAGTCACGTAAATTGATTCCTGAAAGAGTGTTCAGTAAGCCAGGAGAAGTGATTGAAGATATGATTGCTAGGAGGAACTGGGAGAATTATTGTTGCTTCTCCGTTGTTGCTGTTGTTTCTGTTATTAGAGAATTCTATGTGAATTTGCCTGCATCTGAAGAGAATTTAGTGATGGTTAGGGGGCAAGATGTGAACTTTTCTTCTGGGGTAATTAACACTTTCTATCAATTGCCTCCAGCTATGTTTTGTTTTTATTCTAATTTTCATCCTACGGAGGGAGAGTTAGATGAGATAAAGGGATTTTTGACTGATGGAAGAGGATTATGGAAAATAACAAATGATAGAAGAGTGAATTTTCCTGCTTCCAAATTAAATACTACTTCTAAGGCATGGTATTATTTTATCTCTTCTAAACTGTTGTCTTTAAGTCATACTAGTGAAGTGATGAGAGAAAGAGCTATTTTGAACCATTGCATTTAGCAAGGGAAGCCTATAGATATTGGAGCAATCATTTATGATTATATTGTGAATTGTGCCAGATCTACCACTACTGCAGGTAAGGGATTTCCTTCCCTGATTCATTTAATATGTGAACGGTCTAAAGTGAAATTTGAAATCTGGGAAGAGATATTTTAGCCTTTGAGACCTATCTCCAGTGTAAACATAGGAGCTTACACTGTACATTCAGAATTTGGCTAGAGAGGAGGATTTGGTAGGGCTTCTACTGCTTCTGTTTCTACTGCATCTACTTCTTGTGCTACTACTTCACGTGCTTCATCATCTACTGATTTACATACTGGTTTATTAAGAAAATTTTTGAAGAAAGTGAGTCTTACTCGTGAGCATGTTAGAGACATGGATGGTAAGATGGATAATATGGAAAGATATATTGTTAAACATGATGAGTATGAGGAGAATTATTAGCATTATTTGGATAGATTGATTAGAGGTGATCAGAGTTGAGATGCCCATTCATCCATTCTACATACCGTATGTGCCATCCAGAGATTGGAACGAGCAAGATGATGATGATGAGGATGAAGAGTAGATGTATGTTGTTTGTTTTAGTTGTTGTGTTGTTGTGCTGTGTTATTGTGTACTTTGTCTAGTATTTTATTTGATGATTATGTTGTGATGTGAACTCTGATAGTATGCAGATTGTAGTTGTACTATTTATTTGTTATGCATATTCAGATGTATTGTTGTTGGATTGATGTTTTATATGTTGCTTTGAGTGTAGTGTGTGTGGTAGTAAATTTCATAATGTGTATGTTGTACTAGAGTTTTTTTTAGAGTGTACTTTAATTCTAAAACTGTTAGGAGATTAGAGAACACTATAGAAACTACTATTTAGGAAACAACATGCTTAAAAACTTTACAAAAATCTACCACTACCATTTGCTATCTAGTATCAGTGTGATTTCAGTTAGTGTGTATTTTCTTCGAAAACCTCCACTACTGTAGAAGTCTTTTGAAAGTTTTACTTTTCTTGTTATAAAAAGAAAATGTTTTGAAAAAACTGAATTTGATTTCATTTTACTCCTGTTGTTTAAATTGTTATACTTTCATATTTAGGATATTTAAATTCCTGCGAGCATGTTATGTTAGTCTTTAATTCTCACCCATGTATCATTTCGTATGCTTAAATAGTTTATCCTAACTAAAAATTAAAGTTTGGGGGGGATTTTAAAAACAAAAAATTTTTTAAAGCCTAAAATTTTATTTGTTCTCAAGAATACTTAAAATAAATCTTATTTCTTGATTGAGAACAATTATGTATATGAAGTTATATTAGGGGAACAAAAATTTTGAATATAGAAATGAATAAAAGAATTTAGTTGAAAATTTATAGTAATCATGAAAAACTTAAAGTTAAAATTTTCTTAGTGAAGAGATGTTAAATATAACTATCTATCTTTAGTATGAAATTTTATATTTTTGGATAAACAGAAGATTTGACTTTTATTCTTCAAAGCTTAAATTTATTTTATTGAGGAATAATTTTGAAATACTATTATTATGATTTTAAAGTGAAAGATATATATCTGACCTTTATTTTAAATGGAAGAGTGGAATTCAAAATCATTAAAGGCCTATCCAGATACAGTAATCCTTACCTTAAAAAATAATAATAAAAGAAAAATAAAAATTGAAAAATAGTATCTAAAAAGGGAGGAGAAGCTTGAGGATTTAAGGGCCTAATCAAAAATTGGTTCCATACCTAAAGTTTAAACATATAAGTTCAGAGAAAATCTAAAGCTTAAGGTTATAATATAGTAAGTAAAATTATTTTCAAATAAAGATTTTTAAGTAAGAAAAATAAGATGTTTGAATCCTATATTTTGAAGAATCTACAAAGATTTTTGAATTAGATAGAGACTTATATTTGTCATTTTTCTTTCCTTAAGAACTTTCTAAACTTTAAGTTGGTCTTAATTACTGAAATTTTTTCTAAATTGGACTATTCCATTTCTAGAACAAAATTTTGTTATCTTCCTAAGAAACTTATTACATAATTTGCATGTTAAAATTTTACTATGAGATTAACTGTCACTTGAGGACAAGTAACATTTTAAGTTTTGGGATTTTGATACACCTAAATTATATAGTATTTTTATACACATTTTTATACCTATTTTTGATGATATTGCAGTTTAATGGAAGGTATTTTGTGTTTTTTCTTGTAGGTATGATGAAAATGATTGATTATGATGAAAGGTACAAAATTGGATCAAATTTGGAGCAAAAAAATGAAAAATGAAAATTTGAGCATCGGCGCTAAGCGCCATTGAGCTGGCGCTTAGCCGCCACAGTTAAAAATTGAGTTTAATTTGAATTTGGCTCCATTTTCAAAGGGGATGGGATGCAACTCTTGGTGATAACTTCCATAACTTCCTTTGGGCGGCAAGTTTGAATGAAGGGGTGCAATCTTTGGTGGATACATCGAATCTGGACACATTTAGAAGAGACACCAAGGGACCTTTTGGTTTAATATAAAAAGAGAGTCTTAGGAAAAATTAATGGCCACTTCCCTTGCATTTTGAAGGGATTTTCCTTTGCATTTAGAAAGTTCTAATTAGGAGTAGAGAGTAGAAAAGAGAAAATGGTAGGATTGAAGCTTTCTTCTTTCCACTACTTTTCTTTCCTTTAGTTTAGTTCAGTTTTTATTGAAGTCTGAAGTCTGTATTCTGAGACATCGGAGTTGGGAGACTTGCTCTGAGAAGTAGTTTAGTGAAGAGTCAAAGTTTCAGAAGAACTTCCTGAGTCTTGTGGAGAGGATTTTCATATATATGTTTACTTTTATTCTTATATTTAGTTTTTAATTAATACTTGTTTTTGTTTGTTATTTTTCTTATGATTTTTAATTTCAAATCAATGTGTTTTTGTATTTTCTCAATGCATTCTGAGTAGTTTACTTTATCTTTTTCTTTCTTAAATGAAGAAGTAAGTAATTCATGATGAATTATTGTGGAAAGTATATGTTTTTAAAGTTAGAAGAAGTTGTATAAATTGATTCTATAAACTTTGTTTACTTCTTAATTTGTCCTGTTAAGATGTAAAATTTGTGGTGAGATTATGTAAGATCTAATGCGGCATTGTCTCATAAAAGTTAGAAAGAATCACATGCAATTATATGGGGAAAATTGTAGTTCATATAATTGAATGTAATATATTAGAAGATGTTTTAAAAATGGGAGTAAAATTAGAGGATTTTTAGTGTGACAGGCTAAAAGCTCCTAATTTGGTTTGAAGTTTTGAATTTTGTTATGAGAAGTTAGCCCCCAGGTGGAGGGAATCAAGGGAACTCTAGAGTGAGAGCTGGTATCTTCTCTGCCTAACCATGTTCAAAATGATAAAATTTAAAATTAACCAATATTCTTTATAGAATCAAGTAAGAGTAAAGAATACATTTGCTTCTATTTTTCACAACAAATTTAAATACTTCCACAACAATACTTTCATAATTATTACTACATTATATAAGAAAGAAAAAGATATTTTAGTTAATAGTGTTTTTCATGCCAATTTTAGTTAATAGTGTTTTCATACCAATTCTAGTTAATAGTGTTTTTCATACCAATTCTAGTTAATAGTGTTTTTCATACCAATTCTAGTTAATGGTGTTTTTTATATACCATGTTTACAGTTATTATCATTTTAATTTCTTGTTTGATTTTTATAAGAAAATTTAAATAGTGAAATCAACTATCAAACATTTCAAAATCAAAACATACTTTCAAAAGCCAATTAAAAAAGTAAAAAATATAATTTTTTTATTTCTTTAAAGATTTATCACTTTCCCTGTGGGTTTGATATCTCGGAGCTTAATCAGAAAGTCCTATATTACTTGATAAATGATTCGTATACTTGCATAGTATCCCATATTATAAAATCATAATTTTCATATCTAAATTATCAGCACATATATTTATCGGTGTGGGACTAAGTTTTTGGCGCACATATATTTATTGGGATCAAAGATAAAAAGATAATTAAACTTTGTTGGAGAATTTAACTTAAAATATTTATAAAAATTGTGATGATATTAATACATGATCTTAGTTTACTTTTTAAACTGGCCATTTAAATTGTTAAAACCTATTGAGGAATTTTGAGACATATCCGAAGATGAGTTCTTAACTAGTAAATATCACATGAATCCTTGGGTTGTCAAATGCTTTATGCGGGGTATTCAAGGTGAGTGCAAATAAATAGGAAGATATGATTTATTGGGCGCAGAATTAATTAGTTTTTAGAGTGATAGACTAAATTCTAATAATTTGATTTATAGAAAGGGAACGGGTCACTGGTAAGGCCGACCATAGCCACCCTTGGACATCTAGTAGTGTGAGCCTAGATTAACCCATTCTACTAATAAAACATCCTGAACCGATCTATAGATTAATCAATGTTCTTTATGCCTGGACCAAAGGGTAAAGAATAGAAATGCTTCTATTTGGCACAATACTATAATCTAAATTCTCCACAAATGATAATTATTCTAAAAATCTTGGATTAGTTGAAAAAGGAGAAAGTTGTTTTATTTATACCTGCATTAATATTTATTTTTAGTGTTGCTTACTTATATTTAGTATAAATTTCATTAAATCTAAAATATAAACTTTAAAAAGAAATAAAAATAATAATTACTTATAATTTGAAAAATCTAAAAATATTACTTAATATTCTAAAAATCTTCCTTATGGTATCGATAACCAGGACTCCACTAGAGCCCTGTATTACTTGATACGATACGTATACTTGCGTTTGAAATTGTGACTTTTACAAATTATAAAAATCTAAATATAAATTCATAAAATCTTTCATAAGTAAAATCACATCAAGTGTTTGGCGCCGCTGTCAGTGATTAAATCTTTTAACAGTGGTATCAAATTATTGCATTTGAAAGTATATATAAAGCCCCTTAAGGCTAAGTCACGCATCAAGTTTTTGGTGCCGTTGCTAGGAAAGATAAGGAAAATAAGTAAGAAAGTTAAAAAGACAATTTTTAAATTAAATATAATTTATACACTTTTATTTATTTTAAAAAAAACAAAAACAAAATATATAAATATTTATATATATAAATAAAAATACCAAAAATATTTTAATTTTATGCGTAGTTCTGGATCTAAAGGATTATTACCTTTTGATTCTGAATTAGAAAGAACAGTTAAAAGAATTAAAAAAGGAAAACAAGGTAAACAAATTCAAAAATATCAGGAAATGGCTAATTTACATAACAATAATCAAAATCCAATAGAAATCAATGATCAAAATGTTTATAAACCATTAAGGGATTATGCAAACCCTACAGCTGATGAACTTCATATTAGTATTCAAATGCTAGCTGTAGATGCTAATTCTTTTTAGCTTAAACCTTCTATTATTCAATTGGTTCAAATTAATCAATTTGGAGGAACACCTAATGAGGATCCAAATTTACACCTTGCTAGTTTCTTAGAACTTTGTGATACCTTTAAATATAATAATGTTTTTTATGATGTTATTAGGCTTAGACTCTTTCCTTTTTCCTTAAAAGATAAAGTAAATATGTGGCTTAACTCATTAGCAACTTGTTCTATTAAAACTTGGGCAGATATGGCACAAAAATTCCTTGCTAAATATTTTTCTCCTTCTAAAACTGCTACATTAAGAAATGATATAACTTCATTTACACAATTTGATGGAGAAACAATTTATGAGGCTTGGGAAAGATTTAAAGAACTATTAAGAAAATGTCCTCATCATGTTTTGCCAGATTGGTTAATTATTCAAACATTTTATAATGGACTTATTGGATCACTTAGATCTATTATTGATGCTGCTGCTGGTGGTTCTTTAATGGCTAAAACATTCAAAGAAGCTTATACTTTAATTGAAGAAATCCCTAATAATAATTTTAAATGGCCTTTGTTGACCTCATTTTTTATGAGGTCTTCTCTTCTCTCTTTAGTACTTAGGATCTAGCCTTAGGCTTTTCCTTTGACTATCTTAGAGGACTAGAAGTGGAACCCACCCTTTAGAAGTCCAAACACCTCTTGACTCCTTGCAAACCCCACAAGCTTGATTGTAGACCCCTACTCACCTAGAGGGTTGAAATCAAATGTGGAAGTTTAAAGGATGAGCTCCTATAGGACTCTTTAGCCTTAGGACTGCCCTGGGTGGTCTGGTCTAGTGAAGGGCTGACTTACACACACACTACACTTATACACTACACTTTCACACACCTCCTAAAACCACACCCATACCCAACTTGACCTCCTGACTCATGCAGGTGATTCACATGGATGGTCCTTAACCCCTAAGCCCTTGGCTAAGAGGGTTAGGAACAGCATAGTGAATGCCCTAAATGAGTCCCTTCATGGCTCATGTGGGCTTGATATGGCTTCATGGCTCAACCAAAATGATTTTATTCCACTTACATTTACCCAATCTTCAATTTTCTAAATTTTCAATTTTGACCCCGGGACCCCGGACACTGCCTAGCCTACCCAAAACCCTTGAAATTACCCAAATTTTTCAAAATTCTCCAAAATCACCCAAATTACTCAAAATCAATCTCAAACATTCTCCCACCACTCAAATTGACCATTTTTACCCAAAATACTCAAAATTCCAAAAAATACCCCCAATACCCTCCAAATTACCAAGATGCCCCTCTTGACCCAAAAATCCAAAAATTCAGAAAATTCCCAGAAAATTCCAAAAAAATCCCAAATATTTCCAATTTCATTTTGTCCAACTACACCATGGGCCAATTTTGTCAATTTACCCCACTTTTGTCAAAATCCCCAATTTGACCCATTTTAACCCAAAGTGAACCCAATGTCAAACCAAACCTACCCAATTGACCCAAATTCTGGTCCAATTCAATTCTAAACTTCAATTCAACATCCCCAACACCAATCTAGATCAAATCCAAGCCCAATTTGATTGGCATTTGAATTCAATTTCACTTTTGACCTTAAAGCCCAATTTGGACCCATGACCCAAACTTAGCCCAAACCAAACCAATTCAACTCCAATTGACCCCAAACCTTTTATAAACCTTCCCTAACATCCCCAAAAACAAAAAACTAACATAATTTGCCCAAAATTTGGATCCAAACCCCACTCAAATTCAACCCAAAACCAAAAAGCCCAATTTTGATCTAAACCCAAACTTAACCCAAATAGACCCAAACCCCAAAATCCAACCCCAACAAAAGTTGAAACCTCTTTGAAACACTCCCATAAACATTTCCCAACATTAATTTTACATCAATTTCAACCCTAGCCCAACATTGACCCAAATTAGCCCAATTTGACCTACATTGGCCCTTTACCAAAGAAGCCCAAATCCAACCCAATTCAAACCCAAATCACTCCAAACTTGTTTCAAATCAATCATGACACATCCTTAGACAAAACTCAACATTTATTTGGCATGGCCCATTGCAAATTTTTCTATTCAAAAGCCCATTTTCAAACCTAAAGGCCCACTTCCTTAAACCACTTTAAAAGCCCACCCAATACCATTTCAAAAGCCCAAGTTTTCAATCCAAAGCCCACATGACATTTCTCCATATCATCCATTTAATCAAAATCACCCCTAAGTTTCAAAATCATCATTAAACCATTCCAAATCAAGCTTCATGAAAATCCTCCACCAAAGTCAAATTAAACTCACCCACACCTGCACAAGACCAAGAAAGGAGTTCCCCAGTGAAAGCCCCCTCTCCAGGCCACCCACCTGTTCCAGACTCCAAAGGTTGAAATCGGCTGTGGTCGAAATCATACCCAGACAATTCACCAGGCCAAGGGACTTCATCTGGAGCTTGCTTGGACCAAATCGAAGGTGACACAACTCTCAGATCGAAGCTTCACTTCTCTGAGCAAAGGTATGGACTCACTCTTCTTCCCGAGCTTACAGAGATTCTCCATTTAATTTGAATCAATTTCAATGCATGTTTACCGTATGGATGTGTTCGTCTCTTCAAGACGAATCCATAGAGCATAAGAACACAAAAATCCGTTGAGAATCGAGTGAGAAATTAGGGTTAGAATGTTGACGGTCACGGGTGCACACCAGTCGTAGACGATGACTGGGAGTCGTCGGATCGAGCGTGTATCGAGCGGACGGTCTGGATCGAGCCGGACAGCGCGATGGTACATGAACCGCGGGCCCCTGGAGCGCTGAGTCGGATGGCGGCGCCGAATCAGAGCTCGCCGCGTGGCCCTTCGGAGCTGCCGAGGATGGCGTGGCGCCGCGTGGATAAGTAGAAAAATAGGGTTTTTTCTTATTTATTTAATTACCAGAACTTAGAAAATTCATAACTTTGTGTAGGAAAATCCTAAAAATAAAATAAAAATACTCTCTTGCTCAGTGAACATAGGAGAATAATGTGGAAAAGAAATTATTTAATTTCATTGAATATTTGATTTCTCATGATTTATTTACTCTCTGCACATTTTCAATTCTCCATGGATGTATACAATTCACCATGGCATGAGACCATAGGGCTTTTGAAGCCTCTGAATTTAGGGACATTCCCTGAATTTTCCAAAGTCAGAGGTCATCACTATGAAGAGTTATTGATTTTTCAATTCTAGGTCACTATTCTGAGTATTTTAATTCCAATAATTAGCATGTTGTGAAATAAATTCTTGGAAAATTTGGTGATGTTTCTTATGACCAGAGGACCCTAGGGAAAATAGGTTTTGAGTTGACTCACTTGTAATAACCCTAATTGGCTTAAACACCCAAAATGGAGCTTTAATTAATTAGAGCTAATCATACATCAAATTGACTTGAAATCAATTCTCCACTGACCTTTAGGATCAGAGGAACCCACCATAAAAGTTTGAAGTCAATTGGACTTGGTTAGCCCCTATCAAATGGGTTGATTAAGCCATTTAGCCAAACCTAAACTTCAAAAATTCATAACTTTCAAAATACTTCTCAAAAATTCACCAAATTGGTTTTGGAGCCTCTCTGATATCAGGGGAATTTAAGAAAATTAAAATTGCACATTTCCAAAAAATTTGTTTTTTTTGCATTATTTTAATATTTTTAATAATTAAAAAATAATAAAAATCACAAAAATAATAAAATTCACCAAAATGTCACATTTTGAATTTTAATCACTTAGGAACAAACCCCATATTTTTCTTAAGTCTCTATGATGAGATATCAAATTTTAAAGCCCTAAGGTAATTTTAAAATTAAAAAAAATGTATTTTCTAGCATTTCCACTAAAATAATTCTAATAAATCAAAGAAAAATCAGAAAATTATAAAAATTAGTTCTCTGGTTTCCTTGATATCAGAGAGATTTTTGAAAAATATAAAATTCATTTTTCAACCTTTATTTTATTTTTAAATTAATTAATACTCCAAAACTCAAAATAATTATAATAAAAAGAATATAATTCAAAAAATCACCAAAATTGGTCCAAGTGGTCCTCTAGTCATTAGGAATGCCCCATAATTTTTTTAAGGACAGAAACTTTCCCTTGATCATGTTGTTGAATTTTCCTTGAAAATCCTTGTTTTCCACCAAAAATAATTACATAAATAAATTAAATACAGAAAAATCACATTTTCTCCTCTAATGTCTTGATTGATATATGAGTGAAGTCACATAAAAATTTCAAATTCATTTAAGCTCAATTTAGTGAGTTATGGAATTAGTAAGTTTAAAGGGCAAAATGGTAATTAAAATTTTAACCTATAATTAAAAATTTTAGGTTTAATTAAAAGAGTGGGTAAAATATTTGATACTAAGTTGATTTTGGATGTTTGAAACTTAGGTAGTTAAAGGGTAGAAACCTACCAAACAATTTGAAAATAATTAAAATAAACCTTAATTAAATAATTAATTAAACTTGGAAGAATAATAAAAAAATTGGAATTATTAAAATAGTGATACTATTAGGAGGAGATTTGTTCTTTAATTTAAGAATCCCTAAATTAATCACCTCAATAATATTTAATTCCTAATTAAAATGATAATCCAATTTCAAGATTTAAAATGCTAAAAGACTTAATCATTAAATTAAATTAAAGTTAAAACATTTAAATTAAATCCTTTTAAGATTTCAATTAAATTAATATTTTAACAATTAAAATTAAATCATCCTTAAAGCATAAAAAATAAAATATTAAATTAAATTAAAATTTAAATTAAATTAAATTAAATTTAATTTAATTTAATTTAAATTTAAATTAAATTAAATTAAATTAAATTAAATTAAACTAAATTCAATTAAATTAAATTAAAACATATTAAATTAAATTAAATTAAATAAAAAATAAAATCAAGTTAAAATTAAATTAAAATTAAATTAAAAAATAAAATTAAATTAAAATTAAAACTAAACCAAATTAAATTAAATTAAAATTAAATTAAATTGAATTGAATTAAATATAACATCACCTAAGACATAAAGAATTCAAAATAAATCTAAAACAACTTGAACATTATTCCAAACTTAAACCCATTAATTGAAATTAAATTAAATCACAAATCACTTGAACATCAATTTGCCCTCAAAAGCTCTTGTTGTCATAAATCCTAAACGGAGTATTAAGTGAAGTGTTACTTCACTTATAGGAAATTCAAATGTCCTAGTTCACTAAGCAAGAGAACAAAACTTGAACTCCTGGACGATTAATTCACTTGTATAATTAAATTCTCTTGGACTTAAAACAATCCTAGAGGTAATGAAAAGATGTTTTAAGACTCGTCTTAAGCACTTCCTCAATATGATAGGATATTTATAAGAACAATTGAGCTTAATTGTTCTTTCATGAAGAAAATCGTCATTAAACCAAAACACAAGAACCTAGATGTCATAGGTGGTGACTAGCTATAGGATTAGGAACTTGGTAGAAAACCAAAACCTTTCCCTTAGCTTTACCTATGTACTTGTTGGTATACTTAAATGCTCTGATATGTGTTTTAAGTGCAGCTTGGGATGACGGGAAGACCCTCCAGGTACGCTTTTATTTTATTGCAATTTACTTTATTGCAATTGCATCGCACTTACTTTTCTTGCATGATAAACAACCGTTGCATGAAAACCCACACCTTTAGGATAGTCCCTAAAACTGAAACCAAAACTAAATTAAAAATCATTACAAGATAAAATTCACCACCACAACATTTCAAAATATAAAACAACTCAAAATTTAATAACAAACAGAACAACAAAACTACAACTAA
The DNA here is from genome assembly GCA_022702705.1 of Papilionanthe hookeriana x Papilionanthe teres. Taxonomy (NCBI): domain Eukaryota; kingdom Viridiplantae; phylum Streptophyta; class Magnoliopsida; order Asparagales; family Orchidaceae; genus Papilionanthe; species Papilionanthe hookeriana x Papilionanthe teres. The sequence goes on along the minus strand of CM040427.1, from coordinate 82,068,064 downwards.
ATTAAAACGTCTTGTTGGATGATCGGGAATACCTCGGATGATGTAACCTACGTTTTGCTAACGGGATTTCCCACGATCTAAATGAAAGTGTGGAACTCATTTAGTTGAGTTTAGCAAATTCATCTGGACTAAGTGAATCCGATAAAAATAACGATACCGGAAGGATGGAACCGTGGGATCTTAACCGGTGTTGTTATAATCAACTTTAAGATTTGTTTTAATTAAAACATAGAAAACACTATGGAAATTAAGACCTTCTCTAAACCAAAACACTTCTCTCATCTCTTGAATTATGATTTCTAAACCTCTGCAACAACAAGGAGCTCGGAGCATGGTGGGCAAGCACGGCCATCTTCGTCAACGAAAACAACTCTACATCGCCTAAACATTTCTTAGAATTAAATAACTAAACCATAGGACTTCGAGGTAGTTTGCCTAGTGCAACATAAATCCTCAACCTTTTGTTAGGCATTTGCATTGCAAATTAAGCCCTAACCGGTCTTAGGATTCCGAGGTAGTCGTCCGATACGACATAAACCCTCACATCTTCGAGGCTATTTATGTGATCACATCATACGAATATAAGTCCTAATTAATTAAAATTGGCAAGATCAAAACATTAAATAAACATTAGGACTTTCCTAAATTCAAGCCAAACAATAGGATAGTCGAGAAATTACCGAAGTTCGCTTCGAATCTGTAATTTCTCCTACCTTTCTTCTTTTGAATTTCCAAAATAAAATGTTCCAAATTTGATCCATTCCCTATTGAAATTCCAAAATTCAATCCCTTGAAAACTTAAACTTTGAAATTCTTGAGAGCAGAATTATCGATTATTATCGAGAGTTTTCTTATGTGATTCCCGTCATTTAAGATGTAATTAACTATAGGGCTTGCCCTTATAGGGAACTTTAAGAACCTGAGTAATATAAACCCCGCTTAATTCATTTATATTAAGCGGGGAACTTGTCGGCTTATAAAATTGGTTCGCGGACCAAACGGATGTCACAAATCTTCTAGTTTATTTAATCGAGCCCCATTATCAAGCAGAGTGTGTCTATTCTTCGGGATAGATACACGGTTTGTGATGCGGTGCTCGTTTATATAAACTATTTGGGATGTGAGATCGGTTTGATTTCATATCTTAAAACTTTTAAACTTAAAATTACTTTCAAAATCAAATGTTATCTTTTAAACTATATATATATATTTAAATTAAATTTAAAATATGAAAATTCGCCGACAATTTCTGTAGGCGACCCCCTTTTCAAAACACATAACCTAAATATATGCCGACAGCCTTCTAAAAGGGTTAATCCTAAAAGAATGGCAAGTATTCAAGATAATGAAGCCTTTTCTATTTTAGCTTCACAAGTGGCTGCGATATCTAAGAAATTAGATAATTTTGCTATTAATATATCGCATGTAAATAATGATAATTCTGTAAATACTGATGGTTCTCAAACAATAGAAACTTTGCAAGCTATTGCTAGTAAACCTAACAACCCTTATTCTAATTATTATAGTCTTGGTTGGAAAAATCATCATAATTTTAATTGGAATAATGGACATCAACAATGGAGTAATAATCAAGTTAATCCAAACTGGAACAATCAAGGAAATTCAAACTTTAGACCAACTTACCCTCATGGTTTTAATAATCAGCAGAAAAATTTATCTATAGAAGAATTAATCTTGGAACTAGGTAATCACCTACAAAGTCAAAACACTGCTATTCGTAATATTGAGAATCAGATGGGTTAAATTACTAATTTTATTAATTACAGACCTCAAGGAACACTACCTAGCAATGTCGAAATTAATCCTAAAGAAACTGGGAAAGAACATGAACAAGCAAAAGCTGTACAACTTAGAAGTAGAAAGGAATTAAAAGAGAAAATTCGGAACTAAATTGAAAAAGATAGAGAGATAGAAGAAATTGAAAAACCTAAAGATACTTTTTCTCCAAGTAAAGATCAGACTGTAATTCCTAATGAAGTGGAAGTTAAAAGACCACCACCACCTTTTCCTCAAAGATTAAAACAGCAGAAGCTTGACCATTAATTTTCTAAGTTCTTCGAGATTTTTAAGAAACTTACCATCAACATTCCTTTTGCTGAAGCATTGGAACAAATGCCAAGTTATGCGAAATTTATGAAGGATATTTTAAGTAAGAAAAGAAAATTTGAAGCTTATGAAACTGTCGCATTAAGTGAAGAATGTAGTGCAATAACTCAGAAGAAACTAGCTCAGAAACTTAAAGATCCTGGAAGTTTCACTATACCATGTGTTATTGGAGAAAATTTTGTGGAAAAGCCTTATGTGATTTAGGAGCAAGTATTAATCTCATGCCATTTTCAATCTTTCGAAGGTTAGATTTAGGAGAGATTTATCTCACCACTCGTAACCCTTCGCTTAGTGGATCGATCTATCACTTATCCTAAAGGAGTTATAGAGGATGTTCTTGTTAAGGTAGATAAATTTATCTTTCCTGTGGATTTCATTGTACTAGATATGAAAGAAGATAAAGAAATACCTATTATTTTAGGGAGACTTTTTCTAGCTACTGGACGTGCTATGATTGACGTGTAAAAAGGAGAATTAACGATGAGATTTAATGATCAAGAGATAACGTTTAATGTTCTGAAATCAATGAGGTATTCTGATAAAGAAAAATGTTATCGAATGGATATTTTTGATTATATAATTGAAAAACATTATCAAGAAAAATGTAAGGTCATTTCTGAAGATAAAAATGATGAATCTGTGTTATACAATGAGTCATTAACTGAAGAAAATGGAAAAATAAATGAAGAAAAATTATCTGAAGAAACTCATTATATTCATGAAAACTGAGAATTTTAGACACAACTAAAATTATATACTTTTACCCTCAATTGAAAAAGCCCCTGAACTGGAAATAAAAATGTTACCTGCACATTTAAAGTATGCATTTCTTGGAAATTCATTAACTTTATCTGTAATTATATCTTTAGAATCGAGTAAAGATCAAGAAGAAAAATTAATAAGAGTTCTGACGAATTATAAGAAAGCTTTTGGTTGGACTATTGCAGATATAAAAGGGATAAGCCCTTCAATCTGTATGCATAGGATTTTAATGGAAGAAAATTGTAAACCCACTATTGAACCTCAAAGAAGATTGAACCCAATTATGAAAGAGGTTGTAAAGAAAGAAATTTTGAAATGGTTAGAAGCTGGAATTATTTATCCTATTTCGGATAGCCAATGGGTGAGTCCTATTCATTATGTTCCGAAGAAAGGAGGAGTAACTATCATTGTTAATGAAAAAAATGAACTAATCCCAACAAGACAAGTTACTGGATGGCAAATTTTTATTGATTATCAAAAATTAAACAACGACACTAGAAATGATCATTTTCCTTTACCTTTCTTGGATCAGATGTTGGATAAATTAGCTGGACACTCATATTTCTATTTTCAAGATGGATATTTTGGTTATCATCAATTACTTGTTGCTCCCGAGGACCAAGAGAAAACAACATTTACAAGTCCTTATGGAACATTTGCCTTTAGAAGAATGTCTTTTGGATTATGTAATGCACCTATAACTTTTCAAAGATGTATGATGTCAATATTTTGTGATTTAATTGATAAAGGAATTGAAGTATTTATGGACGATTTTTCAATATTTGGAACTTCTTTTGAATCTTGCTTGGAAAATATAACGAAAGTTTTGAAAAGATGTGAAGAAATAAATTTGGTTCTAAACTGGGAAAATGTCAATTTATGGTCACAGAAGGAATTATACTTGGGCATAAAATTTCACAAATATGGATGGAAGTTGATCAGGCAAAAGTGAAAATTATTGCTGAACTTCAACCACCTATTACTGTTACTGATGTAAGAAGTTTTCTGGGTCATGTTGGATTATATAGAAGATATATAAATGGATTTTTCTAAAATTACTAAACCTCTTTGCCATTTATTGGAAAAATAAGCTAAATTCGAATTTAATGAAGATTGTCTGAATGCGTTCAATATTTTAAAAGAAAAATTAATCAGTGTACCTGTTATTATTGCACCTGATTGGAATGAACCTTTTAAATTAATGTGTGATGCAAGTGATTATGCAATTAGAGCTTTATTGGGACAAAAATATGAGAAAATTTTTAAAGTTATATACTATGTTAGCAAAACTCTTAATGAAACTCAAATAAATTACACTACTACTAAACAAGAGCTTGTAGCAATAGTATATGCCTTTGATAAATTTAGACCATATCTTCTTGGAACGAAATGTATCATATATACTGATCAATCTGCTATTAAGTATTTAATATCTAAAAAGGATGCTAAACCAAGATTGATCAGATAAGTTTTACTTTTACAAGAATTTGATTTTGAGAGTGTGAACAGAAAAGGAACCGACAATCAAATTGCTGATCATTTATCGAGAACTAAAAATAATAATGAGAAGATTGATGAAGAAAATATAAATGAGAAATTCCCTGATGAACAATTATATGTCATTCAAGGATTACAAATGTCATGGTATGCTGATATAGTTAACTATTTGATTAGCAATATTTTACCATACGGGTTGAATAGCAAATATATTAAGAAATTAAAGAATGATTGTAAATCATATATTTGGGAAGATCCTCATTTAATTAAAATAGGAAGAGATTCTGTGATTCGAAGATATGTACTTATGAAGAAACTTTTGCAATTATTCAAAAATGTCATGATTCTAAATTTGGAGAACACTTTGGAGTGGATAAAACTGCATTTAAAATTTTAAATTCTATATTTTATAGGCCTACATTATTCAAAGATGTTGGACATTATGTAAAAACTTCTGATTGATGTCAAAGAAAAGGGAATATATCCAAAAAAGATGAAATTCCTCTAAACTTTATATTAGAAATTGAAATTTTTGATGTATGGGGTTTAGACTTTATGGGACCTTCGTACCATCATCTGGAAAGATTTATATTTTATTAGCAGTTGATTATGTTTCAAAGTGGATCGAAGTTGTAGCTTTACCTAATTGTGATTACAAAAGTGTTTCAAAATTTTTAAAGAATATGATTTTTACAAGATTTGGAAAGCCCAGGGTAATTATCACAGATGGGGGAAGTCATTTCAGAAATATAAGAATTCAATCATTATTGGAAAAATTCAGAATTAAACATAGAATTGCAATTATCACCCTCAAACAAGTGAAATGGCTGAAGTATCAAACAGAGAAATTAAAAGAATATTAGAGAAGACTGTTAATCCTAAAAGAACTGACTGGGTTGATAGACTTGATTCTGCATTATGGGCTTATAGAACAGCTTATAAGACACCTATCGGAATGTCACATTATCGATTAGTTTATGGTAAACAATGTCACTTACCTATTGAACTGGAACATAATGCTTACTGGGCGATAAAGGAGTTCAATTACGATTTGAATGCTGCAGGAGAGAAACGATTATTACAACTGAATGAAATGGAAGAGATAAGAAATCAGTCATATGAGAATGCAAAGATTTATAAGGAAAGAATGAAGAAGTTGCATGACAAAAAGATTTCAAGGAAAATGTTTGAGCCTGGACAAGAAGTGTTATTATTTAATTCCCGTTTAAAACTTTTTCCTGAAAAATTAAGATCTAAATGGATGGGACCATTTATAATTGAAAAAGTGTACCCTTATGGAGTTGTGAATATTAAAGATCCCAAAACTAGAAAAGTATTTAAAGTTAATGGATTAAGACTGAAGCCTTATATGGGAGAAATAAAACCAAATTACAAATAGGCTTATGAATTGAGTCTATCCGAGTAATTTAATTAATTATGTCGGGCTGACGACGTTAAACCAAGCGCTTTGTGGGAGGCAACTCATTTATTGTCAGTGTGATTATTTGTGATTTGAATTTATCTTAATCATGTTTGTATGTGGATCACACCCTTTTTAGACCTATTTTTAAGACTAAAACTTTGAAATTTGACAATAGGCGAATCGGAGTCGATCGAGGTTCCGGCGCCTAAGCGCCAGAATAACCTGTGCGTATCGATGATCCGGCGCCTAGGCGCCAGATTCCGACGCCTAAGCGCCACGGTTACAGGTCGTGTAAAAACCGAAATTCTTCAATTTTTCACACGAAATCTCCATATATATTGACATATCTTCGTCCCCAATCACATAGAAACCTTAATTTCAACCAGAGCAATCTATTTTGGAGGAGTTAAGAAGAATTTGGAAGCAATGGATAGAGGAAATCATGGAAATGAGGTAAGAGACAAATCTCCTAAAGATCCTCAACCTTATTTTAATGGTTTTATTGTTGTTAGTATGGAGAGATTGTTTAGTCGATTAGAAAAGATTGAAGCGGAACTTCAAAGTATTGGGAATCGTTTGCATGGAATGTATCATCAAATTGAACACATGGAATGGCAAACGAAACTTCAATTTGATCATATGGCGGCCTATCAAGACGCTCAAGTAGCAATGTACGCGAAGAACAAGTGGATCGTTGAAAAGACGGCTTTGGAATTTCCAAGAGCCTTGGTTTTCTATCTAGCAGTCCTAGCAAACTTCATTGCGAAAGAGATGGAAATTGAAGATCGGTGGTGAATAGATCTCTTATGTGTTCTATGTGTGATTGAGTCAAGTTCTAGTGTGTCGATTATCTAGTTTGTGTGTTTGCTTTATTGTTCAATGTGTGTTGTTGGATTTGGAATTTGCTTTGAAATTATGTTATTTGTGTTGTTTATAGAATGATGAACCTTGGTATAATCTTGTTCTGGAATTTATTGAGTTTGGAATGAAAATTATAAATTGGAATTGAAGAGTTTAGTTAAATTTCGTGTTTGAAATGTGGATCTTAGTTATCATTTTAAACTAATTGTGAAAATGTTTGGAGGATATAAATTGGATTAATACTCTTATAAGAGTAATTAGGAGTCGAATTTGATAAGTTTTTGTGGAAAATATAAAATTTAAATCAAATTTTTGGAAAGGCGAGTCCGGCGCCTAGGCGCCAGAATTTGGCGCCTAGGCGCCGGTTCGGCCTGAACCTGAAACTTCATCTTCTTAAACACCCCCACGCCATTTTTTATGCCTAAGCTTCCCTTTCCTCTGGTTTTTGCAAAAATAGACCCTAGAGATCCCATTTGAGGCTGAATTTTCAAGTTTTTGAGCTTGAAATCACTCGATTTCTTCATCCTAAGGTCAGATCTACATTCTAAACCAATTATTTTTTATTTTCACCATGGATTTTGCTCTCTTTGAAGAAAACCAAAATTTTGAAAAAAAATTTTGATTTTTAAAGTTAAATCCATGGATTTTAAAGCTCTTTCAAGTATGAAAAGCTTAAATTAGTATATTTTCTATGATCCTTTGAATTTATTTTGTGTTTTTATTTCACGTTTAGATGGCACCCAAATCTAAGCGAGGAAAGGAATGAGAAAATTTTGATCGTTGCAAGTTTGTCACTGCCGCTGCACATTTCTGGTACAATGATTTTGCTAAGACTCGGAAGTTTATCTCGAAACGAAGTTTTTACAATCCGCGAGGAAGAATTGAGGAAACGATCGTTGCACTCAACTGGCAACGATTATGCTATTTCACTGCTGTTGCTGTTATCCATGTGGTTAGGGAGTTTTATGCCAATTTTGTGGATGCTGAAGAGTACGAGATTTTTGTCAGAGGAGTTGGAGTAGGATTCACTCCCGAGCGTATCAACATTTTCTACAGCTTGCCGTCGAACATTGAGTGCTATTACTCCGGATTATCTCCATCTAAGGGAGATTTAGATATGAGTATTGCTTAACTGACTGATGGTACTGGAGCTTGGAAGATCCGGAACGGAAAAAGGGTAAATTTTTCATCTTCTAAGCTTAATGGTGTTTCAAAGGCATGGCACCACTTTATTTCTGCTCATGTCCTTCCATTCAATCATTTGAATGAGGTTACCATGGATAGGGCTATCCTCAACTATTGCATTCAGGAGAGGAAGTTGATTGATGTAGGAATTATCATTTATGATTCTGTAGAGGCCACTGCTCGTTTTAACACTTTTGTTGGACTTGGATTTCCATCTTTGATATATTCTTTGTGTGAAAGAGTTGGAGTAGTTGCTGAGCTTTCTAAGGAAAAGCTCAATTCTACAAAGCCCATAGGAAGAGAAAGCGTCAGTATCTATGATCGACTTTGAGGTAAGAGTTCTACTATACCTTCTAGTTCATTATCTGCTTCTGGTAGAGCTTCTACTTCTAGACCTTCTACTTCTACTGCTGAGCCACCATCTAGTTTCTGGGAGTCCATGCATGATCAGTTTATAGAGCAGCAGAATGAGTTATTTCTAACTCATTGTAGAGTAGATACGATCGATAAGAAGATTGAACATCTTTATGAGTACACCCAAAGGAAGAGTGATTATGATGCTAGTATTCTGAATCTTTAGTTAGATTCCTAAAGAGAGCATGATGTTCAGTTTCCTACCTGTCCTAGATTTTCACCGTATGTTGATCCGAAGGATATGGAATTTTCTTTTGGAGATGACGATGACGAGGCTACAGACAGTGATTAATAGCTTGATTTACTTCTTGAGATGTGTGATTCTGTTTTTAGTTTATTTCTTATTTTTTAGTACTAATTAGTGTGATTGCATTGTTTTTTGCTAGTGTCGTTTTGCTTAAGTAACTTTGTGTGAACTTTTGATATTGAGATTGTTTTAGAGCATCTGCTGTGTTATGTGTTTAAGACTGAAATATGGATGAATTTTTATTTTCTATGATAAATGTTTATTTTTGTTTTAGCCTACTGTTTAGTATTCATGAATAGTTAGTAATTTTTGCATGTTTTAAAAATAAAATTAAATTAAATTAAATTTCTTTTCAAAAATTAACTTCTGCTCTGCAAACTTTTCTATATATGCTTAATTATTTCTGTTTTATTCATATTAAAGCATGTGTAGGATTAGAAATGAGTTTTTCCTTATTGCATTATCACTTTACCTAGATAAATTCCTGTTTATTCCTTTCTCTCATGCTTTAGAAAATTTTATGATTCATTTATTTACTAAAGCTAAAGTTTGGGGGAAGAGAAAACATTTTTCAAATTTAAATATTATTTGTTCTTAATGAACTAATATTTTCTTTAAAAATATTAACAAAACATAAGGAATGAAAAATCTATTTAAGATTACTTAAATTTTTGGAATTTATAAATAATTTAGTAAACTTAACTAAAATTTCAACTTAAAGAATAATAAGATTAAGAATTTTTCTATTTATAGTAAAGAGAATTGTATTTTAGAAATACTAAGGAATCAAGATTATTACTTGAAAAAGAAAAGATTGAAATAATTTTTGAAAAATACTTATTAATAATGTCATATTTATTAAGTAAAAAAATGTATAAGTTTTTAAATATAAGTTAAGGATAGGGAAGTTCAAAATCATTAACAGGCTATCCAAAAATAGTAATCCTCACAAAAAAAAAGCAAAAAGCAATGTGAGAAGAAGCTTGAGGAAATGCCTAATCAAAAATTGGCTTCACTTGAATTATCTTATAAGAAGAAAACCAATTACATTTTTAACTTAATTTTTATGTACAAATATTTTTACTAGAAAAATATTTCATGAAAATCTTTTTCTTGTAAATATTGTGACCTTAATATGATAAAGTACAATTATTCTTGAAATAAATGAAAAATTGGAAGTCTTATGATTTGGTAGTTAAGTATTTAAATTCTTAAAATTAAACTTAATTAGTGAAATTTGGTTAATGATTTGCTAAAGCTTTTATAAAACCAAAAATTAAAAGAAATCTTAAGAATTTAAGCTTCATTCCAAATGTTATACATTTTATGTAATTAAAGGGTTGTTTCAGGACAAGTAACGTTTAAGTTTAGGGAATTTGATCCACTTTAAAAATACCCATTTTTATGCCTTATTTATGATTCAATTCTTAAGGATATTATACTTTAATGAAAGATATTTTTATGTTTTTGGATGTAGGTGATAAAAAAAGTTCAAGAAGGAAAAAGAGCAAAAATGGAGCTTAAACAACAAAGTTGTCAAAATCAGAGTCGGCGCCTAAGCACCAGCTCGATACAGAAATCGTACAATATTTTCGATTTGTTTCCCTTGCAGTTATTTTGACGGTGTTAAGCGGTTATCGACCTTCTAGAAGATCGAGTTACTCGTAATATATAGGACATGATACAATGCATCTTGACACAGAAAACGGTTTTAATCGCGAAGATGTGAGATCCAAAGTGAAGAGGTGCGAAAACCTAGTCACGGACTCCCGCACCTAAAGCGTCGATCCCGCGCCTAGGCGCGATAGTTACCTTCTAGAAGATACATTGTATTTGAACAAATTTTGAAGAGGTGTCTTAAGCAACCTCAAGTCAAATTCGGAGCTCTATAACAGAGCTCATTCTACGTAGAAAAGTGCACCTAATCAACCCAAAGCTATTCACGCTTGGAAAATCGTTTTAGGGAGCCACCTTCTTTAGTCTTTAGTGAGATTATTTTGAATGTTAAGTGTGATTTTATTAGTGTTGTTGCTGTTGAAGTCTTTCATCATTACATTGGAGTCGTAGGAGTCGCCGGATCACTTGAAGGAACCTTCCAGATAAGTATTTTGTAACTGGGTTCAAAGTTTTATAACATGTTTTCATGTGTGAATTCAATGTAGCTCGAGTAATTAATTTTTTTCTCCTTTCAACTATGAAAAGATAATAAGATAATTGAATTTTGTTGGAGAATTTAACTTTAAAATATTTTCATAAAAACAGACATATTATACCCATTTTAGTTTACTTTTTAAATCGGCCATTTAAATTGTTAAAATCGTTGAAGAATTTTGAAACCTATCCGAGATGAGTTCTTAACTAGAATATCATGAATCCTTAAGTAATCAAAGGCTTTATGCGGGTTATTCAAGGTGAAGTGCAAATAAATGGTGGAATATACGATTTATCGAGCGTAGAATTAATTAGCTTTTAGAGGACAGATCGATCACCGAAAAATTTTATTAAGAAATTCATACCTATTTTTGATGAAATTGCACTTTAAAGAAAGATATTTTCTTTATTTTATTGCAGGAATGGAGAATTTAGGTGGATAAAAGCAAAATCATAAAAAGGAGCGAATTGGGAGCAAAAAGGAAGAAAATAATGAAATTCCGTGCCGAGTCACCGACTTCGCAAGATCGAGCCCGTCGGACGGCGAGATCGAGCCCATCGACTCCCGCGAGGCCGAGGAGACATTTCGAAGGAATATAATCGTCTCGCCGACAGCGAGCCTGGAGCCCGCCGACAACAGCCAGCGCGGCTCGATGATCTTCTAGAAACCCCGCCGACAACCGAGGTAGTTCGTCGCCGACCGCAAGCTAGTTCAAATGGTGCAGATACATTGAACTCCGGACACTTTTGAAGGATGTTTATACACCTCTTGGTCTTGCTCCTACCTCTCTATATATAGAGGCCGAAATTCAACATATAAGTGTGCAAGCTTCTTTTGTGTGCAGTTTTTGTGTCTTCTCGTGTGCTATTTTGTTCTAAGTGTGTGTGTTAATTCGTGTTATTGGGTGTTAAGTGTTAAGTGTGTCAATTTGAGTCTTTAGTGAGTCTTTAGTGAGTTAGTGAGTTTTTAGTGAGTCTTTTCAGACTGAAGGAAGAGTCAAAGGAACTCACAGGAGTCCGTTTCAGGATAAATCGAGATAAGTATTCGTATTTATCGTTTTTAACTTTAAATGAAATTCATGCTTAGTTTAGTTACCATGCATTCCGAGTAGTTTATTAGTCTTTCTCCTTGTTATGAAATTAAGTGACTTGATGAACTAAAAAATAGAAGTACTTTTATATATTAATAAATTGTGATAATTTTTATTTAAAAACTTAATTTACTTTCAAACTCAGCCATTCGATTTGTTAAAATGTGTCGATTATCAACTATAGTAAAAATTACATCTGATATTTGGGGAATTCAAAGCCTTGGAAGGAGGGTGCAAATAACAGAAATACAATATCATCGGGCGTAGAATCAAGCATTTTAGTGCGACGACTAAAATATTCAATTCGGTCCATTATTCGAGAGCTGAAGTGTAGATGTTAACCCTCGGTGCAAGGGGAACGTGAGCTCTCGAAGTGGCATTGCATCCTCCCACTTAGCCGCGTACCCGCAATCAAACATGTGATTAGTCAATATTCTTTACACTGACCAAAGGAGTAAAGAATAGAATGCCCTTATTTGTCACAATACCTTAAAATTATCTATTTAAATTCATCAATCACTTAAATTTCTAAACAAGGGGAAAGATACTTATTTTCTCGAATAAGCTTAAGACTTATTTAGCAATTAGTTTAATTTCCCGCACTTTCAATACGTATTAATTTTCTACTTAGTTAAGTTACCTAATTGAAATATTTAGTTTACTTTATCGCGCTTTTTAAATTCAAAAATCTAAATTTTCGTATACTATTTTAAAATTATTATTATTATTTTAAAATTAGTTGTTATTACTCTTCTTTTCCTCAGGATCGATAAATCCGTGACTCCACTAGAGCTCAGACATTTCGATACGATACATATACTCGCGTAGCATCCACAACATAAACAATTACAATTCTATACATATAATATAGCGGGGTCAAGTTTTTTGGCATCGTTACAATTAAATTAAAAATATCTTAATATAAAATTGTGGGTCAAGTTATTGATGCCGTTGCCGTGGAAAGTAAGAAAAATTTACCGGAGTAACCCGATCATTTTAAAATAATCATAATAAATAAATTTATATATATTCAAAAATTGTATGCGCAAATTTAGAAACGAAAATTTAATACCTTACAATTCTGAATTAGAAAGCGTACAATTAAAAGAATTAGAAAACAAAAGAAACAAACTATAAATTTAACACAAATGGCGAATATTCCGAAATTCAAAATATGAACCAACAAAGATCTATTAAGAGATTATGCCAACTCTATATCGTATGAAATTCAATTAACTATTCAAAACCCCGATGTAGCCGCTAATTCATTTGAACTTAAACCTGCAATTATCCAAATGGAACAAAACAATCAATTTAGTGGTTAACGAACAAGATCTTAACTTACATCTTGCTGCTTTTCTAGAACTTCGTGCTACTTTTTAAATATCAAGGAGTATACGTACGATGCTATAAGACTTAATTTTTCCTTTTTCTATTGCGGATAAGGCTAAATGGTCAATTCGTTAGCACTCGGATCTATTAAAACTTGGGGAGAATTATCACAAAAATTTCTATCCAAATATTTTCCACCATCTAAAACTCGCTAAGTTTAGAAATGATATAACTTTTTTTGTCGTCAATGGAGAATCAATATATGAATCTGGGAGAGATTTAAGGAACTTCTTAGGAAATGCCCACATCATGCGCTACCGTATCGCTGATTATTCAAACCTTTTTATAATGGATTAGTAGGATCTTTAAGATCAATCATCGAGTGTCAGCTTGAGGTTCATTAATGTCTAAACCATTTGATGAAGCTTATGCACTAATCGAAGAAATGGCAACAAATAATTTTCAATGGCCTCGCTCGATGGTGAGTAAATCCGAAAAATAGCCAAGATTCATGAAAAACGATGCAATATCTATGTTAGCTTCTCAAATTCGTCGCTATATCTAAGAAATTAGATCATTTTGGAATGAACTACCCTCCTACTTCAAGAAAACTCATCTCGGACAAATCATAGAATCTCAATCTAATTATGAAACTTTAAATGCTATTAATAATAACTAACAACCCTTATTCAAACCAATATAACTCGGTTGGAAAACTCATCCAAATTTTAATTGGAATAACACATCTAATCAACAATAAGATGAATCAACCTAATCAAGCAAATCCAAACTATAAACCTAATTACCCACTGATTTAATAATAATAACCCTCAATTCAAAGATAAGAAATTATCTATGGATGAATTAATTCTGAATATGGGTCATCAACTACAAAATTAAGGAAATCAACTACAAATTCAAGGAAATCAATTGCAAATTCAAGGAACATCTATTAAAAATATCGAAACTCAACTCGACATATTGCTACTACGATAAATAATATAATACCTGAACTTTTCCTGCACGTAAATAAATCCCAAAGATCAAGGAAAAGAACAAATTAAAGCAATACAACTAAGGAGTGGAAAAGAATTAGAACCTCAAATTCAAAAGAACTTGAAAGCCGAAAAGAGGAAGTGGAAATTGAAAAGGAAACACTTCAACAAAATTCAAACTAAGAACATCCTTAACACCTATGAAAATTTTCCGTTGAAAAACCTCCACCACCATTTCCTCAACGACTAGCTCAACATAAAAAAGATAAACAATTTGCTAAATTCATCGAAATATTAATGAAATTAACAATCAATATACCTTTGTCAAGCTATAGATCGCATGCTAAATTATGTAAAATTTATGAAAGATATTCTAAATAAGAAAAGAAAATTCACCGATAATGAAACAACATATCTAGTGAAGAGTGTAGTGCTATTATTCGAAGAAGCTTCCTGAAAAATTGAAAGATCCCGTAGTTTCACTCATACCCCGCGCTATAGAGAAAAAATTTTATGGAAAAGCTTACATGACTTTAGAGCAAGCATCAATCTAATGCCTCTATCGATTTTTAAGAGATTAGGATTAGAAAAATTACACCACGCAACCCTTCAATTAGCTGATCGTCTTGCCATATACATCCTAAGGGAGTTATTGAAGATGTGTTAGTAAAGTGGATAAATTTATCTTCCGAGTAGATTTTATTTGCTTAGATACGAGGAAGATAAAGAAATTCCTATCATTTTATGAAGACCATTTTTAGCTACCGGAAATGCTTTGATTCATGTTCGTAAAGGAGAATAAACTATGAGAGTAAATGACCAAAAGTTACCTTTAATATTGCAAAATCAATGAAATATCCCGCGCTAAAAGATGATGAATGTTTTCTGAGCGGGAAATACTTCGAACATTTACAACAATAACATTTTAAGGAATATTACGAAGATAAATTAGAAAAAGAAAATACCGAACTAATTGAAGATAATAATGAAAACTAGATTATATTCAAAAGGAAAGATTTGAATTCTTTGGATATTACCGAAAACACCGACAAGAATATACTTCCATCAATTGTTAAACCTCCTAAACTTAGCTAAAAATATTACATGATCATTCGAATATGCTTATTTAGGTAATTCTTCAACTTTATCATTATTATTTCATCCGCACTAAAACGAATCTCAAGAACAAAATCTTTTATAAACTTTAAAAAAATATAAGAAAACTTTTTGCTCGACTTTTGCCAGATATTAAAGGAATTAGTCCTTCAATCCGTATGCATAGAATTATTTTAGATGATGAACATAAACTCCAAAGCAGATCCCCAAAGGAGATTAAACCCGATAATGAAAGAAGTAGTTAAGAAAGAAATTTTAAAAATGGTTAGATAATTGTATCATATATCCTATTTGACAAAGGTTTTGGGTAAGCCCAAATCACCGTGTTCCTAAGAAAGGAGGAGTGACCGTCATCGCTAATGAAAATAACGATCTTATTCCTATAAGACAAGTTACCTGTCAGCGTATATGTATTGATTATAGAAATAAAATACCACACTGTGAAAGATCACTTCCCTTTATCATTTCTGTAATTCGTATGTTGATGACAAATTTTACAAGTATTTTTGTTTTCGTATGATACACCGTGCTATCAAATACAAATCGTCTCCCCGAGGATCAAGAGAAAAACTACATTTACTAGTCCTTATGAACTTTCGCTTTTCGAAGAATGCCTTTTGGATTATGTAATGCACCAAAGAACATTCCGTAGATGTATGATGTCTATATTTAGTAAGTTAATCGATAATGGAATGTATGACATGATGATTTTCTTCCGTATTTGGAACATCATTTGACACATGCTTAACTCATTCGAAAACATTAGAAGTATGTGAAAACAAATTTAGCTCCAAATTGGGAGAAATGTCAATTTATGGTTGCTAGCGCATTGTATTGTGGCATAAAATTTTCAAAAGACATGTATGGACCCCGCAAAAATTCAAAGCAGCTAAATTACCTCCAACTACGGTAAAAGGGGTAAGAAGTTTTCTTAGACATGCCGGATTCTACGTACGCTATATAAAAGATTTTTCAAAAATTACTAAACTCTATGTCAACTTCTCGAAAAGGACAAGAAATTTGAATTTACAATCGAATGCCTCGAATGCTTTTGAACTCTTAAAAGAAAAATTAATTACAAGATCTATAATAGTTTCACCTAACCGGGAGAAACCATTCGAGCTTATGTGTGATGCTAGAGCGCTCTTGGGCAAAGATATGAAAAGATTTTTAAAGTTATATACTATACAGAAACTCTAAATGATGTCAAAATAAATTGCGTCAGCTACGTAAAGAGAATTATTAGCTATAGTATATGGTTTTAATAAATTTAGACCTTATTCGATTGGAACAAATGTATCGTGCATACCGATCATTCCCGCTATCTGACAAAAATTTTCACCGAACTTCATTTGGCTCGAAATACTTCATTTTCTTAATATGATCCAATATATTTTTAATTTTTAACTTATTTAGGGGTAATTAGGATTCTTAAATATCAAACTAAAAACACAAACAACTATAAGCAAGCAAATACAACACACAAACAAACATATGGGTTGCCTCCCATAAAGCGCTTGGTTTAACGTCGTCAACCCGACAAACCATTCAGTTAATCAGGATGACTTAGCAATAAAACCTCTTTGAAATCAGGGGAAAACCCTTTAAAGTACGGTTTTAAATGATGCCCATTAACCTTGAAAATATTTCCAGTTTTAAGATCCTCGATATCAACAGCTCAGAAAGACTGAACTTTCACTACAGTAAAAGGTCCTATCTATCTGGACTTAAGTTTCCCAGGAAATAATTTCAATCTCGTGTTATATAATAAAACTCTTTGTCCAGGTTCAAATCATTTTTTCAATATCTTGACATCATGCCACAATTTCATTTTCTCTTTATAAATTCTATCATTATGATATGATTCATTTTTGATTTCTTCTAACTCATTCAATTGCATAAATCTTTTCTCTCCTGCATTTTTCAAATTAAAATTCAATTCCTTAATTGTCCAATATGCTTTATGCTCCAATTCAACTGGCAAATGAAAAGTTTTGCCAAATACTAATCTATAAGGAGACATTCCAATATGGGTCTTAAAAGCTGTCCTATAAGCCCATAATGCAGTATCTAATCTAGCAGACCAATCTAATTTATGAATATCCACTGTTTTCTCCAAAATTCTTTTAATTTCTCCATTTGATACTTCCGCTAAACCACTAGTCTGGGGATGATAAGCAGTAGAGATCCTATGAATAATGTTATACTTTTCAATTAATCTCTTAATTTGATTATTTCTGAAATGAGATCCACCATCAGTTATAATTACTCTCGGCATTTCATATCTTGTAAATACATTTTTCTTTAAAAATTTAGAAACACTCCGAGCATCAGATCTTGGTAAAGCAACAACTTCAATCCATTTCAAAACATAATCTACAACGACCAATATATATAAATTTCCAAATGAAGGTGTAAATGGTCCCATAAAATCTAATCCCCATACATCAAAGGTTTCAACTTCCAAATTATAATTCAGAGGCATTTTGTTTCTTCTAGAAATATTACCTACTCTTTGACATCGATCACAAAATTTAACATATTTATAAACATCACAAAAAAGAGTTGGCCAATAAAATCCAGATTGTAAAATCTTATAAGCCATTTTATCAACATCAAAATGACCTCCAAATTCAGAATTATGACATCTCTGAATGATTGGATTAATTTCTTTATGCGGTACACATCTTCTAATAATCATATCCTTACACTGTTTATATAAATAGGGCTCATCCCAAAAATAAAATTTAGCATCATATTTAAACTTTTTTTGTTGTTTCCTTGTTAAATCTGATGGTATAATGCCGCTAACAATATAATTCACAATATCAGAATACCAAGGCAAATTATTTTTCATAAGAATATGTAATTGTTCATCAGGAAAGTTTTCAGTAACTTCCTTCTCAAATTCAGACAATTTATCATATTCTATTCTTGACAAATGATCAGCAATTTGATTATCAGATCCTTTCCTATCAACTATTTCAAAATCAAATTCTTGCAAAAGGAGTATCCATCTAATCAATCTAGGTTTAGCATCGTTCTTTTGCATTAGATACTTGATAGCTGAGTGATCAGTATGCACTATACTTTTAGTCCTAATTAAATAAGGTCTAAATTTATCAAAAGCAAATACTATAGCTAATAATTTCCTTTCAGTAGTGGTATAATTAATTTGAGCATCATTAAGAGTTCTACTAGCATAGTAAATAACTTTGAAAGTTTTATCATATCTTTGCCCCAACGTAACTCCAATAGCATAATCACTAGCATCACACATCAATTCTAAGGGTTTCTCCCAATTAGGTGAAACAATTATAGGAGCAGTGATTAATTTTTCTTTAAGTAATTCAAATGCACACAAACATTCTTCATTAAAATCAAACTTCCTATCATTTTCTAGAAGTTGGCACAAGAGTTTAGTAATTTTAGAAAAATCTTTAATATAACGCCTGTAAAATCCAGCATGTCCTAAGAAACTCCACACCTCTCTCACAGTAGTGGGTGGTGGTAATCTCTTAATTACTCAAATTTTAACAGGATCGTCCTCCATACCAAATTCAGAAATTTTATGCCTAAGCACTATTCCTCCCGCAACCATAAATTGACATTTTTCCCAGTTCAGAACTAAATTTGTTTTTTCGCAGAGTTGAAAATTTTTTGCCAAGATTACCAAACAAATATCAAATGAAGTTCCAAACACAGAAAAATTATCCATAAAAACTTCTATTCCATTATCTATCATACTACTGAAGATAGACTCATACATCTTTAAAAAGTTTCAGGTGCGTTACACAATCCAAAAGGCATTTTTCGAAAAGCAAATGTTCTATAGGGGCTAGTAAACATTGTCTTTTCTTGATCCTCAGGAGCAATAGGTATTTAATGATAACCAGTATATCCATCCAAAAAGCAATAATACTTGTGTCCAGCCAGTCTATACAACATTTGATCGAGAAAAGGAAGAGGAAAGTGGTCTTTTCGGGTGGCAGCATTAAGTTTTCTATAATCAATACAAATTCACCATCCATTAACTTGTCTAGTAGGTAAAATTTCATTCTTTTCATCCACTTACACAGTCACTCCACCTTTCTTCGGTACACAATGAATTAGACTTACCCTTACCCAAGAACTATCCAAAATAGGATAATTAATTCCAGCATCTAGCTATTTTAAATTTTCCTTCTTAACTACTTCTTTCATTATAGGATTTAATCTCCTTTGTGGATCAATTTTAGGTTTTTGTTCTTCATTAAATAAAATTCTATGAATACAGATCGAAGAACTGATTCCTTTGATATCTGCCAAAGTCCATCCAAAAGCTTTTTTGTATCTTTTTAAGATTTCCAATAATTTTTGTTCTTGATATTCAGTTAACTCCGAAGATACAATAAATGGTAGGGTAGATGATTCTCCTAAGAACATATACTTTAAATGCTTAGGGAGAATTTTCATCTCAAGTTCAGGAGGTTTATCAATAAATGAAATTAGACTTTTATCTCCACCTTCCATGGTATCTAACACTTCGAATTTCTCCTGAATATACTCAGAATTCCTTATTCTTCTCATTATCTGAATCTGTTTCATTTTCAGTTTCATCTTCAATTATATCTTCATACTCCATATTCTTTTCAAACATCTCTTTAAAATAATCATTTCTCAAATATTCGCAGACTTCCATCCTAAAACATTCATTATCTTTTGCAACTGAGGGATACTTTATAGATTTCAAAATATTAAAGGTCACATCTTGATCATTAACTCTCATAGTTAATTCCCCTTTTTGAACATCAATTATCGCTCTTCTAGTAGCTAGGAATGGTCTTCCTAAAATAATTGGAATATCTTTATCTTCCTCCATATCAAGCACAATAAAATCCACAGGAAAAATAAATTTATCCACTTTCACTAACACATCTTCTACCACTCCCTTAGGATAAGTAATAGAACGATCAGCTAATTGAAGAGTTACAGATGTAGAAGAAATTTCTCCAATTCCTAATCTTTTGAAAGTTGATAAAGGCATAAGGTTAATACTAGCTCCCAGATCACATAAGGCTCTTCCAAAAAACTTTTCACCTATAGCACACGGGATAGTGAAACTACCAAGATCTTTAAGTTTTTTCAGGAAGCTTTTTCTGAATTATTGCACTACACCCTCCGCTAAGTGCAACAGTCTCATGATCCGTGAACTTTCTCTTCTTTTTAAGAATATCCTTCATAAATTTCAGATAATCGAGCATACGTTCTAATGCTTCGACAAAAGGTATATTTATTGTTAACTTCTTAAGGATTTCCAAAAATTTTCCAAATCTATTATCCCTATTATTCTGCTTCAATCTTTGAGGAAATGGAGGAGGTGGTTTTTCAACAGTAATCTTCATAGGTTCAAGAGGATATTCCAGATCTGGATAAATCTTATTTGAACCTTTTTCAATATTCACCTTCTCTTTCTCTTCTTCAACTTCTTTCTGCACTCTAGTTTCTAATTCTTTTCCACTCCTTAATTAAATAGCCTTAAGTTGCTCCTTGTTTTGATCTTTTGGATTGATCTCCACATTACTAGGAAGCATTCCGAAGGTCTATTATTAAGCGCAGTGAAAATATGTCCCAATTGATTTTCAATACTTTTGATCGCAACACCTTGAATTTGTAATTGATTACCCATATTCAAAATCATTTCATCTGTAGACAACTTCTTATCCTTAAACTGTAGGTTATTATTAAATCTAAGAGGATAAGATGGTTTAAATTTAGTATTTCCTTGGTTGTTTAAATTTCCAACTGGGTTCATAGAATTGTGTCCCCATTGTGGGTTCACATTAGCATTAATATTATTCCAATTGAAATTTGGGTGATTCTTCCAACCAGAGTTATAATAATTCGAATAAGGGTTATTAGGTCTATTAATTGCATTTAAAGTTTCATAAGGTGTTTGAGATTCTGTTATTTGCCCAAATGAATTTTCCTCTAACACTGGGGGTGTTTGAGAATAATTCATTCCATATTGATCTATTTTCTTAGAAAGTGCTGCTATTTGAGAAACTATAATAGTCATCATATCAGAATCATGAACACTAGCTACTCTCTTAGGATTTACCCATTTAGAGGGCCATTGAAAATTATTAGTAGCCATCTCTTCAATTAATGAATATGTTTCATCAAAAGGTTTTGACATTAACGATCCACCCCAATAGCATAAATAATTAATCTTAATGATCCCACTAATCCGTTATAAAAAGTTTGAATTATTAACCAATCTGGCAAAACATGATGTGGACACTTCCTAAGAAGATCTTTAAACCTCTCCCAAGCTTCATATATTGACTCTCCTTCAAACTGACCAAAAGATGTGATATCATTTCTTAATTTAGCAGCTTTTGATGGAGGGAAATATTTCGATAGAAACTTTTGAGAAAGTTCTCCCCAAGTTCGAATAGATCTAGGTGCTAACGAGTTTAGCCACGCCTTAGCTTTATCCCTTAAGGAAAAAGGAAAAAGTCTAAGTTTGACAGCATCATTCGACACTCCGTCATACTTAAAAGTAGAACATAGTTCTAAAAAACTAGCGAGATGTAAATTTGGGTCTTCATTAGGTGTTCCTCCGAATTGATTTTTTTGTACCATTTGGATAATAGCAGTTTAAGTTCAAACGAATTAGCAGCAAAATCAAGATTTTGAATAGTTACATGAATTTCATCTGCTGTTGGGTTAGCATAATCTCTTAAAGGTCTTGGAAAATTTCCAACATTAATATTCTGATTCTCTTGATTATTCACCATTTCACAGAAATTTTCAATTTATTTTTGTTGTTTTCTAATTTTTCTAATAGTACGCTCTAACTCTGAATCGTAAGGTATCAAACCTACAGATCCACTACTACACATAAAAATCACACTACTAAGTAAATAAGCACACAAATTTACTACAAAGTAAAGGTTTTCAGTTACTACAATATCTATAAATAAGTACCGTTTATCTACCTCCTCGACAACGGTGTCAAAAACTTGATGCAGTGACTTTATATACTTAAAAATGCAGAACTTTATGAATTTAGATTTATATATTTATAATGGTTTAATAAAGTCACACTTTCAACGCAAGTATACGTATCGTATCAAGTAATACAGGGCTCTAATGGAGTCCTGGTTATCGATCCCACAGGGAGGTGAACGTTCTTTAAATCAAATAATATAGCACTAAAATCCAATACCAAATGTAACAATTGCTTAAGTGTACTACAACTAGTTAATGCAAAGTTCAATAATAAAATTACTACAATTACTTCTACGTACTAAACTCTTAACTAACACACACACTAACTTATGTGATTTATTAGATACTTCTATATGAAAAAGTGTCTTTCTTCCTGCATAAAGATCATGATGTGTGGATGATGAAGAATGTTAATTATCTGTATTGTGCCAAATAGGAGCATATTTGCTTCTTTACCCTTAAAAGAGTACCCCTCTTCTAAGCATGTAAAAAACATTGTCATATCTTAAGTTTAGTCACTAAGTCTAAGGCTAGGCTGGGAGGATACCAGCTCTCACTACGGAGCTCCCACTCACCCTTCACCCGAAGGCTAACCATAGGCTTTAGTTACCAATCTTAAGATCAAATTGGGGATCCCATTATGTCACCATGAAACCTCTAATTTGAAGTCCATCAAAACTCATTTCCCTATTTATTTGCACATAATCCTCATGAACTACGCAATTCATTCACAGACATTAAATGATTTCTTCATTCTTATTGTAGAATATTCAATTCTTTTGAAATTAATATTCCTCAACATATTTTAACAATTCAATTGGCCGGATTGAAAAGTAAATTAAGTTCTAAATGAAAGAAACATCACGACTTTATAATACTTTAAGGGCACATTGATCACAGAAAAATACATTAAGAAATTCATATCTATTTTTGATGAAATTGCACTTTAAAGAAAGGTATTTTCTTTATTTTACTGCAAGAATGAAGATTTATAAGTGATGGAAGTAAAAAACATGAAATAGAGCGAATTTGGATCAAAAAGGAAGAAATTCATGCAAATTGAACTAAGTCGCCGACGACGAGATCGAGGCCGCCGACGGTGAGATCATAAGGAGAATTTCTGAAGGAATTATAACTACCTCGCCGACAGCGAGCTCGAGCCAACCGACAACGAGATCGCGCGGTTTGAAGACCTTCTAGAAGCCCCACTGACGGCGAGGTCGTTTCCCGCCGACGGCGAGACAGTTCAAAATGCAAATACATTGAACCTGGACGCTTTTTGAAGAGGTTTTTAAGCATCCCTTGGACTTTTGCCTACCTCTAAAAATAGAGGACGAATTTTAGTCTTTTGTGTGTCTCTTTTTGGTGTCTTAAGTGTGTCTGCTGTTGTCATTAGTGAGTTTCTTGAGTTTATTTGTATTTGAGTGCTATTTAGTTAGAAGTTTGTTGTACTAGAAGGAAAAGTCAAAGGAACTTCAAGAGTACGCTTGGGGAGGAAATCAAGATAAGTATCTTTGTTTATTGTTGTTGTTAACTTTAAATGAAATCCATGCTTTATTTTATTCCCATGCATTACGAGTAGTTTTCTTAGTCTTTCTCCTTGTTTATGAAAATTATGCGAATTGATGAAATTAAATAGAAGTACCTAATATATTAAAATAAATTGTGATAATTTTTACTTAAAACTTAATTTACTTTCAATCCGACGATTGAGTTGTTAAAATATGTTGAATCATCAACTATAGTAAAAATTACATCCAATATTCGGGAAGTCGAAAACCTTGGAAGGACGGTGAAAATAAATATGGAAATATTACTTATCGGACGTAGAATTGGACATTTTAGTGTGACAGACTAAAATATTCAATTTGGTCCTATTGTTTGAGAGCTGAAGTGTAGATGTTAGCCCTCGGGTGAGGGGAACGTGGGAGCTCTGAAGTGGCAGACAGTATCCTCCCAGCCTAGCCTCAGATTCAGTAATCAAACATAGGATTGGTCAATGTTCTTTGCACCTGGACCAAAGGGTAAAGAATAAAAATGCTCCTACTTGTCACAATACAATTCAAAGATTCTATTTAAATTCGTCATTCACTTAATTTTCTAAAAAACAAAGAGATTGATACTTTTTCTAAATTATTTAAATCAACTTTATTTCAAGCATTAGTTTACTTTAGTTTGCTTTAGTTACTTTAAAATTATGTTTACTTTATTAGTAAGTAATTTCTTTAAATTTAGCTGATACAAATCTGTTAAAAATTTTCCTGTGGGATCGATAACCAGGACTCCACTAGAGCCTTGTATTACTTGATATGATACGTATACTTGCGTAGAATCCACATTATACATTCCATCATAAAATCATATATATATTAAAGCGGGATCAAGTTTTTGGTGCCGTTGCTATTAACATAATTTGCAAACATATAAAAAGTGGGTCACACATCAATTCCACATCATCACATCATCATTACTTCATGCAAGAAGAAAGGCAAGGGAAACTACTCACAATTCATGGAGAAGATATAAAAACACATGGATTTTATATATATAAGAAGAGTCATACAAACCACAAAAGTAAATACAACTTATCTCTTTCTCTTCCCCAAGCAAATTCTTCAAAGTCCCCTTGATTCCTTTTCTCTTCCTTGCAACACTTGATTTCTCCCTTTGGAACAAAGATGAAGAAGCAATCTCTCACTTTACTCCCTCTTCTCCTCTCCTTAGAGAAAAATCTCTCTTAAAAATCACAAACACTAACTCTCTCTTACACTTTCCTTACACTATCTACAGCAATTATCTTCTCTTCCTCCTCTCTATTTTCATCTTGGACACTTAATTTAATGTCAGGAACGAATTCCCCAAGAGTTTCTTCAAGCACCTCTTCAAAAATTTGCCAAAACTTTTGAATTCGAAGTGAACCGACATAGGGCACCGGTGGTGCCCTATCGTGCCAATAAATTTGAACTCTCTGGAATAGGGCGCTGGCGGTGCCCATTCTGGCGCCGGCGGCGCCAGAACTGTTTTCCTCCAAATTGCTTCATTTTGCTCCAAATTAGTTCTTTTTTGCATCTTTTCGCTCCAATCACCTATAATCATCATACCTGCAATAAATCATGAAAAATACCTTCCTTTAAAGTGCAATATTACAAAAAAAGGTAAAAATATATAGCTAAAAGAGTATATTTTTGGTGCATCAACTGTTGAGCTATTTGGATTCTGAGGTTTGAAAACAACCTATTTGCAACTGTTTGTAGTAAAATAGCAATTTTTGCTCCTCTTTATTAATAAAATTTTATTAAGATATAAAATCTTATTTTAAATTAAAAAGAAAAATTTTTAAATATAAAATTTTACTTTTAAATATATGATATCTTATTTTCAAACATATTAGAAATTTATTTATTTTTTTTCTTTATGGTCGTATGTTCAAGAGAATATTTAAATAACTCACATTTCATAACAGGAATAATATTTTGAAATAACAGTAATTGTGCTACCAGATTGTTGCTAATAGTTTTCATCACAAGATAAATTATATCACATAACAAATTATTCACATATTCACCATTCAACCATTTTCTATCTTGAAGTGTTGAAACTCCGCTCTTCATTGAGGGCATAAAAAATAATTAAAGAGCCAGTTACATACCTACCACCCAATTTTGTTAGTTTTCATATATAAAATCAAAATCAGGCCAAATATATTAATGAAAAAGTTTCAAAATATAACAGTACATTTACATAGCTAACAGTTATCCAAATAAAATACAAGTAGAATCTGAAACATAAACAATGAGTTTCGTGAAACCTAAATACAAAAAATATATAGACCACTCCTAATAGTGAGTTTCATGAAACTTAAATAAAAAGAAGAAATAAAAGGTTAAAATAACAAGGAGAAAAATGATAACATTCATTTTATAATGTAAGAGCATGTCACGACGATCGTTGTCCGGTTCTGACACCACAGAACTGTGAGCAAACTTGTCCGGGTGGGAAGCTGTCAAACTAGAAGCGATGTCTTGAACTTGTGATACCATGAATCCTCAAGCAATGGTGTTCGGCTGGGATAATGTAGTAACAGACATATAATCAACCCACTGAAGAACTTGCAGTTGTCTGATCCTTGTCCCCACCGAGGGCATCTGTAGAACTGCCGCCCGTAGCTAGGTTGCTGATGTGACGTGAGTAATAAGGACGATAATCCGCAGCGGCATAGTACTCGCTTAGACTTTCCTGCAAACATGTAACTCATCTTTCTGCAATTATTTAAGAAAAAATAGAGCAAACCAGTCAGCAAACTTGTCTGAGAGGGAGTTACAGATGTCAAATCTAATCATACAATTTTGAAATCCATACCACAAAATATGATGGCTAGGATTATTGAACAATCACATATCTTGTAAACTACGATAGAATAAAAAGCTTTTTAAAATGGAACAAAAAAAAACATGAAGTGAATTATATATATATATATATATATATATATATATATATATATATATATATATATATATGTAAGTTGAAATAAAGCTGTAATTATGATGTGTTCGTCCAGACAAGCGAGTCCAAATTCCCACCTAATACCAGTTCACATTCACATACTGACTTAACACAAGTATCAAATTTTATGTTTAGAATAAGCTCGAGAAAAGAAGCATGTGAAGCATGACAGTCCACACATTTCTGTTATCAATCAATCACCTTTTCTCTCAAGGGTAAACTAAACTAGCAGTTCACAGTTCATATATAAAATACAAAGAATAAAAATGTTTCTGATACATACCGAATGGCTTCAGATACCCCACTGAATTGTGCTGCTTGGCTAATCTTTTATAAACCAAAAAAATAGATCATGTGTGAGCAGGTGTATAAATACCCTAAAATAAATGCACCAAAAATATAAAGCCAAGAGTGTTCCAATAACATAATGCCCCAAATGTTGGTATTCCTTTTTCTAAGGATTTAACATAATGAGAAATTAAATTCATTAAAGCTAAACAAAATACCTACCACCATAAAATCACTCTTTTGTATTAAAGTTAATTCCATTTATTAAACACTTAAAAATCACAAAGTAAAATGCAATCAAGAGAAAGTGCGAAAACTGTCATAAATATAAAGAACATGTAACAGCTATATGAAGAACATTGCAATTAAGGGAGGTGGAGCATTGCTCATGTATTTAAATAGACCAATGAATTCAGGTCTCAATCATCATCCTTTTGGCATCAGAATGAAGAACACATAACAGCTGTTTGATATGAAAAAACCAAAACATACCTCAACTTCTCTTAAACTGCAAGAAACTTTGCCCTTTAAGTGCACAGTAGGTTGCTCGAATGTATATAGAAGTGATGAAGGAATTCCTTCATCAGAATATCCAAGAACCGGTTCACAGCATCAAAAAGGTTGATCTCCCAAGGACCACAAAATGATTGCCAATTGAAATCCATGGAACACAATTGAGTTTCAGTATCCAACTTCTTGACAAAAAGTAAAAAAAGAAAACTTTTCTGCTTCCTCAACATGAATAAGAGTAAAAAGTTCCATTTTTTTTATTCCCCATCACTAAACAATCCATCATTCAATCTCAAGCTCATCACCATTTAATAACTAAATTATTGAGAATTTGAAGAATGTATTTGGGGACTGGTGTTCAATATGGATGTGCAAGCTTGAACATGAACTTCCAAGCTTCATAATATTTCAGTTAAACCTTACTGTGTTAATATAATTACTTTATTTATGCAGCTCTTCCCTAAGCTGAAGGATTCACTTATTACCACTTTAGTTTGGCATGTAATCGTGTATTTGTAAATTTTCATACGAAACATAAAATTTTCTCAAATCCCTGCAAAAGAATTACAGTACACCACTACTTAACTTAACCAAACAACTCCTAAGAATTTTGGCAAATATAGTTGATCCACTAAAAATTTGATAGCTTTTTAATGTCCATTTCATACCTATTTTTGATGATATTGCACTTTAAAGAAATATATTTTTCATGATTTCATGTATGTACAATGATTTTAGGCCTTTGGAGCTGAAGGAAGCAAAAATGAGCAAATTTAGAGCAAAATGAAGCAAAATGCATTTTATTGAACTAGCACTGAATGACGCTATCACCAGCACTAGACCGCGCTAATATACAGAGATTTTTAACCAGAAGGCAAAAAATAGCGCCGGACGGCGCCCTATCCTGCACCAGACCACACCCTATCCCGATTTTAAACTAGATTCAATGTATTTGGTCAGATTTTGGAGGGATGCTTGAGCGAAATCTTGGGAAATCAGTTATAGCCGAATTCAAACTACTTTGAGAAAAATATAGAGTGGTGGAGTGAAGAGTGAGTGTGTCTTTTCATTGTTTTAGTGTAGAGAGTCCATCTAGGGTTTATGTGTGTTCTCTTCTAAGGAGTGTAGGAGGAGAGGAAAAGTGAGGATTTCTTCTTTCTTACTGATCTAAAGAGAAAATTGTGTGTTGTTGTGAAGAAAGAAGATGAGTCAAAGGAATTCTTTGAGATTCGCTTTGGGAAGATTTTGAGATAAGTTGTCTTTTCTTTACTTTAATTGTATGAAATTGCTTTTATATATTTAATCCATCTTTTATCATCTTTTCCTAATGAGTCTTGAGTAGATTTCTTTATCTTCCTCCTTTTCATGTGATGTGATGATGTTGTGATATGGAAATGATATGTCGATTTATTATGGAGAATTTGTGATGACCTTTTCACTTTGTACTTCAATTACTTTTTGATCTGGCCAATTGAATTGTTAAAACTTGTGGGAAACATATTTTTTGAAAGGATTATGAGTTCCACAGCAAAAGTGAAGGTCACATTCAATGTCCATGAATGAGTGACGTAGTTCATGGGGGTTGGGTGTAAATAAATAGGGAAATATATTTTAATGGGTGTAGAATTGAAGATTTTAGAATGACAGGCTGAAATCCCTAATTTGGTGCTAGGGTTTGGAAACAAAAGCAAGAGTTAGCCTTCAGGCGAAGGGAAGTGGGAACTGTGGAGTGAGAGTCAGTATCCTCCCAGCCTAACCATGGATTTGGGGACTGAACTAAGGATTAGCCAATGTTCTTTATGCTCTTGGAAAAGAGTATAGAATAAGAATGCTCCTATTTGGCACAATACATTTGCATCACAAATCTATGTCACTAAATCATCACATTATTATTGGAGAGGAGGAGGATTCTTTCTTACAATTGAACTTTTGTTATAAATTTAGTCTTGTGTTAGTTAACCTTGCTAGAAAGTTAGAACATACTTTGGTAAAATTAGTAACTGTAACTGTTTATTCCTCTTTTATTATTAGTAATTACCTGCAATTGTGCTGTGATTCGTGAAGTGATTTTTGTGCTACATTATAAAATTAATTGCCTCCTCATGGGATCGATAACCAGGACTCCATTAGAGCTCTGTATTACTTGAGTGATACGTATACTTGTGTTTAATTGTGTGACTCAATAGAAAACTAAATCAATATATATATATATATATATATATATATATATACGAGTTCATAAATTTTGGCAATTTGAAAAAGTCGTACCAATAGTAAACTTGTTATGGTGTGATTAGGTCTTTAATATGTGTGATCTTTTCTTGCTATTGGAGCTATACCCAATGACTATAGCTACATAGACATAATAAGATTTTAGCTTCAATTCAATCATACCTGAGTTAATTTCAGGGTTAGGAACTAAAGGCAGAGTATGTTCTACTTAGATTTGGTATTCTGTAAGTAAAAAGGACAACACTATTCATTTTCTTTCTCTTTTCATTCTTTGTTTGAAGTTCATTTAGCTTAATGGCGTTTCCCAGTCAATTTGCACAAAAAGAGGTGAAGGTAGAACATGAGATGATCATTCTCATTCCAATCTGCTGAAAATACATCATACAACTTGATCCAAACATGATGATATTTTCCTCGAAAATTTAGTATCTCATACAATCCTCATAAATCTAAAACGGATTGTGTAAGATTCTTGTTGATTCTTCCAAAAGCATTTGTCAAAATCCATGTCTGAATAGTAAGATACATGGACAATAACATCACCTTCCAAGCCACCCTTGGCAGGAATGACGTATGGATGTGCATTGGAGGTGTGTTATCTCCCATGTAACTCACAGCTCGTAGGGTTGGAGACTTTCTAACTCTGGATCTGGCTGAAAATGAAAAGGCATCTTTCTGTCATCCATCCTTCTGAAAGTGATGGAGATTCGTTCATCAGGCACTCTTGGAATGCAATGTTTTGCTATGTCCGCTCCATTTCCTTTTAATACCATGACGGAACCTACCGGTAGTGGTATCTCCACGGCCCTCCGAATTCTCCAGGGCTTGCTATCCGGAGGTCAGATTCGAACATTATATTACACTAGTTGACAAAAGAGACTGTGCAGAAAGGTCTGACGAAGTCATGATGGTCTATGTGTGGAGGTATGCAGTCTCTCTCCTCGTAAATGTTAATGATGCAGCTGTTGGGTTTGCAATCTGCAGGCAATACCCTCCATGTCACCATCCTTTTTACCATTCTTTTGATAATTCTTGGCATCGGATCCACCTCACTGTGACGGAGTATCCCCAGTGGATTTCTTTTTCTGTCTTCTGCGAAGTTGTAGCAACACCCGCACTGGATAGTAACTCTTCCTTTTCATGGTATTCGGGGTTCTAAATAGGTCTTTTCCCTTAGGTGGCCAGCTCGACCCATTTTCTGAAGCTCGATGACACAGTCAACAGTTTGCTGCTGTTCATAATCTGAGAACACATCTGTATGCAGCTCGAGGCCTTCCAAGATATTAATCCTCTTGCCTCGGATTCTTTCAAAATATTCAAATGTTTTCTTCTCAACATTCTGCATCCTTTCCAGCTCGTATTCCAGAATTATATGCAATCGGCGAGGCCTGGTGACGTACTGGGGAATGTATGGTTCAACCCCAGCAAGCTCTCCTGCATGTCTTGGCTCCTCAGGGATGGTCGCTATCGGGATATCCTTCGGGGTTGCTTTCGCAACAAGACTCTTCAGAACGGGTACTTCTGCTTGGCGTCGAAGCGCTGATTCTATTTCCGTTCTTCTTGGAATTTCTTTCATCTTTTCTGTTGTTCTTGGAATTGACTTCCTCCTTTCTGGCTCCTGACGAACCAATCTCTTCGAAGTATTTGTACTGACGGTAGCGACTGTCTATTCACGCTGATCTGCTGCCAGCTTAGTCAGCATCTTGCGAATGCAACGGTTCTTGTTTCTTCGTTGAGTAGGAGTGAGAGTGGCTCTTCTCACCTCTTGAATTTTTATAGGCATGGCGCTGACAAGCCTGCCCTCTTCTGTAGCAACCACGGACTTAACCTTCTTGTCTTCTCCCATAGCATGAGCGGTGTTTGCTTTTCTTTTCTTGCTAGTAGACGGCTGACTTGGGCCACCTAGTTTCATCACTGTCTGACTGTGGAACTCTTCCTGATCAATCTGAGTCCAATCAGTTTCTTCATATTGTAGCCCGGTCGGTGTGAAATCAGAGTCAATTTTAATCACGACTCCATCCTTCATCCTCTTTTCATCGAGTGCTAGACTCATGCCATTCTTAAAGTTTAGAACCAACCACCCGTTCGACATTTCCCTGCGAAAACAAGGAAAGGATCAGGGGCTGTACTAAGAACAAGAACAAGAACAATAAGAAAAAAAATATTTATTAATGAAAAGGTTTTATTCATTTCCTCTTTCAAATTTTAATAAGAGTGGGAAAGGATGAGGAAAGATCAGGAATGGGCTAATTTAAAAGAAAAGATCAAAATTTTATCTTTTCACATATTTTCTTTTTAACACATTTTTTGTTAATGATTTTTATTTTATCATCCATTTTTCTTATATTTTGGGTTCGGACCCAGTTACGAAGGATTACTCTACCCGTGTTTCTAGGAATGAGACTCCACTTTTAAAGTCCATCCTTCGAAACATCAGGTTATGTAATATTTCTTCAAATATCGTCCATTAATTGGAAGCATAGGTTGTTTTCCACGACAGTTAACAAGCTGGTAGGAACCCCTTGAGTAGACTGTCTCGACCACGAACGACCCTTCCCAAGTTGGTTCAAATTTACTTCCTATCTTGCAATGTGCAAGAATAGGTCTTCTGAGTACTAGAACCAAATCACCGACTTTGAATGTCCTTAGGCGGACCAGTTTATCGTGGGCCTTGATCATCTTGGCTTGATACAGTTCCAAATTTTGCTACACTGAAAGTCGTTTCCCTTCTAAGCTTTCCAATTCTTCTAGTCGTAATTTGGCATTTTCTTTTGTAGTGATCTTGTTCGCAATTGCAATTCTGAGTGACGGAAGCTGAACCTTTAAGGGTAAAATGGCCTCGGACTCGTACACTAAGGCGTAAGGCGTAGACTGGGTAGGAGTTCTGAAAGTTGTTTTGTAGGCCCATAAAGCTTCTAACAACTTCTCATGCCAATTTCTTTTGTTGTCATCAAAATTTTCTTTAATATTTGGACGAGAGTTTTATTAAAGCTTCGACCAAGCCGTTTGCTCTTGGGTAGTAAATCGTCGAATAGCGCCAGTCGATCCCGTGTCTCCTGACAAAATTGTTGATCTTCGTACTCTTGAACGCGGACCCATTATCTGAAATGATTCTGTGCGGTACCCCGAAACGGTAGACAACTTGATTCTTGAAGAACTGTAGCACGTGGTGTGCCTTCACTTCTCTGAGCGGTACTGCTTCTGACCATTTGGAAAATCTGTAGCTGCAAGAATGAAGCGATGTCCTCTTGAAGAAGGCGGTTCTATCGAGCCCACAATGTTTGTGCCCCAACATTCAAATGGCCATGACGCAATTGTCAGATGTAGCACATTTGGAGGTTGACGTAGAACCACTCCATGCATTTGGCATTGGTGACAACTCTTGGCAACTTTCATGCAATCGGTCATCATCGAGTGCTAGTAGTACCCTAGTCTCTTAATCTTCTTTTTCATCTTCGGACGCGACTGATGAGAGCCACAAAGTCCTGAGTGCACTTCTTTAATAATTTCACGAGCCTCAGACTCGCTCAGGCACCTTAGCCACATCTGGTTAAAAGACCTTCTATATAATGTATTATTTATTAATGCATAAGACAGAGTTCTTTTCTTAATTTGATAGGCGAATGACTTATCGTCCGGTAGGTTTCCTGTTTGCAGGCAGTCTATTAGCGGCTGACGCCAGTCTTCTGCATTTTCTGTTACTACCGCAATTATTTCTTCTTCTTTTCCTAACTTGTGTATCGTGTCCATGTCGAGCTGTGAGAGAACCTGACGTCCCTGAACTGACACTTCAACTGATTCATCCTGCAAGCAGGCAAATTCTTTTGCAAGGCGGGCTAACGCATCTGCAAGAGCGTTTTCTCTCCTGGGAATCTTGTAGATCGTTACATTCGGAATCTGCTCCAACAATTTCATGGCATACTGAAAGTACTGCTCGAGTCTTGGCTTTAGAATTCTGTATTGTCCTGCGACCTGTTGAATTATCAACTGAGAATCCCCATAGATGTTGATATCCGTTATCCCCATCTGAATGGTTAATTCCAATTCGGTTATAAGGGCTTCATATTCTGCTTCATTATTTATACATGGTTCTGTTAAGTGGTAGGAGTACCTTAACATCCCTCGCTCCGGTGTTATAAATATTAGTCTGATTCCTGCCTTATCGGGCACTATCATTTGAAATTCTTTATTTCTCTGTGCTGAAGATGCTCCGTCGAAGTACAGTTCCCAACGTCGATCGTCGGGGTCTTCTAGGCTCATTATCTGTTTGTCTGGCAAGTCGTCGTTGAGAGGCGATTCTGCCGGTAAAGGGTGTGCTGCGAGGAAGTCTGCTAGGACTTGTCCCTTTATGACACGAAGAGGAACGAAAGTTATATCGAATTGCAATAGTATCATTGACCACCTAGCAAGTCTGCCGGAAAGTGTCAGTCGAATCATCAAATATTGCAATGGATTAACTTTTGAGATAAGGTTGACCTTATGAGAAAGCATGTAATGCCTGAGCTTTTGAGCAGTGAAGATCAGGGCCAAAAAATGCTTCTCAATCGGGGGATACTTTACTTCCGTCAGAATTAGACGACGACTTAAGTAGTAGAAGATGTTTTCTTTCCCCTCGTTATTGACCTGGGCTAGCAGGGCTCCAAGGGAGTCGTCTAAAGCTGCAGTATAAAGTATCAACGGTTTACCCGAGACTGGGGCTGCTAAGACAGAAGGTGTCATTAAATATTGTTTGATGTCATCAAAGACATGTTGAAATTTGGAGTCCCAAGTAAACTTGGCATCATTCTTAACCAAAGCAGAAAAAGGCTGACTCCTTCCTAACAAATTCGAAATAAAACGTCGAAGATATGCCAATTTCCCTTAAAAGGATCGTAATTATTTCAAGGTTTTGGGAGGTGGCATTTCTAAGATATCTTTAATCTTCTCTGGATCGATTTCAATTCCATGATTTCGGATAACAAATCCTAAGAATATTCTAGAGGTAACGCCGAAGGAGCATTTCAAGGGATTCATCTTAAGGTTAAATTGTCTTAATCGCTTGAAAACAATTCTCAAATCATACAAATGATCTTCCTTCAGTTTGTTTTTTATGACTACATCATCCACGTAGCATTCAACTTGGTTGTGAATGAGATCATAAAAAATTCTCGTCATAGCTCTTTGTTATGTTGCTCCTGCATTCTTCAATCTGAAAAGCATCACTGTGTAGTAATATATTCTGATTGGCGTTCTGAAGGCTGTGAGCTTTTCGTCTTCCGGTGTCATCTTTATCTGGTTGTATTCTGAAGATCCATCCATGAAAGAGAAGACTTCGTGTGTTGAGGCGATGTCGATCATTAATTCTAGGATTGGTAGTGGGAATTCATCCTTTGGACACGCTTTGTTCAAATCTCTGAAATCTACACAGATTCTGATCTGTCCATTCTTCTTTCTAACTGGTATCACGTTGGCTAACCAAGTTGGATATTGTTCTTCATGGACAAATTTAGTGTCTATTAGCTTCTTAACTTCAGCTATTACCTGTTGTTCGATTTCTAGATGCATTCTTCTTGGAGCTTGTCTGACTGGAACGACAGTGTGATCCACTCCTAGCTTGTGAACTGCAACCTCTGGAGCTAATCCTGGCATTTCATAGTAACTCCAAGCAAAACAGTCCTTGAATTCCATCAGTAGCTTGATCATTTCTTTGAAGTCTTCTTTATTGAGTAAGGATCTAACAAAGGTCGGCCTAGGCTCTTCGGTAGTACCTAAGTTAACTTCCATTAACTCGTCTATTGTAGATTTAATTTCTTCTTCAAATTCTGGAGGAGCGTCTCTGACTGGTAGATCTTCGAGATCATCTGAAGCTTCCAAGCTATCTTCATTAGGCTTGCAAGTGACAACCAAGCAAAATCCCGTATCATCAATTGATCCTACTGTGCCGAATTCGAGACCATGTTTTGAATTGGGAGGCTAACCGGCATTATTCCATACTTTTTCAAAGTGTTGTGATCGACTTTTTGTCCATTGTTTAGGTAAGACACCACATTGAATTAAATTCTGAACATAGGGAGAATACCACTCAAAAGGCAATTCCATTAACTCAGAAGAAGTAACATCTTTAAATTGTACATCATTTTCAGTTTTGGAAGAAGAAGCACCACGGTAGAATTTTGTTGGCTTAGCACCACCACCATGCACTTCCTTGACCACCATACCCTCGATCTTATTAGAATGGATCGGGTTCAGGGTCATAGTATGCACATAGTGGTTAATATTCTCATACATTGATTTGTATTCTTCATTCTTTTCATCTTCGAGAGAGATCTTGAACTGGGGCTTTTGATTTACTGTTGCTGCTTCTTTCTTGATTTCTTCTTCTTCGGAACTTTTCTCCCAATCAACGTCGATGACCGGTTTCTTCTGTCCAACTGTTCCAATGTCTCTTCCTCGACCTCGTCCCCGGCCTCGACCTCGGGTGCAAGTTCTGGAGAAACTTTTACCATC
This sequence comes from Papilionanthe hookeriana x Papilionanthe teres, assembly GCA_022702705.1. Lineage (NCBI taxonomy): Eukaryota > Viridiplantae > Streptophyta > Magnoliopsida > Asparagales > Orchidaceae > Papilionanthe > Papilionanthe hookeriana x Papilionanthe teres. Next base: position 82,031,848 of record CM040427.1, on the reverse strand, counting down.
TCGCCGTAAGGGAGTGGTGAGTAACTGTTGGACTAGAATTTCAGGTTCTTCGTCATCCCGAACTTCTTTTGCTTCATTTGGTACGGTATTTCTAGAGAAGATTGTTTTCTTCGGAGGCGCGTAATAGGCTGCATCTTCATGAATTCCAATCTCGTGTACGGAGAATGGTTGCAAGTCACCCTTAATACACTGTTCTCCTCCTTCGTAATACTTTATGCACTGGTACAGAGACGACGGTACCATCCGGTTTTCATGGATCCATGGCCGACCCAGTAGAGCGTTGAACGATGTCTCAGAATCAATTATGTGGAATTTTTTGGTTGTCTTTACTAAATCACATGTCTTCATTAATAGTGTTATCGATCCAAGAGCTCTTTCTCCCTTCTGATTGAACCCTCTTAATAACATCTTATCTGCTTCAAGCTCGCGAGCATCAATTTCCAAATATGCTAACGTTTGAAGGCTCATTATGTTGATTGATGCTCCTGGATCAACCAACACTCTAGAGAGCGTAAACTTTCCAATAGTGACTAAAATGTACAACGGTCGGTTGTGATCAGCTGTTCCAAGTAGCAGATCGTTGTCTGTGAAGGTAACACCACACTGTTCTTTCAACAAGCAAACCTCGTCTAAGGAATTACCGGCCATTTGAGCTAAACAAATCTCTGGATCAAGTAAGGCCTTGATCAGAGTTTCCCTCTTCTCTTTTGACAGGATCAGAGCGTCGTAGATGCTCAGTTTAGCTGGTAGCTTCCTAAGATGGGCTAGCACGTTATAATCTACTTTATTACCATGTTCCTCGATTTGTTCCCGAACAGGTAAATCTTCTGTTGGGGTTGGCTCCTCCTGAGTAACCACCTGCTTTCCTTTATCCTTTGGACCCATTCTCGGAAGTAAAACTTTTCCGCTTCTTAGGTTGACTTCAATTACTTGTTCTGAATCTGGTGGTGACTCTACCGGTGTCTCCTCTTGACTCAGAAAGACTGGCTTTTCTGGAATTGCTTCGGAATCTGATAACTCTAGTTCTATAGTGATTGGAGCTCCTCAGAATTCACAAATAGATTCGTTCCTTGTTGAGCTTTCGTAGCCATCTTTGTGAGCGTCTTCTGCTTCACCATGGTCATCAAGGTTTAGTATGATTTGAGAATCATTTATCGTATCATAATCGAGATCCAGATTAGGTTGGTTGTCGTTTGTTACGTAATCGTTAGAAACAGTCAAAATATAGCTGATCGCTGAAAATTTTATTAAGAAATTCATACCTATTTTTGATGAAATTGCACTTTAAAGAAGGGTATTCTCTTTATTTTATTGCAAGAATGAAGAATTTAGGTGATAAAAGCAAAAATCATAAAAGGAGCGAATTTGGAGCAAAATCATGCAATTTGTGCTGAGTCGCCGACGGCGAGATCGAGCCCGCCGACGGCGAGATTACGAGAAGAAAATTCTGAAGAATTTATAACTGTCTCGCTGACAGCGAGCCCGAGCCCGCCGACAGTGAGCTAGAGCGGTTGAAGATCTTCTAGAAGCCTCACCGACAGCGAGGTAGTTCGTTGCCGACGGCGAGCTAGTTCAAATGGTGCAGATACATTGAACATGGACACTTTTAAAAGGATGCTTACACACCTCTTGGTCCTTTGCTCACCTCTATATATAGAAGCCGAATTTAAGTGTGTTGTGTGCAGTCTTTGTGTTACCTTAGTGTTAATTGGTGTTACTTTTGTGTTCTAAGTGTTATAAGTGAGTTATTTTGAGTCTTTAGTGAGTTAGTGAGTTGTGCTGTACTGGAAGGAAGAGTCAAAGGAACTGCAAGGAGTCTGCTTGGGGATAAATTAAGATAAGTATTTGTATTTATTGTTTTTAACTTTAAATGAAATCCATGCTTAGTTTAGTTTCCATGCATTACGAGTAGTTTATTTAGTCTTTCTCCCCGTTTATGAAATTAAATGACTTGATGAAATTAAAATAAAGATACTTTCATATATTAATAAATTGTGATAATTTTTACTTAAAACTTAATTTACTTTTCAAATCGGCCATTTGATTTGTTAAAATATGTTGATTATCAACTATAGTAAAGATTACATCCGATATTCGGGGAAATTCAAAAGCCTTGAAAGGAGGGTGCAAATAAATAGGGAAATAATATCCATCGGGCATAGAATTGAGCATTTTAGTGTGACATACTAAAATATTCAATTTGGTCCTATTGTTTGAGAGCCGAAGTGTAGATGTTAGCCCTCGGGCGAGGGAAACGTGGGAGCTACGAAGTGGCGGTCGGTATCCTCCCAGCCTAGCCGCAGATTCGGTAATCAAACATAGGATTAGTCAATATTCTTTACACCTGGACCAAAGGATAAAGAATAGGAATGCTCCTATTTGTCACAATACCTTAACATTATCTATTTAAATTCATCAATCATTTAAATTTCTAAAACAAGGGGAAAGATACTTTTTTTGAATAGTTAAGACTTATTTAACAATTAGTTTTTATTTCCTGCACTTGCAATTAGAATTAATTTTCTACTTAGTTAAGTTACCTGATTAGAATACTTAGTTTACTTTATTGTGCTTAAATTTAGAACTCCAAATTTTCGTATACTATTTAAAAAATTATTATTATTATTATTTTAAAATTAATCGTTATTTAATTTTCTCTTTCCCGTGGGATCGATAACCAGGAGTCCACTAGAGCCCTGTATTACTTGATACGATACGTATACTTGCGTAGCATCCACAACATAAATTACAATTCTATACATATAATATAGCGGGGTCATGTTTTTGGCTTCGTTGCAATCAAATTAAAATATCATAATATAAATTTGTGGGTCAAGTTTTTTGGCGCCGTTACCGGGGAAAGTAAGAAAAATTTACTAAAGTAACGGACTATTTTAAAATAATCATAATAAATAAATATCTATTCTAAAATTGTATGCGCAAATTTGGAAACGAAAATTTAATACCTTATTATTCTGAATTAGAGCGTACAATTAAAAGAATTAGAAAACAAAAGAAACAAACTATAAATTTAACACAAATGGCGAATATTCCTGAAATTCAAAATATGAACCAACAAAGACCATTAAGAGATTATGCCAACCCTACATCAGATGAAATTCATTTAACTATTCAAAACCCCGATGTAGTCGCTAATTCATTTGAACTTAAACCTGCAATTATCCAAATGGTACAAAACAATCAATTTAGTGGTTCACCTACTGAAGATCCTAACTTACATCTTGCTAGTTTTCTAGAACTTTGTGCTATGTTTAAATATCAAGGAGTATCTGACGATGCTATAAGATTTAGACTTTTTCCTTTTTCATTAAGGGATAAGGCTAAAATGTGGTTGAATTCGTTAGCACCTGGATTTATTAAAACTTGGGGAGAATTATCACAAAAATTTCTATCCAAATATTTTCCACCATCTAAAACTGCTAAATTTAGAAATGATATAACTTCTTTTGTCGGATAGATGGAGAATCAATATATGAATCTTGGGAGAGATTTAAGGAACTTCTTAGGAAATGCCCACATCATGCGCTACCGGATTAGGCCGATTATTCAAACCTTTTATAATGGATTAGTAGGATCTTTAAGATCAATCATCGATGCTACTTCTTGGAGGTTCATTAATGTCTAAACCATTTGATGAAGCTTATGCACTAATCAAAGAAATGACAACAAATAATTTCCAATGGCCTGCAGATGAAGTAAATCCGAAAAAAATAGCCAGCATTCATGAAAACGATGCAATATCTATGTTAGCTTCTCAAATTGCTGCTATATCTAAGAAATTAGATCATTTTGGAATGAACTACTCTCCTACTTTAGAAGAAAACTCCTCAGGACAAATCATAGAATCTCAATCTAATTATGAAACTTTAAATGCTATTAATAATAGAACTAATAACCCTTATTCAAACTATTATAATCTCGGTTGGAAAACTCATCCAAATTTTAATTGGAATAACACATCTAATCAACAATGGATGAATCAACCTAATCAAACAAATCCAAACTATAAACCTAATTACCCACCTGAATTTAATAGCAATAACCCACAATTCAAAGATAAGAAATTATCTATGGATGAATTAATTTTGAATATGGGTCATCAACTACAAAATCAAGGAAATCAACTACAAATTCAAGGAAATCAATTACAAATTCAAGGAACATCTATTAAAAATATCGAAACTCAACTTGGACATATTGCTACTACGCTAAATAATAGAATACCTGGAACTTTTCCTAGTAATGTTGAAATAAATCCTAAAGATCAAGGAAAAGAACAAATTAAAGCAATACAACTAGAAAAGAACTAGAACCTCAAATTCAAAAAGAACTTAAAAGCCAAAATGAGGGAGTGGAAATTGAAAAGGAAACAATTCAACAAGATTCAAACTTGGAACATCCTTTAATACCTATGAAAATTTCTGTTGAAACACCTCCACCACCATTTCCTCAACGACTAGCTCAACATAAAAAAGATAAACAATTTGCTAAATTCCTTGAAATACTAAAGAAATTAACAATCAATATACCTTTTATCGAAGCTTTAGATCAGATGCCAAATTATGTAAAATTTATGAAAGATATTCTAAATAAAAAAAGAAAATTCACTAATAATGAAACAGTCGCACTTAGTGAAGAGTGTAGTGCTATTATTCAGAAGAAGCTTCCGAAAAATTGAAAGATCCCGGTAGTTTCACTATACCCTGCGCTATAGGAGAAAAATTTTATGGAAAAGCTTTGTGTGACTTAGGAGCAAGCATCAATCTAATGCCTCTATCGATTTTTAAGAGATTAGGATTAGGAAAAATTACACCTACTTCGGTAACCCTTCAATTAGGCGATCGTTCGGTTACCTATCCTAAGGGAGTTATTGAAGATGTGTTAGTAAATGTGGATAAATTTATCTTCCCAGTAGACTTTATTGTTTTAGATATGGAGGAAGATAAAAAAATTCCTATCATTTTAGGAAGACCATTTTTAGCTACTGGAAAAGCTATGATTGATGTTCATAAAGGAGAATTAACTATGAGAGTAAATGACCAAAAAGTTACCTTTAATATTGCAAAATCAATGAAATATCCTGATCTAGAAAAAGATGATGAATGTTTTCGGATGGAAATACTTGAACAATTACAACGCGAACATTTTAAGGAATATTACGAAGATAATTTAGAAAAAGAAAATACTGAATTAATTGAAGATAGTAATGAAGAACTAGATTATATTCGGGAAAGATTTGAATTTTTGGATAATACCGAAAACACCGACAAGAATATAGTTCCATCAATTATTAAACCTCCTGAACTTGAGCTAAAAATATTACCCGATCATTTGAAATATGCTTATTTAGGTAATTCTTCAACTTTACCAGTTATTATTTCATCCGCATTAAACGAATCTCAAGAACAAAACTTTTAGAAACTTTAAAAAAATATAAGAAAACTTTTGGTTGGACTTTAGCGGATATTAAAGGAATTAGTCCTTCAATCCGTATGCATAGAATTATTTTAGATGATGAACATAAACCTAAAGCGGATCCCCAAAGGAGATTAAACCCGATAATGAAAGAAGTAGTTAAGAAAGAAATTTTAAAATGGTTAGATAATGGTATCATTTATCCTATTTCTGACAGTGCTTGGGTAAGCCCAATTCACTGCGTTCCTAAGAAGGGAGGAGTAACCGTCACTGCCAATGAAAATAACGATCTTATTCCTATAAGACAAGTTACTGGTTGGCGTATATGTATTGATTATAGGAAATTAAATACCGCCACCTGGAAAGATCACTTCCCTTTACCATTTCTAGACCAAATGTTAGATAGATTAGCCGTACATAAGTATTTTTGTTTTCTAGATGGATACACCGGTTATCATCAAATACAAATTGCTCCTGAGGATCAAGAGAAAACTACATTTACTAGTCCTTATGGAACTTTCGCTTTTCGAAGAATGCCTTTTGGATTATGTAATGCACCAGCAACATTCCAGAGATGTATGATGTCTATATTTAGTAAGTTAATTGACAATGGAATAGAAGTATTTATGGATGATTTCTCTATATTTGGAACCTCATTTGACACATGCTTAACTCATCTTGAAAAAGTATTAGAAGTATGTGAGAAAACAAATTTAGTTCTAAATTGGGAGAAATGTCAATTTATGGTTGCTGGCGGCATTGTATTAGGGCATAAAATTTCGGAAAAAGACATGGAAGTGGACCCTGCAAAAATTCAAGTTATAGCTAAATTACCACCTCCAACTACGGTAAAAGGGGTAAGAAGTTTTCTTGGACATGCTGGATTCTACAGACGCTATATAAAAGATTTTTCACAAATTACTAAACCTCTATGCCAACTTCTCGAAAAGGACAAGAAATTTGAATTTACAATCGAATGCCTGAATGCTTTTGAACTCTTAAAAGAAAAATTAATTACAACACCTATAATATTTTCACCTAACTGAGAGAAACCATTTGAACTTATGTGTGATGCTAGTGATTACGGCTCGTAGGAGCGAGTTCTTGGGCAAAGATATGAAAAGATTTTTAAAGTTATATACTATGCTTAGTAAAACTCTAAATGATGCTTCGAAATAAATTATACAGATTACTGAAAAGAGAATTATTAGCGGTAGTATATGATTTTAATAAATTTAGACCTTATACGATTGGAACAAAATGTATCGTGCATACCGATCATTCTCGCTATCAAATATTTAATGCAAAAGAAAGATTCCAAACCAAGATTAATTAGATGGATGCTATTAATGCAAGAATTCGATTTTGAGATAGTTAATAAGAAAGGAACTGATAATCAAATTGCGGATCATTTATCAAGATTAGAAAATCATGAATTATCTGATATTGAAAATGAAATTATAGACAATTTTCTCGATGAACAACTATATAATATCAATGAGTGGAAAATACCATGGTATCTTGATATAGTAAACTATATAGTTAGTAATATTTTACCACCTATGTTAACTTTGCAACAACAGAAAAATTCATCCATGATACGAAAACCTATTTTTGGGATGAACCATATTTATATAAGCAATGTAAGGATTTAATTATTAGAAGATGTGTACCTTATGAAGAAATTGAACCAATTATTCAAAAATGTCATGATTCTGATTTTGGAGGACATTTTGGGACTGATAAAACGCTTATAAGATTCTACAATCTGGATTTTACTGGCCTACTCTATTTAGAGATGTATACAAATATATTAAAACTTGCGATAAACGTCAAAGAGTAGGAAATATATCTAGAAGAAACGAAATGCCTCTAAACTTTATATTAGAAGTTGAAATTTTTTATGTTTGGGGATTAGATTTTATGGGACCTTTTATTCCTTCGTTTGGAAACTCATATATATTAGTAGGCTGTTGATTATGTTTCCAAATGGATCGAGGCACAAGCTTTACCTAGGTGTGATGCTTAAGAGTGTTTCAAAATTTCTGATGAAAAATATTTTTACTAGATTTGGAATGCCGAGAGTGATTATCACTGACGGAGGAACACATTTTAGAAATAAATACATTCACAAACTAGTAGAAAAATACAATATTACTCATAAGATATCCACTGCTTATCATCCACAGACTAGCGGACTAGCTGAAGTATCTAATCGTGAGATTAAACGTATTTTAGAAAAATCTGTAAACCCAAAATAGGTTAGATTGGTCTATTAGATTAGACACTGCATTATGGGCTAATAGAACTGCTTATAAAACTCCGATTGGAATGACTCCTTACAGGCTTATATATGGAAAAACATGCCACTTACCGATTGAATTAAAACATAAAGCATATTGGGCGATTAAAGAATTTAATTATAATATGAAGGAAGATCTGGTGAGAAAAGATTCGCAGCAATTAAATGAATTGGAAGAATTAAGAAATGAATCATATGATAATGATCGGATTTATAAAAAAAAGATGAAATTATGACATGATCGGAAGATTAATCGAGAGAAATTTTGAACCGGGACGGGAAGTTTTGCTATATAATACTAGATTGAAATTATTTCTGGAAAATTAAAGTCTCGATGGTTAGGACCTTTCACCATAACTCAAATATTTTCATACGGAACTATAGAGATCGAAGATCCAAAAGCTGGACATAAATTTAAAGTTAATGGACATAGATTAAAACCATATTTCGAAGGTATAAGACCTAACTATAAAGAGGTTTTAATGCTTAGTCAACCTGATTAATAATTGAAATTAAGTCGGGCTAACGACGTTAAACCAAGCGCTTTATGGGAGGCAACCCATATTAGTTATCTATTTTTATTGTATCTTAATAGTTAGTTTATATTATTGAAACTTTACTACTCAATTATTATTAAGAATTGTCACATATTCGAACCATTATGATGAGAAAAGAAATTATTCGATTTAGAGCGAAATTGGACATTATTTTGAAATCTCGCCGACAGCGAGGTTCGCGCCTAATTCAATTTATTTATAAGCTCGCTGACAGCGAGAAACGAGCCCGCCGACAGCGAGAACCTGAATGGTAGTTTTTATAACTAAGTCGCCGACAGCGAGAAACTTCCCGCCGACAGCGAGGAAGTTATAAAAATGAGTTATTTATACTTTAAATGCCAAATTGGACGGTTTTAACACCAAATCCTTAGTGAAAAACCATTCTTAAACCATTCTAAGTCTACCTTCTTCAATAGAATTCATTCCATTCACCATAATGGCCTCCAAATTCTTAGATTCTTCTAAATCTGGAGTGTTTAACCGGAGAAAATTTGTGAGTGCGGAAGCGCAGCGGATCTTCAACAAGGTTTTGGTAAAGAAAAGAGTTATCAAGGAACGGGGATTTGTCGATCGAGGATTAGAGAATTCCACTACGAAGATAGAAGAAATGATCGCACGGCGGCGACTGGGAGGTATTCGTTACACTACGTCCATCGTTGTTATTCCGATTAGTGAAAGAGTTCTACACTAACTTACATGCGATCAACAATGGGAATATCTATGTCCGAGGAAGATGGGTAACGTTTACTCCATCAAGAGTAAATGAGTTATTCTCTATAGAAAACACTACGGTATGTCACTATTCAAATTTTGTGCCTTCTCGATATAATATGAATGAGATATTTCGATATCTGACTGATGAACCGGAAGATTGGGAAATGCGTGAAGACGGGTATGTTAGTTTCTCTGCATCACTTTTGAATCCTGTCTCGAAGCACTGGCACTTTTTCATCTCATCTAAATTGTTACCTACTATGAGGGTAAACAAGGTTTCGAAAGAATGCGCTATATTGAATTATTGTATTCAAATTGGATTGCCTATTGACGTGGGATCAATAATTGTTAAGTACGCATTGGGTTTAATTGTGCATGGGTCAGTTCACGGACTAGGACACCCATCTACTATGTTTGCATTATGCGGTCGGTACCGGGTTTCTTCGAAGCTTGGGAAAAGGTACTTGTTACCTTGGAAGCCGCTTGATCCTACGGATATGTTCCCTACTTTGGACAATAATGAAGACATTACATTCATCTACGATAGAGCTTCACGGGAATCATCCTATAGCAAGGCCTATTTCGGATAAAACGGAGTTACTTATGAAGAAAATTAATGGAATGGAGAAAGAACTATAGAATGTGAGAGATTTAATCGACAATATATCCGATTTATTTGATCACATTAGTTGGAGGATGAAGGAACACTTCGATCATTCCGGACACTTGGAAGCTAGCTTTCTTCATTTGCGAGACATGAAGGGTTGGATCATCGAAGAATGCTGCCGGAATTTCCCTTCAGGCTTTCTATAACTTATTTGTGCATCATCGTCATATCAGAAATATCAGAGAAGATTAAGATTCTGACATTGAAGAGTAGTAGTAAAGATTTCTATAGTATGTTTGTGTTTATGTTATTTGATTTGATTTAGATTTTTATTATGTGTGGAGTGATGATTTGAATATCTCAAACTTAGTTGAGATATGCGTCATAGTTTGTATCAGCATTTAGTGTGTCATGGTTTGGTTTGCGATGCTGATTAGTAGTAAGGATTGAAGTTTGAAGTTTGATTATAGTCTAAAAATTATGTTAGTTTGTATGTCCCATGGATTTCAATATTAAAGTTAATTTGTTGTGTTGTGTGAATTTGTTTGTGTATAAGTAGCTAATCTTTTTATTAAATTAATAAATGATGTGATCGGAAATATAATATAAGACAAATCAAGGATGAAAATAAGTGACAAATTTTAGAAATTTAAAATTTTTAGAATCTCGCCGACAGCGAGAAAAATCCCGCCTACAAAGAGATCGATCTCGCTGACAGCGAAGAATTCCTCGCCGACAGCGGATTTTTCCCGAAAGTTTTTGGTTCTAAAAAATATTAGCTAGCTGACGGCGAGATAAATCTCTCTAACAGCGAGGTAGGAAAAAAACATATATTTGACCGGTCAAAAACACTATTCATCATCCCCAACCTCCAATTTTCGCAAAAAGCGACCCGGGGCTTGAGAGATCTTGGATTTGAAGCGATTTCATCACTCAAAAACACCGGATTTCATCTTCTCTTGGTAAGAGCTTCACTCCTATGCAAAAATTTTTTATTTTCACCATGTATTTTCACCACATTGCAAATTTTGGGAAAAATCAAAATGTGGAAGAAATATTCGGTGGAAATCCATGGAATTTGATTTAAATTGCTTACAAATGTTGTAGGAAGCCTTCTTAGGATTATTTTTAAGTTTAGTGAAAATTTTCGTGATCTTCACAGATTGATCGAATGGCTCTATGACAGAAACGTCAAGTAGAGTTTGATGAAAACCGATTCATCAATGCACGAGCACAAGCAAAATATTTTGAAAATATACAAGGAAGAAAGTGCATTGCGGATCGGGTATTCAAAAATCTGGGAGGAGAAGTAGAGCGAATTATAAAGGAACGAGGTTAGGAAAATTTCGTTATGTTCGGTATAGAGCAGTATTGTAGAAGTGGTGAAGGAATTTTATGCCAATTTGATTGCCGTCGAAGATGCACTCGTAAAGGTACGAGGGTTTTTGTAGATTTTAATGCTTGCTAGAATTAACGCGTTCTATGAAGTTCATGACTCGCACTTTAGCGAGTATGAAACTTTTGGAACGATGGAAGGACCACCTGGAGGAAGTCATTAACTTTCTCACTTATGGGACCCGAGTATGGAAAATAAAGCGACGGGAAAGAGTGAATTTTCCTCTTTCCAAATTAAATGCGATCTCCGAGGCACGGCATTACTTCATTTGTTCTACCACGTTACCCACATATCACCATAGTGAGGTAACACAAGATAGAGCAATTACGAATTTACGCATTCGGAATAACGAAGCATCAACATCGGTAGAGTTATTTATCAGAATATCCTGGCCACTCCTCGAAATGAGAGTGGAGCTGGATTGGGCCACCCTGGATTGATTTTTGCACTATGCCAACTCTCTGGAGTTGAGGCTAGAGATGATGAAGAATGAGTGGAACCAATGAAACCACTTACAACTGCTAACATTAAGAAGTATGAGTCCCATGAAGGGTGGAGAGCGGGAGTAAGAAGTTATTTTACTCGATCAGTAGAGATATACCCTCTACTAGTTATGGACCTCCTGAGCCTACCACCCCTACCTTACAAGATCTGATGAATGAATTGACTCTACATAGGAAGAGTTTTGAGCAGTTTGGAGAGACCATGGGGAGAAGGTTTAATCATTTTGATCAAAGGATTGATAATCTGGAGAGGAGACATGATTATGATAGTGAATACCTCCAGCGACATTCAGAATATGAAATTGCATATTATGAAGCTGAACGTCGTTATAGGAGTGGAGATGTAGATGTAGTCTTTCCAGAATGCCCCAGGTACACTCAGTATCACCCTGCTCAGTCTTCTCAGCAGCCTACAGATCAGGGAGGAGATGATATAGTTTGGGATTTCGATGCTGAAGATTAGGACTTTATGTATTTTATTTGTTTGATGTAAGTTATTTTGAAGACTGTATATGTTTGTAAAATTCAGTACTTTATTTTGAGACATTGGTTATTTAGTTAGATTAATTTGCTTGGATTGTTATAATAGTTAGATTTTGTTTTTGTGTTAGTTAATTGCATTTGTTTTTGTGTTAATTAGGATGTTAGTTTTTCTTTAATATGTTTTTATTTTATTTTGTATTGTTTTAAGTTTTTAAAATTGTTAATCTGTTAGTTCAATTGTTTTTAATATGTTAGTAATTCATATGTGTAGTGTAGAGTTATTTTAATTGTTGTGTTTAATACTTATCTTAGATTTTATCCTCGCATTTTCTTTAAATTGTTATATATATATGGAGAATACTAACGGTACGGGTTCAATGAAAAATGAAAAAGCCTGCAAAAATTTCAAAGAAAAAAGAAATACCTAAACTTCAAAGGTATGATTTATTTACTTTCCTTCTTATTCATTATTTAGAATAGATATAAAAATTTAAGTTTGGGGGGAGAGTAAAATACAAATTTAGTTATTAACTTATTCTCAAGTTCTATTTTTCAAATTATTATAAAATGATTTTTATAGCAAATTTTTCAATTTGATTTAATATGAATTATTTTATTTAATTATTATAAAAGGTTAAATAAAATATTTCTAGTACTTTAATTAATTAAATAGAATAAAATATTTGGTTAAAGGGAATAAGAATATAGTAAACTATTTTTAGTAAGGAAAACTATATTCTAAAATTAAAATTCTTAAGTATTCGAAGTAAAAAAGGAAAGATTGAAAATCAATGAAGTAAAAACTATGAAGTATATATAAGCTAAGAAATATTTCTAAGTTTCAAATTTAGGAAGATGAAAATGAAGTTCAAAATTATTAACAGGCTCTCCAGATACAGTAATCCTCATTAAAAAAAAAGAGAGAAAAAGAAAAAGAAAAAGAAAAAAAAAGAGAAAAAGAAAAAAGAAAAAAAAAAGAGAAAGAAAATGAGGAAAAGCTTGAGGAGATGCCTTATCAAAAATTGGCTTCATTTGATTTAACCTAAAGGGAAAAACTTAGATATTTCCAAACTTATGTTTATGGATTAGAATTTTACCTAATAGTATTTTCTTGAATTTCTTATCATATGAATATCTTAAGTAGTTATTCTTTTAAATATAGTCATTCCTGAAATGAATAGTAAGCTAGAAATCTTAGACCTGATGACTAAATAATTTATTTCTATAAGATTAATTAAATTATTGTTGACCTCATTTTTGATGAGGTCTTCTCTTCTTCTTTTTAGTACTTAGGATCTAGCCTTAGGCTTTTCCTTTGACTATCCTAGAGGACTAGAATTGGGATCCACCACCTAGAATTTCAAACCACTTCTTAACTCCCTGCAAACCCTACAAACTTGACTATAAACCCCTAATCACCTAGAGGGTTGAAATCAAATGTGGAAGTTTAAAGGATGAGTTCCTATAGGACTATTTGGCCTTAGGAGCGCCACAGGTGGCACTGGTGCAGTGAAGGGCTGACTTACACACACACTACATTTATACACTACACTTTCACACACCTATACCTAACTTGACCTCCCGACTCATGTAGGTGATTCACATGGATGGTCCTTAACCCACGAGCCTTTGGCTAAGAGGGTTAGGAACAACATATTGGATGCCTCAAATGAGTCCCTTCATGGCTCATGTGGGCTTGATATGGCTTCATGGCTCAACCAAAATGATTTCATTCCACTTATATTCATCCGATCTTCATTTTTCCAAATTTTCAATTTTTGACCCCCGGGACCCTACACTCGCTTATCTACCCAAAACCACTTGAAACTACCCAAAATTAGCAAAATCACCTAAATTGCCCAAAATTCCTCAAAACCAATCCCAAACATTTCCACATCACTCAAATTGATCATCCATACCCAAAAATACCAAGAATTCCAAAAATACCTCCCAATACCCTCCAAATACCCAAAATACCCCCCTTGACCCAAAAATCCAAAAATTCCGAAAATTCCCAGAAAATTCCAGAAAATCCCAAATATTCCCAATTTCATTTTGTTCAACTACAACATGGGCCAATTTTGTCAATTTACCCCACTTTTGTCAAAACCCCCAATTTGACCCATTTTAACCCTAAGTGAACCCAAACTCACCCAATTCAACTCCAATTAATCCCAAATCTTTTCTAAACCTTCCTTAACATCCCTACAAGCAAAACACTAACATGATTTGCCCAACATTTAGACCCAAACCCCACTTAAATTCAACCCAAAACCAAAAGCCCGATTTTGACCTAAACCCGAAACCTAACCCAAATGAGCCCAAACCCCAAAATCAAAACCCAACCAAAGCTAAAACCTCTTTCAAACACTCCCATAAACATTTCCCAACATTTATTTTACACCAATTTCAACCCTAGCCCAACATTGGCCCAAGCTAGCCCAATTTGACCTATATTGGCCCATTCACCAAAGAAGCCCAAATTCAACCCAATTCAAACCCAAATCACTCCCAATTTGCTTCAAGTCACTCATGACACATCTATGAGTTAAACCCAACAATTATTTGGCCCAAACCTCTACAAAATTCCCATCCATAGATCCATTTTTAAACCAAAAGCCCACTTACATGAAATCTTCCTAAAAGCCCAAATTTCATGCTAAAGCCCATATGACAAATTCTTCTCATCATCCCCTTAATTAAAATCAATCCCTAAGTTTGAAAATTCATCATGAAACCATTCCAAATTAAGCCCCATACAAATTCCCATCAAAATACCAAAATTTTTCTTAAAATCCATTTCCATGAAATTGACTTAACTTTTCCCAAGCCAAAGATGAGCCATGAAGCCATGCATGAGCCACATGGAAGCCATGAGAGCCTCTTTACATGTCACCATGCCATTTTGGGCAAAAGGAGGAGACTCTTTCCTTAATTCATAAAGGTGATTAACCACTCTTATGATTCCACTAAACCTTGCTTAAGCTTAATTGTACTTGGATGGTGACCATTCCCCACTGATTAAGCTGACCTAAATCACTTTCTATTCAGCCTAAACAAAGCCTTAGGTGGTGCACCTAGCCCAAATGGATGGGTTGACCAATTTGAGCCAAAATGAGCCCTCTCCCATTCCATTCTAATCCAAGCCTTTTACACATGACATTTGCCAATTGCCTACACTAAACCCCAGCCCTGACCCACCTGAACAAGATGGTGACCAGTGCCTGGCCTGCCAGCCACTAGGTCGTCGGAAAACACCACACCTGAGAGCTCACATGTGAGCCAACTTTGGAATTCCACCTTGCTGAGCTGCCCCATGCCCAATGGCCACCATGGCTGTTCTTCCCATGCCCGAGAGCAGTGATCCCAACCCTTGGCCATCCCTGTGAGGCCCTCCGGCCACCTCTGATTTAAACCCGACCCCCTCATGGCCATGAGAGGAGAGTTGCACAAACCTTGCCGAAACTGCGCCAAAATTGTTCCAAACCCTTCTCCATCCTTAGAGCGGTTGATCCCCAGGTGTCAATTTGCCCTAATCCCCACCAACAGAGCCCAATTTCTCGCCGAAATTCCACCCAAAACCGGGACACTTCTCCACGGTGGATCAATCCTCAAATTGATTGGTCCTACACCTTCACTTGGACCGAGAGGAGAAGTTTCCACTGAAAGCCCCATCTCCGGAGCCACCCGGTTGCTCCGGCCTCCAAGCTTTGTGATCGAGCTGTGGTCGAAATCCTACCTAGGCAATTCACCGGACCAGGAGACTTCATGCGGAGCTTGCTTGGGATCTAACGAAGGTGACACGACCCTCGGATTGAAGCCATACTTCTACGAGCAAAGGTATGAGCTAATTCTTCATCCCGAAGCTTCGGAGATTCTCCATTTCAAATGCTTTAATTTCAATGCATGATCACCGTATAGATGTGTTTGTCTCTTCAAGACGAATCCATAGAGCATAAGAACACGAAAATCCATTGAGTTTTGAGTGAGATATTAGGGATTTAGTGTGGACGGCTCTCGAGTGAGGACGCTTGGGGACGATGAACCGATGTCGTCCGTTGAGTTTTCTCCTCTCATGTCTTTATTGACATATGAGTGAAGTTACATAAAAATTTCAAGTTTATTTAAGCTCAATTTAGTGAGTTATGAAATTATTAAGCTTGAAGGGCAAAATGGTAATTAAAATTTTTATCCTTAATTGAAACTTTAGGTTTAATAAAAAATTAACAAGTAAAATATTTGATCCTAATCTGATTTGGATGATTGAAAATTAAATAATTAAAGGATAGAAACCTACTAAATAATTTAAAATAATTGAAATAAACCTTAATTAAATAATTGATTAAATTTGGAAGAATAATAAAATTGGAATTATTAAAATAGGGATATTATTAGGAAGAAATTTATTCTTTAATTTAAAGATCCCTAAATTAATCATCTCAATAATATTTAATTCTTAATTAAAATGATTTAAGATGTTAAAGGACTTAATTATTAAATTAAATTAAAAGAAAAGTTAAAATTATTAAACTCTTTTTTTAAATTTTCAATTAAATTAAAATTAAAAATAAAATTAAATTAAAGATTAAATTAAATTAAATCAAACAAATTAAGTAAATTAAATTAAATTAAATAAATAAATTAAATTAAAATAAATAAAATAAATTAAATTAAATTAAATAATTAAATTAAATTAAATTAAATTAAACTAAATTAAATTAAAAAAATATTAAATTAAATTAAATTAAATTAAATTAAAACATATTAAATTAAATTAAATTAAATTAAATTAAATTAAATTAAAATTAAATCAAATTAAATTAAATTAAAGGAAATTAAATCAAATTAAACTAAATTAATTTAACATCGAAGTCGAAACTAAATTGAATTAAATCGAAATTAAATTAAAATTAAAACTAAACCAAATTAAATTAAATTAAAGTTAAATTAAATTGAATTAAATAATATCACCTAAGACATAAAGAAATTAAATATAAAACAACTTGAACACTATTCCAAATTTGAACCCTTTAACTAAAATTAAACTAAATCACAAATCATTAGAACACCAATTTGCCCTCGAAACTTTGATTATCATAACTCCTAAACGAAACAGTAAATGAAATATTACTCCACTTGTAGGATATTCAAATGTCATAGTTCACTGAGCAAGATAACGAAAATTGAATTCTCAGACGATTAATTCATTTGTATAATTGAATTCATTTGGACTTAAAACAGTTCTAGCAATATTGAAAAGATGTTTAAGATTCGTCTTAAGCACTTCCTCGATATGATAGGATATTTATAAGAACAATTGAACTTAATTATTCTTTGATGAAGAAAATCGTTCTCGAAACCAAAACACGAGGACACTAGACGTCATAGGAAATGACTAGCTATAGGATTAGGAGTTTGGTAGAAAACCATAACCCTTCCCTTAGCTTTACATAGGAACTTGCTTAAATATTCTAATTGTGTTTTAAGTGCGGCTTGGGATGACGGGAAGACCCTCCAGGTACGCTTTTATTTTATTACGATTTACCTTATTGCAATTTATTTAATCGCATCGCACTTACTTTTCTTGCATGATAAACAAGCTGTTGCATGAAAACCCACACCTTTAGGATAATCCCTAAAAGCTGAAACCAAAATTAAATTAAAAGTCATTGCAAGATAAAATTCACCGCCACGACATTTCAAAATATAAAACAACTCAAAATTTAATCACAAACGAACACAAAACTACAATTACAACTAAATTAAAACGTCTGTTGGATGATCGGGAATACCTCGGATGATGTAACCTACGTGTTGCTAACGGGATTTCCCGCGATGCTAAATGAAAGTGTGGAACTCATTCGGTTGAGTTTAGCAAATTCATCTGGACTAAGTGAATCCGATAAAAATAATGATGTCGGAAGGATGGAACCGTGGGATCTTAACCGGTGTCGTTATAATCAACTTTAAGATTTGTTTTAATTAAAATACAAAAAAAACACTTGGAAATTAAGATTCTCTCTAAACCAAAACACTTTTCTCATCTCCTGATTTATGACTTCTATAACTAAACCCCTGCAACAACAAGGAGCTCGAAGCACGGTGGGCAGCACGACCATCGTCATCAGCAAAACTCGGATCTACTTCAGCAAAACCTTCCTAGAATTAAATAACTAAGCCATAGGATTTCGAGGTAGTTTGCCTAGTGCAATATAAATCCTCAACTCTTCATTAGGCATTTGCATGATCATGTCATGTAAATTAAGCCCTAACTGGTCTTAGGATTCCGAGGTAGTCGTTCGATACGACATAAACCCTCACATCTTCGAGGCTATTTGTATGATCATGTCATACGAATATATGTCCTAATTAATTAAAATTGGCAGGATCAAAACATTAAATAAATATTAGGACTTTCCTAAATCCAAGCCAAACAATAGGATAGACGGGGAATTACCGAAGTTCGCTTCGAATCCAGTAATTTCTCCTACTTTTCTTCCTTTGAATTCCCAAAACAAAATGTCCCAAATTTGATCCATTCCCTATTGAAATTCCAAAATTCAATCCTTTGAAAACCTTAAACTTTGAAATTCTTGAGAGCGGAATTGCGATTATTATCGAGAGTTTTCTTAGGTGATTCCGTCACTTAAGATGTAATTAACTATAGGGGCTTGCCCTTATAGGGAATTTTAAAGAACCTGAGTAATATAAACCCTGTTTAATGTTTTCATATTATGCGGGGAATTTTGTCGGCTTATAAAATTGGTTCGCGGACCAAACGGATGTCACAAATCTTCTAGTTTATTTAATCTAGCCCCACCAGTCGAAGCGGTGTGTACATCCTTAGGGATAGATACACGGTTTGTGGTGCGGTGCTCGTTTATATAAACTATTTGGGATGTGAGATCGGTTTAATCTCATATCTTAAAACCTTCAAATTTAAAATTATTTTCAAAATCATATACTACTTTTCAAATTATTTATTTTAATTAAATTAAAAATTCGCCGACAGCTTCTGTTAGGCGACCCCCCCTTTAAAATAACACACAACCTAAAAATATGCCGACAAGGATCTAGCCTTAGGCTTTTCCTTTGACTATCCTAGAGGACTAGAATTGGGATCCACCACCTAGAATTTCAAACCACTTCTTAACTCCCTGCAAACCCTACAAACTTGACTATAGACCCCTAATCACATAGAGGTTGAAATCGAATGTGGAAGTTTAAAGGATGAGTTCCTATAGGACTCTTTGGCCTTAGGAGCGCCTACAGGTGGCACAGTGCAGTGAAGGGCTGACTTACACACACACTACATTTATACACTACACTTTCACACACCTATACCTAACTTGACCTCCGACTCATGTAGGTGATTCACATGGATGGTCCTTAACCCACCGAGCCTTTGGCTAAGAGGGTTAGGAACAACATATTGGATGCCTCAAATGAGTCCCTTCATGGCTCATGTGGGCTTGATATGGCTTCATGGCTCAACCAAAATGATTTCATTCCACTTATATTCACCCGATCTTCATTTTTCCAAATTTTCAATTTTTGACCCCCGGGACCATACGCCCGCTTAGCCTACCCAAAACCTTTGAAACTACCCAAAATTTGCAAAATCATCTAAATTGCCCAAAATTCCTCAAAACTAATCCCAAACATTTTCACATCACTCAAATTGATCATCCATACCCAAAAATACCAAGAATTCCAAAAATACCTCCCAATACCCTCTAAATACCCAAAATACCCCCCTTGACCAAAAAATCCAAAAATTCAGAAAATTCCCAGAAAATTCCAGAAAATCCCAAATATTCCCAATTTCATTTTGTTCAACTACACCATGGGCCAATTTTGTCAATTTACCCCACTTTTGTCAAAACCCCAAATTTGACCCATTTTAACCCTAAGTGAACCCAAACTCACCCAATTCAACTCCAATTAACCCCAAATCTTTTCTAAACCTTCCTTAACATCCCTACAAACAAAACACTAACATGATTTGCCCAACATTTAGACCCAAACCCCACTTAAATTCAACCCAAAACCAAAAAGCCCAATTTTGACCTAAAGCCAAACCTAACCCAAATGAGCCCAAACCCCAAAATCAAAACCCAACCAAAGAAAAAACCTCTTTCAAACACTCCCATAAACATTTCCCAACATTTATTTTACACCAATTTCAACCCTAGCCCAACATTGGCCCAAGCTAGCCCAATTTGACCTATATTGGCCCATTCACGAAGAAGCCCAAATTCAACCCAATTCAAACCCAAATCACTCCTAATTTGCTTCAAGTCACTCATGACACATCTATGAGTTAAACCCAACAATTATTTGGCCCAAACTTCTACAAAATTCCCATCCATAGATCCATTTTTAAACCAAAAGCCCACTTACATGAAATCTTCCTAAAAGCCCAAATTTCATGCTAAAGCCCATATGACAAATTCTTCTCATCATGCCCTTAATTAAAATCAATCCCTAAGTTTGAAAATTCATCATGAAGCCATTCCAAATTAAGCCCCATACAAATTCCCATCAAAATACCAAAATTTTTCTTAAAATCCATTTCCATGAAATTGACTTAACTTTTCCCAAGCCAAAGATGAGCCATGAAGCCATGCATGAGCCACATGGAAGCCATGAGAGCCTCTTTACATGTCACCATGCCATTTTGGGCAAAAGGAGGAGACTCTTTCCTTAATTCCTAAAGGTGATTAACCACTCTCATGATTCCACTAAACCTTGCTTAAGCTTAATTGTACTTGGATGGTGACCATTCCCCACTGATTAAGGCGACCTAAATCACTTTCTATTCGGCTAAACCAAGCCTTGGGTGGTGCACCTAGCCCGAATGGATGGGTTGACCAATTTGAGCCAAAATGAGCCCTCTCCCATTCCATTCTAATCCAAGCCTTTTACACATGGCATTTGCCGATTGCCTACACTAAACCCCGGCCACGACCCACTCGAACAAGATGGTGACCGGTGCACTGGCCGGCCGGCCACCGGGTCGCCGGAAAACACCACACTCGAGAGCTCGCATGTGAGCCGACTTTGGAATTCCACCTTCTTTGAGCTGCCCCATGCCCGATGGCCACCATGGGCCGTTCTTCCCATGCCGGAGCAGGTGATCCCAACCCTTGGCCATCTCCGTGAGGCCCTCCGGCCACCTCTATTTAAACCCGACTCCCTCGCGGCCATGAGAGGAGAGTTGCACAAACCTTACCGAAACTCGCCAAAATTGTTCCAAACCCTTCTCCATCCTTAGAGCGGTTGATCCCCGAGTGTCGATTTGCCCTAATCCCCACCAACGAGCCCGATTTCTCGGCCGAAATTCCACCCGAAAACCGGGACATTTCTCCACGGTGGATCAATCCTCAAATTGATTGGTCCTACACCTTCAACTGGACCAAGAGGAGAAGTTTCCGCTGAAAGCCCCATCTCGGGGCCACCCGGTTACTCCGGCCTCCGAAGCTTTGTGATTGGGCGTGTTCGAAATCCTACCTAGGCAATTCACCGGACCGGGAGACTTCATGCGGAGCTTGCTTGGGATCCGATCGAAGGTGACACAACCCTCGGATTGAAGCCACACTTCTACGAGCAAAGGTATGAGCTAATTCTTCATCCCGAAGCTACGGAGATTCTCCATTTCAAATGCTTTAATTTCAATGCATGATCACCGTATAGATGTGTTCGTCTCTTCAAGACGAATTCATAGAGCATAAGAACATGAAAATCCATGGAGTTTTGAGTGAGATATTAGGGATTTAGTGTGGACGGCTCTCGGGTGAGGACGCTTGGGGACGATGAACGGATGCCGTCCATTTAATACACTGGCGGACGGACGGCCAGGATCGCGTCGGATCAGGAGATGGAACGACACGGCGGGGCCCGGAGCGGCGAGTCGGATGGCGGCGTCGAACCGAAAGCGTCGCGTGGCCTTTCGGAGCTGCCCGAGGTTGACGCGGCGCCGCGTGGATAAATAGAAAATTAGGGTATTTTTCTATTTATTTAATTCCCTAAACTTCAAAAATCCATAACTTTGTGTAGGAAAATCAGAAAAATAAAATAAAAATACCCTCTTGCTCGAGTGAACGGAGGAGAATAATGTGGAAAAGAAATTATTTAATTTCATCAAGTATTTTATTTTTAATGATTTATTTCCCTTCTGCATTGTTTTAATTCTCCATGCATATAGAAAATTCACCATGGCATGAGACTATATGGCTTTTGAAGCCTCTGAATTTGGGAACATTCCCTGAATTTTCCAAAGTCAGAGGCCATCCCTATGAGAAGTTATTGATTTTTCAAATTCATGTTGCTATTTTGAGTATTTTAAATCTAATAATTAGCATATTGTGAAATAAATTCTAGGAAAATTTGGTGATGTCTCTTGTGACCAGAGGACCCTAGGAAAAATAGCTTTTGAGTTAATTCATTTAAAATAACCCTAATTGGCTTAAACACCCAAAATAGATCCCTAATTAATTAGATTTAACCATACATCAAATTGACTTGAAATTAATTCTCCACTGACCTTTAGGATCAGAGGAACCCACCATAAAAATTTGAGGTCAATTGGACTTGGTTAGCCCTACTAAATGGGTTGATTAAGCCATTTAGTCAATTTGAACTTTAAAAATTCATAACTTTCAAAATACTTTTCAAAAATTCACCAAATTGGTTTTGGAGCCTCTCTGATATCAGGAGAATTTAAGAAAATTAAAATTTCAATTTTCTAAAAAAGTTGATTTTTTAGTATTATTTTAATATTTTAATAAATAAAAAATAATAAAAATCACAAAAATAATAAAATTCACCAAAATGTCACATTTTGAATTTTAATCACTTAGGAACAAACCCCATATTTTTCTTAGGTCTATTTGGTGAAATATTAAATTTTAAAGCCCTAAGGTAATTTTAAAATTAAAAAAAAATGTATTTTCTAGCATTTTCACTAAAATAATTATGATAAATCAAAGAAAAATCAAAAAATTACAAAAATTAATCCTCTGATTTCCTTGATATCAGAGAGATTTTTGAAAAATATAAAATTTATTTTTCAACCTTTATTTTATTTTTAAATTAATTAATACTCCAAAACTTAAAATAATTATAATAAAAATAGTATAATTTAAAAAATCACAAAAATTAGTCCAAGTGGTCCTCTGGTCATTAGGAATGTCCCATAATTTTCTTAAGGACAGAAACTTTCCCTTGGTCATATTATTAAATTTTCCTTGGAAATTCCTATTTTCCACCAAAAATAATTATATAAATAAATTAAATACAGAAAAATCTCATTTTCTCCTCTCATGTCTTTATTGACATATGAGTGAAGTCACATAAAAATTTCAAGTTCATTTAAGCTCAATTTAGTGAGTTATGAAATTATTAAGCTTGAAGGGTAAAATGGTAATTAAAATTTTAATCCTTAATTGAAACTTTAGGTTTAATAAAAAATTAACAAGTAAAATATTTGATCCTAATCTAATTTGGATGATTGAAACTTAA
Organism: Papilionanthe hookeriana x Papilionanthe teres; assembly: GCA_022702705.1. Taxonomy (NCBI): domain Eukaryota; kingdom Viridiplantae; phylum Streptophyta; class Magnoliopsida; order Asparagales; family Orchidaceae; genus Papilionanthe; species Papilionanthe hookeriana x Papilionanthe teres. Next base: position 82,008,327 of record CM040427.1, on the reverse strand, counting down.
ATAATTAAAGGATAGAAACCTACTAAACAATTTAAAATAATTGAAATAAACCTTAATTAAATAATTGATTAAATTTGGAAGAATAATAAAATTGGAATTATTAAAATAGGGTTATTATTAGGAAGAAATTTATTCTTTAATTTAAAGATCCCTAAATTAATCATCTCAATAATATTTAATTCTTAATTAAAATGATTTAAGATGTTAAAGGACTTAATTATTAAATTAAATTAAATAAAAAAAGTTGAAATTATTAAACTCTTTTTTTAAATTTTCAATTAAATTAAAATTAAAAATAAAATTAAATTAAAGATTAAATTAAATTAAATCAAAAAAATTAAGTAAATTAAATTAAATAAATAAATTAAATTAAAATAAATAAATTAAATTAAATTAAATTAAATTAAATAATTAAATAAAATTAAATTAAATTAAATTAAACTAAATTAAATTAAAAAAATATTAAATTAAATTAAATTAAATTAAAACATATTAAATTAAATTAAATTAAATTAAATTAAATTAAAATTAAATCAAATCAAATTAAATTAAATTAAAGGAAATTAAATCAAATTAAACTAAATTAATTTAACATCAAGTCGAAACTAAATTGAATTAAATCAAAATTAAATTAAAATTAAAACTAAACCAAATTAAATTAAATTAAAGTTAAATTAAATTGAATTAAATAATATCACCTAAGACATAAAGAAATTAAATATAAAACAACTTGAACACTATTCCAAATTTGAACCCTTTAACTGAAATTAAACTAAATCACAAATCATTGGAACACCAATTTGCCCTCGAAACTTTGATTATCATAACTCCTAAACGAAACATTAAATGAAATGTTACTCCACTTATAGGATATTCAAATGTCATAGTTCACTGAGCAAGATAACGAAAATTGAATTCTCGGACGATTAATTCATTTGTATAATTGAATTCATTTGGACTTAAAACAGTTCTAGCAATATTGAAAAGATGTTTAAGATTCGTCTTAAGCACTTCCTCAATATGATAGGATATTTATAAGAACAATTGAACTTAATTATTCTTTGATGAAGAAAATCGTTCTCAAACCAAAACACAAGGACCTAGACGTCATAGGAAATGACTAGCTATAGGATTAGGAGTTTGGTAGAAAACCATAACCCTTCCCTTAGCTTTACCTAGGAACTTGATTAAATATTCTAATTGTGTTTTAAGTGCGGCTTGGGATGACGGGAAGACCCTCCGGGTACGCTTTTATTTTATTGCGATTTACCTTATTGCAATTTATTTAATCCCATCGCACTTACTTTTCTTGCATGATAAACAATCATTGCATGAAAACCCACACCTTTAGGATAGTCCCTAAAGCCGAAACCAAAACTAAATTAAAAGTCATTGCAAGATAAAATTCACCGCCACAACATTTCAAAATATAAAACAACTCAAAATTTAATCACAAACGGAACACAAAACTACAATTACAACTAAATTAAAACGTCCTGTTGGATGATCGGGAATACCTCGGATGATGTAACCTACGTGTTGCTAATGGGATTTCCCGCGGTCTAAATGAAAGTGTGGAACTCATTCGGTTGAGTTTAGCAAATTCATACGGACTAAGTGAATCCGATAAAAATAACGATGCGGAAGGATGGAGCCAGTGGGATCTTAGCGGTGTCGTTATAATCAACTTTAAGATTTGTTTTAATTAAAATACAAAAAAAACACTTGGAAATTAAGATTCTCTCTAAACCAAAACACTTTTCTCATCTCCTGATTTATGACTTCTATAACTAAACCCCTGCAACAACAAGGAGCTCAAAGCACGGTGGGCAGCAAGACCATCGTCATCAGCAAAACTCGGATCTACTTCAGCAAAACCTTCCTAGAATTAAATAACTAAGCCATAGGATTTCGAGGTAGTTTGCCTAGTGCAATATAAATCCTCAACTCTTCGTTAGGCATTTGCATGATCATGTCATGTAAATTAAGCCCTAACTGGTCTTAGGATTCCGAGGTAGTTGTTCGATACGACATAAACCCTCACATCTTCGAGGCTATTTATATGATCATGTCATACGAATATATGTCCTAATTAATTAAAATTGGCAGGATCAAAACATTAAATAAATATTAGGACTTTCCTAAATCCAAGACAAACAATAGGATAAACGGGGAATTACCGAAGTTCTCTTCGAATCCGTAATTTCTCCTACTTTTCTTCCTTTGAATTCCCAAAAAAAAATGTCCCAAATTTGATCTATTCCCCATTGAAATTCCAAAATTCAATCCTTTGAAAATCTTAAACTTTGAAATTCTTGAGAGCGAATTGCGATTATTATCGAGAGTTTTCTTAGGTGATTCCCGTCACTTAAGATGTAATTAACTATAGGGGCTTGCCCTTATAGGGAATTTTAAAGAACCCAGGTAATATAAACCTTGTTTAATGTTTTCATATTAAGCAGAGGAACTTGTCGGCTTATAAAATTGGTTCGCAGACCAAACGGATGTCACAAATTTTCTAATTTATTTAATCGAGCCCCATTATCAAGCAGTATGTCTACCCTTAGGATAGATACACGGTTTGTGGTGCGGTGCTCGTTTATATAAACTATTCGGGATGTGAGATCAGTTTGATTTCATATCCTAAAATTTTTAAATTTAAAATTATTTTCCAAAAATCAAATGCTACTTTTCAAATTATATATATTTAAACTAAATTCGCCGCACAATTTCTTTTTGGCGACCCCTTTTCAAAAATACAATACTCAACCTAAAAATAGTGCCGACAATTACATGAATTATTTTTGTTTAACTTTATTAAGATATTAATTAATCTAATTCATAGTTATTTAAATTGAAAAATCTTATTATAAAACTCATTATTTTTTATGTAGTACTAAAATTACTTGAGGATAAGTAATAAGTAAGTTTGGGGGATTTTGATCGCTGAAAATTTTATTAAGAAATTCATACCTATTTTTGATGAAATTGCACTTTAAAGAAGGGTATTCTCTTTATTTTTTTGCAGGAATGAAGAATTTAGGTGATAAAAGCAAAAATCATAAAAAGGAGCGAATTTGGACCAAAATCATGCAATTTGTCTTGAGTCGCCGACGGCGAGATCGAGCTTCGCCGACGGCGAGGTTTCGAGAAGAAAATTCGAAGAATTTATAACCGTCTCGGCGGCAATGAGCCCGAGCCCGGCCGACGACGAGCTAGAGCGGTTGAAGATCTTCAGAAGCCTCGCCGACAGCGAGGTAGTTCGTCGCCGACGGCGAGCTAGTTCAAATGGTGCAGATACATTGAACCTGGACACTTTTTGAAAGGATGCTTACACACCTCTTGGTCCTTTGCTCACCTCTATATATAGAAGCCGAATTTAAGTGTGTTGTGTGCAGTCTTTGTGTTACCTTAGTGTTAATTGGTGTTACTTTTGTGTTCTAAGTGTTATAAGTGAGTTATTTTGAGTCTTTAGTGAGTTAGTGAGTCGTGCTGTACTGGAAGGAAGAGTCAAAGGAACTGCAAGGAGTCTACTTGGGGATAAATTAAGATAAGTATTTGTATTTATTGACTTTAAATGAAATCCATGCTTAGTTTAGTTTCCATGCATTCTGAGTAGTTTATTTAGTCTTTCTCCTCGTTTATGAAATTAAGTGACTTGATGAAATTAAAATAAAGATACTTTTATATATTAATAAATTGTGATAATTTTTACTTAAAACTTAATTTACTTTTCAACTGGCCATTTGATTTGTTAAAATATGTTGATTATCAACTATAGTAAAGATTACATCTGATATTCGGGGAAATTCAAAAGCCTTGAAAGGAGGGTGCAAATAAATAGAGAAATAATATCATTGGGCGTAGAATTGAGCATTTTAGTATGACAGACTAAAATATTCAATTCGGTCCTATTGTTTGAGAGCTGAAGTGTAGATGTTAGCCCTCGGAGTGAGGGGAACGTGGGAGCTACGAAGTGGCGGTCGGTATCCTCCCAGCCTAGCCGCAGATTCAGTAATCAAACATAGGATTAGTCAATATTCTTTACACTTGGACCAAAGGGTAAAGAATAGGAATGCTCTTATTTGTCACAATACCTTAACATTATCTATTTAAATTCATCAATCATTTAAATTTCTAAAACAAGGGGAAAGATACTTTGTCTGAATAGTTAAGACTTATTTAGCAATTAGTTTTTATTTCCTGCACTTGCAATTAGTATTAATTTTCTACTTAGTTAAGTTACCTGATTATAATACTTAGTTTACTTTATTGCGCTTAAATTTAGAACTCCAAATTTTCGTATACTATTTAAAAAATTATTATTATTATTATTTTAAAATTGCTGTTATTTAATTTTCTCTTTCCCTGTGGGATCGATAACCGAGACTCCACTAGAGCCTCGTATTACTTGATACGATACGTATACTTGTGTAGCATCCACAACATAAATTACAATTCTATACATATAATATAGCGGGGTCAAGTTTTTGGCTTCGTTGCAATCAAATTAAAATATCATAATATAAATTTGTGGGTCAGTAGCCAACACCAAAACTCTTATCATTGTAAGATCCCGCTGGGGCGAGCAAATAATCATACAGAGCCAGAGGTTCGAGGGATTTCTCCCCCGAATTGGAAACAACCATCCTAGGATAAGCAGCCCCTAGTCTACCCTTTGGAGCCTCGGCCTTCTTTGCTTCCACGATCTTCTCCTTCTTCTGGGGTGGTTCTTCAATCGCAAGCGATAGCACCAGCTCGACAGGTTTCAAACTCTGAGTTGAAGCGCGCATCGAAGCGTTCTGGATATGATCTAAGATTTTCTTTGAAGACTTTGTCCAGACGGTATTCCATTCATTATCAGTCGTGTATGGATTTATCGGAACAATAGGATCTGTTGAAATGACATTGATGAAACCTCCTTTTTGGGGTTCCTTCATGTATTCCTTCGGGATCGTTATGTTCCCTTTTCGGAGATTACCTTCGAGCAAATTCTTAAAAGTGAAGCAGCCTTCAATCTTGTGTCTGATCATCCAGTGGTAAGGGTAATAGTTCAGATGATCTTTCTTGTTAATTTCTTCTGGCCTTCTGGGCTCTGGTAATTGAAAATCAGGTGTCTTCATCAAACTGCGAAACATCTTAGCTACTACTTCCGTCTTGAATGGATATTCCTTGTTCAGAAGTTCCTCCAGGGGACGTGACGAACGAGGTAGTGGTTAACTATGCTGCCATGGCTGGTGGCTCGATCGAGGCTGTTGATAGCCCTGCTGAGGTGGCTGATAAATCTGTTGTGGTTGTTGGTAAGTCCGTTGTAGTGGTTGATAACTAGGTCATGGTTGCTCTGGCTGTATCTGCACTGGTTGCTTGCCTTTATCTACTGCCGTGAAGATTCCAGATTTCTTTTCAAATTCTTTTACAGGCTTCTGCTTATCGGTCTTGTCTACGAAACTTAACTGTTTTGCTTCCTCTGCAAGCTCCCAGCCTTGCTAAGCAACTTCTCGAAAGTCTTGATTGTAAATCCTTTAAGGAGAAGTGCTATTGGGCCATGGATAATTTTCAGCAAAATACCGATCGCATGTTGTTCCTGAAGTTGTGGTTCACACTTCATGCTTAAGTTTCTCCATCGAAGTATGTAATCCACCAAAGTTTCGTTCGATTTCTGTTGCTCCACCACTAAATCACTGATAGTGATGTGGTTCTGAGCTCTGATAAACCGCTTAACGAAGAGGTTTACTAACTTTGAAAAGGTTTTAACTGAGCTATTTGGCAATTCTGCATACCAATCGAAGGCAATCCCTGGCAGGCTGCTGATAAATTGTCGAAAGAGTAAAGCATCACTCCCACCGACATTGCAGCAACTAGCACAAAAATGTGTGACATGCTTCCGGGGGTTTCCCGTTCCATCAAAAGTCTTGAACAGAGGTGGTACGAAGCCTTTTGGGTATTGGACCGCATCAAATTCTTCAGGATAAGGTCTACCCGTCTGAATAGAAGCTCTGCTCTTAAACTATGCTAAGGCTTCTCGCACCTGCTGTTCTACCATGTTTTTGATATTCTTTTTGGGAATCATGCTTTGCGTAGAATCTTTCTTCGGTTGTTCATCTATGTTAAAAGATGTGATCTCCTTTCCTCCGTCCGCGATGTGAATATTCTCTAGGGGTGTTTCCTTTTGAGGTTGCAGCTAACTCTGGAGAGTGGCTAAAGCGGCAGCCATCTCTTCCATCCTTTTTGCCATTTGGGAAATTGTATCATTCTTTTCTTGAAGTTGTGCTCTCATCACTTCTGGTTCTTCCCTTTCTAAAGCTGACGGAGCACCTTGCGAAGCTGCTGATGCTCGGGTCTCGACCATATTGATCTCGGCGTACTCTTCATCCATAAATTCTGATGAATCTACTTCAGTTTCCAATTTTTCTCCTCTTTCCTTTGCCAACCGTCGGATGTCCGTTCTTAACTTGCCTATGGCATCCTCTAGTGGCCTCTTCCAAACGGTTTCACGGTTGTCATGTGATGACTGTTGGACTTCTTTCTCAGGAGTTTCTTTTAATGCAGTAGCACTTTCTTCAGATTCTGTCTTTCTGACGAGTCTCTTCTTTCCAGAACATTGTGCTTGTATCGGTTCAGCAATAATAGGTCGCCACACCATCCTTCTCGCAGTAGAAGGCCTAGAACCATATGGTATGTTGGATGTGCGTCGGTAGGTGGTGTCCTCCCTAATATGGTGTCCCGATACGACAACAGGAGAACTAGTTCGCACTTTCTTCCTTGGCCTCTTCGGGGCAGTGACAGGGTTTACTCGCGGTCTGAGGCGGGATTTGACTGGCACTCGTCCTATTCTTCTTAGGATCTCTGATACGGGGCACCCTTCCTTCTTAGCTAGTTTCTCTACTACGGCTTGCAGTCGGGTAAGCGGCGTAATCTTGGCTCTCTTCCTCTTACAGTCACTATAATATGCAGGTCGGGGTAATGCAACGACGATCCTCCGGACATCTTCTTCATCCGATGTAGCAGAGAGAGGGTGGAACCTACTTCCTCCCAACAGTGGTGAAATTTCATGTAGTTCTTCTTCCTCCTCAGAAATCTCTTCCAGAAAAGCAACTTCAGCAGCCTTGGCCTTCTCGATCCTGGCGATCTTTCTACTCCTATTTCTTCTCTGAGTCCGAGTCAGGGGTGTAAACTTTGAACTGGACCCAATTTCAAAAATAGACGGTATTGCAGCGAAATCTGCACTCTCCACGGTGGCAGGCTTATCATAAACTTGGACTCCCTTCCCTTTCAGTTTGGCGGGAGCCGAGGCAGGTGTAGAGATAACCAGAACGGTGGGGGTAGAGATCACAGTCCTTCTACGAACAGTGGTGTCTCTTTCAGCTGGGACTTTTCATAGGGGAGGGAATTCTTGAGTCAACTTCAGGTTGAACTCAATTATGGGTTTCTCAGTTTCTGGCACTTTGTCCACTAGTGTGAAGAGGGTGACGTCAGCAAACTTAATATCTGTATTGTCGAATCCTTGTCCAAAATGGATAATTCCATTGTAGGGCAATTCTTCCTTATAGATGGAGAAGTCCATTCCATTGGTGAAGGAGAAAATTAACTTTGGTGTAGTCATTTTCTACAGGGTAAACTCCGAACGTCAGTCCATAATTATGCTTCCTTTTATCGCAAAACTTAAGATGGAAAGAAAGAGTTCGAACAAATTTTAGTTTATCTTAGTATATTTGGGATTTAAAAAGAGTTTGTTTATTAAAAGTTTGTTTATTAGAGTATTTGTTTATTAGGAACAAAATGATTAATGGAGGAAGGTTAAAGGAAAGGTAAAGGAGGTTAACTTTGGACCCCCAATAGGTTAAAGGAAAGGAAGAGAAAGTCTCGTAAGACTTCTCAACTCAAAAGACCGCTCCTAGGCTAACTCTTATTGGGGGTCCACCCCACCTCAGAAAGAGGCAAAAAAGGATTTCAGAACCTCTCTGTTTAGGGGTGTCTAAATAGTGGCTCCAAAATCTAAAAGGAATTGACTATACCCGTTCAAGACAGAAATGAACATCGTATGCCAACGGGAAGAATGGAAGTTTGGTCCACAAGGGGTATGGACTCACTACCAATTTATGAAAGCAAAATCATCTGATCAAAATGGAAAGAGGAACTAATTCCTCAGCGGAGTCTCCAGAAATTATCGGCATATTTTTAGGTTGTGTGTTGTATTTTGAAAAGGGGTCGCCTAACAGAAATTGTCGGCGAATTTTAGATTTTAAATTTAATTTAGATATAGATATAAATTTAGAAAGAAGCATTTGATTTTTTGAAAATAATTTTAAGTTTGAAAACTTTAAGATATGAAATTAAACCAATCTCACATCCTAAATAGTTTATATAAATAAGCACCACACCACAAACCGTGTATCTATCCCGAAGAATAGACACACTGCTTGATGATGGGGCTCGATTAAATAAACTAGAAGATTTGTGACATCCGTTTGGTCCGCGAACCAATTTTATAAGCCGACAAGTTCCCCTACTTAATATAAAGGAATTAAGCAGGGTTTATATTACCTGGGTTCTTAAAGTTCACTATAAGGGCAAGCCCTTATAGTTAATTACATCTTAAATGACAGGAATCATTTAAGAAAACTCTCGATAATGATCAGTGATTTTATTCTCAAGAATTTCAAATTTTAAGGTTTTCAAACAATTGGATTTTGGAAATTTCAAAAGGGATTAGTTCAAATTTAGAACAGTTTATTTTAAGAGTCCAATGGAAGAGAGGTAGGAGAAGCCGAGGATCCAAGAAGAATCTTAGCAACTTCCCAAACTATCCTATTATTTGGTTTCAATTTGAGAGTTTGTTTAATATTATAATCCTGCCAGTTTTAATTAATTAGGACTTATATTCGTATGATATGATCATACGGATAGCCTGGAAGATGTGAGGGTTTGTGTCGTATCGAACGACTACCTCGGAGTCCTAAGACCGGTTAGGGCTTAATTTGCATAACATGATTATGCAAATGCCTAACAAAAAGTTGAAGATTTATGTTGCACTAGGAAAACTACCTCGAAATCCTATGGCTTCGTTATTTAAAGCTAGGAAAGGTTTTGCTGATGTAGATTTCAGTTTTGCTGATGACGATGGCCGTGCTGCCCACTATGCTCCAAGTTCCTTGTTGTTGCAGAGGTTTAGTTTTAGAAAGTGAAAATCAGGAGATGAGAAAAGGTGTTTTGGTTTAGAAAAGTCTTAAAGTCCAAATGACTTTAATGTTTTATTAGGAGAATCTTAAAGTTGATTATAACAACACCGGTTAAGATCCCACGGTTCCATCATTCCGGCACCGTTATTTTTATCAGATTTCACTTAGTCCAGATGAATTTGTTAAACTCAACTGATGAGTTCCACACTTTCATTTAGACCGTAGGAAATCCCGTTAGCAACACTTGGGTTACTTCATCCAAGGTATTCCCGATCATCCAACAAGACGTTTTAATTTAGTTATAGTTGTAGTTTTGTGTTCTGTTTGTGATTAAATTTTGAGTTGTTTTATATTTTAAAATTTTGTGGCGGTGAATTTTATCTTGTTGTGACTTTTAATTTAGTTTTGGGTTTCAGTTTTGTGGCTATCCTAAAGGTTTTCGTTTTCATACAGGGTGTCAATCTTGTTTAACATGCAAGAAAAGTAAAGTACAGTGCAGGTAAGTAAATTGCAATAAAGTAAAAGCGTACATGGAGGGTCTTCCCGTCATTCCAAGCTACACTTAAAACACATGTTAAGGCATTTTTATATTTGCAAGAAAACATCTAGGTAAAGCTAAGGGAAGGTTTTGGTTGTCTACCAAAGTCCTAATCCTATTGTTAGCCAATCCCTATGACGTCTAGGTTCTTTTGTGTTTTGTTAAGGATGATTTTCTTCATCAAAGAACAATTAATTTCAGTTGTTCTTGTAAAATATCTCATCATATTAAGAAAGTGCTTAGGACGAGTCCTAAACATCTTTTCAATACTTCTGAGATTATTTTGAGTCCAAATGAATTTTATTATGCTTGGTGAATTAATCATCCAAGAATTTAGTTAAATTTTGCTTCTTGCTCAGTGAATTAGGATGTTTGATTATCCTATGAGTGGAGTGACATTTCACTTAATGCTCCATTTAAGAGTTATGATAACAAAAGCCTTTAAGGGCAAATTAATTTATTAAAGATTTTAATGATTTAAAATTGGAATTGATGATTTAAAGTGGTTTAATTTAGTTATGAAATTTTAATAATTCTAAGTTTGGAATAGTGTTCAAGTTGTTTTAATTTAATTAAATCTTTACATTTTAAATGATCTTAATGTATTAGATTAATTTGGGTTGAAAGAGGTGTTTAGATTATTCAATTTAGATTTTAATGATTTAATTTTAATTTAATTGAAATATTTTAGGTTAATTTTTAATTGGTTTGATTTTTAATTATGAATTATTTTTGAGGTTGATTTTTGATGTTTCAGTTTGTTTTAGATTTGCTTTCAAGTGATCTTTGAGATTAATTTTTAAAGTTTTAAATTTATTTCAATTTGATTATCAAGTTATTCAATGTTTTAAGTTTTAATTTAATAAGGGTTACTCTTTTTATTTTAATTATTTAATTTATTAATTTCAATTATCACTTTAAATTTAATTAAAAGCTAAATATTATTAAAGTGATTCATTTAGGGATTTTAACTTAAGTGATTATAGTCTCCCTAAATTATATCCCTATTTTAATATTTTAAATTTCAATTAATCTTCCAAAATTTAAATTATTTAATTAACTAAGGTTTCATTTTTTTGGATTATTAGAAATGATTAATGGGTTCCTACCCTTTTATTTCCCAAAGTTTCAATCATCTAAGAGAAAATTAAGATCAAATATTTTACCCTCCATTTTGATTAAACCTAAAGTTTTAATTAGGGGTTAAAATTCTTAATTACTATTATGCCCTTTTAAGCCTAATTATTTCATAATTCATCAAATTGAGCTCAAATGAGCTTGAAATTTTTATGTTAATTCCCTCACATGTCAATTAAGACATTAGAGGAGAAAATTTGATTTTTCTTTTTTTAATTTACTTTATATAATTATTTTAATTAAAAATAGGGATTTTCAATGGAAATTCAACAACATGACGAAGGTAAGGTTTCTGTCCTTAAGAAAATTATGGGATGTCCCTATTGACCAAAGAATCACTTGGACAAATTTTGGTGATTTTTTAAATTATATTTTATTTATTATGATTATTTTGAGTTTTGGAGTGTTAATTAATTGTAAAATAAAATTAAATTTGAAAAATGGATTTTATATTTTTCTTAAATCTTTCTGATCTCAAGAAACTTAGAGAAATAAATTTTATAATTTTCTGATTTTTCTTTGATTTATTAGAATTAATTTAGTGAAAAGGTTAAAAAATACATTTTTAATATGAAAAATTGTTTTAAGGCTTTAAAATTAAATATCTTAACCTAGAGACTTAGAAAAAATATTTGGTTTGTTCCTAAGTGATTAGGAGTTAAAATATGAAATTTTTGTGATTTTTAATATTTTTGTGATTTTTTATTATTTTTTAATTATTAAAATATTAAAATAAGGTAGAAAATAAAAATTTTTAAAAAATTCAAATTTTAATCTTCTTAGACTCCTCTAATATCAGAGAAGTCCAAAAACCAATTTGGTGAATTTTTGAAATGTATTTTTGGAGTTATGAATTTTTAAAGTTTAATTTTGGTCATGTAACTTAATTAGTCCATTTAGTGAGGCTAATCACCTCCAATTGATCTCAAATTTTTATGTGAGGTCCCTCTGATCTTAAGGACCAGTGGAGAATTACTTTTAAGTTATTTTGATGTATGGTTAACCCAAATTAATTAAAATTCAGTTTTGAGTATTTAGGCCAATTAGGGTTATTCTTAATGAATTAACTCAAAATACATTTTTCCTAGGGTCCTCTGGTTCTCAGATACCTCTCCAAATTTTCTTAGAATTTTTTGAACAGCATGCTAATTATGGGAATTAAAATTCCAAAACAGAGACATAAACTTGAAAATTACATAACTTGCTGTAGAGATGGCCCCTGACCTTGGAAAATTTAGGGAATATTCCCAAAAACAGAGGCTACAAAAGCCTTATGGTCTCATACCATGGTGAATTGTATACATGTATGGAGAATTAAAATACTGAAAATAGTAAATAATTAATTAAAAATAAAATATTCATCAAAATAACTTAATTCTTTTTCCACATTATTCTCCTCTGTTCACTGAGCAAGAGAGTATTTTTATTTTATTTTTGTGATTTTTCTACACAAAGTTATGGATTTTCTAAGTTCTGGGTATTTAATTAATTCAGAAAATAGGGATTTTTCTACTTATCCACGCGGCGCCGTGTGAACCTTGGCAGCTCCGAAGCCCTACGTGTCGCGCTCCCATTCGATGTCGCCACCTGAGTTAGCAGCCACGTGTCCCGCGGTCCCGCTCCGTCTTCTGATCCGACGCGATCTGCACCGTCCATTCGATACACGCTCGATCCAACGGCAGCTGGTCATCGTCTCCGACTGGTGTGTCTCGAGAGCCGTCCACACTCAAACTCTAAGATCTCTCTCATTTCTCAACGGATTTTTGTGTTCTTATGCTCTATGGATTCGTCTTGAGGAGACAAACATATCCATATGGTTTACATTCTATGAAATTAATTCAAATGAAATGGAGAATTCATAGAAGCTCGAGAGGGAGAAGTGATCAATACCTTGGCTCTGAGAAGTGAAGCTTCAATCAGAGAATTGTGGCACCTTCGATTGCACCCAAGGATGCTCCAGATGAAGTCTCTGGCTCTGAGGAATTTCCTAGGTACAAAAATGACCAAGGCCGATTTCAAACCTTGGACGCTGGAAGCAATGGCTGGCCTGGTGAGGAGGCTTTTGCTGGGGAACTTCTTCTCTACCTCTGGTGAAGGTGTGGGAGAAGTTAATTTGGATTTGGTAGAGTTTCAAGGGATGTTCTGTTCTGGCCAGAGAATTGAGCTCCAAAATTGAGCTCAATCAGTGGAAATTAGGGCAGGAAGACAGTGGGGATGAGTTTCTTTAGGCTAGGGGAAGCTCTGTGAGGAGTTTGGTGAAGTTCTGTGAAGCTTGATTTCAGCCAACCTTTTGGCCGAGAGGAATGACTGGTTTAAATAGACATGGTTAGGGGCTTCCCAGGACAATTGAGGGTTGGGATTTGCTGCTTAGGGGAGTAGAGGAAGAGCTGTGGTGGCCAATTAGAATGGGGCAGCTCAGCAGGTGAAATTTAAATTTTTGAATCCATTTAGACCTCTCGGCCATGGCGTTTTCCGGCGGCCTGGTGGCTGGCCGGCCAGGGTCAAGTCATTGTTTTTGATCAGGGAGGTCAGTGTTGAGACTTGTGAGTTCAATTGTCCAATGCCATGTGTAAAGGGGCTGAATTGAAGTGGAATGGAGAAAGGCTTATTTTGGGTCTTATTTGGTCAACCCATAGTTTTAGGCTTTGTGCACCACCCAAGGCCTGGTTTTGGGCTGAAAAGAGTCCTTTGGGTCAGCCAAGAGAAGGTGGTGAGGTCTCCATCAAAATTGTTTAAGTTAATTTTGGGTTAAGGTGTAGCATAAATAAGGTTAAAAAGGCTTAATGAAGGCTTAGGAAAGGCTCCCCTCTTCTTGCCATAAATGACTAGGTGAGGTGTCAAAACTCTCATGGCTTCATATGGCTTGTAAATGGCTCACATTTGGCTTGGAAAAGGTTGGCTTGTTTCATGAAAAAGGGTTTTAGGAATTTTTGATGAATTTTTGGAAGATTTTCATGTGCCTTGATTTAGAATGATTTGATGATTAATTAGAACTTTAGGGATGATATCAATTAAAAGGATGATGAGAGGAAACTTCATGTGGGCTTTGAAATAAGTCTTGGGCTTTTTGAAATCATTTTGGATGGGCTTTTAAAATGGTTTAAGGAAGTGGGCTTTTAGGTTTTGAAATAAATTGATGGATGAAAATTGGTGAGGGGTTGTGTCAAATAAATGTTGAGATTGGTTTAGGAATGTACCATGAATAATTTGGAACAAGTTTGGGGTGATTTTGAAATGAATTAGGCTCAATTTAGGCTTTTTGGTAATGAGGCCAATGTGGATCAAATTGGGCTATGTTGGGTTAAGGTTGGACCAATGTTGGGTTTGATGTAAAATTAATGTTGAAAAATGTTTATGGTGGTGTGACAAAGAGTTTTCAACTTTGGTTGGGCTTTGATTTTGGGATTTGAGCCTATTTGGGTTCATGATTGGTTCAGGCCAAATTGGGGATTTTTTATTTGAGTTAAGTTTGGGTAGAGTTTGGGTTCAAATTTGGGGCAAATCATGTTAGTGTTTTGTTTGTGGGCATGTTAAGAAAGTTTTAGAAAAGATTTGGGGCTAATTGGAGTTGAGTTAGGTTTAATTTGGGCTAAGTTTAGGTCATGTGCCAAAATTGGGCTTTAAGCTTCAAATTGAAATTAAATCCACATGTTGATAAAATTGGGTTTGGATTTGGTTTAAATTGATATTGGGGATATTTAATTTAAGGTTAGAATTGAATTGGATCAAAATTAAGGTCAATTGGAGTAATTTGGTTAGACTAAATCGACAAAATTGGCCTATAGTGTAGTTGAATAAAATGAAATTAGGAATATTTGGGATTTTTTGAAATTTTCTGGGAATTTTTGGAATTTTGGGCTAAAAGGATATTTTGGGTATTTGGAGGGTATTGGGGGGTATTTTGGTATATTTGGTCATGAATGATCAATTTGAGTGGTTTGGAATGTTTAGGATTGATTTTGAGGGATTTTGGGTAATTTAGGCAATTTTGCAAATTTTGGGCATTTTTCAAGGGCATTTGGTAGGTTTGGTGGGTTTAGGGCCCCCGGGGTCAAAAATTGAAATTTTGGAAAAATGAAGATTGATTAAATGTGAGTGGAATTGAGTCATTTTGGTGGAGCCATGAAGCCATTTCAAGCTCACAAGAGCCATGAGATGACTCATTTTAGACATTCACTATGTTGTTCCTAACCCTCTTATCCAGGGGCTTAGGGGTTAAGGTACATCCATAAGAATTACCTACACGAGTTAGGAAGTCAAATAGGTTAAAGGTATTTTTAGGACTTGGCATGTGTGTGAGAGTGTGGTGTGTGCAAGTTGACCCTCACCAGACCAGGCCACTCAGGGTAGTCCTAAGGCCAAAGGGTTCTATAGGGAACTCATCCTTTAAACCTCCACATGTTGGATTTAACCCTCCAAGTGGCTTGGCGGTTTATAGTCAAACCTGTGGGGATTTAAGGGAGCCAAGAAGTATTTGAATTTCTAAGTGGTGGGTCCAATTTCTAGTCCTCTAGGATAGTCAAAGGGAAAACCTATGGCTAGATCCTAAGTACTAAGGAGAGAGAAAAGACCTCACCAAAAAATGAGGTCAACACCAGATTCAATTTATCTACTAAGGAACGCACCCCTTCATTCAAACTTGCCGCCCAAAGGAAATTATGGAAGTTACCACCAAGAGTTGCATCCCATCCCCTTTGAAATTGACACCAAATTTCTTTAGATTTCGATTTTTAACTGTGGCGGCTAAGCGCCAGCCCAGCGGCGTTTAGCCGCTAGTGCCAAAATTTTGATTTTTTCATTTTTTGCTCAAAATTCGATCCAATTTTGCTCCTTTCATCATGACCATCCATTTTCATCATACCTGCAAGAAAAACACAAAATACCTTCCATTAAAGTGCAATATCATTACAAATAGGTATAAAAATGTGCATAAAAATACTATATATTTTAGGTGTATCAAAATCCCCCAAAATTAAAATGTTACTTGTCCTTAAGTGACAGTTAATCTTATAGAACATTTTAGCATGCAAGTTATGTGATGAGTTTCTTAGGAAGATAACAAAATTTTGTTCTAGAAATGAAATAGTCCAATTTAGAAAAAAATTCAGTAATTAAAACCAACTTAAAGTTTAGAAAGTTTATAAGTAAAGGAAAATGACAAATATAAGTTTCTATCTAATTCAGGAATATTTGTAGATTATTCAAAATATAGGACTCAAACACTTATTTTTCTCACTTAAAAATCTTTATTTCAAAATAAATTTACTTACTATATTTTAACCTTATGCTTTAGATTTTCTCTGAATTTATATCCTAAACTTTAGGTATGAAACCAATTTTTGATTAGGCCCATAAATCCTCAAGCTTCTCCTCCCTTTTCATATACTATATATATATATATATATATATATATATATATATATATATATATATATATATATATATATTAAGGCAAGGATTATTATATCTGGATAGCACTTTAATGATTTTTAATTTCAACCTTCCATTTAAAATAAAGGTCAGATTTATGTCTTTCACTTAAAAATCATAATAATAGTATTTGAAAATTACTCTTCAATAAAAGAAATTTAAGCTTTGAAGAATAAAAGTCAAATCTTCTATTTATCCAAAAATACAAAACTTCTTACTAAAGATAGGTTAACTTTATTTAACACCTCTTCATTAAAAAAATTTTTACTTTATGTTTTTCATGATTACTTTAAATTTTAACTAAATTCTTTTATTCATTTCTATATTCAAAATTTTTGTTCCCCTGATATAACTTCATGTACATAATTGTTCTCAATCAAAAATAAGATTTATTTTAAGTATTCTTGAGAACCAAATAAAATTTTAGGTTTTTGAAAATCTTTGTTTCTTAAAATACCCCCAAAACTTTAATTTTTAGTTAAGATAAAACATTTAAGCATAAGAAATGATACATGGGTGAAAAATAAAAAGTGACATCATGCTTGCAGGAATTTTTAATATCGTAATATGCAAGTATAACAATTTAAATAACAGGAGTAAAATGACATCAAATTTAGTTTTTCAAAATAATTTTTTATATACATAGAAAAGTAAAAATTTCAAAAAGACTTCTACAGTAGTGGAGGTTTTCAAAGCAAATACACACCAACTAAAATAACACACTGATACAGATAACAGATGGTAGTGGAATTTGAAAAATTTTAAACATGTAGTTTCCTAAGTAGAAGTTCCCAATAGTGGTTTACAGTCTCCTAACAGTTTTTTAATTAAAATACACACTATTAAAAACTCTGACATAACATACACATAAAAACATTTACTATTACACATCACTACCACAAAGCAACATATAAAACATCAATATAAACAACAACGATACATCTGAATATGCATTACAAAAAAAATAATACAAACTACAGTCTTACATACTATCAAGGTTCATATCACAACACAATGATCAAACAAAATACTAAACAAAACACACATACATTAATAACAACACTACAACGAAAACAAATAACACAAATCTACTCATCATCCTCATCATCATCATCATCCTACTCGTTCCAATCCCAGGATGGCACAGAAGGTATGTAGAATGGATGAGGGGGCATCTTAGCACTTTGATCACCTCTAATCAGTCTATCCAAATATTGCTGATAACTCTCCTCATACTCATCATGTTTCACAATATATCTTTCTACATTATCCATCTTACCATCCATATCTTTCAGATGCTCTCGAGTAAGACTCACTTTTTTCAAAATTTTTTTTAATAAACTAGTCTGTGAATCAGTAGATGATGAAGCACGTGAAGTAGAAGCACAAGAAGTAGATGCAGCAGAAGCAGAAGCAGTAGAAGCCCTACCAAATCCTCCTCTCCAACCAAACTCTGAATGTACATTGTAAGCACCAACGTTTACACTGGTAATTGGTCTCAATGGCTGAAGTACCTCTTCCCAGGTTTCAAACTTCACTCCAGATCGTTCACATAATGAATGAATCAAGGAAGGAAATCCCATACTTGCGGTAGTGGTTGCTCACAGCACGATTCAAAACATAACCATAATTTATACCTCCAATGTCAATAGGCTTCCCTTGCTGAATACAATGGTTCAACACAGCTCTTTCTCTTTTTACTTCACTAATATGACTCGAAGGTAACAACTTAGATGAGATAAAATAATGCCACGCCTTAGAAATGGCATTCAATTTGGAAGCAGGAAAGTTCACTCTTCCATCATTTGTAATTTTCTATAATCCTCTTCCATCAGTCAGAAATTCCATGATCTCATCTAATTCCCCTTCCGTAGGATGATAGTTAGAATAAAAACATAACATGTCAGGAGGTAGTCCATAAAAAGTGTTGATTGCCCCAGAAGAAAAGTTGACCTCATGCCTCCTAACCATCACTTGATTCTCTTCTGCAACAGGCAAATTTGCATAAAATTCTCTAACCACAGAAACAACAGCAACAGCGGAGAAGCAACAGTAATTCTCCCAGTTCCTTCTAGCAATCATATCTTCAATCACCTCTCCTGGATTACTAAATATTCGCTCAGGAATCAACTTATGTGACTGCAATGCATTGACGTATCATTCCTCAGCCCTCATACTAACAAATTTGTCAGAATCAAATCTTGTCTTTTCTCATGCACGCTTTGACTTTGGAGCCATCTCTAATTATTTACAAAAAATTCACCATAAATTCCAAAATTAAACTAAATTTGATAAAATATCTTCCAAAAGATATTTTCAATAAATCCAAGCAATTTCTCAAGTTTTTCCTCAAAATTTCACCATGAATAGTGATTTTAAAATTTTCCAAAATGTACGCAAAATACATGGTGAAAATAAAAAATTTTTACTTAGGAGTAGTGCTCTTACCTCAAGGAATCCAAATCTAACAATTTTTGTTGAGATCGGCTCTTAAATGATCCACAATATGATGCCCTAGGCTCCTCTTTCGTGATAAACCGAAGGTTGAAGACGATGGGGTGTTATAAAAATGGTAATTTTTGGGTTTTTAACTGTTGGGAACCAATTTTCGCGAACTGGTGCCTAAGCGCGAACTCTCAGCGCTTAGCGGCAAAATCTGGCGCTTAAGTGCCGACACTCTGGTGCTTAGCCACCAATATCCAAATTTTCACAATTAAGGTATATGCACTAAATCACTTTGTTAATCATCCTTAATTATTCCAGAATAATTATTTCGCCCCACATAAATCTTCTAATACTCCAAAACAAAATTTAATGTCCATTGATTCCACACAAATTTCACAAAAACACAAACTTATATTAAAACACACATAACACTTAATACAATTCTAGAATTTCTATCCACACATAAAGGATGAAATTCTCTAAATACAAGAGACTTTAACCTTAAACTAATAAGTATACATCTCTAGGACGTATCCATCACATCATCAGGCTTAGTTAATAGTTAAATATAAACACTAAACCAACCAAACATAACACAATTGAACACTAAACATAACACATAAGAACACTAAACAAAACACATAAGAACACTAAAAAAATAAGAACACTAAACAAGTAAGAACAAAGCACTCTTAATTCCATTCTCCATTAGGCGGATTATATCCAATACCATTATTATTCTCATTTGTCCATCTGGAATATAAATTTGATAGAACGGGCGATAATTGTTCATCCTTACATCTTCTTCTTCAATCCATTTGTTCTTTACAAATATCGCCTTATCCGCTTCTTCCACGTACCTTGAATGACTGAATTGCATCTTGAGTTGCCATCCCATGGCTCCAAATGCAGGTTACTTTCATTGATCTTTCCTTCCATTGAAGTCACTCGGGCTTCAATATTTGCAATCATTTCAGCAATCCCTTGAATACTAACAGCGAGAAATCCATTGAATAACTCTTTAGAACTATCACTAATGAACTTACTTTTGTCAGAATCTTGCTTTTTCTTCATCTCATTGTCCCAGGAAGACATAATGCACTCAAAACTCTCTTCTTAAGACTTAGAAATGAAAATAGAACTTGGAGCAAGTGTTTCTCTTAAATCATGTCCTTTTTATAGACTTGGGAAGTGCTAAATCTGCCCCAAGACGTTTTAAAACTCCAAAATAACTTCCAAAACTACTCCCCCACGATCTAGGCTTATAGATCCTCATTTTTCACGTTTTTTTATAACTGCGGCGCCTAAGCGCCAACTAGTCGGCGCTTAGCCGCTAGTGCGCAATTTAGCACAGGTCTGCAAAGTGTCAAAATTTTCATTCTGACTTCTCTAAATCATTAATTAAGGTCAAATAAACTCTACTATAGTTTAAAAACTCCAAATTACTACACTTAAAAACATAAAAACAAACCAAACCAAGCAAACAAAACACACTAAACAAACATAAAGCAAAGCACACCGATAATTATGAGTTACCTCCCACAAAATGCTTGTTTTAACGTCTTCAGCCTGATGTTAACCTCATTTTTGATGAGGTATTCTCTTCTTCTTTTTAGTACTTAGGATCTAGCCTTAGGCTTTTCCTTTGACTATCCTAGAGGATTAGAATTGGGACCCACCACCTAGAAATTCAAACCACTTCTTAACTCCCTGCAAACTCCACAAACTTGATTGTAGACCCCTAATCACCTAGAGGGTTGAAATCGAAATGTGGAAGTTTAAAGGATGGGTTCTATAGGACTCTTTGGCCTTAGGATCGCTCACAGGTGGCCCAGTGCAGTGAAGGGCTGACTTACACATACACTACACTTATACACTACACTTGCACACACCTCCTAAAACACACCCATACCCAACTTGACCTCCTGACTCATGTAGGTGATTCACATGGATGGTCCTTAACCCCTAAGCCCTTGGCTAAGAGGGTTAGGAACAACATAGTGGATGCCTCAAATGAGTCCCCTCATGGCTCATGTGGGCTTAGCATGGCTTCATGGCTTCATGGCTCAACTAAAACGATTTTATTCCACTTACATTTACCCAATCTTCAATTTTCCAAATTTTCAATTTTGACCCCGAGACCCTACACCCGCCTAGCCTACCCAAAACCCTTGAAATCCTCCAAAATCACCTAAATTACCCAAAATTCCTCAAAACCATTCCTAAACATTTCCACATTACTCAAATTGATCATCCATACCCGAAAATACCAAAAATTCCAAAAATACCTCCCAATACCCTCCAAATACCCAAAATGCCCCTCTTGATCCAAAAATCCAGAAATTCAGAAAATTCCTAGAAAATTCCAGAAAATCCCAAATATTCCCAATTACATTTTGTTCAACTACACTATGGGCCAATTTTGTCAATTTACCCTACTTTTGTCAAAACCCCCAATTTGACCCATTTTAACCCTAAGTGAACCCAATGTCAAACCAAACCTACCCAATTGACCCAAATTCTGGTCCAATTCAATTCTAAACTTCAATTCAACATTCCCAACACCAATTTAGATCAAATCCAAGTCCAATTTGATTGATATTTGGATCCAATTTCTCTTTTGGCCTTAAAGCCCAATTTGGACCCATGACCCAAACCTAACCCAAACTCACCCAATTCAACTCCAATTAACCCCAAATCTTTTCTAAATATTCCTTAACATCCCTATAAACAAAACACTAACATTATTTGCCCAAAATTTAGACCCAAACCCCACTCAAATTCAACCCAAAGCTAAAAGACCCAATTTTGACCTAAACCCAAACTTAACCCAAATAAGCCCAAACCCCAAAATCAAAACCAAAACAAGGCCAAAACCTCTTTGAAACACTCCCATAAACATTTACCAACACTTATTTTACATCAATTTCAACCCTAGCCCAACATTGGCCCAAGTTAGCCCAATTTGACCTACATTGGCCCATTCACCAAAGAGGTCCAAATCCAACCCAAACCTAGCCCAAACACTTCAAGTTTATTCCAAATCATTCATGAAACATTCTTAAACTAAATTCAACACTCATGGGATCCAATCCTTTGCAAAATTTACATCCACCAATTTGTTTTCAAACCTAAAGGCCCACTTTCCTAAACCATTCTAAAAGCCCATTTCCACCAAATACAAAAGCCTAAAATTGGCCCTAAAGCCCACATGGCAATTTCTTTTCATCATACCTTTAATTGATATCACCCCTAAGTTTCAAAATCATCATTAAACCATTCCAAATCAAGCTTCATACAAATTCCCATCAAATTACCAAAAATTTCTAAAATCCATTTTCATGAAATTGACCAAGCTTTTCCCTAAGCCAAAGACAAGCCATGCAAGCCATGGACAAAGCCACATGAAGCCATGGAAGGTTTGACATGTGATCAAGCCATTAATGACAAAAGGAGGAGCCTCTTTTAAGCCCCCTTAAAAAGGATTTAACCCTTTGTTGGCATTATTTTTAGGTTGTGTGTTTTATTTTGAAAAGGGGGTCGCCTAACAGAAATTGTCGGCAAACTTTTAATTTAATTTAAATAAATAATTTGAAAAGTAGTATTTGATTTTAAAAATAATTTTAAGTTTGAAGATTTTACGACATGAAATCAAACCAATCTCACATCCCAACTAGTTTATATAAACGAGCTCCACACCACAAACCGTGTATCTATCCCTAAGGATAGACACACTGCTTGACGGTAGAGCTCGATTAAACAAACTAAAAGATTTGTGACATCCATTTGGTCTGCGAACCAATTTTATAAGCCGACAAATTCCCTGCTTAATATGGAAGTATTAAACGGGGTTTATATTACACAGGTTCTTTAAAATTCCCTATAAGGGCAAGCCCCTATAGTTAATTACATCTTAGGTGACGGGAATCACCTAAGAAAACTCTCGATAATAATCAGTAATTCTGCTCTCAAGAATTTCAAAGTTTAGGGTTTTCAAGGGATTGAATTTTGGGATTTCAATAGGGGATGGATCAAATTTGGAACATTTTGTTTTGAGAATTCAAAGGAAGAAAAGTAGGAGAAATTACGGATTCGAAGCGGACTTCGGTAATTTCCCGATTATCCTATTATTTGGCTTAGATTTAGGAAAGTCCTAATGTTTATTTAGTATTTCAATCTTGCCAATTTTAATTAATTAGGACTTATATTTATATGATAGAATCATACAAATAGCCTTGAAATTATGAGGGTTTATGTCGTATCGAACGACTACCTCGGAATCCTAAGTCCGGTTAGGGCTTAATTTGCAATACAAATGCCTAACAAAAGGTTGAGGATTTATGTTGCACTAGGCAAACTACCTCGAAGTCCTATGGCTTGGTCATTTAATTCTAAGAAAGTTTTGTTGATGTAGATTTGTTTTGCTGACGACGATGGCCGTGCTGCCCACCATGCTCCGAGCTCCTTGTTGTTGCAGAGGTTTAGTTGTAGAAGTCATAAATCAGGAGATGACAAAAGTGTTTTGGTTTAGAGAGAATCTTAATTTCCAAGTGTTCTTTGTATTTTAATTAAAACAAATCTTAAAGTTAATTATCACGACACCGGTTAAGATCCCACGGTTCCATCCTTCCGGCATTATTATTTTTATTGAATTCACTTAGTCCAGATGAATTTGCTAAACTCAACTGAATGAGTTCCACACTTTCATTCAGACCGTGGGAAATCCCGTTAGCAACACGTAGGTTACATCATCCGAGGTATTCCCGATCATCCAATAGGATGTTTTAATTTAGTTGTAATTGTAGTTTTGTGTTCTGTTTGTGATTAAATTTTGAGTTGCTTTATATTTTGAAATGTTGTGGCGGTGAATTTTATCTTGCAATGACTTTTAATTTAGTTTTGGTTTCAGTTTTAGGGACTATCCTAAAGGTGTGGGTTTTCATGCAACAGTTGTTTATCATGCAAGAAAAGTAAGTGCGATGCGATTAAATAAATTGCAAGAAAATAAATTGCAATAAAATAAAAGCGTACTTGGAGGGTCTTCCCGTCATCCCAAGCTACACTTAAGACACAATTAGAATATTTAAGCAAGTTCCTAGGTAAAGCTAAGGGAAGGGTTATGGTTTTCTACCAAATTCCTAATCCTATAGCTAGTCATTTCCTATGACGTCTAGGTCCTTGTGTTTTGGTTTGAGGACGATTTTCTTCATCGAAGAATAATTAAGTTCAATTGTTCTTATGAGTATACTTATCATATTGAGGAAGTGCTTAAGAAGAATCTTAAACAACTTTTCAATATTGATAGGATTGTTTTAAGTCCAAATGAATTTAATCATACAAATGAATTAATCGTCCGGAATTCAAGTTTTGTTGTTATCTTACTCGATGGAACCGGGACATTTGAATATCCTATAAGTGGAGTAACATTTCATTTAATATTCTATTTAGGAGTTATGATAATAAAAATTTTCGAGGGCAAATTGGTGTTCCAATGATTTGTGATTTAGTTTAACTTCAGTTAAAGGGTTTAAACTTGGAATAGTGTTCAAGTTGTTTTATATTTAATTTCTTTATGTCTTAGGTGATGTTATTTAATTTAATTTAATTTAATTTAATTTAATTTGATTTGGTTTAGTTTTAATTTTAATTTAATTTAACTTGATTTTAATTTTAACTTAATTCTATTACTTAATTTAATTTAATTCAATTTAGTTTGATTTGATGTGAATTAATTTAATTTAATTTGATTTAATTTAATTTAATTTAATTTAATTTAATTTAATTTAATTTAGTTTAATATGTTTTAATTTAATTTAATTTAATTTAATATTTTTTTAATTTAATTTAATTTAGTTTAATTTAATTTAATTTAATTTAATTATTTAATTTAATTTAATTTAATTTATTTATTTTAATTTATTTTATTTATTTAATTTAATGTAATTTACTTAATTTTTTGATTTAATTTAATTTAATCTTTGATTTAATCTTATTTTTTAATTTTAATTTAATTGAAAATTTAAAAAGAGTTTAATAATTTAACCTTTTAATTTAATTTAATGATTAAGTCCTTTTAACATTTTAAAACTTAAATTTGAATTATCATTTTAATTAAGAATTAAATATTATTGAGATGATTAATTTAGGGATTTTTAAATTAAAGAATAAATCTCTTCCTAATAATATCCCTATTTAATAATTCCAATTTTATTATTCTTCCAAATTTAATCAATTATTTAATTAAAGTTTGTATTAATTATCTTCAAATTATTTAGTAGGTTTCTACCCTTTAATTATTTAAATTTCAATCATCCAAATCAGATTAGGATCAAATATTTTACTTGTTAATTTTTTTATTAAACCTAAAGTTTTAATTAAGGGTTAAATGTTTTTTAATTACCATTTTGCCCTTCAAGCTTAATAATTTCATAACTCACTAAGGTGAACTTAAGTGAACTTGAAATTTTTATATGACTTCACTCATATGTCAATAAAGACATGAGAGGAGAAAATGTGATTTTTCTGTATTTAATTTATTTATATAATTATTTTTGGTGGAAAATAGGAATTTCCAAGGAAAATTTAATAACATGACCAAGGGAGAGTTTCTGTCCTTAAGAAAATTATGGGACATTCCTAATGACTAGAGGACCACTTTGACCAACTTTGGTGATTTTTTGAATTATATTATTTTTATTACAATTATTTTAAAATTTGGAGTATTAATTAATTTAAAAATAAAATAAATGTTGAAAAATTAATTTTATATTTTTAAAAAATCTCTCTGATATCAAGGAAATCAGAGAATTAATTTTTATAATTTTCTGATTTTTCTTTGATTTATTATAATTATTTTAGTGAAAATGCTAGAAAATACATTTTTTTAATTTTAAAATTGCCCTAGGGCTTTAAAATTTAATATCTCATTAAATAGACCTAAGAAAAATATGGGGTTTGTTCCTAAGTGATTAAAATTCAAAATATGACATTTTGGTGAATTTTATTATTTTTATGATTTTTATTATTTTTTAATTATTAAAATATTAAAATAATACTAAAAAATTAACTTTTTTAGAAAATTAAAATTTTAATTTTCTTAAATTCCTCTGATATTAGAGAGGCTCCAAAACCAATTTGGTGAATTTTTGAAAGGTATTTTGAAAGTTATGAATTTTTAAAGTTTAAAATGGCTAAATGGCTTAATCAACCCATTTAGTAGGGCTAACCAAGTCCAATTGACTTAAAATTTTTATGGTGGGTTCCTCTGATCCTAAAGGTCAGTGGAGAATTGATTTCAAGTCAATTTGATGTATGGTTAGCTCTAATTAATTAGGGATCTATTTTGGGTGTTTAAGCCAATTAGGGTTATTTTAAATGAGTTAACCCAAAAGCTATTTTTCCTAGGGTCCTCTAGTCATAAGGGACATCACCAAATTTTCCTAGAATTTATTTCTCAACATGCTAATTATTGGATTTAAAATACTCAAAAACAGTAACATGAATTTGAAAAATCAATAACTTCTCATAGGGATGGCCTCTGACTTTAGAAAATTTAGGGAATGTTCCCAAATCCAGAGGCTTCAAAAGCCCTATGGTCTCATGCCATGGAGAATTAAAACAATGCAGAAGGGAAATAAATCATTAAAAATTAAATACTTGATGAAATTAAATGATTTCTTTTCCACATTATTCTCCTCTGTTCACTGAGCAAGAGGGTATTTTTAATTTATTTTTCTGATTTTCCTACACAAAGTTATGAATTTTCCAAGTTACGGTAATTAAATAAATAAGAAAAAATCCTAATTTTCTATTTATCCGAGTCGGCGCCGCGTCGACCTTAGCATCTCCGAAGTGCCGCGTGGCGCGCTCCCATTCGACGCCGCCACTTGAGTCAGCAGCCCGGGTCCCGCCTTCCACGTATCATCTGCCGATCCGACCCGATCTGAGCCGTCCGTCCGCGCGTGTATTAAATGGAAGACATCCGTTCATCGTCCCCAAGCGTCCTCACCCGAGAGCCGTCCACACTAAATCCCTAATATCTCACTCGATACTCAATGGATTTTCGTGTTCTTATGCTCTATGGATTCGTCTTGAAGAGACGAATACATCTATACGGTGATCATGCATTGAAATTAAAGCATTTGAAATGGAGAATCTCCGAAGCTCGGGATGAAGAATTAGCTCATACCTTTGCTCGGAGAAGTGTGGCTTCAATCCGAGGGTTGTGTCACCTTCGATTGGATCCCAACAAGCTCCGGATGAAGTCTCCTGGTCCGGTGAATTGCTCAGGTAGGATTTCGACCACAGCCGATCACAAAGCTTGGAGGCTGGAGCAACTGGGTGGCCTGGAGATGGGGCTTTTGCTGGTGGACACCTTCTCTTGGTCTGGTGAAGGTGTAGGACCAATCAATTTGAGGATTGATCCACTGTGGAGAAGTGTCCTGGTTTTGGGTGGAATTTCAGTTGAGAAATTGGGTTCTGTTGGTGGGGATTAGGGCAAATTGACTCTGGGGATCAACTGTTCTAAGGATGGAGAAGGGTTTGGAACAATTTTGGCAGAGTTTCGGCAAGGTTTGTGCAACTCTTTTTTCATGGCCGTGAGGGGGTGGTGTTTAAATAGGAGAGGGTGGAGGGCCTCCCGTGGAGAGTTAGGGCTTGGGATCGAGCTGCTCCGGGCATGGGAAGAACAACCATGGTGGCCACCTGGACATGGGGCGGCTCAGCGAGGAGAATTCCAAAGTTGGCTCACATGTGAGCTCTCGGCCATGGTGTTTTCCGGCGACCCGAGCGGTGGCCTGCAGGCATGGGTCACCCTTAGGTCCAGGTGGGTCGGGGTCAGGGTTTAGTGTAGGCAATTAAGCAAATGCCATGTGTAAAAGGCTTGGATTGAAATGGAATGGGGAAGGCTATTTTGGGTTCAAATGAGTCAACCCCTCTATTTGGGCTAGGTGCACCACCCAAGACCTGGTTTTGGGCTGAAAAGGATCATTTGGGTCAGCCAAGAGAAAATGGTGTGGTCTCCATCCATGATGAGGTGGCTAAGCATGGTTTAGTGTGTGACATGCTTAAGGTAAAAAAAGGGTTTAAGAAGGATTAGGAAAGGGGGCCCTCCTTTTGCCATTAATGGCTTGATCACATGTCAAACCTTCCATGGCTCCATGTGGCTTGCCCATGGCTTGCATGGCTTGTCTTTGGCTTGGGGAAAGTTGAGTCAATTTCAAGGAAATGGATTTAAGAAAAATTTTGGTATTTAGGGTGATTTGGCATGAGACTTGATTTGGAATTATTTAATGATGGGATTATAACTTAGGGAATGGCTTTGATTAAATGGATGGCAAATGGAAATGTCATGTGGGCTTTAGGGCCAATTTTGGGCTTTTGTATTTGGTGGAAATGGGCTTTTAAAATGGTTTAGGGAAGTGGGCTTTTGGATTTTAAAATGGATTTTAGGATGGAATTTTGGCAAAGGCTTGGGCCAAATAATTGTTGGGTTTAGCTCATAGATGTGTCATGAGTGACTTGAAGCAAATTGGAAGTGATTTGGGTTTGAATTGGGTTGAATTTGGGCTCTTTTGGTGAATGGGCCAATATAGGTCAAATTGGGCTAGCTTGGGCCAATGTTGGGCTAGGATTGAAATTGATGTAAAATTAATGTTGGGAAATGTCTATGGGAGTGTTTGAAAGAAGTTTTGACTTTGGTTGGGCTTTGATTTTGGGATTTGGGCTCATTTGGGTTAGGTTTGTGTTTAGGTCAAAATTGGGCTTTTTAGCTTTGGGTTGAATTTAAGTGGGGTTTGGGTCTAAATGTTGGACAAATCATGTTAGTGTTTTGTTTGTAGGGATGTTAAGGAAGGTTTAGAAAAGATTTGGGGTTAATTGGAGTTGAATTGGGTGAGTTTGGGTTAGGTTTGGGTCATGGGTCCAAATTGGGCTTTAAGGCCAAAAGTGAAATTGGATCCAAATGTCAATCAAATTGGACTTGGATTTGGTCTAGATTGGTATTGGGAATGTTGAATTGATGTTTAGAATTGAATTGGACCAGAATTTGGGTCAATTGGGTAGGTTTGGTTTGACATTGGGTTCACTTAGGGCTAAAATGGGTCAAATTGGGGGTTTTGACAAAAGTGGGGTAAATTGACAAAAATTGGCCCATGGTGTAGTTGGACAAAATGAAATTGGGAATATTTGGGATTTTCTGGAATTTTCTGGGAATTTTCTGAATTTTCGGATTTTTGGGTTAAGGGGAGTATTTTGGGTATTTGGAGGGTATTGGGAGGTATTTTTGGAATTTTTGGTATTTTTGGTTATGGATGATCAATTTGAGTAATGTGGAAATGTTTGGGATTGGTTTTGAGGAATTTTGGGTGATTTTGGATTTTGCAAATTTTGGGTAGTTTCAAGGGTTTTGGGTAGGCTGAGCGGGTGTAGGGTCCCGGGGGTCAAAAATTGAAAATTTGGAAAATTGAAAATTTGGAAAATTGAAAATTTGGAAAATTGAAGATTGGGTAAATTTGAATGGAATGAAATCATTTTGGTTGAGCCATGAAGCCACATCAAGCCCACATGAGCCATGAAGAGACTCATTTGAGGCATCCACTATGTTGTTCCTAACCCTCTTAGCCAAGGGCTTAGGGGTTAAAGACCATCCATGTGAATCACCTACATGAGTCAGGAGGTCAAGTTAGGTATAGGTGTGTGAAAGTGTAGTGTATAAATGTAGTGTGTGTAAGTCAGCCCTTCACTGGACTCGGGCCACTCGAGGCAGTCCTAAGGCCAAAGAGTCCTATAGGAACTCATCCTTTAAACTTCCACATTTGATTTCAACCCTCTAGGTGATTAGGGGTCTATAGTCAAGCTTGTAGAGTTTGCAGGGAGTTAAGAAGTGGTTTGGGTTTCTAAATGGTGGGTCCCAACTCTAGTCCTCTAAGATAGTCAAAGGAAAAGCCTAAGGCTAGATCCTAAGTACTAAAAAGAAGAAGAGAAGACCTCACCAAAAATGAGGTCAACAAATGGACCCCCAATAGGGGTGGTGAGCTGACGGAGCACACCGCACGTATTGGCGTTGACCGAAAAGATCAACAAAACCAACACAGATGTCCAAGTGACAAACTTAGGATGAAGTAGAAGAATTTCTGCTGGGGAGTGTCAAGCATACCTCTGAGACTGGAGATTCCAGAACTCTCGCTGGGGAAAGGAAAAGGAGGTGAATCCCAAATCACATGATCTGGGGGAATTTCAATTTAGATTTTATTTTGTTTCAATTTAAGTTTTGATGTGTGAGTTTAGATTTTAATTTGGAGTTTCAATTTAGATTGAAGTTTGTCAAAATTAATTTGAAGGGATTTGATTTGAAAATGGAATTTTGAGGTTTTAGATGTAACATCTTCAACCTCAAAAGAAAATTGAATTGATTGGATTGAATCATTGCAATGAGGAGAAATCTCAGAGCAATGCGGTATCGAATGTAAAATCCTTAACCTCAAGAGTTTGATTTTAGTGTATTTCATTGCAATAAGGAAATAATTCTAAAGCAATGCAGTCTCGGATGTAAAATCCTTGACCCCAAGAATTTGATTTTGATGTATTTCATTGCGATAGGGAAAGAACCTAAAGCAATGCAGTCTCGGATGTAAAATCCTCGACCCCAAGAGTTTGATTTTGATGTATTTCATTGCGATAGGGAAAGAACCTAAAGCAATGCAGTCTCGGATGTAAAATCCTCAACCCCAAAAGTTTGATTTTGATGTATTTCATTGCGATAGGGAAAGAACCTAAAGCAATGCAGTCTCGGATGTAAAATTGTCGACCCCGAAAGTTTGATTTTGATGTATTTCATTGCGATAGGGAAAGAACCTAAAGCAATGCAGTTTCGGATGTAAAATCCTCAACCCTAAAAGTTTGATTTTGATGTATTTCATTGCGATAGGGAAAGAACCTAAAGCAATGCAGTTTCGGATGTAAAATCCTCAACCCCAAAAGTTTGATTTTGATGTATTTCATTGCGATAGGGAAAGAACCTAAAGCAATGCAGTCTCGGATGTAAAATCCTCAACCACAAAAGTTTGATTTTTGATGTATTTCATTGCGATAGGGAAAGAACCTAAAGCAATGCAGTTTCGGATGTAAAATCCTCAACCCCAAAAGTTTGATTTTGATGTATTTCATTGCGATAGGGAAAGAACCTAAAGCAATGCGATCTCGGATGTAAAATCCTCAACCCCAAAAGATTGATTTTTGATGTATTTCATTGCGATAGGGAAAGAACCTAAAGCAATGCGATCTCGGATGTAAAATCCTCAACCCCAAAAGTTTGATTTTGATGTATTTCATTGCGATAGGGAAAGAACCTAAAGCAATGCGGTTTCGGATGTAAAATCCTCAACCCCAAAAGTTTGATTTTGATGTATTTCATTGCGATAGGGAAAGAACCTAAAGCAATGCGATCTCGGATGTAAAATCCTCAACCCCAAAAGTTTGATTCGATGTATTTCATTGCGATAGGGAAAGAACCTAAAGCAATGCGAGTCTCGGATGTAAAATCCTCAACCCCAAAAGTTTGATTTTGATGTATTTCATTGCGATAGGGAAAGAACCTAAAGCAATGCAGTTTCGGATGTAAAATCCTCAACCCCAAAAGTTTGATTTTTTTGATGTATTTCATTGCGATAGGGAAAGAACCTAAAGCAATGCAGTCTCAGATGTAAAATCCTCGACCCCAAAAGTTTGATTTTGATGTATTTCATTGCGATAGGGAAAGAACCTAAAGCAATGCAGTCTCGGATGTAAAATCCTCGACCCTAAAAGTTTGATTTTGAATAGTCATTGACTTTGCAAAGATTTATAGTGTTGATTTGAAAAGTGTGGAATTTTGGTGTTTTGAGAATTTCGTGAAAGTTGTAAAAGACTTTCATGGAAGGAAATAGATTAGGAGGGAATATGTAGATGTCACATATCCCGCTCAAAAGAGTAGATCGGAAGTCACTGGTTTGGATTGGATATAATTCCTCGCCATCAGATTCGATCCATGTCAATGGAATCAACCGCTTCCATCCCAGACAAGGGGGAGAATGAAACGGATTGGATTTCCGATTTGGGAGATTGAATTTGAATTCGATTGAAACTTGATTTGAAATCTGGAAGGATTGAATTTGAATTTGATTGAGATTTGATTTGAAATTTGATTTGAAATCTGGAAGGATTGAATTTGAAATCGGTTGAAATTTTATGGTCATTTTGTTTGTCCTTTAATGATTCACATTTTATTTTATCGTTTATTTAATGTTCGTATGAATTTGGTGTTCATTATTTTTAGATTTTTAAGGAAAGTTTTCTTTTATTCTTTTTGTTTCTTTTATGTTCTTTGTTCGAAGTTCATTTAACTTTAATGGCGTTTCCCAGTCAATTTGCACAAAAGAGGTGAAGACCAAAAATGTGACATGGTCACTTTCATTCCAATCTTGTCGAAGATACATCATACAACTCGATCTGGAATACATCCCATACAATTCATGTATACTCAAAATGTACTATGTATGATCTTTATCGATCCATCCAAAGAAGCATCTGTCAAAAATCCACGTCTGAATAGTGGGGTACATGGTCAATAACATCACCTTCCAAGCCATCCTCGGCAAGGATGCCGTATGGATGTACATTGGAGGTGTGATATTTTCCATGTAGCTCACGACTCGTAAGGCCGGAGGCTCTCTAACTTCGGGTCCGGCCGGAAATGGTAAGGTGTCTTCCCGTCGTCCATCCTCCCGAAAGTAACCGAGATCCGCTTCACTCGGTACTCCTGGTATGCAATGCTTAGCGATATCTCGCTCCGTTGCCCTTCGGCATCATGACGGAACCTACCGGTAATGGTATCTTCACCGGCCCTCGGAACTCACCCGGGCCTCGCTATCCGGAGGTCGGATCCGAACATGATGTTACACTCGTTCGGGAAAGAGAGCGTGCAGAAGGTCCGACAAAGTCGTGGTGATCTATGTGCGGGGGTATGCAATCACCCCGCTTGTAGATATTAATAATGCGATCATTGGGTATGCAATCTGCTGGCAATACCCTCCATGTTATCAATCTCTTTACCATTCTCTTGATGACTAATGGCATTGGATCTACTTGGCCATGACGGAGTATTCCCGGAGGGTTTCCCTTCCTGTCTTCCGCAAAGTTGTAACAGCATCCACATTGTATTGTGATTCTTCCTTTCCCTGGCATCCATCTCCGGGGTTCTGAGTAGGTGTTTTCTCTTAGTCGGCCAGCTCGGCCCATTCTTTTCAAATCCTGAATGCAATCCATGATTTGTTGTTGTTCATATTCCGAGAATACATCTGTATGTAGCTCGAGGCCCTCTAGTATATTGATCCTTCTGCCTCTAATTCTCTCGAAGTATTCAAAGGTTTTCTTTTCGACATTCTGCATTCTTTCCAGCTCGTATTCCGGAATAATCTGCAGATGACGTGGCCTGGTGACGTATTGTGGGATACACTCCTCAATCCCCTCACGTTCTCCTGCATACCTCGGCTCCTCGGGGATGATGTCTGTCGGGACATCCCCCGGGGTTGCTTCCGCAACAAGGTCATGCATTACTGGTGGTTCTATCTGGTAGCGTGGTAGCCTTCTTTCTTCTGATCTTCGTGAGATTTCCCTGGTCCTTTCCGTTATCCTAGGAGCCGGCCTCCTTTCTTCGGGTTCCCGGTGAACCAGCGTCCTCGAAGTGTATGTACGCGTGCAGTAGCTGCCGCCTCGTCGCGCCGGTCCGTCGCTAGTTTGGTTAACATCTTACGGATACGGCGATTCTTATTTCTTCGTTGTGTTGTCGTGAGAGTAGCTCTTCAAACTTCTTGAATCTCTCGTGGGCGCGGCGCCGACAAGCTCGCCCTCTCGCCGTAGCGACTACGTACTTGATTTTCTTATCTTCTTCGATGTTTGCCTTTCTTTTCTTCGTCGTTGGATTGGTGGCTTGGGCCACCCACTTTCATCACCGTCTCGCCGGGCAGTTCTTCTGGGTCAACTGGGATCCAGTCACTTTCCTCATACTGCAGGCCTGCTGGTGCGAAGTTCGAGTCAATCTCGATTATCGCTCCATCTTTCACCCTCTTTTCTTCGAGTGCAAGGCTTACGCCATTTCTAAAGTTCAAGACCAACCGCCCGTTCGATATTTCCCTGCGAAAAGACAAGGAAAAGGATCGAGGGTCGTACTAAGAACAAGAACATTAAGAAAATGTTTATTAAAGACAATTTTTTAATTACTTTTTGTATTTTTAAATTTAACAGGAATGAAGTGGGAAAAGATCAGGAAAAAGATTTTGATATGGAAGAAAGAAGAAAAAAAAAACAAGGAAAACTTTATTATCATGATTTTATTTATTTTAGCACATTTTTTATTATTTTTGTGTTCGGACCCAGTCACAAGTAATTACTTCTCCCGTGCTTCTTAGGGATGAAGAATTCATTCCTTCGAAACATCAGGTAGCGTAATACTTTTTCAAGTATCGTCCATTGATCGGAAGCATATGTCGTTCTCCTTGGCAATTCACTAACTGGCAGGAACCTCCTCAGTATACTGCTTCAACCACAAACGGCCCTTCCTAAGTGGGTTCAAATTTTTCTCCTATCTTGCGGTGTGCAAGAATAGGTCTCTTGAGAACGAGAACTAAGTCACCAACTTTGAAGGTTCTTGGGCGGACCGGCTTGTCATGGGCTTCGAACCATCTTAGCTTGGTATAGTTCTAAATTCTCGTCGCGCTGCAAGTCTTCTCCTTCCAGTGCTTTCTAATTCTTCTAGTCGTAATCTGGCGTTCTCTTCTGTAGTGATCTTATTTGCAACTGTAAATTCCGAGTGAAGGAAGCTCGAACCTCTAAAGGTAACACTCGCCTCGGACCCGTACACCGCGAGCGTAAGGTGTAGCTTGAGTAGGAGTTCTGAAGGTTGTCCGGTAGGCCCATAAGGCTTCTAACAACTTCTCGTGCCAATTTCTCTTATTATCGTCCAGGGTTTTCTTTAAAATTTGAATGAGGGTTTTATTAAAAGCCTCAGCCAGGCCGTTTGCTCTTGGGTAGTAAATTGTTGAATATCGCCAGTCGATTCCGTGTCTCCTGACAAAATTGTTGATTTGTGTGCTTCTGAATGCTGACCCATTATCCGAGATGATTCCGCGCGGCACTCCGAAACGGTAGACAACTTGGTTCTTGAAAACCGTAGCACGTGGTGTGCTTTAACTTCTCCGAGTGGAACCGCCTCGCCCACTCGGAAAAGTAATCTGTAGCCGCAAGAATGAAGCGATGTCCTTTTGAAGATGGTGGTTCTATTGGACCCACTATATCCGTGCCCCAACATTCAAATGGCCACGACGCAGTTGTCGGATGTAGCACATCCGGAGGTCGATGTAGAACCACTCCGTGCACTCGGCATCGGTGACGGCTCTTGGCGATTTTCATGCGCTCGGTCATCATCGAGGGCCGTAGTACCCTAGTCTTTTAATTTTCATTTTCATCTTCGGACCCGACTGGTGAGCGCCACAGAGTCCTGAATGCACCTCTTTAACGATTTCACGGCCTCGGACCCGCTTAGACGCCTTAGCCACATTTGATCAAAAGACCTTCTGTACAATGTGTTGTTTATTAATGCGTAGGACAGAGTTCTTTTCTTGATCTGATGGGCTAGCGACCTATCGTCTGGTAGTTTTCCTATTTGCAGGTAGTCTATTAATGGCTGTCGCCAATCTTCTATGTTTTCACGTCACTGTTGCAACTGATTCTTTTTCTTCTCTCGATTTGTGTATTGTGTCTATGTCGAGCCGTGATAGGACCCGACATCCGTGAACCGACACTTCCACCGACTCATCTTGCAAACGAGCAAATTCTTTTGCGAGGTGAGCTAACGCATCTCGCTAAAGCATTTTCTTTTCGGGAATTTTGTAGATTGTCACATTTGGAATCCGTTCCAACAATCGTATGGCGCATCGGAGGTATTGCTCGAGTCTTGGTTTTAAAATTCTATACTGTCCAGCGATCTGTTGAATGATCAACTGAGAATCTCTGTAGATGTTGATGTCCGTTATTCCCATCTGAATGGTTAATTCCAGTCCTGTTATGAGGGCTTCGTATTCTGCTTCGTTGTTTGTACATGGTTCTGTTAAGTGGTAGGAGTATCTTAACATCCCCCGCTCCGGTGTTATAAAGATTAGTTCGATTCCTGCCTTACCGGGCATTATCACTTGCGATTCTTCGTCTTTGTGTGCTGAAGATGCACCGTCAAACTATAATTCCCAACGTCGATCATCAGGGTCTTCTAAGCTCATTATTTGTTCATCTGGCAAATCGTCATTGAGAGGAGATTCTGCCGGCAAAGGGTGTGCTGCGAGGAAGTCTGCTAAGACTTGTCCCTTTATGGCAGGAAGAGGCACAAAAGTTATATCGAATTGCAATAATATCATCGACCATCTGGCAAGTCTGCCGGAAAGCGTTGGACGAGTCATCAAGTATTGCAATGGATTAAACTTCGAGATCGAGTTGACCTTATGAGAAAGCATGTAGTGCCCGAGCTTTTGAGCGGCGAAGATCGTGGCCAAACAATGCTTTTCAATTGCGGGATACCTTATTTCCGTCGGAAGTAAACGACGGCTTAAGTAGTAAAGAGCATTTTCTTTATCCTCATCATCGACCCAGGCTAACGGGGCTCGAGAGAGTCGTCTAAAGCCGCGGTATAAAGTATCGACGGTCTACTCGAGACCGGGGCTGCTAAGACGAGAGGTGTCATTAAATATTGTTTAATGTCCTCGAAGGCCTTCGGCATTTCTCTTCCCAAATAAATTTGGCGTCCTTTTTAACTAGTGCCGAGAAAGGTCGACACCTACCCGACAAGTTTCGAGATAAAGCGTCGAAGATATGCCAACTTCCCTTGAAAGGATCATAGTTGTTTTAAGGTTTTAGGAGGCGGCATTTCTAAGATAGCTTTAATTTTTTCCGGGTCGATTTCAATTCCATGATGTCGGACAACGAATCCTAAGAATTTCCCGGAGGTGACGCCGAAGGCGCATTTTAAGGGATTCATCTTAAGGTTAAATTGTCTTAATCGTTCGAAAACAATTCTCAAATCATACAAGTGGTTGTCCTTTACTTTGCTTTTGATGACCACATCGTCCACGTAGCATTCGACTTGATTGTAGATGAGATCATCAAAAATTCTTGTCATCTCTCTCGGGTAGGTTGCTCCTGCGTTCTTCAATCCGAATGGCATCACTGTGTAGCAATATACTCCGATCGGCGTTCTGAATGCTGTAAGCTTTTCATCTTCTGGAGCCATTTTTATCTCGGTTGTATCCCGAAGATCCATCCATGAATGAGAATATTTCATGTGTCGAAGCAATGTCGATCATTAATTCTGGGATCGGTAGAGGGAATTCAGCTTTTGGACATGCCTTGTTTAAATCTCTGAAGTCTACAAAAATTCTGATCTGACCATCTTCTATCTGACTGGTACTACATTGGCTAACCAAGTCGGGTATTGTTCTTCACGGACAAATTTAGCGTCTATTAGCTTTTTAACTTCAGCTATGACTTGTTGTTCAATTTCTAGACGCATTCTTCGGGACCTCGTCCTACCGGACGTAAGTAGGATCCACTCCTAGCTTATGGATCGCGACCTCCGGAGCTAAACCTGGCATCTCATCGTAGTTCCAAGAAAAATAGTCTTTAAATTCCATTAATAACTTGATTATTTCTTCGGAGTCTTCTTCATTTAGTAAGGAGCTAACAAAGGTAGGTCTAGGCTCTTCGCTAGTACCTAAGTTAACTTCCGTTAACTCATCTATTGTAGATTTAATTTCTTCTTCGAATTCTGGTGGAGCGTCCCCAATTTGTAAATCTTCAAATTCTTCTGTGGTTTCCATGCAGTTTTCATTAGATTCGCAAGTGACAACCAAGCAAAATTCAGTATCGTCCACTGATCCTACTATGCCGAATCCGAGTCCATGCTTTGAATTGGGTGGACGACCGGAGTTATTCCATAATTTTTCAAAATGTTGTGATTGGCCTTTTGTCCATTGTCGAGGTAAGAAACCACGCTGAATTAAATTTTGAACACAGGGAGAGTACCACTCAAAAGGTAATTCCATTAATTCGATGAAGTGACATCTTCAAATTGTACATTATTTTCAGTTTTGGAGGAAGGAGCACCACGGTAGAATTTGATTGGCTTTGCGCCGCCGCTACGTACCTCTTTGGCCACCATACCCTCGATCTTATTAGAATGGATCGGGGTCAGGGTCATAGTATGTACATAGTGGTTAATCTTCTCTTCAGAACTGTCTTCCCAATCAACATTGATGACTGGTTTCATCTGTCCAACTGTCCCAACGTCTCTACCACGACCTCGTCCCCGGCCTCGACCTCGGATGCGAGTTGTGGAGAAACCTTCACCATCTCGCCGTAAGGGAGTGGTGAGTGACTGTTGGACTAGAACTTCAGGTTCTTCGTTGTCCCGAACTTTCTTTGCTTCATTCATTATGGCATCTCTGGAGAAGATTATTTTCTTCGGAGGTGCATAATAAGCTGCATCTTCATGGATTCCAATCTCATGTACGGAGAATGGTTGTAAGTCACCTTTGATGCACTGTTCCCCTCCATCGTAGTATTTGATGCACCGATGTAGAGATGATGGTTCCATCCTCGTTTTCATGTATCCATGGTCGGCCCAAGAGAGCGTTGAACGACGTTTCGAATCAATTATGTGAAATTTTGCGGTTGTCTTTGCTAAGTCGCCGGTCTTCATTAGTAGCGTTATTGATCCGAGGGCTCTTTCTCCTTTCTCGGTCGAATCCTCTTAATAACATTTTGTCCGCTTCGAGCTCGCGAGCATCAATTTCCAAGTATGCTAGTGTTCGAAGACTCATTATATTAATTGATGCTCCCGGATCTACCAATACTCCGAGAGTGTAAACTTCCCAATTGTAACTGAAATGTACAACGGTCGGTTGTGATCTGCTATCCCAAGTAGTAGGTCATTGTCCGTGAAGGTAACACCTCGTTGTTCCTTTAACGAGCAAACCTCATCTAAGGGATCTCCAGCCATTTGAGCTAAGCAAATTTCTGGATCAAGTAAGGCCTCGATCGATGCTTCTCTCATCTCCTTTGATAAGATGAGAGCGTTGTAGATGCTCGGTCGGCCGTAGTTTCCTAAGATGGGCTAGCACGTTATAGTCCACTTTATTTTCATGTGTCTCGATTTCTTCTCGAATGGGTATTTCTTCTGCCGGGGTTGGTTCTTCTTGAACAACCACCTGCTTTCCTTTGTCCTTTGGACCTATTCTCGGAGGTAGAACTCTTCCACTTCTTAAGTTAACTTCTATAATTTCTTTTGACTCTAGTGTTGAGCTTGCTGGTGTTACTTTTTGAATTGGAATGATAGGTCCTTCTGGATTATCTTCAGAGTCTGAAGGCTCTAATTCTATTGTGACTAGAGCTCCTCGAAACTCGCAGATAGATTCGTTG
Source organism: Papilionanthe hookeriana x Papilionanthe teres (assembly GCA_022702705.1). Classification (NCBI taxonomy): domain Eukaryota; kingdom Viridiplantae; phylum Streptophyta; class Magnoliopsida; order Asparagales; family Orchidaceae; genus Papilionanthe; species Papilionanthe hookeriana x Papilionanthe teres. The sequence continues at coordinate 81,969,102 of CM040427.1, read as the reverse complement.
CTTGTTGAACTCTCGTAACCTCCTTGATGGATGTCTTCTTTGTCATCGTGATCGTCGAGGTTGTGTATGATTCGAGAATTGTCGTTGGTATCGAAATCGATGTCCGGATTGTCGCTAGTTACGTAATCGTTAGAAACGATCAAAACATAGCCAACGCCATCACCCTTATCATTATAAGATCCCACCGAAGTGAGCGGATAATCATACAGAGTCGAGGTTCGAGGGATTTCTCCCCGAATCGGAAACAACTATCCTAGGATAAGCAGCCCCTAGTCTAGCCTTAGGAGCCTCGGTCCTCTCTTCTTCATCAATTTTCTTCTTCTCTTCAATCGTCTCCTATCGAGGTGGTTCTTCTATCGCAAGTGATAGTTGTCGACTCGACAGTGCTTCGAACTCTGAATTGAAGCTCGCACCGAAGCGTTTGGATGCTGTCTAAAATCTTTTTCGAAGACCTTGTCCAAGCGGTAGTCCATCCATCGTCAGTTGTATAGGGATCTATCGGAACGATGAGATCAGTCGAGATAACAATGAAGGAACCTCCTTTCTGGGGTTCCTTCATGTACTCCTTCGGGATTATTATATTTCCTTTCCGAAGGTTGTCATTGAGCCAACTTTTCGAAGGTAATGCAATCCTCTATCTTGTGTCCAAGCATCCAAGTGGTAAGGGCAAAAGTCGGGATCACCTTTCTTGTTGACTTCTTCCGGTCTTTTAGTGCTCTGGCAACTCGGAAATCGAGTCTTCGTTGACTACGGAACATCTTTGGCACTCGCCTCATTTTGAATGGATATTCCCGCTCGTAAACTCCCTTAATGTACGTCGCGGACGAGGTGGTTGTTCATACTCGTGGAGATGGCCGATAGCTAGGTCGAGGTCGTCGGTAATCTCGTTGAGGTTGCCGCGGCCGTTCGACGATATTTGTATCGGCTGCTTCGCCTTTGTCGATCGCTGCAACAATTCCAAATTTCTTTTCAAAAGTCTTCGCAGTGCTTTTGCTTGTCCGTCTTGTCGGCGAAACTTAATTGCTTCGCCTCCTTCGCAAGCTCCCGCCTCGCTTAACAACTTCTCAAAAGTCTTAATAAGTGAATCCCTCGAGGAGAAGTGCTATCGGCCGTGAATGCTTTTAAGTAAGATGCCAACCGCATGTTGTTCTTGTAATTGTGGTTCACACTTCATACTTAGATTCCTCCATCGAAGTATGTAATCCACCAAAGTTTCGTTCGGCTTCGCTTCTCTACCACTAAATCACCTATAGTGATGTGGTGCCGAGCTCCGCAAATCGCTCGATGAAGAGGTTTTCTAGCTCCGAGAACGTCTTCACCGAACCATTCGGTAATTCCGCATACCAATCGAAGGCGATTCTCGACGACCGCCGACGAACTGTCGGAAGAGTAATGCATCGCTCCCGCCGGCATTGCAACAACTGGCACGAAAGTGTGCAACATGCTGTCAGGGATTCCCGGTTCCATCAAAGGTCTTGAACAAAGGTGGTACGAAGCCTTTTGGGTATTGGACAGCGTCGAATTCTTCCGGGTAAGGTCTACCCATCCGAATGGATGTCCCGCTCTTTGATTGTGCTAAGGCTTCTCGCACCTGTTGTTCCACCAAGCTCTTGATATCCTTCTTTGGAATCATGCTTTGTGTTGTATCTTTCTTTAGCTGATCATCCCCATTGATGGATGTAATCTCCTTTCCTCCGTCCACAATGTGAATGACCTCTGGGGGTGTCTCTCTTTGGGGTTGCACTCGACTCCGGAGAGTGGCTAGGGCTACGCCCATCTCTTCCATCCTCTTCGCCATTTAGGCGATCGTATCGTCTTTCTCTTGAAGTCGTCTTCTCATCGCTTCCGGCTCCTCTCTTCTGCGGCCGCAGGAGCACCTTGTGAAGCCGATGAAGCTCGTGTTTCGACCATGTTGATTTCTGCATACTCATCATCCATGAATTCCGATGAATCAATCTCGTCTCCGAATTTCTCTTCTCTTTCTTTTGCTAGTCGTCGAATATCAGTTCTCAACTTTTCCATGGCGTCCTCTAGCGGTCTTTTCTGTGCATCCTCGCTTGTCGTGTGATAGCTGCCGATCTCCCCTTCTCACGAGTCCCCTTTACTGCAGTGGCGCTTTCTTCAGATTCAAGTCTCCTGACGAGACTTTCCTTCTCGGGCTGTTGTTTCAATCTTAACTGTCCAGTAGTGGGACGCCATACCATTCTTCTAGCAACGAAGGTCTAGGACCAGATGGTCTGTCAACCAAATGCTGGAAGGTGGTATCCTCCCTAATCTGCAACCCTGAAACAACGATAGGCGGACTAGCCTTCATCCTTTTATTTGGCTTTTCTGTAACGATGGCAGGTTCTACTCGTGGCCCAAGACGGGATTTGACTGGCTCCCGCCCTATCCTTCGTAGAATCTCCGATACGGGGCATTTCTCTTTCTTTGCTAGCTTCTCGATCACAGTCTGTAGTCGGGCAAATGGCGTGATCCTAGCCCTTTTCTTTCTGCTGTCGTTATAGTATGCTGGTCGAGGTAATGTAGAAACAATCTTGCGGACATTTTCTTCGTCAGCTGCGGTGGAAAGGGGTGGAATCTACTTCCTTCCAAAAAGGTGTATCTTCAGGCAATGGTATGTATTCAGGTAGTGGTGTGTACTCGGGGTTTCTGGGATTTCCTCCAGAAAGCAACTTCGGCAGCCTCGGCCTTCCTGGCAATTTTCCTACTTCTGTTCCTTCTTTGGGTCCGTGTTAGTGATGGAATTCTTGAGCTGGACCCGATTTCAAAAACGAAGGTCTCACAGAAAGTCCGTACCCTCCACGGTAACAGGTTCACCATAGTTCCGGATTTCCTTCCCTTTAATCTGCGTGCCGGGGTAGGTGCAGAGACAACTAGACCAGCTGGGGGTAGCAAGAACAGTCCTTCATGCGGACAACGAATATTCCTCTCGATTGGAATCTTTCGCATGGGCGGAAACTCTTGAGTTGATCTAAGGTTGAACTCGATCAACGGCTTCTCAGCTTCAGATACTTTGTTTGTCAGTGCGAAAAGGGAAACGTCGGTGATCTTGACATTTGTGTTCTCGAATCCTTGTCCAAACCGGATGATCCCATTGTCGGGCAGCTCATCCTTGTAAACAGCGAAGTCTAGTCCATTGGTGAAGGAGAAAATCAGCTTTGGGGTTTCCATTTCTGCAGGGTAGATTCTGATTGTCAGTCCCAAGTTATGCTTCTTCTCATCAGGACAAAAAGAAAGGAATCGAAAAGAATCCGAACACATTCTTGTTCATGTATTTATAAGAAGGAGTTATTTGTTAAAAGAATCATTCGTTAAAGGGTTTGTTTATTTAGAACGGAATGTTCAAAGGTGTAGAGAAGGTAAGGAATTCGATTTAGAGTTGGAAAGGAAAAGAAAGTCTTATGCAAGACTTCTCGACTCGGAGGATCACTCCTAAACTAACACCTATTGGGGGTCCACCCCACCTCGGAAATGAGGTAAAAGGATCTCGGAACCTCTCTGTTTAGGGGTGTCTAAACAGTGGCTCCTAAATCCGAGAGAATGTTGGTTATACTTGTTCAAGGTAGAAATGAACATAGTACCCCAATGGAAGGAAGGGTAGTTTGATCCATTAAGGACATGGACGCACTACCGATTTTTGAAATCAGGATTATCTGATTATGATGGAGAGAGGAATCATCCCCAGCGGAGTCGCCAGAAATTGTCGGCATTATTTTTAGGTTGTGTGTTTTATTTTGAAAAGGGGGTCGCCTAACAGAAATTGTCGGCAAACTTTTAATTTAATTTAAATAAATAATTTGAAAAGTAGTATTTGATTTTGAAAATAATTTTAAGTTCGAAGATTTTAAGACATGAAATCAAACCAATCTCACATCCCAAATAGTTTATATAAACGAGCACCACACCACAAACCGTGTATCTATCCCTAAGGATAGACACACCGCTCGACTGTGGGGCTCGATTAAACAAACTAAAAGATTTGTGACATTCGTTTGGTCTCGCGAACCAATTTTATAAGCCGACAAATTCCCCGCTTAATATGGAAGTATTAAACGTGGTTTATATTACTCGGGTTCTTTAAAATTCCCTATAAGGGCAAGCCCCTATAGTTAATTACATCTTAGGTGACGGGAATCACCTAAGAAAACTCTCGATAATAATCGTAATTCCGCTCTCAAGAATTTCAAAGTTTAGGGTTTTCGAGTGATTGAATTTTGGGATTTCAATAGGGGATGGATCAAATTTGGAACATTTTGTTTTGAGAATTCAAAGGAAGAAAAGTAGGAGAAATTACGGATTCGAAGCGGACTTCGGTAATTTCCCGACTATCCTATTGTTTCGCTTGGATTTAGGAAAGTCCTAATGTTTATTTAGTATTTCAATCTTGCCAATTTTAATTAATTAGGACTTATATTTATATGATAGAATCATACAAATAGCCTTGAAATTATGAGGGTTTATGTCGTATCAAACAACTACCTCGGAATCCTAAGTCTGGTTAGGGCTTAATTTGCAATACAAATGCCTAACAAAAGGTTGAGGATTTATGTTGCACTAGGCAAACTACCTCGAAGTCCTATGGCTTGGTCATTTAATTCTAAGAAAGTTTTGCTGATGTAGATTTGTTTTGCTGACGACGATGGCCGTGCTGCCCACCATGCTCCGAGCTCCTTGTTGTTGCAGATGTTTAGTTGTAGAAGTCATAAATCAGGAGATGAGAAAAGTGTTTTGGTTTAGAGAGAATCTTAATTTCCAAGTGTTCTTTGTATTTTAATTAAAACAAATCTTAAAGTTAATTATAACGACACCGCTTAAGATCCCACTGGTTCCATCCTTCCGGCATTGTTATTTTTATCGGATTCACTTAGTCCAGATGAATTTGCTAAACTCAACTGAATGAGTTCCACACTTTCATTTAGACCGTGGGAAATCCCGTTAGCAACACGTAGGTTACATCATCCGAGGTATTCCCGATCATCCAACAGGATGTTTTAATTTAGTTGTAATTGTAGTTTTGTGTTCTGTTTGTGATTAAATTTTGAGTTGCTTTATATTTTGAAATGTTGTGGCGGTGAATTTTATCTTGCAATGACTTTTAATTTAGTTTTGGTTTCAGCTTTAGGGACTATCCTAAAGGTGTGGGTTTTCATGCAACAGCTTGTTTATCATGCAAGAAAAGTAAGTGCGATGCGATTAAATAAATTGCAAGAAAATAAATTGCAATAAAATAAAAGCGTACCTGGAGGGTCTTCCCGTCATCCCAAGCTGCACTTAAGACACAATTAGAATATTTAAGCAAGTTCCTAGGTAAAGCTAAGGGAAGGGTTATGGTTTTCTACCAAATTCCTATTCCTATAGCTAGTCATTTCCTATGACGTCTAGGTCCTTGTGTTTTGGTTTGAGGACGATTTTCTTCATCAAAGAATAATTAAGTTCAATTGTTCTTATGAGTATACTATCATACTGAGAAAGTGCTTAAGAAGAATCTTAAATATCTTTTCAATATTGATAGGATTGTTTTAAGTCCAAATGAATTTAATCATACAAATGAATTAATCGTCCGGGAATTCAAGTTTTGTTGTTATCTTACTCAGTGAACCAGGACATTTGAATATCCTATAAGTGGAGTAACATTTCATTTAATGTTCTATTTAGGAGTTATGATAATAAAAATTTTCGAGGGCAAATTGGTGTTCCAATGATTTGTGATTTAGTTTAACTTCAGTTAAAGGGTTTAAACTTGGAATAGTGTTCAAGTTGTTTTATATTTAATTTCTTTATGTCTTAGGTGATGTTATTTAATTTAATTTAATTTAATTTAATTTAATTTGATTTGGTTTTAATTTAATTTAACTTGATTTTAATTTTAACTTAATTCTATTACTTAATTTAATTTAATTCAATTTAGTTTGATTTGATGTGAATTAATTTAATTTAATTTGATTTAATTTTAATTTAATTTAATTTAATTTAATTTAATTTAGTTTAAAATGTTTTAATTTAATTTAATTTAATTTAATATTTTTTTAATTTAATTTAATTTAGTTTAATTTAATTTAATTTAATTTAATTATTTAATTTAATTTAATTTAATTTATTTATTTAATTTAATGAAATTTACTTAATTTGTTTGATTTAATTTAATTTAATCTTTAATTTAATCTTATTTTTTAATTTTAATTTAATTGAAAATTTAAAAAGAGTTTAATAATTTAACCTTTTAATTTAATTTAATGATTAAGTCCTTTTAACATTTTAAAACTTAAATTTGAATTATCATTTTAATTAAGAATTAAATATTATTGAGATGATTAATTTAGGGATTTTTAAATTAAAGAATAAATCTATTCCTAATAATTTCCCTATTTAATAATTCCAATTTTATTATTCTTCCAAATTTAATCAATTATTTAATTAAAGTTTGTTTTAATTATCTTCAAATTATTTAGTAGGTTTCTACCCTTTAATTATTTAAATTTCAATCATCCAAATCAGATTAGGATCAAATATTTTACTTGTTAATTTTTTTATTAAACCTAAAGTTTTAATTAAGGGTTAAATTTTTTTTAATTATCATTTTGCCCTTCAAGCTTAATAATTTCATAACTCACTAAGGTGAACTTAAGTGAACTTGAAATTTTTATATGACTTCACTCATATGTCAATAAAGACATGAGAGGAGAAAATGTGATTTTTCTGTATTTAATTTATTTATATAATTATTTTTGATGGAAAATAGGAATTTCCAAGGAAAATTTAATAACATGACCAAGGGAGAGTTTCTGTCCTTAAGAAAATTATGGGACATTCCTAATGACCAGAGGACCACTTGGAATAACTTTGGTGATTTTTTGAATTATATTATTTTTACTATAATTATTTTAAATTTTGGAGTATTAATTAATTTAAAAATAAAATAAATGTTGAAAAATTAATTTTATATTTTTCAAAAATCTCTCTGATATCAAGGAAATCAGAGAATCAATTTCTGTAATTTTCTGATTTTTCTTTGATTTATTATAATTATTTTAGTGAAAATGCTAGAAAATACATTTTTTTTAATTTTAAAATTGCCCTAGGGCTTTAAAATTTAATATCTCATTAAATAGACCTAAGAAAAATATGGGGTTTGTTCCTAAGTGATTAAAATTCAAAATATGACATTTTGGTGAATTTTATTATTTTTATGATTTTTATTATTTTTTAATTATTAAAATATTAAAATAATACTAAAAAATTAACTTTTTAGAAAATTGAAATTTTAATTTTCTTAAATTCCTCTGATATCAGAGAGGCTCCAAAACCAATTTGGTGAATTTTTTAAAGGTATTTTGAAAGTTATGAATTTTTAAAGTTTAAAATGGCTAAATGGCTTAATCAACCCATTTAGTAGGGCTAACCAAGTCCAATTGACTTAAAATTTTTATGGTGGGTTCCACTAATCCTAAAGGTCAGTGGAGAATTGATTTCAAGTCAATTTGATGTATGGTTAGCTCTAATTAATTAGGGATCTATTTTGGGTGTTTAAGCCGATTAGGGTTATTTTAAATGAGTTAACCCAAAAGCTATTTTTCCTAGTGGTCCTCCTGGTCATAAGGGACATCACCAAATTTTCCTAGAATTTATTTCTCAACATGCTAATTATTGGATTTAAAATACTCAAAACAGTAACATGAATTTGAAAAATCAATAACTTCTCATAGGGAAGGCCTCTGACTTTGGAAAATTCAGGGAATGTTCCCAAATCAAGAGGCTTCAAAAGCCCTATGGTCTCATGCCATGGTGAATTTCCTATATGCATGGAGAATTAAAACAATGCAGAAGGGAAATAAATCATTAAAAATAAAATACTTGATGAAATTAAATGATTTCTTTTCCACATTATTTTATTTTATTTTATTTTTCTGATTTTCCTACACAAAGTTATGAATTTTCCAAGTTCTGGTAATTAAATAAATAAGAAAAAATCCTAATTTTTTATTTATCCGAGTCGGCGCCGCGTCAACCTTAGCATCTCCGAAGTGCCGCGTGGCGCGCTCCCATTCGACGCCGCCACTTGAGTCAGCAGCCCGGGTCCCGCCTTCCGCGTATCATCTGCCGATCCGACCCGATCTGAGCCATCCGTCCGCGCGTGTATTAAATGGACGACATCCGTTCATCGTCCCCAAGCGTCCTCACCCGAGAGCCGTCCACACTAAATCCCTAATATCTCACTCGATACTCAATGGATTTTCGTGTTCTTATGCTCTATGGATTCGTCTCGAAGAGACGAATACATCTATATGGTGATCATGCATTGAAATTAAAGCATTTGAAATGGAGAATCTTCGAAGCTCGGGATGAAGAATTAGCTCATACCTTTGCTCGGAGAAGTGTGGCTTCAATCCGAGGGTTGTGTCACCTTCGATTGGATCCCAGCGAAGCTCCAGCATGAAGTCTCCTGGTCTGGTGAATTTCTTAGGTAGGATTTCGACCACAGCCGATCACAAAGCTTGGAGGCTGGAGCAACTGGGTGGCCTGGAGATGGGGCTTTTGCTGGTGGACACCTTCTCTTGGTCTGGTGAAGGTGTAGGACCAATCAATTTGAGGATTGATCCACCGTGGAGAAGTGTCCTGGTTTTGGGTGGAATTTCAGTTGAGAAATTGGGTTCTGTTGGTGGGGATTAGGGCAAATTGACACTGGGGATGAACTGCTCTAAGGATGGAGAAGGGTTTGGAACAATTTTGGCATAGTTTCGGCAAGGTTTGTGCAACTCTTTTTTCATGGCCGTGAGGGGGTGGTGTTTAAATAGGAGAGGGTGGAGGGCCTCCCAGGGAGAGTTAGGGCTTGGGATCAGCTGCTCTGGGCATGGGAAGAACAGCCATGGTGGCCACTGGGACATGGGGCAGCTCAGCAAGGGAGAATTCCAAAGTTGGCTCACATGTGAGCTCTCGGCCATGGTGTTTTCCGGCGACCCAGGCGGCTGGCCGGCAGGCATGGTTCACCCTCGAGTCCAGTGGGTCGTGGTCGGGGTTTAGTGTAGCAATTGGCAAATGCCATGTGTAAAAGGCTTGGATTGAAATGGAATGGGGGAAGGCTATTTTGGGTTCAAATGAGTCAACCCCTCTATTTGGGCTAGGTGCACCACCCAAGGCCTGGTTTTGGGCTGAAAAGGATCATTTGGGTCGACCAAGAGAAAATGGTGTGGTCTCCATCCATGATGAGGTGGCTAAGCATGGTTTAGTGTGTGACATGCTTAAGGTAAAAAAGGGTTTAAGAAGGATTAGGAAAGGGGGCCCTCCTTTTGCCATTAATGGCTTGATCACATGTCAAACCTTCCATGGCTCCATGTGGCTTGCCCATGGCTTGCATGGCTTGTCTTTGGCTTGGGGAAAGTTGAGTCAATTTCATGGAAATGGATTTAAGAAAAATTTTGGTATTTAGGGGTGATTTGGCATGAGACTTGATTTGGAATTATTTAATGATGGGATTATAACTTAGGGAATGGCTTTGATTAAATGGATGGCAAATGGAAATGTCATGTGGGCTTTAGGGCCAATTTTGGGCTTTTGTATTTGGTGGAAATGGGCTTTTAAAATGGTTTAGGGAAGTGGGCTTTTGGATTTTAAAATGGATTTTAGGATGGAATGTTGGCAAAGGCTTGGGCCAAATAATTGTTGGGTTTAGCTCATAGATGTGTCATGAGTGACTTGAAACAAATTGGGAGTGATTTGGGTTTGAATTGGGTTGAATTTGGGCTCTTTTGGTGAATGGGCCAATATAGGTCAAATTGGGCTAGCTTGGGCCAATGTTGGGCTAGGGTTGAAATTGATGTAAAATTAATTTTGGGAAATGTCTATGGGAGTGTTTGAAAGAAGTTTTGACTTTGGTTGAGCTTTGATTTTGGGATTTGGGCTCATTTGGGTTAGGTTTGGGTTTAGGTCAAAATTGGGCTTTTTAGTTTTGGGTTGAATTTAAGTGGGGGTTGGGTCTAAATGTTGGACAAATCATGTTAGTGTTTTGTTTGTAGGGATGTTAAGGAAGGTTTAGAAAAGATTTGGGGTTAATTGGAGTTGAATTGGGTGAGTTCGGGTTAGGTTTGGGTCATGGGTCCAAATTGGGCTTTAAGGCCAAAAGTGAAATTGGATCCAAATGTCAATCAAATTGGACTTGGATTTGGTCTAGATTGGTATTGGGAATGTTGAATTGAAGTTTAGATTTGAATTGGACCAGAATTTGGGTCAATTGGGTAGGTTTGGTTTGACATTGGGTTCACTTAGGGCTAAAATGGGTCAAATTGGGGGTTTTGACAAAAGTGGGGTAAATTGACAAAATTAGCCCATGGTGTAGTTGGACAAAATGAAAATGGGAATATTTGGGATTTTCTGGAATTTTCTGGGGATTTTCTGAATTTTTGGATTTTTGGGTTAAGGGGGGTATTTTGGGTATTTGGAGGGTATTGGGAGGTATTTTTGGAATTTTTGGTATTTTTGGGTATGGATGATAAATTTGAGTAATGTGGAAATTTTTGGGATTTGTTTTGAGGAATTTTGGGTGATTTGGGATTTTGCAAATTTTGGGTAGTTTCAAGGGTTTTGGGTAGGCTGAGCGGGTGTAGGGTCCCGGGGGTCAAAAATTGAAAATTTGGAAAATCGAAGATTGGGTAAATTTGAATGGAATGAAATCATTTTGGTTGAGCCATGAAGCCACATCAAGCCCACATGAGCCATGAAGGGACTCATTTGAGGCATCCACTATGTTGTTCCTAACCCTCTTACCGAGGGCTTAGGGGTTAAAGACCATCCATGTGAATCACCTACATGAGTCAGGAGGTCAAGTTAGGTATAGGTGTGTGAAAGTGTAGTGTATAAATGTAGTGTGTGTGTAAGTCAGCCCTTCACCAGACCAGACCACTCAGGGCAGTCCTAAGGCCAAAGAGTCCTATAGGAACTCATCCTTTAAACTTCCACATTTGATTTCAACCCTCTAGGTGATTAGGGGTATATAGTCAAGCTTGTAGAGTTTGCGAGGAGTTAAGAAGTGGTTTGGGTTTCTAAATGGTGGGTCCCAACTCTAGTCCTCTAAGATAGTCAAAGGAAAAGCCTAAGGCTAGATCCTAAGTACTAAAAAGAAGAAGAGAAGACCTCACCAAAAATGAGGTCAACACCCTTTTAATGCTTCACCTTAATCCATGATTAATCAAAATATTCATGGATGGTGACTTCTCTACCCTTTTCTAGCTGATTCACCTGATCCTCCCTCATCCCAAATCATCCATGGAAGGGTGCACCAAACCCAAAATGGTGGGTTGACCCATTTGGACCCAAAATGAGCCTCTCCCCAAACCCTTTTGATTCAAACCCTTTACACATGTCCATGGCCAATTGACTGCACAAACCTCCAGCCCGACCCACCTGGACCTCGAGGGTGACCCATGCCCGCCGCCAGCCCGCCCGGGTCGCCGGAAAACACCATGGCCGAGACCTCGGGAGGAGCCAAACTTTGGAATTCTACCTTCGCCGAGCCGCCCCATGCCCAATGGCCACCATGGCCGTTCTTCCCATGCCCGGAGCAGGCTCGATCCCAACCCTTGGCCATCCCCGTGAGGCCCTCCAGCCACCTCTATTTAAACCCGACCCCCTCACGGCCATGAGAGGAGAGTTGCACAAACCTTGCCGAAACTCGCGCAAAATTGTTCCAAACCCTTCTCCATCCTTAGAGCAGTTGATCCTCGGTGTCAATTCGCCCTAATCCACACCAACGGAATCCAATTTCTCAACCGAAATTTCACCCAAAACCAGGACACTTTGCCACAGCTGAGCCAATCCTCAAATTGATCGGTCCTAAACCTTCACCGGACCAAGAGGAGAAGTTTCCACTCGAAAGCCCCATCTCCGAGCCACCCGGTTGCTCCGACCTCCAAGCTTTGTGATCGGCTGTGGTCGAAATCCTACCTAGGTAATTCACCGCACCGGGAGATGTCATCCGGAGCTTCGTCGGGATCCAATCGAAGGTGACACAACCCTCGGATCGAAGCCACACTTCTCCGAGCAAAGGTATGGCCTCACTCTTCTTCCCGAGCTTCTGAACATTCTCCATTTTTATTGAGTCAATTTCATGCCACATAAACCGTATGGATGTGTTCGTCTTCTCGAGACGAATCCATAGAGCATAAGAAATTTAAATTTGGTCAAGTATCGAGTGAGATCTTAGGCCTAGAAGATGGACGGCTCTCGGGTAAGGACGTCTGGGGATGATGAACGGATGCCGTTCATTTAATACACGCGCGGATGGACGGCCAGGATCGCGCCGGATCAGGAGATGGAACGACACAGCGGGGCCCCGGAGCGCTGAGTCAGATGGCGGCGTCGAATCGGAGAGTGCCACGCGGCATTTCGGAGCTGCCGAGGTTGACGCGGCGCCGCGTGGATAAATAGAAAATTAGGGTTTTTTTCTATTTATTTAATTCCCTAAACTTCAAAAATCCATAACTTTGTGTAGAAAAATCAGAAAAATAAAATAAAAATACCCTCTTGCTCAGTGAACGGAGGAGAATAATGTGGAAAAGAAATCATTTAATTTCATCAAGTATTTTATTTTTAATGATTTATTTCCCTTCTGCATTGTTTTAATTCTCCATGCATATAGGAAATTCACCATGGCATGAGACCATAGGGCTTTTGAAGCCTCCGAATTTGGGAACATTCCCTGAATTTTCCAAAGTCAGAGGCCATCCCTATGAGAAGTTATTGATTTTTCAAATTCATGTTGCTGTTTTGAGTATTTTAATTCCAATAATTAGCGTGTTATGAAATAAATTCTAGGAAAATTTGGTGATGTCTCTTATGACCAGAGGACCCTTGAAAAAATAGCTTTTGAGTTTATTCATTTAAAATAACCCTAATTGGCTTAAACACCCAAAATAGATCCCTAATTAATTAGAGTTAACCATACATAAAATTGACTTGAAATCAATTCTCCACTAACCTTTAGGATCAGAGGAACTCACCATAAAAATTTGAAGTCAATTGGACTTGGTTAGCCCTACTAAATGGGTTGATTGAGCCATTTAGCCATTTTGAACTTTAAAAATTCATAACTTTCAAAATGCTTTTCAAAAATTCACCAAATTAGTTTTGGAGCCTCTCTGATATCAGGGGAATTTAAGAAAATTAAAATTTTAATTTTCTAAAAAAGTTGATTTTTTTGGTATTATTTGAATATTTTAATAATTAAAAAATAATAAAAATCACAAAAATAATAAAATTCACCAAAATGTCACATTTTGAATTTTAATCACTTAGGAACAAATCTCATATTTTTCTTAGGTCTATTTAATGAGATAATAAATTTTAAAGCCCTAAGGTAATTTTAAAATTAAAAAAAAAATGTATTTTTTAGCATTTCCACTAAATTAATTCTAATAAATCAAATAAAAATCAGAAAATTGCAAAAATTGATTCTCTGATTTCCTTAATATCAGAGAGATTTTTGAAAAATATAAATTTCATTTTTCAACCTTTATTTTATTTTTAAATTAATTAATACTCAAAAACTTAAAATAATTATAATAAAAATAATATAATTTAAAAAATCCCCAAAATTGGTCCAAGTGGTCCTCTGGTCATTAGGAATGTCCCATAATTTTCTTAAGGACAGAAACTTTCTCTTGGTCATATTATTAAATTTTCCTTGGAAATTCCTATTTTCCACCAAAAATAATTACATTAATAAATTAAATACAGAAAAATCACATTTTCTCCTCTCATGTCTTTATTGACATATGAGTGAAGTCACATAAAAATTTCAAGTTCATTTAAGCTCAATTTAGTGAGTTATGAAATTATTAAGCTTGAAGGGCAAAATGGTAATTAAAATTTAACCCTTAATTAAAACTTTAGGTTTAATAAAATTAACAAGTAAAATATTTGATCTTAATCTGATTTGGATGATTGAAATTTAAATAATTAAAGGGTAGAAACCTACTAAATAATTTAAAATAATTGAAATAAACCTTAATTAAATAATTGATTAAATTTGGAAGAATAATAAAGTTGGAATTATTAAATAGGGATATTATTAGGAAGAGATTTATTCTTTAATTTAAAAAATCCCTAAATTAGTGATCTCAATAATATTTAATTCCTAATTAAAATGATAATTCAAATTTAAGTTTTAAAATGTTAAAGGACTTAATCATTAAAATTAAATTAAAAAGTTAAATTATTAAACTCTTTTTAAATTTTCAATTAAACCAAAATTAAAAATAAAATTAAATTAAAGATTAAATTAAATTAAATCAAACAAATTAAATAAATTAAATTAAATCAAATAAATTAAATTAAATTAAAAAAATAAATAATTAAATTAAATTAAATTAAATTAAATTAAATTAAATTAAATTAAATTAAATTAAATTAAATTAAATTAAAATCAAATAAAACTAAAATTAAAATTAAAATTAAAATTAAAATTGAAATTAAAAAATCAAAATTAAATTAAAATTAAAACTAAACCAAATTAAATTAAACTAAAGTTAAATTAAATTGAATTAAATAACATTACCTAAGACATAAAGAAATTAAATATAAAGCAACTTGAACACTATTCCAAATTTAAACCCGTTAATCGAAGTTAAACTAAATCATAAACCATTTGAACACCAATTTGCTCTCAAGAGCTTTGGTTATCATAACTCCTAAACGTAATGTTAAATGAAATGCTACTTCACTTATAGGATATTCAAATGTCCTAGTTAATCGAGCAAGATAACAAAACTCGAATTCCCGAACGATTAATTCATTTGTATAATTAAATTCATTTGGACTTAAAACAATCCTATCAATATTGAAAAGATGTTTAAGATTCTTCTTAAGCACTTCCTCAATATGATAGTATACTCATAAGAACAATTGAACTTAATTATTCTTTGATGAAGAAAATCGTCCTCAAACCAAAATACAAGAACCTAGATGTCATAGGAAATTACTAGCTATAGGATTAGGAATTTGGTAGAAAACCATAACCCTTCCCTTAGCTTTACCTAGGAATCTGCTTAAATATTCTAATTGCGTTTTAAGTGCAGCTTGGGATGACGGGAAGACCCTCCAGGTAAGCTTTTATTTTATTGCAATTCACATTATTGCAATTTCTTTAATCACATCGCACTTACTTTTTCTTGCATGATAAACAACTGTTGCATGAAAACCCACACCTTTAGGATAGTCCCTAAAACTGAAACCAAAACTAAGTTAAAAGTCATTACAAGATAAAATTCACCGCCACAACATTTCAAAATATAAAACAACTCAAAATTTAATCACAAACAGAATACAAAACTACAATTACAACTAAATTAAAACGTCCCGTTGGATGATCGGGAATACCTCGGATGATGTAACCTACGTGTTGCTAACGGGATTTCCCACGGTTTAAATGAAAGTGTGGAACTCATTCAATTGAGTTTAGCAAATTCATCCGGACTAAGTGAATCCGATAAAAATAACGATGCCGGAAGGATGGAACCGTGGGATCTTAACCGGTGTTGTTATAATCAACTTTAAGATTTGTTTTAATTAAAACATTAAAACACTTGGGAATTAAGAAGTTCTCTAAACCAAAACACTTCTCTCATCTCCTGGTTTATGATTTCTATAACTAAACCTCTGCAACAACAAGGAGCTCGGAGCACGGTGGGCAGCATGGCCATCTTCGTCAGCAAAACAACTCTACATCAGCAAACATTCCTAGAACTAAACAACAAAGCCATAGGACTTCGAGGTAGTTTTCCTAGTGCAACATAAATCCTCAACCTTTTGTTAGGCATTTGCATTGCAAATTAAGCCCTAACCGGACTTAGGATTCCGAGGTAGTCGTTCGGTACGACATAAAACCTCATAACTTTAAGGCTATTTGTGTGATTCTATCATATAAATATAAGTCCTAATTAATTAAAATTGGCAAGATTGAAATACTAAATAAACATTAGGACTTTCCTAAATCTGAGCCAAATAATAGGATAGTTGGGAAATCACCGAAGTTCGCTTCGAATTTGTGATTTCTCTTACTTTTCTTCCTTTGAAATCCCAAAATAAAATCTTCCAAATTTGATCCATTCCCTATTGAAATTCCAAAAATTCAGTCCCTTTGAAAACTTAAACTTTGAAATTCTTGAGAGCAGAATTATTGATTATTATCGAGAGTTTTCTTAGGTGATTCCCGTCACTTAAGATTTAATTAACTATAGGGGCTTGCCCTTATAGGGAATTTTAAAGAACCTGAGTAATATAAACCTCGTTTAATGCTTTCATATTAAGCAGGGAATTTGTCGGCTTATAAAATTGGTTCGCGAACCAAACGGATGTCACAAATCTTTTAGTTTATTTAATCGAGCCCCACCATCAAGCAGTGTGTCTATCCTTAGGGATAGATACACGGTTTGTAGTGCGGTGCTCGTTTATATAAACTATTTGGGATGTGAGACCGGTTTGATTTCATATCTTAAAATTTTTAAATTTAAAATTATTTCAAAAATCAAATACTATTTTTTTCAAATTATTTATTTAAATTAAATTAAAAATTCGCCGACAATTTCTGGCGACTCCGCTGGGGAAAATTCCTCTCTCCATTTTAATCGGACAATTTCGCTTTCAAAATCGGTAGTGTATCCATATTCCTAGTGGATCAAACTACCCTTCTTTCCGTTGGAGTACTATGTTCATTTCTACCTCGAACAAGTATAGCCAACATTCTCTCGGATTTAGGAGCCACTGTTTAGACACCCCTAAACAGAGAGGTTCCGAGATCCTTTTACCTCATTTCTGAGGTGGGGTGGACCCCCAATAGGTGTTAGTTTAGGAGTGATCCTCCGGGTCGAGAAGTCTTGCATAAGACTTTCTTTTCCTTTCCAACTCTGAATCAGATTCATTACCTTCTCTACACCTTTGAACATTCCGTTCTAAATAAACAAACCCTCTAATGAATGACTCTTTTAACAAATAACTTCTACTTATAAATATGTGAACAAGAGTGCGTTCGGACTCTTTTCGATTCATTTCTTTTCATCCTGATGAGAGGAAGCATAACTTGGGACTGACAATCAGAATCTACCCTGCAGAAATGGAAGCCCCAAAGCTGATTTTCTCCTTCACCAATGGACTGGACTTCGCTGTTTACAAGGATGAGCTGCCCGAAAATGGGATCATCCGGTTTGGACAAGGATTCGAGAACACAAATGTCAAGATCACCGACGTTTCCTTTTCGCATTGACAAACAAAGTATCTGAAGCTGAGAAGCCGTTGACCGAGTTCAACCTTAGGTCAACCCAAGAGTTTCCTCCCCTGCAAAAGATTCCGACTGAGAGGAGTACTACTGTTCGCAGAAGGACTGTTCTTGCTACCCCCACTGGTCTAGTTGTCTCTACACCTACCCCGGCTTCTGCCAGATTAAAGGGGAAGGAAATCCAGAAATATGGTGAACCCGTTACCGTGGAGGGTACGGACTTTCCGTGAGACCTTCGTTTTGAAATCGGGTCCGACTCAAGAATTCCATCACTAACACGGACCCAAAGAAGGAACGAAGTAGGAAGATTGCCGTGAAGGCCGTAGCCGCCGAAGTTGCTTTCCCGGAGGAAATCCCAGAAATCCCTGAGTACACACCACTACCTGAATACATACCATTGCCTGAAGATACACCCTTTTTGGAAGGAAGTAGATTCCACCCCTTTCCGCCACAGCTGACGAGGAAAATATCCGTAGGATTGTTTCTACATTACCTCGACCAACATACTACAACGACAGCAGAAAGAAAAGGGCTAGGATCACGCCATTCGCCCGACTACGTATCGTGATCGAGAAGCTAGCAAAGAAAGAGAAATGCCCCGTATCGGAGATTATAAGAAGGATAGGGCGGGTGCCGCTCAAATCCCGTCTTGGGCCACGAGTAGAACTCCGCCATCGTTACGGAAAAGCCAAATAAAAGGATGAAGGCTAGTCCGCCTATCATTGTTTCGTGGTTGCGGATTAGGGAGGATACCACCTTCCAACATTCGGTCGACGTGACCATCCGGTCCTGGACCTTCCGCCGCGAAGGATGGTATGGCGTCCCACTACTGGAAAACTAAGATTGAAACAACAATCTGAGAAGGAAAGTCTCGTCAGGAGACTTGAATCCGAAGAAAGTGCTACTGCAGTAAAGGGGACTCGTGAGAAGGGAACCCGTCAGCTATCACACGAAAACTGCGAGGATGCACGGAAAAGACCGCTAGAGGACGCTATGGAAAAGTTGAGGACTGATATTCGACGACTAGCAAAAGAAAGAGAAGAGAAATTCGGAGACGAGATCGATTCATCGGAATTCATGGACGATGAGTATGCAAAAATCAACATGGTCGAAACACGAGCTTCGTCAGCTTCACAAGGTGCTCCTGTAGCCGCAGAAAGAGAGGAGCCGGAAGTGATGAGAAGGCAGCTTCAAGAGAAAGACGATACGATCGCCCAAATGGCGAAGAGAATGGAAGAGATGGCTGTAGCCCTAGCCACTCTCCAGAGTTAAGTGCAACCCCAAAGAGAAACACCCCCAGAGGTCATTCACATTGTAGACGGAGGAAAGGAGATTACATCTGTCAACGGGGATGATTAGCTAAAGAAAGATACAACACAAAGTATGATTCCAGAAAAAGATATCAAGAGCTTGGTGGAACAGCAGGTGCGAGAAGCCTTAGCACAATCAAAGAGAGGGACATCCATTCGGACGGGTAGACCTTACCGGAAGAATTCGACGCCGTCCAATACCCAAAAGGCTTCGTACCACCTCCGTTCAAGGCCTTCGATGGAACCGGAACCCCGACGAAGCATGTTGCACACTTTCGTGCCGCTTGTTGCAACGCCGGCGGGAGCGATGCATTACTCTTCCGACGGTTCGTCGACATCCCGTCGTGGATCGCCTTTGATTGGTATGCAGAATTACCGAATGGTTCGGTGAAGACATTCTCAGAACTAGAAAACCTCTTCATCAAGCGATTCGCCGGAGCTCAGCACCACATCACTATAGGTGATTTAGTGATAGAGAAGCAGAAGCCGAACGAAACTTTGGTGGATTACATACTTCGATGGAGAAATCTAAGTATGAAGTGTGAACCACAATTACAAGAACAGCATGCAGTCGGCATCTTACTTAAAAGCATTCACGGCCCGATAGCACTTCTCCTCAAGGGATTTACCATTAAGACTTTTGAGAAGTTGTTAAGCAATGTCGGAAGCCTGCAAGAGGAGGCGAAGCAATTAAGTTTCGCCGACAAGACAGACAAGCAAAAGCCTGTGAAGACTTTTGAAAAGAAATCCGGGATCGTTGCAGCAGTCGATAAAGGCAAGCAACCGATACAAATATCGTCAGAACGGCCGCAGCAACCTCAACAGAATTACCAGCAACCCCGACCTAGCTATCAGTCATCTCAACAGTATGAACAACCGCCTCGTCCGCAACGTACATTAAGGGAGCTTCTAGCGGGGAATATCCATTCAAGAATGAGGCAAGTGCCAAAATGTTCCGTAGTCCGATGAAGACTCCGCATTTCCAGCTGCGGAGCCTAAGAGACCAGAAGAAGTTAACAAGAAAGGTGATCCCAACTTTTGCCCCTACCACCGGATGCTTGGGCACAAGATAGAAGATTGCATTACCTTCAAAAGTTGGCTCAATGAAAACCTTCGGAAAGGAAATATAACAATCCCGAAGGAGTACATGAAGGAACCCCGTAAAGGAGGTTCCGTCAATGTTGTCTCGATCGATCTCATTGTTCCGATAGATCCCTATGCGACTGACGATGGATGGATTACCGCTTGGACAAGGTCTTCAAAAAAGATTTTAGACAGCAACCAAACCGCCTCGGTGCGAGCTTCAATTCAGAGTTCGAAACCTGTCAAGTCAGCACTATCACTTACGATAGAAGAACCACCTCAACAGGAGACGATTGAAGAGAAGAAGAAAATCGACGAAGAAGAGAAGACCGAGGCTCTTAAGGCTAGCTAGGGGCGCTTATCCTAGGATAATTGTTTCGCATTCTGGGAGAAATCCCTCGAACCTCCGACTCGTATGATTATCCGCTCACTCCGGTGGGATCTTATAATGATAAGGGTTATGGCGTTGGCTACGTTTTGACTGTTTCTAACGATTACGTAACTAGCGACAATCCGGACATTGAATTCGATACCAACGACAATTCTCAAATCATACACAATCTCGACGATCGCAATGACGAAGAAGACATCCATCAAGGAGGCTACGAGAGTTCAACAAGCAACGAATCTATCTGCGAGTTTCGAGGAGCTCCAGTCACAATAGAGTTAGAGCCTTCAGACTCGAAGCTAATCCGGAAGAACCTGTCATTCCAATTCAGGAAGAAACACCAGCAAGCTCAACACTAGAGTCAGAAGAAATTACAGAAGTCAACTTAAGAAGTGGAAGAGTTTTACCTCCAAGAATGGGTCCAAAGGACAAAGGAAAGCAGGTGGTTGTTCAAGAAGAACCAACCCCGGCAGCAGAAATACCCATTCGGGAAGAAGCCGTGACACATGAAAATAAAGTGGACTACAACGTGCTAGCCCATCTTAGGAAACTACCGACCAACCGAGCATCTACGATGCTCTCATCTTATCAAAGGAGATGAGAGAAGCTCCGATCAAGGCCTTACTTGATCCGAAATTTGCTTAGCTCAAATGGCCGGAGATTCCTTAGATGAGGTTTGTTCGTTAAAGGAACGAGCGAGGTGGTACCTTCACGGACAATGACCTACTGCTTGGGACAACGAGACCACAACCGACCGTTGTACATTTCAGTTACAATTGGGAAGTTTACACTCTCCAGAGTATTGGTGGATCTAGGAGCATCAATTAATATAATGAGTCTTCGAACACTAGCATACTTGGAAATTGATGCTCGCGAGCTCGAAGCCGACAAAATGTTATTAAGAGGATTCAACCGTAAAGGAGAAAGAGCCCTCGGATCGATAACACTACTAATGAAGACCGGTGACTTAGCAAAGACAACCGCAAAATTTCACATAATTGATTCGAAACGTTGTTCAACGCTCTATTGGGCCGACCATGGATACATGAAAACAGGATGGTACCATCATCTCTACATCAGTGCATCAAATATTATGATGGAGGGGAACAGTGCATCAAAGGTGACTTACAACCATTCTCCGTACATGAAATTGGAATCCATGAAGATGCAGCTTATTATGCACCTCCGAAGAAAACAATCTTCTCCAGAGATACCATGATGAATGAAGCAAAGAAAGTTCGGGACAATGAAGAACCTGAAGTTCTAGTCCAACAGTCACTCACCACTCCCTTACGGCAAGATGGTGAAGGTTTCTCCACAACTCGCATCCGAGGTCGAGGCCGGGGACGAGGTCGTGGCGGAGACGTTAGGACGAGTTGGACGGAGGAAACCGACCATCAATGTTGATTGGGAGACGAGTTCGAAGAAGAAAAAGAGATCAAACAAGAAGCAGCGACAATAAGTCGGAAGAAGCCGCAATTCAAGATCTCTCTCGAAGATGAGAAGAACGAAGAATACAAATCGATGTACGAGAAGATTAACCGGTATGTACATACTATGACCACGACCCCGATCCATTCTAATAAGATCGAGGGTATGGTGGTCAAAGAGGTACGTAGCGGCGGTGCAAAGCCAATCAAATTCTACCGTGGTGCTACTTCCTCCAAAACTGAGAATAATGTACAATTTGAAGATGTCACTTCATCAAAATTAATGGAATTACCTTTTGAGTGGTACTCTCCCTGTGTTCAAAATTTAATTCAGCGTGGTTTCTTACCTCGACAATGGACAAAAGGCCAATCACAACATTTTGAAAAGTTATGGAATAACTCCGGTCGTCCACCCAATTCAAAGCATGGTCTCGGATTCGGCACAGTAGAATCAGTTGACGATACTGAACTTTGCCTGGTTTTCACTTGCGAGTCTAATGAAAACTGCATGGAAACTACAGACGAACTCGAAGATTTACAAATTGGAGACGCTCCACCGGAATTCGAAGAAGAAATTAAATCTACGATAGATGAGTTAACGGAAGTTAACTTAGGTACTAGCGAAGAGCCTAGACCTACCTTTGTTAGCTCCTTACTCAATAAAGAAGACTCCGAAGAAATAATCAAATTATTAATGGAATTTAAAGACTCGTTTTGCTTGGAACTACAATGAGATGCCGTGTTTAGCTCCAGAGGTCGCAGTCCATAAGCTAGGAGTGGATCCTATTTCTGTCCCAGTCAGACAAGGTCCCAGAAGAATGCATCTAGAAATCGAACAACAAGTCATAGCCGAAGTTAAAAAGTTAATAGACGCCAAATTTGTCCGTGAAGAACAATACCCAACTTGGCTAGCCAATGTAGTGCTAGTTAGAAAGAAGAATGGTCAGATCAGAATTTGTGTGGACTTCAGAGATTTAAACAAGGCATGTCCAAATGATGAATTCCCTCTACCAATCCCAGAACTAATGATCGACATTGCTTCAACACATGAAATATTCTCATTCATGGATGGATCTTCAGGATACAACCAGATAAAAATGGCTCCGAGAAGATGAAAAGCTTACAAGCATTCGAACGCCGATCGGAGTATATTGCTACACAGTGATGCCATTCGGACTGAAGAACGCAGGAGCAACATACCAGAGAGCAATGACAAGAATTTTTTATGATCTCATCCACAATCAAGTCGAATGCTACGTGGACGATGTGGTCATCAAAAGCAAAGTAAAGGACAACCACCTGTATGATTTGAGAATTGTTTTCGAACGATTAAGACAATTTAACCTTAAGATGAATCCCTTAAAATGTGCCTTCGGCGTCACCTCGGGAAATTCTTAGGATTCTTTGTCCGACATCGTGGAATTGAAATCGACCCGGAAAAGATTAAAGCTATCTTAGAAATGCCGCCTCCCAAAACCTTAAAGCAACTACGATCTTTTCAAGGGAAGCTGGCATATCTTCGACGCTTTATCTCAAACTTGTCAGGTAGGTGTCAGCCTTTCTCGGCACTAGTTAAAAAGGACGCCAAATTTATTTGTGAAGAGAAATGCTAGAAGGCCTTCGAGGACATTAAGAAATATTTAATGACACCTCCTGTCTTAGCAGCCCCAGTCCCAGGTAGACCACTGATACTTTATACCGCGGCTTTAGACGACTCTCTTGGAGCCCTGTTAGCCTAGGTCAATGATGAGGGTAAAGAAAATGCTCTTTACTACTTAAGCCGTCATTTACTTCCGACGGAAATAAGGTATCCTGCAATTGAAAAGCTTTGTTTGGCCCCGATCTTCGCCGCTCAAAAGCTCGAGCACTACATGCTTTCTCATAAGGTCAACTCCGATCTCGAAATTTAATCCATTGCAATACTTGATGACTCGTCCAACGCTTTCCGGCAGACTTGCCAGATGGTCGATGATATTATTGCAATTCGATATAACTTTCGTGCCTCTTCGTGCCGTAAAGGGACAAGTCTTAGCAGATTTCCTCGCGAAGACACCCTTTGCCGGCGAATCTCCTCTCAATGACGATCCGCCGGATGAACAAATAATGAGCCTAGAAGACCCCGATGATCGACGTTGGGAATTATATTTTGACGGAGCATCTTCGACACACAAAGACGAAGAATCGCAAGTGATAGTGCTCGGTAAGGCGGAGAATCGGATTAATCTTTATAACACCGGAGCGGGGATGTTAAGATACTCCTACCACTTGACGGAGCCGTGTACAAATAACGAAGCGAATACGAAGCCCTCATAACGAGATCGGAATTAGATATTCAAATGGGGATAACGGACATCAACATCTACGGGGATTCGCAGTTAATCATTCAACGGATCATCGGACAAGTATGGAATTTTAAAGCCAAGACTCGAGCAATACTTCCAAGTATGTCATGCGAATTGTTGGAACGATTCCGAATGTGACAATCTACAAAATTCTCGGAAAAGAAAATGCCTTAACAGATGTGTTAGCTCGCCTCGCAAAAGAATTTGCCTGTTTGCAAGATGAGTCGGTGGAAGTGTCGGTTCACGGACGTCGAGTCCTGTGACGACTCGACATAGTACACAATACACAAATCGAAAAAGAAGAAGAATCAATTGCAAGAAGGATGACGAAAAACACGAGGATTGGCGACGACCATTAATAGACTACCCGCAAACAGGAAAGCTACCGGACGATAGGTCGCTAGCCCATCGGATCAAGAAAAGAACTCGTCCTACGCATTAATAAACAACACATTATACGGAAGGTCTTTCGATCAAATGTGGCTAAGGTGCCTAAGCGGGTCCGAGGCCCGTGAAATTGTTAAAGAGGTGCATTCGGGACTCGTGGCGCTCACCGGTCGGGTCCGAAGATGAAAATGAAAATTAAAAGACTAGGGTACTACCGGCCCTCGATGATGACCGATCGCATGAAAATCGCCAAGAGCTGTCACCAATGCCAAGTGCACGGAGTGGTTCTACACCAACTTCCAAATGTGTTACATCCGACAATTGCGTCGTGGCCATTTGAATGTTGGGGCACAGATATAGTGGGTCCGATAGAACCGCCATGTTCAAAAGGACATCGCTTCATTCTTGCGGCGACAGATTACTTTTCCAAGTGGGCAGAGGCAGTTCCACTTAGAGAAGTGAAAGCACACCACGTGCTACAGTTTTTCAAGAACCAAGTCGTCTACCGTTTCGGAGTGCCGCGCGGATCATCTCGGATAATGGATCGGCATTCAGAAGCACACAAATCAACAATTTTGTCAGGAGACACGGAATCGACTGGCGATATTCAATAATTTACTATCCAAGAGCAAACGGCCTTGCTGAGGCTTTTAATAAAACTCTCGTTCAAATCTTAAAGAAAACCTTGGATGATAATAAGAAAAATTGGCACGAGAAGTTATTAGAAGCCTTATGGGCCTACCGGACAACCTTAAGAACTCCTACTCAAGCTACACCTTACGCTCTGGTGTATGGGTCCGAGGCAGTGTTACCTTTAGAGGTCCAGCTTCCTTCACTCAGGATTGCGGTTACAAACAAAATCACGACGGAAGAGAATGCCAAATTACGACTAGAGGAATTAGAAAGCCCGGAAGGGAAAAGACTTGCAGCTGCAGCAGAATTTAGAATTATACCAAGCTAAGATGGTTCAAGCCCATGACGGATCGGGTCCGCCCAAGAACCTTCAAAGTTGGTGACTTAGTTCTCGTTCTCAAGAGACCTATTCTCGCATACCGCAAGATAGGAGGAAAATTTAAACCCACTTGGGAAGGACCGTTCGTGGTTGAAGCAAGTATACTCGGGAGGTTCCTACCAGCTAGTGAATTGCGGGGAGAACGATATATGCTTCCGATCAACGGACGATACTTGAAAAAGTATTACGCTACTCGATGTTTCGAAGGAATGAATTCTTCATCCTTAGAAGCACGGCGAAGTAATTACTTATGACCGGGTCCGAACCCAAAAATAATAAAAAATGTGCTAAGATAAATAAAATCATGATAATAAAGTTTTCCTTGTTTTCTCTTCCATATCAAAATCTCTTTCCTGATCTTATCCCACTTCATTCCTGTTAAATTTAAAAATATAAAAGTAATAAATAAAAAAAATGTCTTTAATAAACATTTTCTTAATGTTCTTGTTCTTAGTACAGCCCCTGATCCTTTTCCTTGTCTTTTCGCAGGGAAATGTCGAACGGGCGGTTGGTCCTGAACTTTAGAAATGGCGTAAGCCTTGCAGTTGACGAAAAGAGGGTGAAAGATGGAGCGATAATCGAGATTGACTCGGACTTCGCACCGGCGAGCCTACGAGACGAGGAAAGTGATCGGATCCCGGCTGACCGAGAGGAACCGCCCGGTCGGACAGATGATGAAAATGGGTGGCCCAAGCCACCAATCCAGCAGCAAGAAAAGGAAAGCAAACGCTGAAGAAGACAAGAAAATCAAGTCCATAGTCGCTACGGCAGAGGGCAGGCTTGTCAGCACCGCGCCCACAGAGATTCAGGAAGTTCGAAGAGCTACTCTCACAGCAACGCAACGAAGAAATAAGAATCGCCGTATCCGTAAAATGTTAACCAAACTAGCCGCGGACCAGCGCGACGAGGCGATGCTTACTGCCAAGTACATACACTTCAAGGACGCTAGTTCACTGTGTACGGAAGAAAGGAGGCCGGCTCCTAGGATAACGAAGGGACCGGGGAAATCTCACGGAGATCGAAGAAAGAAGGCTACCACGCCACCGGATAGAACCACCCGCAATGCATAACCTTGTTGCGGAGCAACCCCGGAGGATGTCCCGACGGACATCATCCCCGAGGAGCCGAGGTATGCAGGGAGAACGTGAAGGGATTGAGCCGTATATCCCACAATATGTCACTGTGCCCCGCCATTTGCAAATTATTCCGGAATACGAGCTGGAAAGAATGCGAATGTCGAAAATAAAACTTTTGAATACTTCGAGAGAATCGGAGGCGAAGGATCAATATACTAGAAGGCCTCGAGCTACACACGTACGTATTCTCAGAATATGAACAACAACAAATCGTGGATTGCATCCGGGAT
This sequence comes from Papilionanthe hookeriana x Papilionanthe teres, assembly GCA_022702705.1. Lineage (NCBI taxonomy): Eukaryota > Viridiplantae > Streptophyta > Magnoliopsida > Asparagales > Orchidaceae > Papilionanthe > Papilionanthe hookeriana x Papilionanthe teres. The sequence goes on along the minus strand of CM040427.1, from coordinate 81,942,521 downwards.
TTGAAAAGAATGGGCCGAGCGGGCCGCCTAAGAGAAAACACCTACTCAGAACCCCGGAGATGGATGCCAGGGAAAGGTAGAATTACAATACAATGTGGATGCTGCTACAATTTTGCAGAAGACAGAAAGGGAAACCCACCGTGGATACTCCGTCATGGCCAAGTGGATCCAATGCCATTAGTCATCAAGAGAATGGTAAAGAGGTTGATAACATGGAGGGTACCGCCGGCAGATTGCATACCCAATAGCCGCATTATTAACATTTACAAGCAGGTGATCGCATACCCCCGCACATAGATCACCACGACTTTGTCGTACCTTCGCACGCTCTCTTTCCCGAACGACCGTAATATCATGTTCGGATCCGACCTCCGGATAGCGAGCCCGAGTGAGTTCCGAGGGCCGGTGAAGATACCATTACCGGTAGGTTCCGTCATGATACCGAAGGGCAACGGAGCGGATGTCGCTAAACATTGCATACCGGAGTACCGGTGAAGCGGATCTCGGTTACTTTCGAAGGATGGATGACAGGAAGACACCTTACCACTTCCAGCCGCACCCGGAGCTAGAGAGCCTCCGGTCTTACGAGCCGTGAGTTGCATGGAAAATATCACACCTCCAACGTACATCCATACGGCATCCTTGCCAAGGATGGCTTGGAAGGTGATGTTATCGACCATGTACCCCACTATTCAGACATGGATTTTTGACAGATACTTTTTTGGATGGATCGATAAAGATCATACATAGTCCGTTTTGAGTCTACATGGATTGTATGAGATGTATTCCAGATCGAGTTGTATGATGTATCTTCGACATGATTGGAATGAAAGTGACCATGTCACATTTTTGGCCTTCACCTCTTTTCTGCAAATTGACTGGGAAACGCCATTAAAGTTAAATGAACTTCGAACAAAGAACAGAAAAGAAATAAAAAAAGAGAATAAAAGAAAACTTTCCTTAAAAATCTAAAAATGACGAACACCAAATTCACATGAACATTAAATAAACGATAAAATAAATTTGAATCGTTAAAGGACAAACAAAATGAGCATAAATCTTCAATCAAATTTCAAATTCAACTTTCCAGATCTCAAATCAAATTCCAATCAATTTCAAATTCAACTTCCAGATTCCAAATCAAATTTCAATCAAATTCAAATTCAATCCTTCCAAATCTCAAATCAAATCTCAATCGAAAATTCAAATTCAATCTCCCAAATCTGAAATCCAATCCGTTCTACTCTCTCCCTTGTCTGGGATGGAAGCGGTTGATTCCATTGACGCAGATCGAATCTGATGGCGAGGGATTATATCCAATCCAAACCAGTAACTTCCGACCAACTCTTTTGAACGGGATATGTAACATCTACATATTCCCTCCTAATCTATTTCCTTCCATGAAAGTCTTTTACAACTTTCATGAAATTCTCGAAACACCAAAATTCCACACTTTTCAAATCAACACTACAAATCTTTGCAAAGTCAATGACTATTCAAAATCAAATTCAAACTTTTGGGTTGAGGATTTTACATCCGAGACTGCATTGCTTTAGGATCCTTTCCCTATCGCAATGAAATACATCAAGTTCAAACTTTTGGGTTGAGGATTTTACATCCGAGACTGCATTGCTTTAGGATACTTTCCCTATCGCAATGAAATACATCAAATTCAAACTTTTGGAGTTGAGGATTTTACATCCGAGACTGCATTGCTTTAGGATCCTTTCCCTATCGCAATGAAAAACATCCAAATTCAAACTTTTGAGGTTTACATCCGAGACTGCATTGCTTTAGGATTCTTTCCCTATCGTAATGAAATACATCAAATTCAAACTTTTGGAGTTGAGGATTTTACATCCTAGACTTCATTTCTTTAGGATCATTTCCCTATCGCAATGAAATACATCAAATTCAAACTTTTGAGGTTGAGGATTTTACATCCGAGACTGCATTGCTTTAGGATTCTTTCCCTATCGCAATGAAATACATCAAATTCAAACTTTTGGAGTCGAGGATTTTACATCCGAGATCGCATTGCTTTAGGATCATTTCCCTATCGCAATGAAATACATCAAATTCAAACTTTTGAGGTTGAGGATTTTACATCCGAGACCGCATTGCTTTAGGATTCTTTCCCTATCGCAATGAAATACATCAAATTCAAACTTTTGAGGTTGAGGATTTTACATCCGAGACTGCATTGATTTAGGATTCTTTCCCTATCGCAATGAAATACATCAAATTCAAACTTTTGAGGTTGAGGATTTTACATCTGATACTGCATTGCTTTAGAATCCTTTCCCTATCACAATGAAATACATCAAAATCAAATTCTTGGGGTTGAGGATTTTACATCCGAGACTGCATTGCTTTAGGATTCTTTCACTATTGCAATGAAATACATCAAAATCAAATTCTTGAGGTTAAGGATTTTACATCCAATACCGCATTGCTCTGAGATCTCTCCTCATTGTAATGACTCAATTCAATCAATTTAATTTTCTTTTGAGGTTGAAGATGTTACATCTAAAACCACAAAATTCCAATTTTCATTTCAAGTTCAAATCCCTTCAAATAAATTTTAACAAACTTCAATCTAAATTGAAACTCAAACTAAAATCTAAGCTCACACATCAAAACTTAAACTGAAACAAAACGAAATCTAAATTGAAATTCCCCCAGGTCATGTGATTTGGGATTCACCTCCTTTCCCTTTCCCCAACGAGAGTTCAGGAATCTCCGGCCTCGGAGATGTACTCGACACTCCCCGACGGAAACTCTTCTACTTCGTCCTAAGTTTGTCACTTGGACATCTGTGTTGGTTTTGTTGATCTTTTTGGTCAATGCCAATACGCGTGGTGTGCTTGGTTAGCACACCACACCTATTGGGGGTCCATTTGTTGACCTCATTTTTGATGAGGTCTTCTCTTCTTCTTTTTAGTACTTAGGATCTAGCCTTAGGCTTTTCCTTTGACTATCCTAGAGGATTAGAATTGGGACCCACCACCTATAAATTCAAACCACTTTTTAACTCCCTGCAAACTCCACAAACTTAATTGTAGACCCCTAATCACCTAGAGGGTTGAAATCAAATGTGGAAGTTTAAAGGATGGGTTCCTATAGACTCTTTGGCCTTAGGATCGCCTCGGGTGGCCCTGGTCCGGTGAAGGGCTGACTTACACATACACTACACTTATACACTACACTTGCACACACCTCCTAAAACACACCCATACCCAACTCGACCTCCCGAATCATGTAGGTGATTCACATGGATGGTCCTTAACCCCTAAGCCCTTGGCTAAGAGGGTTAGGAACAACATAGTGGATGCCTCAAATGAGTCCCCTCATGGCTCATGTGGGCTTAACATGGCTTCATGGCTCAACCAAAATGATTTTATTCGACTTACATTTACCCAATCTTTAATTTTCCAAATTTTCAATTTTTGACCCCCGGGACCCTACACCCGCCTAGCCTACCCAAAACCCTTGAAATCCTCCAAAATCACCTAAATTACCCAAAATTCCTCAAAACCATTCCTAAACATTTACACATTACTCAAATTGATCATCCATACCCAAAAATACCAAAAATACCAAAAATACCTCCCAATACCCTCCAAATACCCAAAATGCCCCTCTTGATCCAAAAATCCAAAAATTCAGAAAATTCCCAGAAAATTCCAAAAAATCCCAAATATTCCCAATTTCATTTTGTCCAACTACACCATGGGCCAATTTTGTCAATTTACCCTACTTTTGTCAAAACCCCCAATTGACCCATTTTAACCCTAAGTGAACCCAATGTCAAACCAAACCTACCCAATTGACCCAAATGCTGGTCCAATTCAATTCTAAACTTCAATTCAACATTCCCAACACCAATTTAGACTAAATCCAAGTCCAATTTGATTGACATTTGGATCCAATTTCACTTTTGGCCTTAAAGCCTAATTTGGACCCATGACCCAAACCTAACCCAAAGTCACCCAATTCAACTCCAATTAACCCCAAATCTTTTCTAAATCTTCCTTAACATCCCTATAAACAAAACACTAACATTATTTGCCCAAAATTTAGACCCAAACCCCACTCAAATTCAACAAAAAGCTAAAAGGCCCAATTTTGACCTAAATCCAAACTTAACCCAAATAAGCCCAAACCCCAAAATCAAAACCCAACCAAGGCCAAAACCCCTTTGAAACACTCCCATAAACATTTACCAACACTTATTTTACATCAATTTCAACCCTAGCCCAACATTGGCCCAAGTTAGCCCAATTCGACCTACATCGGCCCATTCACCAAAGAGGTCCAAATCCAACCCAAACCTAGCCCAAACACTTCAAGTTTATTCCAAATCATTCATGAAACATTCTTAAACTAAATTCAACACTCATGGGATCCAATCCTTTGCAAAATTTACATCCACCAATTTGTTTTCAAACCTAAAGGCCCACTTTCCTAAACCATTCTAAAAGCCCATTTCCACCAAATACAAAAGCCTAAAATTGGCCCTAAAGCCCACATGGCAATTTCTTTTCATCATACCTTTAATTGATATCACCCCTAAGTTTTAAAATCATCATTAAACCATTCCAAATCAAGCTTCATACAAATTCCCATCAAATTACCAAAAATTTCTAAAATCCATTTTCATGAAATCGACCAAGCTTTTCCCCAAGCCAAAGACAAGCCATGCAAGCCATGGACAAGCCACATGAAGCCATGGAAGGTTTGACATGTGATCAAGCCATTAATGGAAAAAGGAGGAGCCTTTTTTAAGCCCCCTTAAAAAGGTTTTAACCCTTTTAATGCTTCACCTTAATCCATGATTAATCAAAATATTCATGGATGGTGACTTCTCTACCCTTTTCTAGCTGATTCACCTGATCATCCCTCAGCCCAAATCAGCCATGGAAGGGTGCACCAAACCCAAAATGGTGGGTTGACCCATTTGGACCCAAAATGAGCCTCTCCCCATACCCTTTTGATTCAAACCCTTTACACATGTCCATGGCCAATTGATCGCACAAACCTCCAGCCCGACCCACCTGGACCCGAGGGTGACCCATGCTCGCCGCCGGCCACGCCCAGGTCGCCGGAAAACACCATGGCCGAGACCTCGGGAGGAGCCAAACTTTGGAATTCCACCTCGTCGAGCCGCCCCATGCCCAATGGCCACCATGGTCGTTCTTCCCATGCCCGCGAGCAGCCGATCCCAACCCTTGGCCATCCCCGCGAGGCCCTCCAGCCCACCTCTATTTAAACTCAACCCCTCACGGCCATGAGAGGAGAGTTGCACAAACCTTGCCGAAACTCGCCAAAATTGTTCCAAACCCTTCTCCATCCTTAGAGCAGCTTGATCCCCAGGTGTTAATTTGCCCTAATCCCCACCAACGGAATCCAATTTCTCAACCGAAATTTCACCCAAAACCAGACACTTTGCCACGGTGAGCCAATCCTCAAATTGATCGGTCCCACACCTTCACTGGACCAAGAGGAGAAGTTTCCCACCGAAAGCCCCATCTCCAAGCCACCCGGTTGCTCCGACCTCCAAGCTTTGTGATCGGGCTGTGGTCGAAATCCTACCTAGGCAATTCACTGCACCGGAGACTTCATCCGGAGCTTGCCGGGATCCAATCGAAGGTGACACAACCCTCGCATCGAAGCCACACTTCTCCGAGCAAAGGTATGGCCTCACTCTTCTTCCCGAGCTTCTGAACATTCTCCATTTTTATTGAGTCAATTTCATGTCACATAAACTGTATGGATGTGTTCGTCTTCTCGAGACGAATCCATAGAGCATAAGAATATTAAATTTGGTCAAGTATCGAGTGAGATCTTAGGTCTAGAAGATGGACGGCTCTCGGGTAAGGACGTCTGGGGATGATGAACGGATGCCGTTCATTTAATACACGCGCGGATGGATGGCCAGGATCGCGCCGGATCAGGAGATGGAACGACACAGCGGGGCCCCGGAGCGCTGAGTCAGATGGCGGCGTCGAATCAGAGAGCGCCATGTGGCGTTTCGGAGCTGCCGAGGTTGACGCGGCGCCGCGTGGATAAATAGAAAATTAGGGTTTTTTTCTATTTATTTAATTCCCTAAACTTCAAAAATCCATAAATTTGTGTAGAAAAATCAGAAAAATAAAATAAAAATACCCTCTTGCTCGAGTGAACGGAGGAGAATAATGTGGAAAAGAAATCATTTAATTTCATCAAGTATTTTATTTTTAATGATTTATTTCCCTTCTGCATTGTTTTAATTCTCCATGCATATAGGAAATTCACCATGGCATGAGACCATAGTGGCTTTTGAAGCCTCTAAATTTGGGAACATTCCCTGAATTTTCCAAAGTCGAGGCCATCCCTATGAGAAGTTATTGATTTTTCAAATTCATGTTGCCGTTTTGAGTATTTTAATTCCAATAATTAGCATGTTGTGAAATAAATTCTAGGAAAATTTGGTGATGTCTCTTATGACCGGAGGACCCTTGGAAAAATAGGTTTTGAGTTAATTCATTTAAAATAACCCTAATTGGCTTAAACACCCAAAATAGATCCCTAATTAATTAGAGTTAACCATACATCAAATTGACTTGAAATCAATTCTCCACTAACCTTTAGGATCAGAGGAACTCCCATAAAAATTTGAAGTCAATTGGACTTGGTTAGCCCTACTAAATGGGTTGATTGAGCCATTTAGCCATTTTGAACTTTAAAAATTCATAAATTTTAAAATGCTTTTAAAAAATTCACCAAATTAGTTTTGGAGCCTCTCTGATATCAGGGGAAATTAAGAAAATTAAAATTTCAATTTTCTAAAAAAGTTGATTTTTTTGGTATTATTTGAATATTTTAATAATTAAAAAATAATAAAAATAACAAAAATAATAAAATTCACCAAAATGTCACATTTTGAATTTTAATCACTTAGGAACAAATCCCATATTTTTCTTAGGTCTATTTAATGAGATATTAAATTTTAAAGCCCTAAGGTAATTTTAAAATTAAAAAAAATGTATTTTTTAGCATTTCCACTAAATTAATTCTAATAAATCAAAGAAAAATCAGAAAATTGCAAAAATTGATTCTCTCGATTTCCTTGATATCCGAGAGATTTTTGAAAAATATAAATTTCATTTTTCATCCTTTATTTTATTTTTAAATTAATTAATACTCCAAAACTTAAAATAATTATAATAAAAATAATATAATTTAAAAAATCACCAAAATTGGTCCAAATGGTCCTCTGGTCATTAGGAATGTCCCATAATTTTCTTAAGGACAGAAACTTTCCCTTGGTCATATTATTAAATTTTCCTTGGAAATTCCTATTTTCCACCAAAAATAATTACATTAATTAAATACAGAAAAATCGCATTTTCTCCTCTCATATCTTTATTGACATATGAGTGAAGTCACACAAAAATTTCAAGTTCATTTAAGCTCAATTTAGTGAGCTATGAAATTATTAAGCTTGAAGGGCAAAATGGTAATTAAAATTTAACCCTTAATTAAAACTTTAGGTTTAATAAAATTAACAAGTAAAATATTTGATCTTAATCTGATTTGGATGATTGAAATTTAAATAATTAAAGGGTAGAAACCTACTAAACATTTTAAAATAATTGAAATAAACCTTAATTAAATAATTGATTAAATTTGGAAGAATAATAAAGTTGGAATTATTAAATAGGGATATTATTAGGAAGAGATTTATTCTTTAATTTAAAAAATCCCTAAATTAGTCATCTCAATAATATTTAATTCCTAATTAAAATGATAATTCAAATTTATGTTTTAAAATGTTAAAGGACTTAATCATTAAAATTAAATTAAAAAGTTAAATTATTAAACTCTTTTTAAATTTTCAATTAAACTAAAATTAAAAATAAAATTAAATTAAAGATTAAATTAAATTAAATCAAACAAATTAATTAAATTAAATTAAATCAAATAAATTAAATTAAATTAAATTAAATTAAATTAAAAAAAAATAAATAAATAATTAAATTAAATTAAATTAAATTAAATTAAATTAAAATAAAATAAAATCAAAGAAAACTAAAATTAAAATTAAAATTAAAATTAAAATTGAAATTAAAAAATCAAAATTAAATTAAAATTAAAACTAAACCAAATTAAATTAAACTAAAGTTAAATTAAATTGAATTAAATAACATTACCTAAGACATAAAGAAATTCAATATAAAGCAACTTGAACACTATTCCAAATTTAAACCCGTTAATTGAAGTTAAACTAAATCATAAACCTTTTGAACACCAATTTGCCCTAGAGAGCTTTGGTTATCATAACTCCTAAACAGAACGTTAAATGAAATGCTACTTCACTTATAGGATATTCAAATGTCCTAGTTCACTGAGCAAGATACCAAAACTTGAATTCCCGAACGATTAATTCATTTGTATAATTAAATTCATTTGGACTTAAAACAATCCTATCAATATTGAAAAGATGTTTAAGATTCTTCTTAAGCACTTCCTCAATATGATAGTATACTCATAAGAACAATTGAACTTAATTATTCTTTGATGAAGAAAATCGTCCTCAAACCTAAACACAAGAACCTAGACGTCATAGGAAATGACTAGCTATAGGATTAGGAATTTGGTAGAAAACCATAACCCTTCCCTTAGCATTACCTAGGAATCTGCTTAAATATTCTAATTGCTTTTTAAGTGCAGCTTGGGATGACGGGAAGACCCTCCAGGTACGCTTTTATTTTATTGCAATTCACATTATTGCAATTTCTTTAATCACATCGCACTTACTTTTTCTTGCATGATAAACAACTATTGCATGAAAACCCACACCTTTAGGATAGTCCCTAAAACTGAAACCAAAACTAAGTTAAAAGTCATTACAAGATAAAATTCACCGCCACAACATTTCAAAATATAAAACAACTCAAAATTTAATCACAAACGGAATACAAAACTACAATTACAACTAAATTAAAACGTCCCGTTGGATGATCGGGAATACCTCGGATGATGTAACCTACGTGTTGCTAACGGGATTTCCCACGGTCTAAATGAAAGTGTGGAACTCATTCAGTTGAGTTTAGCAAATTCATCCGGACTAAGTGAATCCGATAAAAATAACGATGCCTGAAGGATGGAACCGTGGGATCTTAACCGGTGTTGTTATAATCAACTTTAAGATTTGTTTTAATTAAAACATAAAAACACTTGGGAATTAAGAAGTTCTCTAAACCAAAACACTTCTCTCATCTCCTGATTTATGATTTCTATAACTAAACCTCTGCAACAACAAGGAGCTCGGAGCACGGTGGGCAGCATGGCCATCTTCGTCAGCAAAACAACTCTACATCAGCTAAACATTCCTAGAACTAAACAACAAAGCCATAGGACTTCGAGGTAGTTTGCCTAGTGCAACATAAATCCTCAACCTTTTGTTAGGCATTTGCATTGCAAATTAAGCCCTAACCGGACTTAGGATTCCGAGGTAGTCGTTCGGTACGACATAAACCCTCATAACTTCAAGGCTATTTGTGTGATTCTATCATATAAATATAAGTCCTAATTAATTAAAATTGGCAAGATTGAAATACTAAATAAACATTAGGACTTTCCTAAATCCGAGCCAAACAATAGGATAGTTGGGAAATCACCGAAGTTCGCTTCGAATCTGTGATTTCTCTTACCTTTCTTCCTTTGAAATCCCAAAATAAAATCTTCCAAATTTGATCCATTCCCTATTGAAATTCCAAAATTCAGTCCTTTGAAAACTTAAACTTTGAAATTCTTGAGAGCAGAATTATTGATTATTATCGAGAGTTTTCTTAGGTGATTCCCGTCACTTAAGATGTAATTAACTATAGGGGCTTGCCCTTATAGGGAATTTTAAAGAACCCAGGTAATATAAACCCTGTTTAATGCTTTCATATTAAGCAGGGGAATTTGTAGGCTTATAAAATTAGTTCGCAGTACAAACGGATGTCACAAATCTTTTAGTTTATTTAATCGAGCCCCACCATCAAGCAGTGTGTCTATCCTTAGGGATAGATACACGGTTTGTAGTGCGGTGCTCGTTTACATAAACTATTCGAGATGTGAGACCAGTTTGATTTCTTATCTTAAAATTTTCAAATTTAAAATTATTTTCAAAAATCAAATACTATTTTTTTCAAATTATTTATTTAAATTAAATTAAAAATTCGCCGACACCTGACATACCCAGAACTCATTCTGAGTGACCCAACATCAAATTATTATCAGATTTAGAGTTATTAACTGAAAAATATGGTTTATGTCTATGTCCGTTAACTTTAAATATTTTTCCAGTCTTAGGATTTTGAATATCTACAGCTCCATAAGAATAAAATTTTATCACAATAAATGGACCCAACCACCTAGACTTAAGTTTTCCAGAAAATATTCTCAATCTAGCATTATACAGTAAAACTTTTTGTCCTGGTATAAGATTTTTAGTAAGAATCTTCCGATCATGCCATAACTTCATCTTTTCCTTATAAATCTTAGCATTTTCATAAGATTCATTCTTTATTTCTTCAAGCTCATTCAATTGTAATAATCTCTTTTCAGCAGCATCTTTCAAATTATAATTGAACTCTTTAAAAACCTAATATGCTTTATGCTCAAGTACGAAAGGTAAATGACAAGCTTTTCCAAAAATCAGCCTATATGGGGACATTCCTATAGGTGTTCTGTAAGCAGTCCTATAGGCCCACAAAGCATCATCCATTTTGATTGGCCAATTCTTTCTATTTGGATTAACAGTTTTTTCCAAAATTATTTTAATTTAACGATTGGATAATTCAACCAAACCACTTGTCTGCGGATGATAAGCAGTAGCAATGCAATATGATATTTCTTTTCTAACTTCCCAATAATCGCATTTCTAAAATGACTTCCCCCATCAGTTATGATTACTCTTGGTATTCTGAATCTGTAAAATATATTCTTTTCTAAAAACTTTGCAACACTTTAAGCATCACATCGAGGTAAAGCAATAGCTTCAATCCATTTGGAAACATAGTCTACTGCTATCAAAATATAAATATTTCTGAAAGATGGTGCAAATGTCCCATAAAATCTAGTCCTCAAACATCAAATATTTCAACTTCCAACATATAATTGAGGGGCATCTCATTTCTTCTAGAAATATTGCCTACACGCTGACATCTATCACAATTTTTAATATAAACATTCACATCCTTAAAAATTGTAGGCCAATAAAATCCTGATTGTAATATTCTATATGCAGTTTTATCACTTCCAAAATGTCACCGATAATCAGAATCATGCCATTTTTGAATAATTTCATAAGTCTCTTCCAAAGGTACACATCTTCGAATTATAAGATTCTTTCCTTGTTTATATAAAAATGGGTCATCCCAAAAATAAGTGTTAGCATCAGACAAAAATTTCTTTTTTTCTCGGTATGTTAAACCTTAGGGTATAATATTATTAACAATAAAGTTTACTATGTCTGAATACCATGGAACACGCCATTCTTTAACAGTGAACACTTTTTCATCAGAAAAATATTCATTAATTTCTTCAATATCACTGAGAGATTTTCAATTTCAAGCCTGGACAAATGATCAGCAATTTGATTATCAGAACCCTTCCTATCTACTATCTCAAAATCAAATTCTTGCAAAAGAAGAATCCATCTTATCAGTCTCGATTTTGCATCTTTTTTTCTTCATTAAGTATTTAATAGTAGAATGATCAGTATGCACCACACATTTAGTTCCAATTAAATATGATCGAAATTTATCAAAGGCAAATACTATAGCTAATAACTCTTTCTCAGCAGTGGTATAATTAATTTGAGCTTCATTAAGAGTTTTACTAGCATAATAAATTACTTTGAAAATTTTATCATATTTCTGACCCAAAACAGCACCAATAGCATAATCACTAGCATCACACATCAATTCAAAAGATTTTTCCCAATTTGGTGAAACTATTACAGGTTCATTGATTAATTTTTCTTTTAATGTTTTAAAGGCTTTACGGCAGTCATCATCAAAATTAAAAATTGCATCCTTTTCCAGTAAACGACATAAAGGTTTTGTAATCTTTGAAAAGTCTTTGATGTAACGCCTGTAGAATCCAACATGTCCTAAAAAACTTCTAATTCCCCTTACATTGGTTGGGCAAGGTAAATTAGATATAACTTAAATTTTTGCAGGATCTACCTCCAAACCTTTTTTTGAAATCCGATGTCCCAAAACAATTCCTCCTGCTACCATAATTGGCATTTTTCTCAATTAAGGACCAAATTAGTTTCTTCACAGCATTTTAGAACTTTAGATAGATGTTCTAAACATGATTCAAACGAAATTCCAAACATTGAAAAGTCATCCATAAATACTTCAATACCTTTTTCAATTAAATCACAAAAAATAGCCATCATACATCTCTGAAATGCAGCAGGGGCATTACATAAACCAAAAGGCATTCTTTTAAAAGCAAATGTACCATAAGGACTGGTAAACGTAGTTTTCTCTTGATCCTCATGAGCAATTTGAATATGGTGGTAACCAGTATATCCATCCAGAAAATAAAAGTATTTATGCCCAGCCAGTCTATCTAACATTTGATCTAGAAAAGGGAGTCGAAAATGATCTTTCTTTGTGGAAAGGTTTTATTTTCTATAATCAATGCATATTCGCCACACTGTAACTTGTCTTGTTGGTATCATTTCATTCTTTTCATTAACAGTCACAGTTACTCCTCCTTTCTTAAGAACACAGTGAATATGACTAACCCATGCACTATCTGAAATAGGGTAGATAATTCCAGCATCCAACCACTTTAAAATTTCTTTCTTAACAACATCTTTCATGATAGGATTTAATCTCCTTTGGGGATCAACCCGCGGTTTGCAATTATCTTCCATAAGAATTCTGTGCAAACAAATTGAAGGACTGATTCCTTTAATATCAGTAATTCTCCATCCAAAGGCTTTCTTGCGCTTTTTCAAAATTTCAAGCAAACTCGTTTCTTCTTTTTTAGTTAATTGAGAGGAAATTATAACTGGCAAGGTTGAGGATTCACCTAGAAAAACATACTTCAAATGAATAGGAAGCATTATTAGCTTAAGTTCAGGAGGTTTTTCAATTTATGGACCATAAGATTCATCTTTTTTCAGTCATATCTAACAATTCAAAACTTTCATGAACAAACTTTAAATCTTCCTCTTGTAAATCTTCATAATCAAATAACTCCTCTTCTTGCTTATATTCCAATTCTTCTATTTCAGCTTTCTCTTCATAAGTTGATTTGAAATGGCATTCACTTAAATATTCAATAACATCCATCCTATAACACTCATCTTCTTTACCTCTAGTAGGATATTTCATCAATTATGAAATATTAAATGTAACAGTCTATTTATTAACCCTCATTGTTAATTCCCCTTTTTGCACATCTATCATGGTTCTGCCTATAGCTAGAAAAGGTCTCCCCAAAATTATGGGTATCTCTTTATCTTCCTTCATATCTAACATAATGAAATCCACAGGAAAAATAAATTGATCCACTTTTACCAAAACATCTTCTATAACTCCTTTAGGATATGTGATCGAACGATCTGCTAATTGCAGAGTTACAGTAGTTGGGGTTATTTCTCCTAGTCCCAGTCTTTTGAATAATGATAGAGGCATAAGTTTAATGCTTGCACCCAAATCACATAAAGCTTTTCCACAAATTCTTTCTCCGATTGCACATGGAATTGTGAAACTACCAGGATCTTTTAAGTTTTTCAGGAAGCTTTTTCTGAATTATCGCACTGCACTCCTCACTAAGTGCAACAATCTCATTTTCTTCGAACTTCCTCTTTTCATTCAGAATATCCTTCATAAATTTCGCATAGCTTAGCATTTGTTCTAGGGCTTCAGCAAATGGAATATTAATGGTAAGCTTCTTTAATATCTCCAAGAATTTTGAAAATTGCTTATCCAACTTTTGTTGACGAAGTCTCTGAGGAAATGGAGGTGGTGGTTTTTATAAATCAAACTTAGGTAGAGAAATAGGTCTTTCAAAACCTTTTGGAGTGTCCTCTTTAGGTCTTTCAATCTCTTCTTTCTCTACTTCAATTTCTTTTCGAACTCTACCTTCCAATTCTTTTCCACTTCTCAGTTGAATTGCTTTTACTTGTTCTTTATTCTTTTCTCTTTGATTCACTTCAGTATTACTTGGAAGCATTCCTTGGGATCTATTTCTTAAGGCATTTGCAATTGTCCCAATTGATTTTCAATATTTATGATGGTTGCTCCTTGAATTTGTAATTGATTTCCCATATGCGATACTACTTCTTCCATAGATAACTTCTTCTCTTTATTTTGTAAAGCATTGTTATAATTAGAAGATAAGTTAATCTATTATTATTATTACCTTGGTTGTTCCAATTCCCTAATGGGTTTACTTGGGTGTTCCCCGATTATTGATTAACACCACCCTGATTATTGTTATTCTAGTTAAAATTTGGATGATTCTTCCAACCTGGGTTATAATAATTGGAATATGGGTTGTTAGGTTTAATTATAGCATTCACAGTTTCTGGTGAAGAATAAGAATCAACCATTTGACATAATGAATTTTCTTCAATCATGAGATTTGGCTGAGAAAAATTCATCCCAAATTGATCTATCTTTCTCGATACAGCAACAACTAGATTTGCTAATATTGTAAAAGCATCATTTTCATAAATACTGGCTACCTTTTCAGGATTTAACCTTTCAGAAGGCCATTGAAAATTATTTGTAGCCATTTCTTCAATTAAAGCATAAGCATCAGAAAATGGTTTAGACATTAATGATTCACCAACAGCAGCATCGATGATTTATCTAAGAGATCCAACTAATCCATTATAAAAAGTTTGAATTATTAACCAATCTGGTATCGTATGATGTGTACATTTCTTGAAGAGATCTTTAAATCTTTCTCATGCTTCATATATTGATTCCCCTTCAAACTGACAAAAAGATGTTATACCATTTCTCAACTTAGCAGTCTTAGATGGTGGAAAATATTTAGCAAGGAATTTTTGTGACAGTTCACCCCAAGTTCTTATTGATCCAGGTGCTAACGAATGTAACCATATTTTAGCTTTATCCCTTAGTGAAAAAGGAAAAAGTCTAATTCTAATAACATCATCTGAAATACCATCATATTTAAAAGTAGCACACAACTCTAGAAAATTAGCAAGATGCAAATTAGGATCTTCAGCTGTTCCTCCCCCAAACTGATTATTAGACACCATTTGGATAAAAGCAGGTTTGAGCTCAAAAGAATTAGCAGCTAGAGCCGGGTTTTGAATACTACCACGAAGTTCATCTACTGTAGGGTTAACATAATCTCTTACAGGTCTTAATTTTTTATGGATGCCTACATTTTGATTTTGATGATTTGCCATTTCTTGAATATTTTTATCTTTTTTGTATTTTAAATTTTTTTGATTTTTCCGATAGTTCTTTCTAATTCATAATAGTAAGGTACAAGTCCTTCGAACTCGAACTACGCATACAACAATAAAACAAAACAAAACACAACACACTAACAAAAACAAAGAAAAGTAAAAATTTAAAATTTCTTAATTCTCTTTAAAATTCAATTTAATTATTTGTTCCCCGGGCCAACGGCAGCAAAAAACTTGATCCCTGATAAATATATGAGCGCCAAAAACTTGACTCCACTGGATAAATGTAACGACACTAAAAACTTGATCCCGGTAATGGCGTCAAAAACTTGGGCCGCGAGGAATATATACACTGATGATTTAGATATGAAAATTATGATTTTATAATATGCGATACTACGCAAGTATATGTATCGTTTATCAAGTAATATAGGACTTTCTGATTAAGCCCCGACATATCGAACCCACAGAGAAAATTTGAAAATCTTTAAAGGAATCATAAAATTATCTTTTTACTTTTTTTATGGATTTTGAAAGTATGTCTTGATTTTGAAAAGTTTTGAAAGTTGATTTGTCTTTTGAAATTTTCTTAATAAAATGTTAAGCAAGAAATTAAAATTATAATAACTGATAACACTGTATGTAAAATACTATTAACTAGAATATCTTTTTCTTTCCTTTTATGAAGTAGTAATAATTATTAAAGTATTGTTGTGGAAGTATTTAAATTTATTGTGACAGATAGAAGAAAATGTGTTCTTTACCCTTACTTAGTTCTATAAAGAACATAGGTTAATTTGAAATTTTTATCATTTTGAACATGGTTAGGCAGGGAAGATACCAGTTTCTCACTCTAGAGTTCCCTCGATTCCCACCAACTAGGGGCTAACTTCTCATAACAAAACTCAAAACTTCAAACCAAATTAGGGGGTTTTAGTCCGTCACTCTAAAATCCTCTAATTTTACTCCCTTCCATAAAAATATCTTCTAATATTACATTCAATTATATGGACTACAATTCTCACCCATATAATTGCATGTGATTCTTACTAACTTTTATGAGACAATACCGCATTGGATCTTACATAATCTCAAGAAATTCTACAACTTAACAGGACAAATTAAGAAGTAAACAAAGTTTTCAGAATCAATCTTCACAACTTCTTCCAACTTTTAAACACTTACACTTTCCACAACAATTCTCTATAAACTAATTACTTCTCCATTTAAGAAAGAAAAAGATAAAGTAAACTACTCAGCATGCATTGAGAATATACAAAAACACATTGATTTGAAATTAAAAACCATATGAAAAACAACAAACGAACACAAGTATTAATTAAAAAACTAAATGTAAGAACAAACGTAAACACTTATCTGAAAATCCTCTCCATAAGACTCAGGAAGTTCCTCTGAAACTTTGACTCTTTGCTAAACTACTCCTCAGAGCAAGTCTCCCAACTCCGATGACTCAGAATACAGACTTCAGACTTCAATAAAAACTAAACTAAAAGAAATAAAAGTAGTGGGAAGAAGAAGACTTCACTCCGACCCTTTTCTCCTTTCTACTCTCTACTCCCACTCTTAATAAAAACTTTATTCAAAATGCAGTGGAAGAACAGTGGAAGTACCCTTCAAAATGCAGTGGAAGAGCCTCAAAAGAAAGAAAGAACCCTTCAAAATGCAAAGGAAGAGCCTCCACTTATCTTTCCTAAAACTCTCTTTAAATAGTAAACCAAAAGGTGCCTTGGTTTCTCTTCAAATGTGTCCAGATTCAATGTATCTACCAAGAAACACGCCCCTTCATTCAAACTTGCCGCCCAAAGGAAGTTATGGAAGTTACCACTAAGGGTTGCATCCCATCCCCTTTGAAATTGGCACCAAATTCCTTTAGATTTTGATTTTTAACTGTGGCGGCTAAGCGCCGGCCCAGCGGCGCTTAGCCGTCAATGCCAAAATTTTGATTTTTTTCATTTTTTTGCTCCAAATTTGATCCAATTTTGCTCCTTTCATCATGACCATCCATTTTCATCATACCTGCAAGAAAAACATAAAATACCTTCCATTAAAGTGCAATATTATTACAATTAGGTATAAAAATGTGCAAAAAAATACTATATATTTTAGGTGTATCAACCAGCTAGCATAAGCCAGCTAGCAAAAAGGAGATCCAATCAATCAGTCTCAAGGAAATCATCCCCGAAAAGCATAGAAAAAAAAATCAAACTCCCCTAAAGCCTCACAAACAGAAGAAAAGATAGCGAAATAATAAAAAGCACAAAGCCATACCTCCAAATATATATCCAAAACCAACCATTAAACATTAAAAAAATCTTTTCCTTAACTCTTCCAAACATATCACAAGATTGAGCAAAACAGAATTTGCAAAAGATGAAGATGAAGAAGTAGATAACAATATGGCAATACATAATAATCCTCTCAAATTCAGTTTACTGTTGCAGGTCTCAACTCATCTAATTTGAAATAGAGTGAAAAAGTTTTGTTTTATCAAAAATGGTAAATTTTTAACATAAAATCCTCATTCTAGTAAATTTCAACAAATTTTGTGTTTCCGCTACAATAAAAATATCAAAAATATATGAAAATATATGAGCATGTAGAAAGATCACATATGACAGGTACGTTGCATCTATAGTTCAGCAAAACTACAACAACACAAAATAATCATATATGAGAGGCACAAAGCAGTCATAATCACACAAATGAAGAAATTGTACATGAAAGCTATCGAGCACATCCACATTCCCTACAAAAGATCTACAGTTCATATGTAATTCCTGCAAGTGTAGGATAAGCAAAGGAAAAGGATAAAAGATCTGTAAAAAAGTCAATAACAATTACCATTATAACTGTTCAAATAGCTATCAGAGGTTATCATGTAGTGCAAAAAATAAATTCACCTTTACACCTAATGAAAAGATATGCATCTCTTGATAATTGATATAAGTTTCAACCAAAACTTTTCCAAACTAGCATCTCCTTCCAGGTCCATCCTACTGTTCTGCCTTCCAAGTTAAGCCCACAAATTGAAGTTATACTGGACATGAGAAATCAATATTTGCAAAACTGGGACATAAATGAAAGCACATTTATGGATATGGGCCAACCATCTCACAAAGTTGGGAGTTGCTGAACCCACTGAATTCTATAGCCACAATAGTAAGTTCAAGATGGTTCGTATGTAATGCCTGCAAGTGTAGGATAAGCAAGTAAAAAAATAGCTATCTTCCATGCTTTCCAACAACAACAGCTTATTGCCCTCTTCAATTGCAAGTTACAGATGGTTCGTATGTAATGCCTGTCAGGACCGAGAGGTCTATTTATCCCAAAAGTTGGGGTAGAGCTCTCAAGCATAAGAAATCATCAAATTATGCCTTCCAACATCAACAGTCACAAGAGATTGTGACAAACGAAACCGTCCCAGTTGCTGGGTTGCACAACTAAAGTCAAAAACTCATAATTTACATCATTACACTGTCGGCATATTTTTAGGTTATGTGTTTTATTTTTGAAAAATGGGTCGCCTAACAGAAGTTGTCGGCGAATTTTCATAATTTTAAATTTATATATATATATATATATATATATATATATAATTTGGAAAGTAGCGTTTGATTTTTGAAAATGATTTTAAGTTTGAAAATTTTAAGATATGAAATCAAACCGATCTCACATCCCAAATAGTTTATATAAAAGAGCACCACATCACAAACCGTGTATCTATCTCAAAGGATAAACACATCGCTCGACGATGGGGCTCGATTAAATAAACTAGAAGATTTGTGACATCCGTTTGGTCCGCGAACCAATTTTATAAGCCGACAAATTCCCCGCTTAATATAAATGAATTAAGCGGGGTTTATATTACCTGGGTTCTTGAAGTTCCCTATAAGGGCAAGCCCCTATAGTTAATTACATCTTAGGTGACGGGAATCACTTAAGAAAACTCTCGATAATAATCGGTAGTTCCGCTCTCAAGAATCTCAAAGTTTAAGTTTTCAAGGGATTGAATTTTAGAATTTCAATAGGGAATGGATCAAATTTGGAACATTTTGTTTTGGGAATTCAAAGGAAGAAAGGTAGGAGGAATTACAGATTCGAAGCGAACTTCGGTAATTTCCCGACTATCCTATTGTTTGGCTTGAATTTAGGAAAGTCCTAATGTTTATTTAATGTTTTGATTTTGCCAATTTTAATTAATTAGGACTTATATTCGTATGACATGATCATACAAATAGACTCGAAGATGTGAGGGTTTATGTCGTATCAGACGACTACCTCGGGATCCTAAGACTGGTTAGGGCTTAATTTGCAATGCAAATGCCTAACAAAAAGGTTGAGGATTTATGTTGCACTAGGCAAACTACCTCGAAATCCTATGGCTTGGTTATTTAATTCTAAGAAAGTTTTGCTGAAGTAGACTCAGGTTTTGCTGATGACGATGGCTGTGCTGCCCACCATGCTTCGAGCTCCTTGTTGTTGCAGAGGGTTTAGTGTTAGAAGATTGTAATCAAGAGAGAAGAGAAGAGTTTGGTTTTAGAAATCTTAAAATCCAAGTGTTTTTTATGTTTTAATTAAAACAAATCTTAAAGTTGATTATAACAACACCGGTTAAGATCCCACGGTTCCATCCTTCTGGCATCGTTATTTTTATTGGATTCACTTAGTCCGGATGAATTTGCTAAACTCAACTAAATGAGTTCCACACTTTCATTTAGACCGTGGGAAATCCCGTTAGCAACACGTAGGTTACATCATCCGAGGTATTCCCGATCATCCAACAAGACGTTTTAATTTAGTTATAATTGTAGTTTTGTGTTCTGTTTGTGATTAAATTTTGAGTTGTTTTATATTTTGAAATGTTGTGGCGGTGAATTTTATCTTGAAATGACTTTTTAATTTAGTTTTGGTTTTGGTTTTAGGGACTATCCTAAAAGTGTGGGTTTTCATGCAACAGTTGTTTATCATGCAAGAAAAGTAAGTGCATTTGCAATAAAGTAAATAGCAAGAAGGTAAATTGCAATAAAATAAAAGCGTACCTGGAGGGTCTTCCCGTCATCCCAGGCTGCACTTAAACAC
Organism: Papilionanthe hookeriana x Papilionanthe teres; assembly: GCA_022702705.1. Lineage (NCBI taxonomy): Eukaryota > Viridiplantae > Streptophyta > Magnoliopsida > Asparagales > Orchidaceae > Papilionanthe > Papilionanthe hookeriana x Papilionanthe teres. The sequence continues at coordinate 81,921,973 of CM040427.1, read as the reverse complement.
AATTTAGAATATTTAAGCATTTAAAGCAAGTTCCTAGGTAAAGCTAAGGGAAGGGTTATGGTTTTCTACCAAGTTCCTAATCCTATAGCTAGTCATTTCCTATGACGTCTAGGTTCTTATGTTTTGGTTTGAGGACGATTTTCTTCATTAAAGAACAGTTAAGTTCAATTGTTCTTATAAACATCCTATCATATTGAGGAAGTGCTTAAGATGAATCTTAAACATCTTTTCAATACCTCTAGAATTATTTTAAGTCCAAGAGAATTTAATTATACAATGAATTAATCATCTAGGAGTTCGAGTTTTGTTATCTTGCTCGGTGAACTAGGACATTTGAATATCCTATGAGTGAAGTAATACTTCACTTAACACTCCATTTAGGAGTTATGACAACAAGAGCTTTTGAGGGCAAACCGATGTTCAGGTGATTTGTGATTCGACTTAATTTTAATCAATGGATTTAAGTTTGGAATAGTGTTCAAGTTGTTTTAGATTTATTTTTGAATTCTTTATGTCTTAAGTCAAATTATATTTAATTCAATTTAATTTAATTTAATTTTAATTTAATTTAATTTGGTTTAGTTTTAATTTTAATTTAATTTTATTAATTTAATTTAATTTTAATTTTATTTTAAATTAATTTAATTTTATTTATTTAATTTAATTTAATTTAATTTAATTTAATTTAATTTGAATTTTAATTTAATTTAATTTCATTTCATTTCATTTTAATTTTAATTTAATTTTAATTTTAATTTGGTTTTATTTTTTAAATTTTAATTTAATTTAAATTTTAATTTAATTTTATTATTTTTCTTTTAATTTTAATTTAATATTTTATTTTTTATGCTTTAGGGATGATTTAATTTTATTTGTTAAAGTATTAATTTAATTGAAATTTTAAAAGGATTTAATTTAAATGTTTTAATTTTAATTTAATTTAATGATTAAGCATTTTAAGTTTTAAATTTGGACTATCATTTTAATTAGGAATTGAATATTATTGAGGTGATTAATTTAGGGATTCTTAGATTAAAGAATAAATTTCTTCCTAATAATATCCCTATTTTAATAATTCTAATTTTTCATTATTCTTCCAAATTTAATTAATTATTTAATTAAGGTTTATTTTGATTACTTTCAAATTATTTGGTAGGTTTCTACCTTTTAAATACCTAAGTTTCAAACATCCAAAATCAACTTAATATCAAATATTTTACCCATCCTTTTAATTAAACCTAAAATTTTTAATTATAGGTTAAAATTTTAATTACCATTTTGCCCTTTATGCTTACTAATTCCATAACTCACTAAATTGAGCTTAAATGAATTTAAAATTTTTATGTAACTTCACTCATATGTCAATCAAGACATTAGAGGAGAAAATGTGATTTTTCTGTATTTAATTTATTTGTATAATTATTTTTCATGGAAAATAAGAATTTTCAAGGAAAATTTAGTAACATGACCAAGGGAAAGTTTCTATTCTTAAGAAAATTATGGGACATTCCTAATGACCAGAGGACCACTTGGACCAATTTTGGTGATTTTTTGAATTATATTATTTTTATTATAATTATTTTGAGTTTTGGAGTATTAATTAATTTAAAAATAAAATAAAGGTTGAAAAATGAATTTTATATTTTTCAAAAATCTCTCTGATATCAAGGAAACCAGAGAACTAATTTTTATAATTTTCTAATTTTTCTTTGATTTATTAGAATTATTTTAGTGGAAATGCTAGAAAATACATTTTTTAATTTTAAAATTACCTTAGGGCTTTAAAATTTAATATCTCATCATAGAAACTTAAGAAAAATATGGGGTTTGTTCCTAAGTGATTAAAATTCAAAATGTGACATTTTGGTGAATTTTATTATTTTTGTGATATTTATTATTTTTTAATTATTAAAAATATTAAAATAATGCAAAAATCAACTTTTTTGGAAAATTACAATTTTAATTTTCTTAAATTCCTCTGATATCAGAGAGGCTCCAAAACCAATTTGGTGAATTTTTGAAAAGGATTTTGAAAGTTATGAATTTTTAAAGTTTAAGTTTGGCTAATTGGCTTAATCAACCCATTTGATAGGGTTAACCAAGTCCAATTGACTTCAAACTTTTATGGTGGTTTCCTCTAATCCTAAAGGTCAGTGGAGAATTGATTTCATGTCAATTTGATGTATGATTAGCTCTAATTAATTAAAGCTCCATTTTGGGTGTTTAAGCCAATTAGGGTTATTACAAGTGAGTTAACTCAAAAATCATTTTTCCTAGGGTCCTCTGGTCATAAAAAACATCACCAAATTTTGCTAGAATTTATTTCACAACATGCTAATTATTAGAATTAAAATACTCAGAATGGTGACCTAGAATTGAAAAATCAATAACTCTTCATAGGGGTGGCCTCTGACTTTGGAAAATTCAGGGAATGTTCCCAAATTCAGAGGCTTCAAAAACTCTATGGTCTCATGCCATGGTAAATTGTATACATGCATGGAGAATTGAAAATGTGCAGAGAGTAAATAAATTATTAAAAATTAAATACTCAATGAAATTAAATGATTTCTTTTCCACATTATTCTCCTCTGTTCACTGAGCAAGAGGGTATTTTTATTTTATTTTTTTGATTTTCCTACACAAAGTTATGCATTTTTGAAGTTTAGGGAATTAAATAAATAAAAAATACCCTAATTTTCTACTTATCCACGCGGCGCCTGCTCAACCTAGGCAGCTCCGAAACGTCGCGTGTCGTCTTCTGATTCGGCCCCGCCATCAGACTCGGTGCTCCAGGGCCCCGTGGTTCACGTACCATCACGCTGTCTGGCTCAATCCAGACCGTCCGCTCGATACACGTTCGATCCGACGGCTCCCAGTCATCATCTACGACTGGTGTGCACCCGTGACCGTCAACCTTCTAACCCTAATTTCTCACTCGATTCTCAACGGATTTTCGTGTTCTTATGCTCTATGGATTCATCTTGAGGAGACGAACACATCCATACGGTAAACATGTATTGAAATTGACTCAAATTAAATAGAGAATCTCTATAAGCTCGGGAAGAAGAGTGAGTCCATACCTTTGCTCAGAGAAGTGAAGCTTTGATCTGAGAGTTGTGTCACCTTCGATTGGGTCCAAGTAAGCTCCAGATGAAGTCCCTTGGGCTGGTGAATTGTCCAGGTATGATTTCGACCACGTACCGATTACAAAGCTTGGAGTCCGGAACGGATAGGTGGCCCGGAGAAGGGGCTTTTGCTCGGTAAACTTCTTCTCTTGGTCCGAGTGAAGGTGTAGGACCAATCAATTTGGGGATTGGCTCACTGTGGAGAAGTGTCCTCGTTTTGGGCTTGGATTTCAACTCTGAAATTGAGCTCACAGAGAGGAAATGGCAGGGGGATTTCAGTCGGGATCAAGTTCTCTGTGTGGGGAGTAGTCTGGAATGATTTTGGCAGAGTTTCCTTAAGGTTAGTTCAACACCTCTTCCATGGCCGAGGGAGGCGGGGTTTAAATAGGAGAGGCTGGAGGGCCTCCCAGGGGGAGTTAGGGCTTGGGATCAGCTGCTTAGGTCAAGGGAAGAACAGCTGCAATGGCCACTGGGCATGGGGCAACTCAGTAAGGGAGAATTTCAATGTTGGCTAACATGTGAACTCTTGGGTGTGGTGTTTTCCGGCGATCCATGCGGCTGGCCGGCAGGCATGGGTCACCCTCAGGTCCAGGTGGGTCAGGGCTGGAGGTTTGTGCAATCAATTGGCCATGAACATGTGTAAAGGGCTTGGATTAAAATGGTATGGGGAGAGGCCATTTTGGCTAGATTTGGTCCAAGCCATGATTTTGGGTTAGGTTCACCTCCCCATGGCTAATTTGGGCTGAGAGAGGATCATTTGCATCAGCTAGAAAGGGGTGGTGAAGTCCCCATCTAAAGTGATGTGGCTAATCATGGTTTAGTGTGTAACATGGAAGGGGTTAAAAAGCCTAATGAAGGTTTAATAAAGGGGCCCTCCTCTTGCTACTTTGGGCATGGTCACATGTCAAACATCCCATGGCTTCATATGGCTTGTACATGGCTTGTCTTTGGCTCACCTATGGCTTGGGACAAAGCTTGGTCATTTACATGAAAGAAGGTTTTGAATTTTTGGGACTTATGGGTGATTTTGGCATGAGGCCTAATTTAGGATTATTTGATGATTGATTTAGGACTTAAGGGATGATATCAATTAATGGGGCGATGAAAAGAATGTCATATGGGCTTTAGCATGAAGTTTGGGCCTTTAAAATTTAGTGAAGATGGGCTTTTAAAATGGTTTAGGGAAGTGGGCTTTTGGATTTTAAAATGGACTTTAGGATGAAATTTTGGTAAAGGCTTGGGCCAAATAATTGTTGGGTTTGGTTTAGGGATGTTTAATGAGTGATTTGGAATAAATTTGAGGTGGTTTGGGCTTGAATTGGGTTGGATTTGGGTTCATTTGGTACATGGGCCAATGTAGGTCAAATTGGGCTAATTTGGGCCAATGTTGGGCTACGGTTGAAATTGATGTAAAATTAATGTTGGAAAATGTTTATAAGAGTGTCTCAAAGAGGTTTTGACTTTGGTTGGGTTTTGATTTTGGGGTTTAGGCTTATTTGGGTCATGGGTCCAAATTGGGCTTTAAGGTCAAAAGTGAAATTGGATTCAAATGCCAATCAAATTGGACTTGGATTTGGTCTAGATTGGTGTTGGGGATGTTGAATTGAAGTTTAGAATTGAATTGGACCAGAATTTGGGTCAATTGAGTAGGTTTGGTTTGACATTGGGTTTATTTTGGGTTAAAATGGGTCAAATTGGGGATTTTGACAAAAGTGGGATAAATTGACAAAATTGGCCCATGGTGTAGTTGGACAAAATGAAATTAGGAATATTTGGGATTTGCTGGAATTTTCTAGGAATTTTCTGAATTTTTGGATTTTTGGGTCAAGAGGGGCATTTTGGGTATTTGGAGGGTATTGGGGGTATTCTTGGAATTTTTGGTATTTTTGGCTATGAATGATCAATTTGAGTAATGTGGGAATGTTTGGGATTTGTTTTGAGGAATTTTGGGTATTTGGAGATTTTGTTTTGAAAAATTTGGGTAATTTCAAGGGTTTTGGGTAGGCTAGGCGGGTGTAGGGTCCCGGGGTCAAAAATTGAAAATTTGAAAAACTGAAGATTGGGTAAATGTAAGTGGAATGGAACCATTTTGGGTTGATCCATGAAGCCATATCAAGCCCACATGAGCCATGAAGGGACTCATTTGAGGCATTCACTATGTTGTTCCTAACCCTCTTAGCCAAGGGCTTAGGGGTTAAGGACCATCCATGTGAATCACCTCCACGAGTCAGGAGGTCAAGTTGGGTATGGGTGTGGTTTTAGGAGGTGTGTGAAAGTGTAGTGTATAAGTGTAGTGTGTGTGTAAGTCAGCCCTTCACTAGGCCAGGCCACCCAGGGCAGTCCTAAGGCCAAAAAGTCCTATAGGATCTCATCCACTAAACTTCCACACTTGATTTCAACCGTCTAGGTGATTAGGGGTTTACAATCAAGTTTGTGGAGTTTGCAGGGAGTTTAGAAGTGGTTTGAATTTTTAGGTGGTGGGTCCAAATTCTAATCCTCTAGGATAGTCAAAGGAAAAGCCTAAGGCTAGATCCTAAGTACTGAAGAGGAAAGAGAAGACCTCATCAAAAATGAGGTCAACATACACAGACTCATGAAGGACAAACATACCTTAAGAGTATCACAACCTGGAACAGTGTTTATGCTCTCTGAAAATATCAAACGTACAACATAATCTCAACAACAAAAGAAAAGGCAGACGACTCCCTATCCACTATTGTAATACAAGAGAATATTCATATTTCTTCTACATTCACCCCAACAATGTGCATATTCCTAAAGATATGATGCTTCATCCATCACACTTTTTCCATTTCCATTAGAAAATTTGAGCATGATGAGAAATAGAAAATGCAATTAGTAAACAAGCATCAGTTAGATAGAATAGTGAAGAGCTAGCTTTCATAAAATTTACATGTATACCACCCAATTCTTATATATTTACTTATGTGACAACTAAAATTACTTCTTACATTTATACCACCCTTCAATTTCATATCACATCAGAAATATTACCATGTTAACTTTCACAACATGAAATACACATCTTCATGATAGATAAGATGGTATATGTACATGTAAAAATTGAAGTATATGCAATAGATATGTAAATAAATAAGAATTGAGTGTTACGTGTGTAAATCTTCCAAAAGAAAAAAAAAATAATCTAGAGATATAACAACCATTCATATGTAACTATACAATGCATTTTTTGCAGTTAAACTGCATGTATTTGCAGTTAATTGCATTTTCTCCAGTTACCAGCAGCGGTTGCCATTTATATACATGGGCCATCAAAGTTGCCCATAGATTGAAGGAAAAGTTTTTGCAGGATGCCGAGGAGAGCTGAGGCTTTAGCATTCAATCATAGAGGTAAGTTAAGGAGACGAGTTTAATTGAAAACGATGACTTAAATAGAAAGAAAAGCTAAATTCTCATTTACATATTAACTTAAGACTAGTTTCCCATTGAATTTTGGAGAGGAAAATGGGGATCATGGCTTGCTTTCAAAGAACGTTCTCATAGAAATCTGAAGAATTTGAAGTGCATTCTATATACATCAAACCAAAAGAGCAATAAATGTTTCTATTCAATTTTTTTAAAGGCTGCATGATGCATTCCATATGCATCAAACCAATTCACAAACTCACATAGACAAGCTGCCATGGCTACCAACAGTTATTGAAAAAAAAGGAAGCAGACAAGCTGCCATGGCAAAAGTAGCAAAATAAGATAAACAAAATAGGCTAAGCAGAATAGGCTAATAGAGTTTATGTTATCCACTTGCATGGACTAAACAGAATAGGCTCATTCATTATTATCTGCTTCAGGACACCCTTATAAACTTCTAATAGAACATGAAATATGTCCACCTTGTCACATGTTACTTCTAAGCTGATATATGTAGAAATATGAGAGCATCTCTGTTGGTATGGGCCAGCCATGTCACCATGTTCGGTGTTGCTGAGCCCACTGAATTTTGTAGCCATTACCAGCATTCCCTTTATATGTCCTTCAATTCTTATATTAGCTCAATTGCAGCACAAATTTTGTAGCCATTACTGGCAGCCTTTAATTTAAAATTTGATTTCAAGTATAAGCCAAAATTTACATGTGTATATGTATATAAGCATTGCATACCATGTATACTACTTTACTTCTAATGCTATCCAATGTAAGACAAAGAACCAAATTTAACTGTAAAATGTTCAATGCACCAAACTTAACTATAAAATGTTCAATGCAAGAAATTTAACTGTAAAATGTTCACATTCCCAGAGACATAGAAATGAAAAATCAAATAGTACACATAACATAAAATTTGTAAAATCAACATTTGAGGTTCATTCATGCTTGGCTGATGTAATCTGTTATTTGTTCTCTCAAAGTTGTCATCTCTGATGCACCTTCACCCTCTAGAGTGTATGCATCCTATGATTTCATTTGATCATGTGGCATTGTACGTCCTAGATGGTTTTCAAATGCTTCAAGTTGGATTTGAAGGGAATCTTCGTCTACGACAGTGAACTCTGCATCTAAGCCGGAGGGGTGCCGTTGAATGTAATTGTGTAGAGCCATGGTTCCTACTACTATCTGCACTTGCTTACGAAATGAGTAGGTTGGCATATCACGTAATATAACCCATTTCTTCTTTCACACTCTGAAAGCTTGCTCAATCACACTGCGCAAGGATGAGTGCCTCTTGTTAAATAATTCTTTCTTACCTCATGCCACACTGATTGGTCTTTCAAAATCGGGTAGTGATACTTCATATCCGAATAAGGCTTCAGATACCCCTTTGAAAGGGATATCCGGCGTCGACCAAGTATTACCTACCTGCTTAATTATTGTAATTAGCATTTGCAATCAAATATCAAATGGAATTGTCGTTTATAATTACTTGGAGGTGGATGTGGGAATCCGTAGAAACGGTTTCTAGTGGCAAACTTAAAAACACAGCTATTGTGCGCATTCCCTTCCCATCCAGCCATTACGAAGGTAAAACACATGTTGAAATAACACACAACAATAACATTTTGCATCGGGGAGCCACACCGTACGATATATGCCACCTTCTCTGTACTGGATACACGTGCATCTACATGTGTTACATCAATTGCGTCAATAATATCCTGACATTCAAAATGTAAGCCTTAAATATCAAGTATACATCAACATCATCGACGAATGTTATGTTGATTGCATACCTTGAAGAATGGCATGTACCGTGGGTCATTGGCAATCTGTGTGGGAATGGACTTGAATGTTGGATCATCGAGCTTAACTGTCTTGCGCGCCATACTCACTAGAGCATTCAAACCTACAGAGAAATACATGCTAATGGTTTCTGATGAATGTTGGAATCTCTTCATTGCTCCTCAAATAGATTCATTATGGGATAATATGTATAGAGTTATTACCAGTACTTCTTTTGTCGCCATTCTTCTTGATCCATGCAACCCATGGTGGTTCTGAAGTTCATTAAGCAGGTCACAAAATATCTCCTTTGTCATGCAGCACATGTTGGAGAACCTGGTTGGGTGACCCCGTAATAACTCATCTACCCATTTATCTCCAATCTGACTAGATGTCATACAAGGGGTCTGAGTAATGTACGTAATATAGTAACAATACAACAATGTCATGATTAGTGCGACTTTGACATTGTGGTTAACTTCTTCGTCATCATGGTTAGCTCGTTCATCATTCATACTACAAAATAAGTTAAGTAATACTTTGTAAAACTGATCAAGAAGAAGTAAAGAAAATTGTGACGATATGTAGATGGTAGACTAGTAGACAAGTAAATCAGCACTAACTGAATACAACACATCGAGCTCAACAACTATGGAACAAAGAAAAATGCCCACTACATATACATTAGAAATGAGAACATGTCATCTAGCTTCTCCTCCAAATCTGGATCTATACCATAAGATTTAATTTTTTTTGCACCCAGAATTGTCTGTAATATATTAAATATTTCATTAGTGACATCATTTAAATGCGACAAAATAATGCAGGATGAAGTGATCTTACATATTTAATTACCTCTAGTTTTTCAGTCCACCATTTCTCCGGTGCATTAATTATACGCTTAATTGGATCCCAACCCAAACCAGTTGATCCCATTTTGAGTTCCTTCCATATTTTCCAATCTTTTTTTAATTGATCTCATTTGTTTTTTAGTTTCGTCCAGTCGTAATCTCGTCTAGTAAGTTCATTGAATTTGACCATCATGTTTTGCCAACCTTCTTTATTAAAATGAGTCATCGGCCTATTTCCAAGTTGCATCTCCCTTACACAGAGATCACAAAATGTAATGGTGACCTTTCTATCCCACATGGTCGATGATCCGACCTCTTTACCTTTACTCATTACGTACTGTCAGTTAAATGGATCAACACAAAATATTTATTTCATAATACGTTATGTTCTTAGAATAATATTAAGCACCCTACAATATTAAGAAAATTCTTTATATGATTACATAAATTAGTAAGTTCATATTAAAGTTTATATCGAATATATAAATTTAAATATCAATATATGCATATGCATGTAGTAGCAACTCGATAAACATATAACATCGTAAATGCAATGTCATATCAATATAAGCATAAACATAAATATGAGCACCCTAACACATATGAATGCCTTAATATTCATTCCGAACAGTCGAGAATTCCAAAAGCAGTAGGAACTTAATTCAATCAAGTAAAGAAATACATGAAAAAGCTTATGTTAACCTGATTGTAAAACCTAAATAAAATTTCATAATGATCTTGCCTTTTTTTTGCTGGAATCTATAAAACCACACATAATGGAACCACATAACTTATGTTAAAAATAACATCACTTCAATGTGTATGTAGGAAGCCTAATAACATCTCGTAGGACCTCATAAGGCACACCTCGGTGTAACAAAACACATCACATAATGGATCTTATGCCTCTTTTTCCCAACTTGCAGTGAACATTTTCACTCATTGAGGAAATAAAAAGGATAACCAAAGTGAGAAGAGAGAAGAATATATGAAACACTTGTAAATTCGAGTAAAACAAAAATAAAATTATTCCAGATATGCGTATGAGAGGCGGATGAAGAAGGGGAGACACAAAAAATAAACTTATTTCAGTGATCCAACTGCTCCACATTCACCCAAAGCTAAGTGTCACAGGAACCGTAGCGATCCAATAAAAAAATATAATTATTTTAGCGATCCAACTGCTCCACATTCACCTAAAGCTAATTGCCACAAGAACCGTAACACTTATGTATTCCAATGTTGGTCCGAAGAAGAGGATGAAAGTGTCGGAAGAAGAGGATGAGAGGTGGATGAAGAAGGGGAGACATATTCCTCTTGAGAAGAAGGGAGAAGGAAGAAAGGCTAAGAAGCGAAGGATCAGGGCGAGGATCACTGGCCAGGAACGCGAGGAAGGGGGCGCTTAGGGTTTTCTCACAAACGCGGATGGTCGAGCGTGGTCACAGGGCAAACAGGGGCACGGGGGTAGAAACTGTAAAAAGTTTGAAGATACGCGATCGAATATGCTGCCCATGGGGGTCCCCCTACAGGCTGCGTCTAATACAAAAAAAAACACAGGTTTTCAACTAGCAAGAAAAGCGCAAACCAAACAGTGCGGCGTCGTTTTTGAAAATACCGCCACACTTTTAAGCTGCCCCAAACGGGCCCTAAGTGGTCATTTTAGTCTTTAAATTATTTTGAATATTTCTTAACAATTGTCTAGTCGAGAATGAGTTTTTAAAAGGATTATGAAAGTTTGAACATTAAATGGGTCTCATGAGTTTAATGGATCAAACCCATCAACCGTGCTGTTAAAAGTCTGGCGTGGACTAGTTCAATCGTACTCGTTAGCCGTAATTTTAGAAGTGATAAGTTCTAGTGCTCCTTATCGCCGAGAATAATGGCACTTGTACCTCTAAATAACACTAGTATTCTAGTGAGGTCCTCAAAGTGAGTTTATCAAACTTTATTCTTTAAGCAAGTTCTTCCATATGAACTCATTCACACTACCTGAGTTCTTATTACAAACTCAGATGAACTTGTTAAATCTTTGCTCCAAACTCATTGATAATTACCTGGCAACACCGTTGAGTTCGATATATAATTTTTCAAGGTAGAATAAAGATATCTCTGGTCTGTCAGCTTAAAATTAATCATTTATTAACAACATAACAATCCACACAAGCTTTCTTATTAAAAACGAGTCTGTTTAGGTTCCCTGCTATACACCTATAATCGAGTTTTATATTTCAGTATTTAGACCCCTGCAGAGATAGATAGGCTTCGTAGTAGAAGAATAAGAAGAGAAAGATAAAATGGGGATATACCTTTTAATCTAGGACCCTCAGATAACGCTCTGACAATCTCTCTCACTCAAAATCTCTCAACTTCTTTTAACTCCTTCCACAAGGACTCTCCCAAATTTTATGAGTTCACAAATTATGCGGGATCACATGTCCCAACGAAATTCAACTGTTTTAAACATTAAGCTTTTTATTCCAGGAAAGCCATAATTACCTCCAAAAGAAAGACCAAAAGATTATGATCTCTTTAATGCGAGCATTTCAGAGAAATATGTAGATTCTTCAAACCTGTTAGCAATAATGACTACAGAAGAAGATAATGATAGAATTTTTGAGAACCTGTCACTAATGTAGATAAAGATGATGAGAACAAGATTTCCCTCACGAAATTTCTAATGAGACAGATAGGTTCCAAAAAAGATGTTAGGATTGTGTTTAAGAAATTGGGCCCAATTCACCAAGTTCTCACACATGTGCCCGTTGGCAAAGAAAAAGCTGTATTGGAGGATCTCTAGCTCATCCTAAGAATAGAAAAGTGTAGGAGGATGTGTGTTGCATCCGCAATAACAAATGCATCTAACCCCTCATGGGAGGATGTCAATATGGGAGGTCGCATTTTTATAATCACTGAGATGCGAATGCAGTATACTTAGATTAGATTGGATGAGTACAACATACTACTTCGACAGACTCTTACAGTTAGGTCTAGTTATCCATTCTTCAAATTTGGACTTCTTGGCTAAAAGACTTGAAGATCTTAGCTCCATGTTTTAGCTTGGCAATAGGGATACACCATGCGTGTATTAGACCACATGTCTTGTAGAGAACATGCCAATTTAATGTAGAATATCTCAAAGGATGAAAAGAATATGGAAATCCTTCAAATATAAAAGGAGTAGCTACAGATAAAATCTGAAGATGACGCGAAGCTGCTCACTTCATCTCAAGGGCAGGTAAAATAGTCATAAGAGAAAAAAGTTAAATTCCCCGACAACCTGAGGGAGAATAACTTCTGCAAAAGTGCACTGGAAATAAGTTATCCAATGTATAAGAGAAGTTAAAACTTTTGACTGGAAAGTATAAAGATCACAAACGAGCATTGGGACTCTTAGTTCAACCTTATGATAAACAGTGAAGGAAAATGGAAGACCAAGTTTCATCCTTTTGAAAACCTTTGTATGAAGTTTGAAAAGGATGACAAGGTTAAAAAAATTTTGAAAGTCAGAGTCACGAGCTTGAAGGAGCAACTCGCAAGAAGGAAGACACAAGAAGAATTCCTTCATGAACTAAAATAGATTCCCAAGTATGAAGATCTATTGGTGGATTATTATGAGAGGAAAATCAATTCATGCTTGAGTACTTATGTACAAAAGAGACCCTACCTATTGATTGGGATGATTTAGAGAACTTTATACAATTTTTTAGAAAACTTAATAATGAAGAGGAAGATCAAGATGGAACTTCTTCTAATGTTTGACTAGTATTTTTTTTATCTATATGTATGCATGAGGACACACGTATTTATGTTTTTAAAACCCCTTGGAGCATTTTGGAATTATTTATCTCACTTTATGTTGTTTATATGTAAATATGGTTATGCTTCATCTAGCTTTTGTGATGTGAACACATTGTTAGTATGAATCATTTAACTCAATTCATACAATATTTATCAATAAGTTATAAGTATCAATCCAAAGTTAAGTCATCACCTTTGCTAGATCACATTAAGCATACAAATGTATCTTGTCATCATTGCAATTGAAGTCCTTATCCTGACTTGCCTTAGTGGAAAGTTCACAAGTTACTCCTATACGAAAAGGGGTGGTAGTCCTCCTAGGCTTGACTTGTGGTCTAGGATTATGTTTTACTTATAAGATGACATGAATTTTGCATGAGTGTTGAGAATAAAAAATATAAATAACTCAATTAAGCTCTCTTACAATAGACAAACCCGTACTTTTTCTTCTAATCGAGAACCTTGTTCTTCAAGTTTAGCCTTATCATCTTCAAGTGAGAAAACAGTACCATCTCATCATTAAAAATTTAGACAAATGTTCACCAACCATTATAGCATTCTATATCCTAAATACAAGATTGTTTACATTGCATTGGCTAATGCATTCTGATGAATCTGCACTGGAATAAATCCAACAGTTCAACACATCCACTAGTTCCTCATAAAGAAGAAATAATGGACAACTCATATTATTCTTCGTGGCAGCACAACATATATGGAAGTACAATTTTTGTAGCCTTATCCTCCAAAGGTAGCTAAACAATGTAGTAATCATCAAAGTTACAATCCCTTTGTATCCTGTTGAGAGCTTTCATAGTCAACTATGATCTCCTTGACATCTTCATAGTAAGGAAAGTTTTCTTATTGTTCTCCATAGTTGTGGCAAACATATCTACCTCTGGATAAAATATCATGAGTTCACTATGGTTGTAAAGAAAAAAAATTACAATGAAACTGGACAAGTTAGAGCACAACTCAAAATGCTAAAGCAGAGAAGGTGAAGGAATCAAGAAAGTCTAAACAATTTTATTCTTCTAAACACTCATATAATTGTAAGACTATAAATAGAAATAGATCCCAAAAACTAAAAACATGTAATGGTTGAGTAAACTATTTGAAAATTAGGAAGACAATTCATAATAAATAAGTCATCATTACAAGGGCGTTGTACCCATGCCTTAGTACTAAAGACCATAGGAGCAATATTTTGGAGGAAAAAAACTTTAAAAGTGTTCCAAATTAAATGTTATAGCATACGAAACTTAAGGAAATTTAATCATATTCTTTCATGAAGTAAAACTAAATTTTAATTATTTATATCATTGATACACCTAAAATATATAATATTTTTATGCACATTTTTATACCTATTATTGATGATATTGCATTTTAATGGAAGATATTTTTGTGTTTTTCTTGCAGGTATGATTAAAATGACTAATTGTGATGAAATGAGCAAAAAATGATCAAATTTGGAGCAAAAATTGAAATGTGTGCAAATTTTGCCTCTAGCACCTATGTACCGGATGGCTAGCGCATAGTTAATGTTAGTGCAAATTTGAAGGGGTTTTTGAAGCATCCTTTGGTTTGAACTTAATTAACTTCCCATCAGCTCCAAAATTCATTTAAATTTTGAACGGATGGATGTATTTTTGGTGGATACATTGAATCTGGACATATTTTGAATAGACACCAAAGCACATTTTGGAGAATTATTAAAAATGAAGACTTGAAGATAAAATAAGGGTGCCACACCCAAGTGAAGAGTTTAGGAGAAAATTTTGGTGGGAGAAGTTGGAGAAAAGCTTGAAGTTGATTCCAGGGAAATAGGAAGATGGAGACCCTTCTTATCACCAAATTTTCTTTACTCTTCTACTTTACTTTATCATAGTTTGTATTAAAATTTAGGAGATTCAATCCTCAGAGTTGGACGCTAACCTCTGTGGAGTATTTTAGTGGAAAAAAAAACTTCAGAGTCTTGTGGAGAGAATTTTCAGATAAATGTTTATCTTTATTTTTACATTTATTTTTTAAGTAAAAGTTGTTGTGTTTTCACTATGATTTCTACTTTTAAATCAAGTTATGTTTGTGTTTTCTCCATGAGTAATAAGTAATTTTCTTTGTCTTTTTCTTTTTAAATGATGAAGTAATTAAATTATCAAAGAAAATTGTGTGAAGTATATAAGTTTAATGTTGGAAGAAGTTGTGATGATTTATTTCCTTGCACTTAATTTACTTCTTGATTTGGCCAATTAAGATGTTAAAATTTGTTGGGAGATTATGTAAGATCCATTGCGGCGTTGTCTCAATCAACAATTGGAAAGAATCACATGCAATTGTATGGATGAGAATTTTAGTTCATATAATTGAGTGCAAATAAATAGGGAGATATGTTTTAATGGGCAGTAAAATTAGAGAACTTTAGAGTGACAGACTAAAATCCCTAATTTGGTTTGAGGTGAAAAATTTTGTTATGAGATGTTAGCCCCCAAATGGAGGGAATCGAGGAACTCTAGAGTGAGAGATGGTATCTTCCCTGCCTAACCCATCTACAAAACTTTAAAGCTTCAAATTAACCAATATTTTTTATAGAACTAAGTAAGGGTAAAGAATATATTTGCTCTTATTTGGCACAACATATTTAGATATTTCCATAACGAAATTCCATAATTATTACTGATTCATTAAAAGAGGAAAAAGATATTTTATTATCATTGCTTTCATATCGTTTAGTAGTCTTGTTAATTTTAATTTCTTGATTTACTTTTTCTTAAAAAGAAAATATCAAAAATAAATTTTAAATTATCTATTTTAAAACATACTTTACAAAATTAATTTAAAAAGTAAAAAGTTAATTTTCTTATTTTTTTATATTTTTAGACATTTTCCTGTAAGTTCGATATCTCGGAGCTTAAACAGAAAGTCATATATTACTTAATAAACGATACGTATACTTGCGTAGAATCTCATATTATAAAAAAATTAAAATATATCTCTTATTTGCTTTGGAGTCAAGCTTTTGGCATCATTGCCGAGGAAATAGATAATATCATTGGAAATAAATATAAAATGAAAAACGTAAGGGTAAATATTTGGGGATCAATCATTCAGATCAGTTTTCCTATATTGCAGAGTTCTCTTTATGAATAATTTTCCTCTTATAATAAACTGTCTAGATTGGGGCCATTCAACTCGTCAACGTAGAAGTAGTAATGTTGATCTCACTTCGTCGAAATCTCTATGCTTTCGGATCTCTATAAAAGTCCTTGACAATTTTTCCTCTAAGAAATCACAATCCTCGATCATCTGCAAGACGTCTTCCAAGTTCATGGCATGATTTGCATATATATGACTTGTTTTCATGATGCACCATCTTATCATTTACAATCAACAGTTCAACAGAAACTTATGCAAGCTCCTCAAGAGATCGTGCAAGTTTCTCATTGACTTTCTCAAACTCTTGACAAGTTGATAACAACTCTTCCCTCAATTGATTTATGTGTTTTATGAGATCAATATTAGGAAAAGCCAATGGGATGGTTCTAGCTTCTTCCATCAATGACCTACTCTCAGCAAAGGCCACTAGTTCCTCCTCCAAGAACAGTTATACAGAGATGATTACCCTTCATCTCCATAATTTTATCTCGAGCCTCATAAAGCTCCATGACAGCCCATCCACTAGTAACTTGAGACAATAAAGAAAGATAAGCATGTTACATCAACAAGAGAAGAATTAGTGAATGTTACCTTCAGAAGCGAGTTCACCCACCTTCTTTTGAATTTCCTTCGCCACCTTCGTGGCTCAATCTTTTAATGCTTTAGCATCTTTCATGATGGAGTCATTAAGAATGGTCGTAGGATTCAAACATTGATTGACTGATTACTTTGTAGAAGAACAACTAGAACATCAGAAGCTTAAAACCACAAATAAACCAAAAAGTTGATAAAAAACCAATGCATAATCACCAAGACTCAACCCGAGAGTGGGACTTTGTTGGAACACTTCCAGTCATTCAAGGAATCAAAAATTTGTAATCCAACACAAACTTACAAAACAACAACCACTGGTTTAGCAGTAATATGATCAGAGATTGGTGGTACTAACATTTTTTTAAAGTCATTTCATTCAAATCAGATTCCAAGACCATATTCAGCGTAGCAATGCTCCCTGCGGAACTATTCGATGACCCCTTCACTTTGATGGGCTTTGAGCTCTCGACACCACTACTATTTCCTTTCAAATCATTAGAACTCTTATAATGCTTCCGCTTATCAGACTTTGTTGCATGATCGCTCTCAAGTCTTATTCTGAAATACTCATCTCTTTCTTAGAGATCTTCCCAGTTGGAGTCGGCTTAAACATCAAAGAATTCTCGAGAATAAAGAAAATAACTATGAGAAAAAGATATCACAAAATTAAGAGCTAATTTGCTAAATTTTGTAAGGATTGCATCTTTATTAGATATTACAAATGGAGTTAAAACAAAAAAAAACTCTTATTATGGCCACAAAAATTAGTTATGACATTACTTAAATTATTCTTTTTCTTATGACAAGGTGACAATGCATTGACGAACTCAGCAAATATCGACATAGTATTTATTCTAAATGATTTGACTGTTAGTCTTTGGCAAACCCAATAAAATCAAACAAATAGCAGCACATTCTCCATAACAAGGAGGTTTTGAACTTTTCACATTATATTCTACCACATATTAAGAGTACATAACTCCTAACAATTGAGATAGGTCCTATCTCTCATACAAGCATGTATTTTTGACTAGGGTAACTCAACAAGGAAAAATCCTTCCAAATCCTATATGAGTCATAGTAATTGAATGGCTTGCTTCCGTCACACAGAAAGAAAAATACCTCAATGTGAAACATCTATAGTTACCCAAGAGGAGTCACGACTACTCCCAGCAGGCGTAGCTTTCTAGCCCTAAAAAAGGGAATGTTTGAACTTGATGGTAAACTCCCGCGACAACTCTTCAAGGCACAACCAATAAAGCTTAATTGGTGGTGAAAAATATCATTTCTATTGAATATGAATAGACATGGCTTCGGACAAACCTGATAAAGAAGAACATATATTGTCATCATCTCTATAATCATGGCAAGGTATTACTTATTATTTTATTCTCTCATTCTTCTCCTTGTATATTGTTGAAGAGCTATGAGAATCGGGGAACTAAATATCTAGCTAAAAGTGAATTTCTCAAGGAACAAGAAAACAGAAATACTAAATGAGCCACATAGGTTTAATGGATCGAGCACACCAGTTATGCACTTAATTGTCTGGCACTAACAAGATCAATCATACTCATTAGCCATGCTTTTGAAAGTGACAATCTACAGAGCTCTTTGTCACCCATAAAAACCTCATGAGTATCCCTAAAACATGCCAGTATTCCTGCGAGCTCTTAAGAACGAGTTAATGAAGCTTTAAGCATCAAGCAGGTTCTTATAGTCGAGCTTGCTCCCACCGATTGAGTTCTTATTCCAAACTCGCATGAACTGGTTGAACCTTCCCACTAGCTTGTCTAAAACTACTTGGTTGTACCTCAGAGCTCGAAGGATAGCTCTTCAAGGCAGAAGGAAAGATCAACATACAAATAATCATTTAACAGTATAAACAATCCATACCAGCAATCTTGTCGACCAAGAGTCTACTTACCTTTTTTTCTTGTTTTTCATTTTTTAAACTTATGCATGGGTACATATACTCCATAGCATATAAATAAAAATAAAAAGGGAAGAGGAGGATATATCTATCAATCATGGACCCTGAAATAACTCTGTTTATCCCTCTTTTGCTGAAAATTCTCTAGCTTATTCTCACTCATTCCACAAAATCTCTCCTGAATTATATAAATTCATGAGATAATAATTCAGATAGAAAATCAGTCCGACTTTTCAGAAGCTAATAAATATAAAATATATTCTAGAGTCCTAAATTAAAATCAATCAAAACAATCAAAATGAATATGAGGTAATATTTGATCGTTTATAAATACAAAATATATCACGGTAGTTCGTTGTTTTGTATATGCAAACCATATCATTGAAATAATAATAAAAAAAAAAGATTATATTTGGTGTATTCCAACAATTATTGTGCATTCTGAGGGACTCGTTGGGACTTTCATATATAATTAAATAAAAACCGTTCTGCTCGAAGAATAAATTATGAAATTTGTTGCATTATCCTCATTATTATTATTTTTAATCGAGGAAATAGTTTAATCGAATTGTGAAAATGTGTCTAATTTTTACTTAACAAAGTAAAAATTAGACACATTTATTTCCACTTACAAAGTATATTTCACTCTAAGTTAAAGTATAAATAAATAAAATATTTTTTTAAAAATAAGAAAATAATGAAAAGATCCTAAGAGGCCTTTAAAAAGATGTTATAGCCTATAACTTCGTGTTTGATATCTTCATTCACATTGACGGTGGAATGAATTTATAAACAATTAAATGTAAATTTTTATTTATTTTGATTAATGAATAAAATGTGTCTAATTTTTATTCCCCTTTCCCCGAGGTCTGAAACAATTAAAAATTTAATTTCATTATTTTATAAATTACATAATAACGCCAAAACACCCCATAGCTCAGATTTCGACCGCATCTAATTGTGGAGAGGATTTCAAGTTCTTCCTCACCTTAAATGCATGTGGCTCACATCTCATTTTCTTTTGGTTATTGAATCCTTGAATTTAATTTCATGGCTCAATTTCTTATTTAGGAAGATTTAAATACACACCACTCAAGGCTTATGTATCTGTATATCTAACTTCAATTTTTACATATATTTCATTTTGCCCATTATGTACAGCAAAACGCAGCTGACGTAGAAGTATTCTCCTAAATAAAAGGGTGGGGGGGGGGGTGGGGAATAAGTGAATTCTCTTACAATGGGACTTTTCGTCCATAAGTAATCCAGCCAGGAAAAAATAACAGATGTGGTTCAAACCAATCTGGCCAAATTACATATGTGTGGCTGAGTATGAATGACCAAGTAAGAGACTATGAGCTGCAAATACGAGAAGCAGGGGTTCTCAATGGCATAAGAATTAGATGAGTTTGGTTAGAAATGGTTATGAAAATTTTTAATTTCAATGATTTGTGAAAAAATAGTCAGCTAAATACTCATAGAAGTCTAGGCCTATCAATGTTCAATCCCAATCCAAAGTGGACCTAGTTTTCTTTCCACAATAAAAGAGCCCTGTCTTGGTATAATAAATTCGTCTCTCACTCACTTACTCCACCCCAACACAGACTTTCTCTTTCTCCTTCACACTATATTCATTTGGTTTGATTCCCAGACAAAATATAATCGACCAATATAAAAGGTGTAGTGGGCATAGATTATACCACTAACAAAAGATGAACTACAAAAGTAGATAAACAGAGTAACTGGGGAATTGCAAGTAACGTTGATTGCACCAAATAATTTGTCACCCAACAAATCAACGAGCTTAAAGTGGAAACGATAGAGACGACCAGAGAATTATTTTACCATACATCAACACCACTGCTCAACTAGTAGCTCCACCACAACGAAGAGCTGATCTCGTTGCCAATGCCATGTGGACGCCCTCATCGGCATCAATAGATGAAGATGATTCACACTACCCAAACAATGTGGGTTCAGCCCCACTAGATAGAAGTACACAAAGGCATGTAAAAACCTCTCATCCGTATCAGTGGGAGAATGATTTCTCCATTGGATATATCCAATGCAAAAGCACTTGAATGCTAAAGATCATGTCTATGGAACTCTTTCATCGACAATTAGAGCTTTACGACTGCATTGCCATGTTTGAATCCATCATGTAATTATTATGGATAAATAATGCGTTGAAATGCTGACTATTCTTTATAATATTTAATGAGTGCATCATCCGATGCTTTGATTTCTTACCATTAGGCATAATAAGTTATTTTTTGAGAATCTAATTTTATTTTCATAGCTTAATTAACTAATTCTCAAAAAATTCACAAAAGTTCACAGACATTGCTCGAAATTTTTATGGAGCATGGGAAGACCCAGTTTGCTTTTGTGATATGTTTCAATAACAGAATGCTAGAGGTACAAGATTTAGAGCAATAATCACTCATGCCTCTCTAGCTTACAGTATAAAAGAAGGCCCATTACATGAAGAGTTGGCCTATAGTGCCTAAAAATATTAGAAGAGTTATTAAAATCTAATACTAACATCATATTAGTAGAGGAGTATATTTTTTCTTTTGTCTCCACACAAGCCGAAAGCTCGACTAGACGCTCGCCAAAGAGGAACATTCATAAAGAAATTGGGAAATGAAATTCTTGTTTAACCTTTAATGAGACCTTAGTTCGAGGAGCAATGACCTCTCCCATTTCAAAAACAAATTTATGTACACAGAAGAAGGATTTCTCGTTAGAGGGAACAAACCTAATTAGGAGAGGCAAGTAGATCGTCATATAGATAAAAGGTCTCCACCCTTTACTCATCATATATCATTGTAGACTCCCTTAAGAGTCTCAGTGGTCCAAGTTATAAATACCATCTACAAAAAGTAGTATTTTCCAAAGCCCACTCCCATGAAAAGTAGAACGGGTACATACATGAATTGAAAAGATATTGCACGAACCAATTGATCATGAACTTACATAGAGAAGTATCAATATCTCCAAAACCTGATCAAGAATCTAATCAAGATAGGTATGATGAAAGGTTTTGATAACTGAGAGATAAGAATGAAGGCCCAACCAAAAAAATTGCAATCCTACTTGTATCCATTCATTTTACATTGTAGGTGTTGTCCTAGTGATACTTTGGGAAGATATAGCAAAAGAATATCACCATACCAGCCATAAGTGGTTTCATTCGGAAGAACTATGCATAATGTTATCATTCCACTACTAAATCAGATATTAGCCACCAATTTTCTTCATAAAGACAGATCTTCCTACAAAGTAAAACCCTTATAATGATGTAGTTATGATTTTGGCATCAATCTCCAACTACCAAATCAATAATATCCTCATCAACATAAGAGTTCTAATAACATTTAATTTAAATCTATTTTATATTAAACGAGCTTACGTACCATACAAATATTTGCCACATCCAAATGACTCTATGGCTTTTCAGGCGAGAAGTAGAAAGCAATAGGATTTATCACCATGCCCATCACTTTCGGAGAGAAGGAAAAACAGTGCACTACCTTGGTTGACCTCTTAGTCAACTCACCAATAACTTATTACTATATTTTCAACTAGCCCCTCCTCAACACATTCAAGACTATTATTCCCACCAACTACAATGCAGTGAAGTTCTTAGGTGTGGGAGAAGTGGTCACTATTCTTGGTGACCTTATGCAATTATTCATTTGCTATCTATGGGTTATAAAAGGTGTTCATCAAGAAGCTTTGGTGTTAGAGGTCCAATGAGGGTGCAAACTTGAGACCAATAAGGTGATTGAGGAGATGTCCACTAAAGAGGGAAACAACTATGATATTTTTTGAATGAGTAATTCTCTGATATGGGTATAAAGGTGACATAGTAACTATGGCTTGTGAGTACCATAATATATTCTTATGATTAGCTGAGGAGATTCTTGGAGTTTCAATCGTTATTGCGTGTTATAAGCTAAATGTCGCCAGTGAAGTAGAAGATATGACCAATATTGCTCACATTAGCATAACTAATTTGGATGAAAGAATAGTACCCAAATTTGGCATCTAATTTAGGAATCATATTAAAATCAAAGGACAAGTGGAGATTATGCATCAACTTCACTAATCTTAACTAAAGTTGCATGAAGGATAGCTATCATATACTGCAAATATAAGCGCTCATTGACTTGTTGTCAGCTACTCTATCATGAGCTTCTTAGACGATTTCTTGGGGTACTAGAAAATCAAGATGCATCTCATTGAAGCTGAGAAAAGATTATTCAAGAAGATGTGTATTGCTACAATATAACGCCATTTAGGCTTTTAAATGCAGTGCAACTTACTAAAGAATGGATTTTTTTAATATTAGGGAAAGAATATGGAATCGATGATGTCTTAGTCAAAATCAAGTTGCCTGAACAACACATAAAATACTTCAATAAAATGTTTAAATCCTTAAGAAAATACAACATTAAGTTTTTTTAAAATTTTTTTTTTTTTGGAAATTCCCAAAGGTCTAAGGACTTAGACCGAGGTATAAGGTGAGTGAAAAAAAGACCTGAAGGACCCACCAAGAAAACCCACATACCATTGTCCAAAATAGGGCTTACATAAACCATAAAATCTCTTACTAATGCCACAAACAACTATAACATAATTGATGATTAACTCTCCCTTAAGATAATTAATCCAATATCAATTGAAAAGCTTCTTGAAGAAGTCAAAAAGAAAGCATATAGTAAAAATACCTTAGATATCCATACATTTAGCTTTCCTAGGAGCATCAACATAAAAAACACTCATTTGTGTTTTTCTATTTGAAGAAAAGGGAAAAGACACATTACTAAAGAATGATAAATAGAAATTCATACCAAACAATTCAGTACAAGAACTAACAGTTAATCTTCAAATTGAAAGTAGCTAATTATAAGAAAAATAATATATATATATATATATATATATATATATATATATATATATATATATATATATATATATATATATATTGACTCGGGGTCGGGAGGCAGCAGGGTTTATATGATTGTGGAGCTTATATTATATATTTTTATGAATGATTATTAGAATAAAATTAACAATTGTGTCCTCCCCCTTTTATCAACGCAAGTATACGTATCGTTCAAGTAATAAAGGGCTCTAATTGAGTCCTAGATATCGATCCCACAAGGAAGTTTAGAGATTAAGAACTAATTTCAGCAGATGCAATTACTATCTAGTGAACGAAAATAAAGAACGCTTAAACTAAACTCTATTACTTAATTTTTAAATAGAGGATTGCAATTTAGAAAAAGTATCTTTCTCCTTGTTAAGAGAATTAAGTGAATGAATAATTAAATTAGTTTAGAATTATATTGTGCCAAATAAGAGCATTTATATTCTTTACCCTTTGGTCCAGGCATAAAGAACATTGACTAACCCTATTCTTGGTTACTAATCTACGGCTAGGCTGAGAGGATATCGGCTGTCACTTCGGAGCTCCCACGTTCCTCTCGCCTGAGGGCTAACATCTACACTTCAGCTTCCAAACGATAGGACCAAATAGAAGATTTTAATCTGTCACACTAAAATATCTAATTCTACGCCCGATAAATAATATTTTCGTATTTATTTGCATCCTCCTTCCAAGGCATTTGACTTCCCTAAATCTTGGATGTAATCTTTACTATAGTTCATAATTCAACATATTTTAACAATTCCATTGGCTAAATTGAAAGTAAATTAAGATTTAAGTAAAAATATTATCATAATTTTATTTAATATTTTTATACACAACTAATTCAATTCTTTATTTCACAAAATCTTAACAACAAGAAGAAAGACAGAGAAAACTACTCAGAATGCATAGAAAAAATAACACAAAACTTGGATTTTATTTAAAGTTATAAAATAATAAATAAAAACTTATCTTGAATCTTCTCCCCAAGCAGACTCCTTGAAGTTCCTCTAACTCTTCCTTCTTGTACAACACACTTAATTATACTTACTAATATACTCTAAAACACACTAATGCACGCACTATAGACTCACCACACACTACTGACTTCCCCCAGACACACACACCAAATGAACACACACTTTTCAGCCTAAATTCGTCTATATTTAAAGAAGAAGGAATATATCTAAAGGTTGCTTAAGTACCTCTTTAAAAAACATCCAGATTCAATGAATTTGGCTTGAACCGACCTTCTCGCCATCGGCGGGCTCGATCTCGCCGTCGGCGGGCTTCTAGAACATTGGCTAACCGCTAAGGCTCGTTGTCGGCTGGCTCGATCTCACCGTCGGTGGGATCCTTTATAATATATTCAAAACTTTCGGGAAAATCACACCGTCGGCGACCTATTCCTCGTCGTCGGCGGGCTAGTTCAATTTCCATCTCTTTTTAGTCCTTTTCGTTCCCGATTTGCTTCTTTTTGATCTTTTTGCTTCCAATACCTATAAATCTTCATGCCTGCAATTAAAAATAGAAAATACATTTCTTTAAAATGTAATTTCATATAAAATTGGTATGAATTTCTTAATACATTTTCCTGTTGAATCCCTCAAACTTAACTATTACTTGTCCTCAAGTAATCTTGATACTATATAAAAGTAATGATTATTTGTAATAAGGCTTTAATTCAGAAATACTATGAATTTGGTTTAAATAAATACTATAATAAAGTTTATTAGAAATATTTTTAGATAATTAAATTAACTTTATAGATATAAGACTATTTAGTCATCAAGTTTAAGATTTCTAGTGTTCTATTTATTTCAAGAGTGACTATATTTTTCAATAGTAAATTACTTAGGATATTCAGATGATAGGAAATTCATGAAAACACTACTTAGTAAAATACTAATCCATATAAATAAGTTCAGAAATGTAACTGAGTTTACTTTTTAGGTTGATTCAAATGAAGCCAATTTTTTATAAGGCATTTCCTCAAGTTTCTCCTCACTTACTTTTTTTTCTTTTCATTTTGGATTGATTTTCAATCCTTCTTTCTTTTTTTTTCTTTTTCAAGTGAGGATTACTATATCTGGATAGCTTGTTAATAATTTTGAACTTCACCTTCCTCTTCTTAAATTTGAAACTTGAAACATTTACTTACCTTGTATGTATTTCAAAGTTTTTACTTCATTGAGTTTCAATCTTTTCTTTCTCAACTAAAAACTTAAGAATTTCATATTTTAAAATATAGTTTTCTTACTTTAAATAGTTAATTATATTCTTATCCTCTTATACCAAATATCTTAATCTACAAACTTAGTTTAATCACTAGAAATATTTCTTTTAACTTTTCTATAATAATTAAATAAATTAATTCTACTTTACTGAATTAAATTCATTACAAAAAATCATTTTATAATAAATTTTGAAAATATAAATTGAGAAAAATTTAATAACTAAATTTTTATTTTTTTCCTCCCCCAAACTTAAATTTTTCTATCTATTTATATAGGGTGAAAAGAAAATAAACTGTGAATTTAAATCATACCTTCGTGTTTTAGGTATTTTTCCTTTTTGAAGTTCTGCAAGTTCTTTTCTTCACTTAATTAACCTGTACTGTTAATTACTTTCTACACATATATAATATCATAGAAATTGCTGGGTAAACAAGTTTTGAAATAAGTACAACTACTAACACAATTTATACCACAACATAACACAACATCCACATATATTTCACAAATCCAGTTTCAGAGTTACAATAAAAAATTGAAATATTAAAATTTAAAAGCCACACAAATTTAACTTATAAAACAATATTAAAATATCTTGCACAACATAATAATCAAAGTTCATAAACTAAACATCAATACTGAATCTAAGAAAACAAACAAACAATCACATAACATAAATACCTAAGCATAGAATCTAATCATCAACATTAAAATCCCAAACTATATCTTCATCTCCTTGTTCAGCAGGTGGAGTAGGCTGGTAGTGAGTATAACGAGGGCATTCAGGAAATATAACATCAGGCTCTCCTCTCCGATAATGATTCTCAGCATCATAGTAGGCTATCTCAAATTCAGAATGTCTCTAGAGATAATCACTGTCATAATTATGTCGTTGCTCTAATCCTCCAATCCTCTGAATAATATACTCTAATTTTTCTTCAATCTTTTCAAAAATTTTCTGCTACAGAGTCATTTCATTCATCAAATCATAAAGGGTAGGAGAACTATAGTTTGGAGGGTCATAACTCATATAGGGAATATCCCTACTAGTTGAAGGTGCATAGCTCCTAGTCCCAGATCTCCATCCTTCGTGGGATTCATAAGTCTTTATATTAGCCTGGGTAATGGGTTTCATAGGTTCAACCCATTCCTCATCATCTCTAGCCTCTACTCCAGACAATTGACAAAGTGCATAAATTATACCAGGATGTCCTAGTCCTCCTCCAATTTCTCTTTTTGCAGTGGCTAATATATTTTTGTAAATAATACTTCCCACATTAATACTTCTGTGGTTCTGAATACAAAAATTCAGAACCGCTCTATCTCTTGTTACTTCACTATGGTGATAGGTAGGAAATAAAGTAGAACAAATAAAATAATGCCAAGCTTTAGAGGTTGCATTTAACATAGACAGAGGGAAGTTTACCCGTTCACGCTGCTTAATTTTCCAAGTCCCTTTCTCATCAGTGAGAAAGTTAATCACCTCCTCCAGCGGTCCTTCCATTGTTCCAAAAGTATCATATTCGCTAATATGCAGATCTTGTACTTCGTAGAAAACATTTATTCTTGCAGCATTAAAATCAACTAAAAATCTTCTAACCTTTATTGGTACATCTTTCATCTCAGTCAGGTTGGCATAAAATTCTTTTACAACTTCAACTGCAGCCCTATTTGTTGTATAACAGAAATGTTCTCATCTTCTCTCTTTTATCGTTTGTTCCACTTCTCCTCCCGGATTCTTAAAGACTTTATCCTGAATGCATTTTCTTGCTTTGATATTAAAGTTGTATCTTGATTGAGCTTTAGCATTCACGAACCGTGTTTCATCATAATCTAGTCGCCTCTTCTGTCGTGGAGCCATTTCTCGATCTATCAAATTTACAAAAATCTTGACTAAACTTCAAAATAATACTAGAATGGCTTCCAAAGGTGACTTAAAATAATCTAAAATGAATTCCATGGATTTCTTCCAACTATTTTTTTCTATATTTCAATTTTTTCCAAAATCCCCAAATGTGGAAGAAATACTCGGTGAAAATAAAAAATTTTTGCATGGGAGTGAAGCTCTTACCAAGGGAAGATAAAATCCGGTGTCAAAATGTGTTGATATTGCTCCAAATCCAAGATCTCTCAAGCCCTAGGTCAGTTTTTCTAAGTTTTGAGGAAGGGGACGATGAATAGTGACAGTTGACCGGTCAAAATAAAGTGTTTTTTGGGATCTCGCCGTCAGCGGGAAAAATCTCTCCATCGGCGAGCTAATTAATTCAAATAGGCTTAAAGTTTCTAGAAAATCTCGCCGTCGGCCGCATCGTTCTCGCTGTTAGCGGGATTTTTTGTGAATTAATATTTTTAATATTTATATTGTTTTCAATTTATTTTAAGCCTTGATAATGTTTGATCAATCAACTAAATACATTTTATTGTGATTAGATACTATTTTAACTCACATATATTCACACAACACAAAACATAACAATTATATATATATGAAATCCAAGGTTTTACAATATGCATACACTACATTTACTTAACACATAAAATTCAGTGTTGCAATCCAAACCACAGTACTCAAGACGTTGAGACTAAACAAACAACACATAATCTCATCTATACTGAGATCAAATCTTAAAATCTAAAATATCAAAAGTGTAAATTTCATAAAAATTAAATTCAAACTAACTCAACACATAAACAAATATGAATGTCTTATACTCGTCAGTGTCTGTGCTAAATTCATCTCTGATATCTCCGATAGAACGTAGATGAACGAATAGATTGTAGAAAAGTATGTAAGGGAATTCTTCCATAGAATCTTCTTCAATCCATCCTTTCTTTCTCAAAAGTCCTATGAAACTAGCTTCAAGATGTCCAGAATAATCAAAGTGTTCCTTCATCCTCCAATCAATATGATCAAATAAATCAGAGATATTATTAATGGAAGTCATCACGTTTTGTACCTCTTTTTCCAATCCTTTGAGTTTTCGTAAGATCAGATTTGTTTTATCAGGAAATGATCTAATTGAAAGAGAGTTTTGAGATGCTTGATCCGCAGTAATGGCTGTCTCATTATTGTTATCTAGAGTAAGAAACATATCAGTTGGATCTAATGGTTTCCAAGGCAAAAGTACTTTTTCACAGGCTTCATAAGAAACTTGGTACTGACTGCATAATGCAAAATTTGTTGAAGGATGTCCAAGCCCATAGTTCGATCCATGCACAATCAGGCCTAAGACAGACTTCACAATAATTGATCCAACATCGATAGGTAATCCCGCTTGAATACAATAATTCAGAATTGCACACTCCTTAGAAACTTTGTTTACCCTCATAGTGGGTAATAATTTTGAAGAAATAAAGAAGTGCCAGTGTTTAGAGACGGGGTTTAGAAGTGATGCAGAAAAGCTAACATACCCATTTTCTCTTGTTTCCCAATCTTCTGATTCATCAGTCAAATATCGATATATCTCATTCATATTATTTCTTGTAGGAACAAAATTGGAATAGTGGCAAACAGGTGTATTTTCAATTGAATATAACTCATTGATTCTAGAAGGAGTGAAAGTTACCCATCTGACTCGCACATAAACGCTTCTGTTGTTGATTCCATGAAGATTGGAGTAGAATTCTTTTACTACGGGGATGACTACTACAGAAGTTGTATAGCATAATACCTCCCATCGTCGTCGCATAATCATCTCCTCGATAGACGTTGTTGAATTCTCCACCCCTCTATTCACGAATCCTCTTTCTTTGATTAATCTCTTCTTCATCATAAATTTGTTGAAGATTTGCTGGGCCTCATAACTGACAAACTTTCTTCGATTGAACACTCAGGATCTAGTGATTTCAAGTGAATTGGATACCATAATGATGAGTTTTTGTGGAGTTTCAAATCGTTTTTAAGAAGTAAATGGTTTAGATTTCGAGTTTTAGGCATTTTTAAAGAGTTAAAATACTTAGAATCGCCAGAAACTATCAAAATAACTCCGTAACCGCTCATTCACCGATCTCGCCGTCGGCGGCAATGATCTCGCCGTCGGCGGGATTCTTAAAAATATGAACTGAATTTGGCAGGCAAAACTAGCCGTCGGCGGCGTCAATCTTGCCATCGGCGGGCTAAGGCAAAATTTCCCAGTTTCACTCTTGTCAGAATGCTTTCCAATTTTTTTTCTATGTATCCAATATCGTGATGATTATAAATATAAATTTGAGTAGTAGAATTCATTTTAGACCAAAAATAGTAATAATTCAAATAAATATACAATTATTACACCTAAATAAAGATCACTATGGGTTGCCTCCCATAAAGCACTTGGTTTAATATCGTCTGCCCGACCTATTCTGGTTATTAATCAGGTTGACTTAGCATTGAAAACTCTTTAAAATTTGGTCTTTTTCCTTCAAAATATGGTTTTAATCTGTGTCCATTTATTTTAAATCTGTGTCCAGTCTTTTGATCTTCAATTTCTACAGCTCCGTATGTAAATATTTGAGTTATAGTGAAAGGTCCTAACCATCGAGATTTTAGTTTCCCAGGAAATAATTTCAGTCTTGTATTATAAAGTAAAAATTCTTGTCCTGGTTCAAAAAAAAATTTTGGTTAATCTTCCAAGCATGCCATAATTTCATCTTCTCCTTATAAATTCTATCGTTATTATAGGATTCATTTCTTAATTCTTCCAATTCATTCATCTACAACAATCTCTTATCACCAGCATCTTTTAAATTATAATTGAATTTTTTAATCGCCCAATATACTTTTTGCTCTAATTCAACTGGTAAGTGACAAGTTTTTCCATAAATAAGCCTGTAAGGAGTCATTCCAATCAAGGTTTTATAAGCAGTCTTGTATGCCCATAATGCAGTGTCTAGTCTTGTAGACCAATCTAATCTACTAGGGTTTACAGTTTTTTTTAGAATTCATTTAATTTCTCGATTAGAAACTTTAGCTAATCCACTGGTTTATGGATGATAAGCAGTCAATATTTTATGAATAATGTTAAAATTTTCTGCCAATTTCTGAATATATTTATTCCTAAAATGAGATCCTCGGTCAGTGATAATCACTCTCGGCATTTCATATCTTGTGAAAATATTTTTCACTAAAAATTTTGAAACACTCTTAGCATCACAACGAGGTAAGGTTTGTGCTTCAATCCATTTAGAAACATAATCAACAACAACTACTATATATGAGTTTCCAAATGAAGGAATAAATAGTCCCATGAAATCTAATCCCCAAACATAAAAAATTTCAACTTCTATTATAAAATTCAGAGGCATTTCATTTCTTATAGATATATTACCTACTCGTTGACATTTATCACAAGTTTTTATATATCTATAAACATCTTTAAAAAGAGTAGGCCAATAAAATCCAGACTGTAAAATTTTATAAGCAGTTTTGTCAGTCCCAAAATATCCTCCAAATTCAGAATCGTGACATTTTTGAATAATCTGATCAGTTTCTTCATAAGGCACGCATCTTCTAAAAATTAGATCCTTACATTATTTATATAAATATGGTTCATCCTAAAAATATATTTTAGCATCATAAATGAATTTTTTCTGTTGTTGCAGAGTTAGCATAGGTGGTAAAATATCACTTACAATATAATTAAATATATCAGCATACAATGGTATTTTCCACTCATTTATATTATAAAGTTGTTCGTCAGGAAAACTGTCTGTAATTTCATTGTTAGTGTCAGATAATTCATAATATTCTAATCTTGACAAATGATCTGCAATTTGATTATCAATTCCCTTTCTATTAATTATTTCAAAATCAAATTCTTGCATCAGTAATATTCATCTGATTAATCTTGGTTTGGTATCTTTATTTTACATTAAATATTTAATAGCAGAGTGGTTAGTATGAACAATACATTTAGTTCCAATTAAATAAGGTCTAAATTTATCAAAATCATGTACAATTGCTAATAATTCTTTTTCTGTAACTGTATAATTGATTTCAACACTATTGAGAGTTTTACTAGCATAGTATATAACTTTAAAAATTTTATCATACCTTTGTCCAAGAACATCTCCTATAGCATAATCACTAGCATCACACATAAGTTCAAATGGTTTCTCCCAATCAGGTGAAACTATTATAGGTGCTGTGATTAATTTATCTTTTAATAATTCAAAATCATTTAAGCATTCTGTAGTGATTCAAATTTCTTGTCTTTTTCTAAAAGTTGGCATAAAGGTTTAGTAATTTTTGAAAAATCTTTTATATAGCGTTTGTAAAATCCGGCATGTCCAAGAAAACTTCTTACCCCTCTCACTGTAGTAGGAGGTGGTAATTTAGCTATAACTTGAATTTTTGCAGGGTCTACTTCCATGCCATTTTCTGAAATTTTATGCCCTAATACAATTCCTCATGCAATCATAAATTGACATTTCTCCCAATTTAGAACCAAGTTAGTTTGTTCGCATACCTCTAAGACTTTTCAAGATGATCCAAGCATGCGTCAAATGATGTTTCAAATACAGAGAAATCATCCATAATTACTTCTATTCCATCATCAATTAATTTATTAAATATAGACAACATGCACCTCTGGAATGTTGCAGGTTCATTACATAATCCAAAAGACATTCTTCGAAAAGAAAATGTTCCATAAGGACTAGTAAATGTAGTTTTCTCTTGATCCTCAGGAGCAATAAGTATTTGATGATAGCCGGTATATCCATCTAAAAAATAAAAATATTTGTGTCCAGCTAGTCTATCTAACATTTGGTCTAGGAATGGTAAAGGGAAGTGATCTTTCCTGGTGGCTGCATTTAATTTTCTATAATCAATACATATACGCCATCCAGTAACTTGTCTTATAGTCTATCTAACATTTGGTCTAACATTTGGTAATGAAGATTAAGCTTCTATAAGTTGTCCAGATGAATTTTCTTCTATTATATTAGGAGAATAATTCATTCCAAAATGATTTAATTTCTTGGATATAGCAGCAATCTGAGAAGCTAACATAAATATTGCATCAGATTCATGTATACTAGCTATTTTCTTAGGATTCAACCTTTCAGAAGGCCATTGAAAATTGTTGGTAGCCATTTCTTCAACTAATGAATAAGCCTCATCAAATGGTTTTGACATTAATGAACCTCCAGCAGCAGCATCTATAATAGATCTAAGAGACCCTACTAATCCATTCTAAAAAGTTTGTATAATTAACCAATCTGGTAACGCATGATGTGGGCATTTCCTAAGAAGATCTTTAAATCTCTCCCAAGCTTCGTATATCGATTCTCCATCAAACTGACTAAAAGATGTTACGTCATTTCTAAGCTTTGCAGTTTTTGAAGGAGGAAAATATTTGGATATAAATTTTTGTGATAGTTCTCCCCAAGTTCTAATAGATCCAGGTGCTAACGAATTTAACCACATCTTAACCTTACTCTTAAAGAAAAAGGAAAAAGCCTAAGTCTAACAGCATCATTAGATACTCCGTCATATTTAAAAGTAGCACAAAGTTCTAAAAAACTAGCAAGATATAAATTAGGATCTTCGTTTGGTGAACCACTAAATTGATTATTCTGTACCATTTGGATAATTGTAGGTTTAAGCTCAAATGAATTAGCCGCTACATCAGGATTTTGGATAGTTAAATGAATTTCATCTAATAGAGGGTTAGTGTAATCTCTTAAAGGTCTGGGTTGATTTATATTTTCAATTGCTAGATTATTTGCCATTTGAGTTAAATTTATAGTTTCTTTTCTCTGTTTTCTAATTCTTTTAATAGTGCGCTCTAATTCCGAATCATAAGGTATTAAACTTTCGGTTCCAAATTTACGCATACACTATTTAAGTAGATTTTTTTAAATAGTCTGTTACTCTAGTAATTATCTTTAATAATTATTTTATTAATTACCTTAATAATTACTTTCGATCCCCGGCAACGGCGCCAAAAACTTGGCCTGGGTTCAGGAGGCAGCTGGGTTTATATGATTGCAGAGCTTATATTATATATTTTTATGAATGATTATCAGAATAAAATTAACAATTGTGTCCTCCCCCCTTTTATCAACGCAAGTATACGTATCGTTCAAGTAATAAAGGGCTCTAATGGAGTCCTAGATATCGATCCCACAGGAAAGTTTAGAGATTAATAACTAATTTCAGCAGATGCAATTACTATTTAATGTACAGAAATAAAAAATGCTTATACTAAACTCTATTACTTAATTTTTAAATAGAAGATTGCAATTTAGAAAAAGTATCTTTCTCCTTGTTAAGAGAATTAAGTGAATGAATAATTAAATTAGTTTAGAATTATATTGTGTCAAATAAGAGCATTCATATTCTTTACCCTTTGGTCCAGGCATAAAGAGCATTGACTAATCCTATGCTTGGTTACTGAATCTGCGGCTAGGCTGGGAGGATACCGGCTGCCACTTCGGAGCTCCCATGTTCCCCTCGCCTGAGGGCTAACATCTACACTTCAGCTCCCAAACGATAGAACCAAATTGAAGATTTTAGTCTATCACACTAAAATATCCAATTCTACGCCCGATAAATAATATTTCCCTATTTATTTGCACCCTTCTTCCAAGGCTTTTGACTTCCCTAAATGTTGGATGTAATCTTTACTATAGTTGATAATTCAACATATTTTAACAATTCAATTAGCCAAATTGAAATTAAATTAAGATTTAAGTAAAAAGATTATCACAATTTTATTTAATATTTTTAGGCACAACTAATTCAATTCTTCATTTCACAAAATCTCAACAACAAGGAGAAAGATAGATAAATCTACTTAGAATGCATAGGAAAAATAACACAAAACTTGGATTTCATTTAAAGTTATAAAACAATAAATAAAAACTTATCTTGAATCTTCTCCCCAAGCAGACTCCTTAAAGTTCCTCTAACTATTCCTTCTTGTACAACACACTTAATTATATTTACTAATATACTCTAAAACACACTAATGCACACACTATAGACTCACCACACACTACTGACTTCCACCAGACACACACACCAAATGAACACACACTTTTCAGCCTAAATTCGTCTATATTTAAAGAAGAAGGAATAAATCCAAAGGTTGCTTAAGCACCTCTTAAAAAAGCGTTCAGATTCAATGTATTTGGCTTGAACCGACCTTCTCGCCTTAGGCGGGCTCGATCTCGTCGTCGGCGGGCTTCTATAACATTGGCTAACCGCTAAGGCTCGCTGTCGGCGGGCTCGATCTCGCCGTCGGTGGGCTCCTTTATAATATATTCAAAACTTTCAGGAAAATCACGCCGTCGACGACTTAATCCTCGCCATCGGCAGACTAGTTCAATTTCCATCTCTTTTTAGTCCTTTTCATTCCAGATTTGCTTCTTTTCGATCTTTTTGCTTCTAATACCTATAAATCTTCATACCTGCAATAAAACATAGAAAATACATTTCTTTAAAGTGCAATTTCATATAAAATTGGTATGAATTTCTTAATACATTTTCCTGTGGTCATACACACACACACACACACACACACACACACACACACACACACACACACACACACACACACACACACGAAATTAGGTATAAGCACCATGTATTATGTAAGAAAATCCTATTATATCAAGACTAACAAGACCTCTTAATTCAAAGTAAAATTGGAGTAGTTGAACTCCAAAAAACCTTGAGTCTAAGTCTCTTTTATTGCTAACCAGTCCACATAAGAATTCCCTTCCCTAAAAATACGTGTCAATCTATAGTAAATGACTTAGAAGGTTAACATTATCAACTAATTAGTAAAAGTGATAGGAGCTAGTAGAATTAGTAGACACAAATTTTGATATGAATTGAATACTAAGTAAAGCATCCATCTCAGTCAACAATGATTTAGCAAGTGAAAGCACATGTTTAAGTTCAAATAAATCAGCAGAAATTATTGATTATTTGGAGATAAGGCTAGTAAAAACAACTATATGAGCCCCTTTCTTATCAAAGAGTAAACCACTAATTCTAGAACTACTAGAAGAAGTTGAACCATCATTATTTAACTTAAACCAACCAACATTATGATTTTTTTAAATAAAAAAATTATTTAGGTTAAACTGAAAGAGTGATAAAGTACATATTTAACTTAGTAGCCATAAATGAAAAACATTTAAAACTTTTTTAATGATAATTTTAGCTTTATAAATAGCAAAGATCCTTTCTCTAGTGCTCCAAACTATATGGTGAAGGCCATTTTAGTACCTTTGTGACTTAAATCATTTATTTCGTTCTACAAAGACTAAAGAATATATGTGCAAAAATAAGCTGATTTGCCCAGTAGGAATGCCATTAAAGAATGAAAGACAATTTTTGAGTAG
Organism: Papilionanthe hookeriana x Papilionanthe teres; assembly: GCA_022702705.1. NCBI lineage: Eukaryota > Viridiplantae > Streptophyta > Magnoliopsida > Asparagales > Orchidaceae > Papilionanthe > Papilionanthe hookeriana x Papilionanthe teres. Next base: position 81,885,809 of record CM040427.1, on the reverse strand, counting down.
AATATTTACAGAATTGTCAGGAATATAAATAGATTTTTAAAACTGATCATCCATCCAAGTTTAAAGCTTTCTCAAAATAAAATCATGCCTAAAAAATGAATTGTAGTTTCTATATGGGAACAACATTGACATTTAGATGTACGAAGAAAAAAAACTTTTTTTTTTATAAATTAGCATCCACGCAAAAAAATCTTTTAAAATTTTCCAACAAAAGAAGGAATAAGAAATAGTAATAGCTTGACTCCATAGAGTTAAAAAAGTGAAAGTAATAGATATGTTGGTTCTCAAATGATGCCACACCTACTTTATTAAGAAATACCATTCTAGATAAGAGAAAAATTAATTTGGTCAAATATATTCGCTTTCAAAGGAATCTTAGTAATCTTATCAATAAAAAGGCTAGGAAGAAACAACTTGAGTATAGAAACATCCTTACTATAATTACTTTAAAAATAGTGAACTTAGGCAAAAATGTAGAGTGGAAATTAAGCAAGGCGTCAATAGAAGATGAATCCAACCAATTATTCTACAGAAAAAATGTGTTTCCATACCTTAAACCCCAAATGATAAGAGCATCATCTTACCATTTCACCAAGCACATACTTTTATAAGTAAAAGAATCACCTTTATGACAAGAGCATAAAGATGGATGCTTGCCATGGTCATATTTTGATTTCAAAAATTTAGCCCACGTGATATTACCACTATGAAAAGGCAACCATAAATTACATGAAAAAATCTCCCTAGGTCAGAAAAGGACATGCACTCAAGCCCACCTTTATTCAATGGAAAACAAATTTTAGGCCATGAATACCAATGGATAGTCTTATGAGTAGAATTGGAGCTCCATAAAAATATGTTGAATATTTTAAATGTAGTGCAAACTTAGTTTGAAGGCTGTGTATTTTGAAGAAATTATATATGTAAGGAACAAGCAACAATTTAATTAAAGTAACATGTCCACCCATACAACGAAAAGAAAATTCTCAACTAGAGAGGTTGTTTTCAATAGAGGCAAAGATCTCATCAAAGAGAAAGTTTCTTCTTATACCTTTATAGATAAGAGTCCTTAAATATCTGAAAAGAAGAGATTGTGGAAGAAATTAAAAAAAATGTTTACTATGAAGAATAGATGAAAGGGGAAAAGACTTAGCATAAAAAAAACTAATCTTCAGATTATTTATGAAGAGCCCACTATGGGCCTAAAAACATGAAGCACTCATGGATATGATTCAAAAAGTCAGAAGATCCTTAATAGAAGATAATGAAATTTTTTGTAAAGCTTAAATGAGTAACATCATGTTCATTCATGATAGAGAGGGATAATATTTAAAAACCTTAATTAGGTACCTAGATAAAAATTATATGGCAATGATATAAAGCCTCGGAGAAATTAGGTCTCCTTGCCATGGACCATTAAAAGATTTAAAGAAACCATTTGATTTACTCTTAAAAATAATCAAGAAGTAAGTGGTATTAAGGGGGTTAGAAAATAGATTTATAAATATTTATCAAAGCTAAACAAAGTCTACACATAATGGAAAATGTCTCAGTTATGACTATCATAAGCTTTGGAATTATCTTGTTTAAAAATCAAGTTGTGACAATTTAAAAGCTTAATCATTAATGGGTTCTTTGGCCAACAAAATATTTTTAGTAATAAATTTACATTTAACAAAACCTCTTTGATTTTGGAAAAAATGGAAGCTAATATGGGAGTTAATAAATTAGAAATAAGTTTATTAAAGGAAGTGCAAAGTCTAATAGGCCTAAGTTACTCAAATTCCTTGATTAAAAGCTATAGGAATTAAAAATATAATTTACCATTAAAAAATTCAGAAATAACATCATTAAGGTCAACTTTTAAGATATGACAATATTTTTGAAGAAAAATAAATGTGAATCCATCAGGGCCAGCTTTCACGTCATCATTCATAGAGGCAATACATCTATGAATTTATTCATCTAGAGGAGGAAGTCATATAGTACATTTATCCTCTTGAGATAACATTTGAGGTATCAATTCTGAATTAGCTAGTGTAACATAAGTATTACCTTTACAATGAAAAGATAAAATATTCCTAGGTAGATGAAGCAATGATGCATTCATCTACTATCTAAGTTTTATCATCATCAACACTGATTATGTGAATAAACATAATTCACTTTTATTTTTGACAAGAGAACGAATAATTAGTTTTTTTATCTCCTTCTTTTAGAAATCTATAAGTCTTTTTATTTCTAATATATTACTTCCATATCTTGAAGAGAGCTTAAATGATTCCTCACATTTAGTAAATTAATGTTACCCAAGGCATTTTCATTTTCATGGCACTCCCATTCAAGATTAATTAATCTTGCTTAAGCTTCTTTGATGTTAGAGAATAAATTTTTAAAATATTTTTACTGCACCATGAAAGCACCTATTTATGGTTTTTAAATTTACAACAAACTTTATTCATACCTTTCATATTATCATTTGGGGCAAGAGGGGCATTCCAATTGAGAGAAACATTATAAAAAAGAAGCTGAGACTTCCATCCTTGGATTTTGGAATATTAATGCTTAATTAAAATTAGTGAGTATACTTAATAGTTATTAGTAGAGAGCATAATATGAATGTGCCATACTCAAATGCACTATCAAAGTTATAAGAAAATAAAAAATCTACTCAGTATTAAAAACAAAGCAATATATAATTGCTAGAAGAACCAAGAAAACTAATACCATTGAATTATAGTCATTAATATTCTCATTAAAATCATCCATGGCTCTACATTAGGAGGAGCACCTCCTTTAGAATGATAAGTGACAATGTTAAAGACCTACCAACACACCAAATTCCATCAAAAGATGATATAGCTCTAATTTGGTCCCACAATTAGATCTTATTATCTCTAGTACACCTAGCATAAATATTAGTGCAACGAATATTAACAAGAGAAATGAAAAAAATATTATTAATGAATTGCTCTTAAACATCACAAACCTCCACCTTTAACCAATACTCCTAGCAAATCCAAATTTTATTATTGGTATTAGCTAAGGCAAAATAAAATCCATTCTCCTGGGAAATTCTAAGAAGTTCAGTAATAATAACTGTAGCTTCAAGGATAATTAAATAAGAAATTTTATGAATAACATAAAATTCTTGGTTTTATTCCTCACAATTGAAAAATTGATGCCTCAAACATTCCGATAAAGAAACAAAAACATAAATAAAAGGAAGTAAAAACTCATTAAGTGTTGGCTCCAGCAACCATAGGTGGAGGGCCTTTCTTTTTGGTAACAATTTTAAAATCATTATTATCGTTCATTAAAATAAGAACTCTAGGAGGTGGCATATTAAGAATTGGTAATATACATGAACAAATAGTCCTAATATCAACCTATTCTAATTTATTTCACAATGAATGAATGTTTGAAAACCATCATCAACATTATTATTTTCCAGGAATTTTCTTTTTGGATAAATAAATTAATAGAAGAATTCATAGAATTAGAAGGTATGGAAGTAAGTTGATTAAATTTCCAGATAGTATAAGTAGAAGAAATAACAAGAATAATAGAAGTAAAGATATTATCACCATCGACAACCTTTTGAGCAGCCTAACTAAGATTAATATTTTCCTGATTTATCATCATCCCTTGATTATAAAGCAATTTCTGAGATCTAGAAAAGCAATAGTATTAGCTACATGAGGATCTTGATGATGAGGGATTCCCTGAAGATCAATATCCAAGGCATTATCGTAAGTAACGAAATTATTTTACATGAGATCGACATCATCATCAAACTTATTCTTGATCACATATAAATTTACATTATTAAGGAAACATTCACTATCATTAACACCAACAAACTTATTAACATGATTAGTAAAAGGATTAATAACATTCAAAACATTTTTTTTCTAGCCACACATTTAAGGTGAGGATCTAGTACATAATAATCATTAGTAACCACAATGAGAATAATAATTAGGGATATTTTTATACTCTATTTATTTATGGTAGCCATATTTTTCAGACTCTGGCTGTACTTCTTTAGGAATATTTTTAGATATATCAATTTTAACCAAACCCTGAGTGAAAGAGGGTCTTGAATGATTAACATTGGCTTGAGTTGTTTGATGAGGATGATCTAATAAAGCAACCACCATATTAAAAACTAGTTGATTGAATAAATGAAGCCTTATATTGGGAAGAAACCTAGATTGGCACAATCAAAGATTCCTCCTTGTTATCAAAGAAGGGAGTTCATTTCAACACATTTAACAATGAGTATGTAGTTTGCATTTTAGAAAACACACATATATAATCCATGTTAATTTAAAATTTAATAAAAATAAGACTAGCATTTAGTAACCCACCAAGAAAGTTCCAAGCTATTTCAAATTATTAAAAAGTTTCGAATAATGATGGATGGTTAAAGGAGAACTTCCCCAACAATGTAAATATATAAGGAGTGGCCAAAATAGACTACATCTTCATCCAAGATAAATATCTTAGGTATTCCTTTGAATAAAGAGGATTAAAGTTGATGGTTAGAGATGTTACATAAATCATTAACAGATAAAGCTTCCTTGAAAGATCAAGGTTTAGGAGGAACTGTCGGGCTCATATTACCAAAAGACTTAGAAGAGCTTGGCCACTTCAGATCTCCTTCTTCTAACAGATCAGGGCCGGCCATAAGTTCAAAGATCTACTAGATTTGTAGAGAAGAAGGAAGAAAAATGAGCAAAACCACACCTTAAAATGTTTAAAAAACAACACTCTAGATGGAGAATTTGAATCACTAGAGAAAGCTTTAGTGCATAAGAGCCAGCTTCATTTTGATCCATTAAAGTGCACATTTAGAGCTTGAATAGAAAAATTATAAGGCTGAATTATAACTCCTAAAGGATAAAGCAAATCTTGAGAAGGTCTAGTAGCTCGTGGATTTGCCTTGTCCTTGTAACGTGAAAGAATTACAATAAATGATAGGATGGATTGTAGGATTCAATCTCTTCATGCTTCGATAATGAGATAAGTGCTCAACATTTGGCATTTATTTAGATAAAAACACTTATAAACTAAGTTTAAATACCTTAAAATAATGTCCCCATGTTTATTTAGCTATTCAAAATTATATGTATATATATAACTTAATTTGATTTAACAACATTTATATGCAAATCACTTGCTTACAGGCACACGACAATGGAGCAAGCCCATCACAATGCATAGGCATATGACACACAATATGTGCATGCATAGATACACACACCTTAAGAGATTCATAACGAACCATCCAAAACTCAACATTATTATGGTTAAAAATGAATGTTATTAAGTAAGATATAAACAATGAAGCACTCCAAAAATTTATAAGATTTAACCTAATTTAGGAGTATATTGACAAACATCTTTAAAATTACAAGAATACCCTCAGTGGTCTTTCATTTTTTTAAAGATAAAATATAAATCATGAAGGCTAAGTCACTGAAGTTAATTATTAATCATCCAAACCAGAACCCTTAAAAATATTAATGGGATAAACGAAGGTGATTTAAGTATCAAATTACATATTTACAATTACACACTTCTTGGTAAAACTTGAATAACTTTCTTCATAGCCTTCCAAATTCAGTAAGGTCTTTACCCATAGGCTAATTGAATCATAAAGAGCAATAATATAAAAGATTTATTTTAAATTACTAATATTTTAATTAGTTTATTATTTAAAATTGGTCTGTCAATAATTCATAAAAAACTTATATAAACTTGAAAAGATTTAGAAAATTTTGAAATTATTTAGAATCTTATTCTAAATATCTAAGCAAGATTTTAAGCATTATGGAGGTTATTTAGATTTATTATGAAAGAAAATTATTTTTAAAAGTAAAATAAATCTAAAATATTAAATAAAATACTAAACTTCAAAAAAATTTAACCCAACACTTTTTAACTCAAAACATATATATACAAAATTATTTCACACTATTTTGAATTATTTAAGTTTAATTATTTAAAGCCCTAAAATTTACCTATTTTTCCAAAAATATTGATTCATAAAAATTTATAAAACATTTAAAATTTTTTAAAAATATATAATGATTAAGTTTATAAGAACCATATCCACTTTCCTAAGTGATTTATGGGTCTCATAAACTCTGGTAAATTAAAACCCTGATGCATGTTCTCCAAATGACATGCAGATGGGTCAATTTTAGAGAGAGAGAGAGAGTGTGTGTGTGTGTGTGTGTGTATAACAAATAACAAACAAAGATAACTCACCCTTTTGGATTTATGAGAATTTAATTGATGAGGTAACCCATGATTGCTAACAAGAGTTCTCCAGTCTAAAGAAGTTTAACAACTTCTTTAGATTAAGTAAATTCAAAACTAACAATGGTGACAAGAGGACAAGACCATGGGATTTTGACCGAATTCGCTTAACATAAAATAAAATCTCCCCTTTTTAATTGCCTTAATAATAATAATAATCAATTCAAAATACACTTCATAGGATCACAACAAACAAATAATAAGAGCCTAGGATAGACCTCCTGAGATGGTTTTCTCTTCCCTTTTCATTTCATGGAATTAGATGAGGATGCAATCAAGCAGCTGTCAACCTTCAAGTTAGTCAAGACAAAAATATGAAGCAAATGATGAACCTTAACTAAACTTTTTATAAACTTAAACAACATAAACCCCTAGGACTTTGAGGTCGTTGGCCTAGTCCGACATAAATCATCACACTATATTTTATGCCTTCACATGATTGTATGTTATGCGATGTAAGCCCCAACTCTTTTTACGAACTTAAGGTCATTGTCAAGTACAATGTAAATCCTCCCATCTCCTTAGTCTATTAACATGATCGTATGCCGTGCAAACATAAGCTCTAATATTTTAATAAATTGCAGGAGTAAACATTAATTAACATTACTTCCAAAATATAAAGTCAAATCATATGATGTTTTGGGAAGTCACTGAGGTCTTCTCGGTATCTGTGGCATCTCCTAACTTTCACTCCTTTGAATTCCAAAAATAATTGTTCCACATTTAGCCTTTCCCAGTTGATTTTCCTATGATCAATCACAAAAACTAAATGTTGAATTCTTAAAGACAAAACCCTAATCTTAATCAAGAGTTTTCTTAAGTGAGTTCGGTCAAATTAACTATAAGTCTTATTTATATGAAAGAATTAGTAACCCACATAATCTAAACCTAACCTGGTCTTTGGGCTAGATAAGGGAATGATCTGTTGAAAATTTTGCAGACCAAATAAATATCATAAATTTCTTAAGTTGAATAATTAAGACAATTATTGAGTGATATCATCATCTTTCAAGATGAAATATTACTTTAATTCTATGCCTGATTATTTAAACTATTGAATATATATGAGTTGTTTGGTCTCATTTTTCAAAAAAAAAATTCCCTTTTTCAAAATTATCTATATATATATATATATATATATATATATATATTCATTCCAAAAAAAAAAATCAACAACAACTAAGAATCATAAAAATCCCTAAATGCACCCTATATTTTTTTCTAAATAAGTGATACATGGTGTTGCTTAACCGACATCTATGAGAGAAACATACAGTGCAGGGCTATGTCAGTTGCCAATTGGAATTTGTCGGTTGCCTTTAAAAATGATTTAATTTATATAATTTTATTAATTCAAAAATAACATTTTAATTTTGGAAAAATGAGACTAAATATATCTCATATTCTCAATAATTTAAGTAATCGAGTATAACACCACAAGTAATACATTGTCTTGAAAGATAGACATACTACTTGACAAAGGACTTGATTATATAAACTATATGATTTATGACATCCGTTTAATCTGTGAACATTTTGTGTGACTGACAGATTCATTTACTTAATAATGAAGATTAGTAGGCTTTATATTACCTGGGTTTTTTAGTTCTCTATAGAGGCAAGCCTCTATAGTTAATTACATCTTAAATGACTGATGTCACTTAAGAAAACTCTTGATAATGATCAGATGTACTTGTCTTCAAGAAATGAAGGATCTTGCTTTCAAGGTTGGACACAAAAAAGACAATAAGGAATTGTTCAAAAAGGTTCAGTTATTGTCGAAGTTTAAATGAGTGAAATGTATGGGATCTCATAGATCTCGAGGCAAACTACGATAACTTCGCAAGTTATCCTATTTTTGGGCTTTACATTTTGGAAATGAAATTATTTAATTTTTAATCTTGCCAATTTTGTCATTTAGGGTTTACATTTGCATAATATTCGATCATGCAAATAGACTAGAAGATAGGAGGATTTATGTCATACCAAATGACAACCTCATAATCATAAAAAGATTATGGCTTATATTGCACAACATGCTTGTGCAAATGCCTAAGGATGAGATGAGGATTTATGTCACACTAGACAGACTACCTTGAAGTACTAGGTGTTTTAAGAAAATATTTTTCTAGCATAAATCTTGTTTTCTCTCTTGAAGATGTACTTTACTTGCCTCCTCGTCGTGCAGCCCATGGAGTTTACTCCAAGCTCCTTGTTATAACGACTACAAGCTTCTTGTTATAGTAGCTCCAGGATTTAAGGTTTTATGTCTTATGTTTTGATTTTGATCATTATTAATCCAATAAATTTTTTTATTATCATTATTAAAGGGTACGTGTTTATGTGTTATAGTGATCCATCGTAGGTAACCAAACTACTAATCTTTACCAAGAAGGTCTGACAAATAAATAACATAGTAAAAGAGAGTGCAATACAAGACAATAAAAAATACAATAAAAACGCAAGATAAGCTTACATACTGGGCCTCTGCTACTACTGCATAAAGAGTCGGTATAACAAACATAATATAATAAAGTGTAATAAATTTAATAAATTCAAGCAAATCTTGAGAAAATCCAGTATGAATTAAAAACAAAAAGAAATCGAAAGAAGAACACGAATCAAGCAAAAATAAAACCAGACGTCACATATGGAAGACCAAGGTTAAGTGTAAGGTTTTAGTAAAGGTGGGGGCTCAAAGCTAGGTTGTGCACTTTATAATCCCAACCCAGTAAGAGCTAGCAACCAAGAAATCTATTTGAGGGTAGTTCTTAGTCTCAATCAAAGTGATTAACAAGTGGACCTTTATAAGATTTCAAAAAGTTATTTCACTTTTCATGCATGTTGAATTTACTTAGCAACCAAAAGTGTTGTTTGTTATGAGAAAAGATATATTTTTATTTTATATTAAAGATATATTTTAGGAAATTAAGTGGCCCACAATTTAATTCCTCTAATTAAACTAGAACTACTAGCAACTTAAGAGAGCTAGGGGCAACAATCTTGCTTTGAGTCAGTGGATAGTATCATTAATCCCTTCCTCTGTTCTAAAGGATCATTGAGGTAGGAGATACTATTCTATATCCAATTTTGTATCCCTCTCTTAACACACATTAGCATTATCATCATTGCCCTTGTTACCTAGACCTCTGACTTACAAAAGCCCAATGATCTATATGTGAAATTCACAAATATCCCTAATTGCTCACAAGGATTTGAATATCTTATCTAGGACTCAAATCCTTGAGAATTGGGTTATTTATGTAGGATAAGTAATGTAGGGAATTTTATTTAAGAGTGTAAACTAACGGGTCCCGAGTCTTATCTTGGTGGGTTCCTATGAATTTTATCTTTATTTTGGTTTTAGTGGTTGTTTATGTCTTTTAGGATATTTTTATTCAAGAAATTATAATAAGTTCAATTTTCATTTAAAGTGTCCAAATATCTTTCAAAGGAGTTCGAGGAATGACCCTAAACAACTATAGAAGTCTCTGAATTATTTTGAGTTCACCTAACTTATCATGTCATTGAATTAATCATCCTTGGTTTTAGTTATAATTTTTTAACTTATTCTCAATGAAGTTTAATGTTCCAATGTTGACCTCATTTTTGATGAGGTCTTCTCTTCTTCTCTTTAGTACTTAGGATCTAGCCTTAGGCTTTTCCTTTGACTATCTTAGAGGATTAGAATTGGGACCCACCACTTAGAAATTCAAACCACTTCTTAACTCCCTGCAAACTCCACAAACTTGACTATAGACCCCTAATCACCTAGAGGGTTGAAATCAAATGTGGAAGTTTAAAGGATGAGTTCCTATAGGGCTCTTTGGCCTTAGGACTACCCTGGGTGGCCTGGTCTGGTGAAGGGGCTGACTTACGCACACAGTACACCTACACACTACACTTTCACACACCTCCTAAAAACACACCCATACCCAACTTGACCTCCTGACTTATAAGGGTGATTCACATGGATGGTCCTTAACCCCTAAGCCCTCGGCCAAGAGGGTTAGGAACAACATAGATGGATACCTCAAATGAGTCCCTTCATGGCTCATGTGGGCTTGATATGGCTTCATGGCTCAACCAAAATGATTTCATTCCACTTACAATTACTCAATCTTCATTTTTCCAAATTTTTAATTTTTCACCCCGGGACCCTACACCCGCTAACTTTACCCAAAACCCTTAAAATTACCCAAATTTTCCAAAAATCTCCAAATCACCCAAAATTCCTCAAGACCAATCCCAAAAATTCACACATCACTCAAATTGACCATCCATAGCAAAAAATACCAAAAATTCCAAAAATACCTCCCAATACCCTCCAAATACCCAAAATACCCCTCTTGACCCAAAAATCCAAAAATTCAGAAAATTCTCAGAAAATTCTCAGAAAATTCCAAAAAATCCCAAATATTCCCAATTTCATTTTGTTCAACTACACCATGGGCCAATTTTGTCAATTTACCCTACTTTTGTCAAAACCCCCAATTTGATCCATTTTAACCCAAAGTGAACCCAATGTCAAACCAAACCTATCCAATTGACCCAAATTCTGGTTCAATTCAATTCTGAACTTCAATTCAACATTCTAAACACTAATTTATACCAATTACAAGTCCAATTTGATTGACATTTGAATCCAATTTCAATTTGGACCTTAAAGCCCAATTTGAACACATGACCCAAACCTAACCCAAACTAACCCAATTCAACTCCAATTAATCCCAAACCTTTTTTAAACCTTCCTTAACATCCCCACAAACAAAACACTAACATGATTTACCCAAAATTTAGACCCAAACCCCACTCAAATTCAACCCAAAGCTAAAAGGCCCAATTTTGACCTAAACCCAAACCTAACCCAAATAAACCCAAACCCCAAAATCAAAACCCAACCAAAGCCAAAACTTCTTTGAAACACTCCCATAAACATTTCCCAACATTTATTTTACATCAATTTCAACCCTAGCCCAACATTGGCCCAAGTTAACCCAATTTGACCTATATTGGCCCATTCACCAAAGAAGCCCAAATTCAACCCAATTCAAACCCAAATCACTCCCAACTTGCTTCAAATCACTCATGACACATCCATGAGCTAAACCCAATATTTGTTTGGCCCAATCCTTCACAAAATTCCCATCCATAAATTTATTTTCAAACCAAAAGCCCACTTTCTTAAACCTTCCTAAAAGCCCAAACTTCATGCTAAAGCCCATATGACACATTCTTTTCATCACTCCATTAATTGAAATTATCCCTAAAGCCTAAATCAATAATCAAATCATTCCAAATTAGGCTTTATCCAAATTCCATCAAAAATACCCAATATCCTTAAAAACCATTTTCATGAAACCAAGCCAACTTTTTCCAAAGCCAAATGGAGCCATGAAGCTACTCTTAAGCCACATGTAAGCCATGTGAGTTGCTCACATGTGACCTTACCACATTTGGCAAAAGGAGGGCCCCCTTTCCTAATCCTTTTTAAACCCTTTTTTTCCTTAAGCATGTCACACACTAAACCATGCTTAGCCACCTCATCATGGATGGAGACCACACCATTTTCTCTTGGCTGACCCAAGTGATCCTTTTCAGCCCAAAATCAGGCCTTGGGTGGTGAACCTAGCCCAAAATCATGGGTTGACTCATTTGAACCCAAAATAGCCTTCCCCCCATTCCATTTCAATTCAACTCCTTTACACATGTCCATGGCCAATTGACTGCACTAAGCCCCAGCCCTGACCTCCCTGACCTTGAGGGTGACCCGACCCTGGCCGGCCAGCCACCACGGCCGCCGGAAACCACCGAGCCGAGAGCTCGCATGTGAGCCCAAACTTGGAATTCTCATCTGCCGAGCTGCCCCATCCCAGGTGGCCATTGCAGATGTTCTTCTCTTGCCAAGAGCGGCTCGATCCCAAGCCCTAACTCCTCTCGGGAGGCCCTCCACCCTCTCCTATTTAAACACCACCCCCTCTCGGCCAAGAGAGGTCTCGAACCGGACCTTACTTGAAACCACCGCCAAAATTGCTCTAGAACACTCTCCATACTTAGAGCGAGTTGATCCCGAGTGACAATTTTCCCTAATCCCAAAGCAACAGAGCCCGATTTCTCGGCCAAAATTCCACCCAAAACCGGGACACTTCTCCACAGTGGATCAATCCTTAAATTGATTGGTCCTACACCTTCACCAGACCAAGGGAAGGAGTCCATCAGCAAAAGCCCCCTCTCCAGGCCACCCATCTATTCCAGACTCCAAGCTTTGTGATCGAGCTTAGTCGAAATCATACCTAGGCAATTCACCAGACCAGGAGACTTCATCTGGAGCTTGCTGGGACCCAATCGAAGGTGACACAACCCTCAAATTGAAGCCACACTTCTCTGAGCAAAGGTATGAGCTAACTCTTTATCCCGAGCTTCTGGAGATTCTTCATTTCAAATGCTTTAATTTTAATGCATGATCACCATATAGATGTATTCGTCTCTTCAAGACGAATCCATAGAGCACAAGAACACGAAAATCCGTTGAGAAATGAGTGAGTTCTTAGGGTTTTAGTGTGGACGGCTATCGGGTGAGGACGCTTGGGGACGATGAACGGATGTCGTTCATTCCATACACACGCGGACAGACGGCCAGGATCACGCTGGATGAGGAGATGGAACGATACAGCGGGCCCCCGGAGCGCTGAGTTGGATGGCGGCGTCGAATGGCAGCGCGACACGCGGCGTTTCGGAGCTGCCGAGGATGGCATGGCGCCGCGTGGATAAGTAGGAAATTAGGGTATTTTTTGATTTATTTAATTCCTTAAACTTCAAAAATGCATAACTTTGTGTAGGAAAATCAGAAAAATAAAATAAAAATACCCTCTTGCTCTGTGAACAGAGGAGAATAATTTGGAAAAGAAATCATTTAATTTCATCAAGTATTTTATTTTTAATGATTTATTTACTCTCTGCATTGTTTTAATTCTCCATTCATATAGGAAATTTACCATGGCTTGAGACCATAGGGCTTTTGAAGCCTCTGAATTTGGGAACATTCCCTGAATTTTCCAAAGTCAGAGGCCATCCCTATGAGAAGTTATTGATTTTTCAAATTCATGTTGTTGTTTTGAGTATTTTAATTCCAATAATTAGAATGTTATGAAATAAATTCTAGAAAAATTTGGTGATGTTGCTTATGACTAGAGGACCCTAGGAAAAATAGGTTTTGAATTAATTCACTTGGAATAACCCTAATTGGCCTAAACACCCAAAATAGGTATTTAATTAATTAGAGCTAATCATGCATCAAATTGACTTGAAATCAGTTCTCCACTGACCTTTAGGATCAGAGGAACCCACCATAAAAATTTGAAGTCAATTGGACTTGGTTAGCCCTACGAAATGGGTTGATTAAGCCATTTAGCCAATTTAAACTTTAAAAATTCATAACTTTCAAAATACTTTTCAAAAATTCACCAAATTGGTTTTGGAGCCTCTCTGATATCAGGGAAATTTAAGAAAATTAAAATATCAATTTTCTAAAAAAGTTCATTTTTGTATTATTTTAATATTTTAATAATTAAAAAAATAATAAAAATCACAAAAATAATAAAATTCACTAAAATGTCACATTTTGAATTCTAATCACTTAGAAACAAACCCCATATTTTTCTTAGGTCTATTTGATGAGATATTAAATTTTAAAGCCCTAAGGTAATTTTAAAATTAAAAAAAAATGTATTTTCTAGCATTTCCACTAAAATAATTCTAATAAATCAAAGAAAAATCAGAAAATTGTAAAAATTGATTCTTTTATTCCCTTGATATTAGAGGGATTTTTGAAAAATACTAAATTCATTTTTCAACCTTTATTTTATTTTAAAATTAATTAAAACTCCAAAACTTAAAATAATTATAATAAAAATAATATAATTCAAAAAATCACCAAAATTGGTCCAAGTGGTCCTCTGGTCATTAGGAATATCCCATAATTTTCTTAAGGATAGAAACTTTCCCTTGGTCATATTGTTAAATTTTCCTTGGAAATCTCTATTTTCCACCAAAAATAATTACATAATTAAATTAAATATAGAAAAATCACATTTTCTCCTCTCATGTCTTTATTGACATATGAGTGAAGTCACATAAAAATTTCAAGTTCATCTAAGCTCAATTTAGTGAGTTATGAAATTATTAAGCTTGAAGGGCAAAATGGTAATTAAAATTTTAACCTTTAATTAAAACTTTAGGCTTAATAAAATTAAAGAGTAAAATATTTGATCCTAATATGATTTGGATGATTGAAATTTAAATAATTAAAGGGTAGAAACCTACTAAACAATTTAAAAATAATTAAAATAAACCTTAATTAAATAATTGATTAAATTTGGAAGAATAATAAAATTGGAATTATTAAAATAGGGATATTATTAGGAAGAGATTTGTTCTTTAATTTAAGAATCCCTAAATTAATCATCTCCATAATATTTAATTCTTAATTAAAATGATAATCCAAGTTTAAGATTTAAAATGTTAAAAGACTTAATCATTAAATTAAATTAAAGTTAAATTATTTAAATTAAACCCTTTTAAAATTTCAATTAAATTAAAATTAAAAGTAAAATTAAATTAAATTAAATTAAATTAAATTAAAACATATTAAATTAAATTAAATCAAATTAAACTAAATTAATTAAATAAAATTAAATTAAAACAAATTAAATTAAATCAAATTAAATTAAATTAAATTAAATTAAATTAAATTAAATTAAACAAATTAAATTAAATTAAATTAAATTAAAGGAAATTAAATTAAATTAAATTAAATTAAATTAAATTAATTCATATCAAATCAAACTAAATTGAATTAAATTAAATTAAATAATAGAATCAAGTTAAAATTAAAATCAAGTCAAATTAAATCAAAATTGAAACTAAACTAAATTAAATTAAATTAAATTTAAATTAAATTGAATTAAAAATAACATCACCTAAGACATAAAGAATTCAAAAATAAATCTAAAACAACTTGAACACTATTCCAAATTTAAACCCGATAATTGAAATTAAATTAAATCACAAACCATTTGAACAACAATTTGCCCTCGAAAGCTTTGGTTATCATAACTCCTAAACAGAACGTTAAATGAAATGTTACTTCACTTATAGGATATTCAAATGTCCTAGTTCACTGAGCAAGATAACAATAAAAATTGAATTCTCGGACGGTTAATTTATTTGTATAATTAAATTCATTTGGACTTAAAACAATTCTAGCAATATTGAAAAGATGTTTAAGATCCTTCTTAAACACTTCCTCAATATGTTAGGATGTTTATAAGAACAATTGAACTTAATTGTTCTTTGATGAAGAAAATCGTCCTCAAACCAAAACACAAGAACCTAGACGTCATAGGAAATGACTAGCTATAGGATTAGGAATTTGATAGAAAAACCATAACCCTTCCCTTAGCTTTACCTAGGAACTTGTTTAAATATTCTAAATTGTGTTTGAGTGCGGCTTGGGATGACGAGAAGACCCTCCAGGTACGCTTTTATTTTATTGCAATTTACTTTATTGCAATTTATTTAATCGCATCGCACTTACTTTTCTTGCATGATAAACAACTGTTGCATGAAAACTCACACCTTTAGGATAGTCCCTAAAACTGAAACTAAAACTAAATTAAAAATCATTGCAAGATAAAATTCACCGCCACAACATTTCAAAATATAAAACAACTCAAAATTTAATCACAAACAGAACACGAAACTACAATTACAACTAAATTAAAACGTCTTGTTGGATGATCGGGAATACCTCGGATGATGTAACCTACGTGTTGCTAACGGGATTTCCCACGGTCTAAATGAAAGTGTGGAACTCATTCGATTGAGTTTAGCAAATTCATCTGGACTAAGTGAATCCGATAAAAATAACGATGCCGGAAGGATGGAACCGTGGGATCTTAACCGGTGTTGTTATAATCAACTTTAAGATTTGTTTTAAATAAAACATAAAAAACATTTGGAAATTAAGATTTTCTCTAAACTAAAACACTTTTCTCATCTCCTGATTTATGACTTCTATAACTAAACCTTTGCAACAACAAGGAACTCGGAGTATGGTGGGCAGCACGGCTATCGTCGTCAGCAAAACTTGAATCTACATCAGCAAAACCATTCTTAGAATTAAATAACTAAGCCATAGGACTTCGAGGTAGTTTGCCTAGTGCAACATAAATCCTCAACCTTTTGTTAGGCATTTGCATTGCAAATTAAGCCCTAACCGGTCTTAGGATTCCAAGGTAGTCGTCCAATACGACATAAACCCTCACATCTTTTAGGCTATTTGTATGATCATGTCATACGAATATAAGTCCTAATTAATTAAAATTGGCAAGATCAAAACATTAAATAAATATCAGAACTTTCCTAAATTCAATCCAAATAATAGGATAGTCGGGAAATTATCGGAGTTCGCTTTGGATCTGTGATTTCTCCTACCTTTCTTCCTTTGGATTCCCAAAATAAAATGTTCCAAATTTGATCCATTCCCTATTGAAATTCCAAAATTCAATCCCTTAAAAACTTAAACTTTGAGATTCTTGAGAGCAGAATTATTGATTATTATCGAGAGTTTCCTTAGGTGATCCCCGTCACTTAAGATGTAATTAACTATAGGGGCTTGCCCTTATATGGAATTTTAAGAACCCAGGTAATATAAACCCTGCTTAATTCATTTATATTAAGCAGGGGAATTTATCGGCTTATAAAATAGGTTCGCAGACCAAACAGATGTCACAAATCTTTTAGTTTATTTAATCGAGCCCCACCATCAAGCAGTGTGTCTATCCTTAGGGATAGATACACGGTTTGTGGTGCGGTGCTCGTTTATATAAACTATTTGGGATGTGAAATTAGTTTGATTTCATATCTTAAAATTTTCAATCTTAAAATTATTGTCAAAATCAAATGCTACTTTCTAAATTATATATATATATATTTAAATCAAATTTAAAATCTAAAATTCGCTGACAATTTCTGTTAGGCGACCCCCTTTTCAAAAATAAAACACACTTAACCTAAAAATAATGCCGACATCCAATCATCCCATGAGTGAGGTAACTAGTCATTAATTTGATGTTAAGTTTAGGAGTTATATGGGTAGGCGCCCTTGAGGGAAAATAAGTTATTAAGAAATCCTTATCCTTTCACTTGGAGTTAAGCTCGTAGTGTTTTAAAGAAGTTTACAACTGATTTTATTTTCTTTTCTAAACCTCATTGAAAGATTGTAGATCAATACTAGTTCACTACTAAGCTCTTAAGTTATTTATGGGTAAATTTATAATTTTGAAAAGGCCTTAATGTAATATGTTGAATTCTTATTAAAGAGATTGTATTATTAGTTAACATTGATTTGGGGCAACAATTTAGTGAATTATTATCTTCCTAACTATGTCCCTCACATTTGAATAATTTAAATTTAATTATCTTCCAAACTTCAATAATTTGAATAATTATAATTTTACCCTTTTATAAAAGATAATGTGAGTTGTTTTCTACCCTTTAAAACTTTTATGTTTCAATAATTCTAGAGGTTTAATAATCATAAATATTCCCCTTATACCCTCCGGTTTGACCTAAATCTTAATTATGGTATAAAATTCCAAAATCACCATTTTGCCTTAGGGCTTTCTACTTAATAATTATTTAAATTTAAATCAAATGACTTTAGAAATTTTCTATTACCCCACTCATGGGTCAATTTAAACATCAGAGGAGTGTATATATTCTTGATTTTTATTTAATGTTTATTAATTAGTTTTGTCCAAAAATAAAAAAATTAATAATAATTAATTTAGTTAACTAAAATATGTTTTTTGTCCTTAAAAAAATTATCACTTAGAATGCCTTTTGTGAATTTTTAAGTTATATTTTGTTTTTTATAATTTTTATTTGATTTTATTGAATAAATAAATAAAACATTTATTTTTATTTTAAAAATTAATTTTTTTTTTTTCATAGATCCCCCTAATTTTAGATAACTCGGAGAAATTTATTTTATATATTTTTTTATAATTATTTTATTTAAAAATAGAGAAAAATACATTAAGTTTTAAAAAATATACTTTTATATTTCAAAAATTCAGAAAAGAATTTTTTATTTGATCTCTGTAATTAAGATGAGATTTATGACATTTTACATTATTTTTATATTTTTGTGATTTTTTATATTTTTAATTATTTTAAAATTAGAAAAATGATTAAAAATCAATTTTTTATTTTTACTTTAATTTTATTTTTCTTAATTTTTTATCTTCTCAAGGAACACTTCAAAATTTTTTCTTTTTTTAAATTTTTCTTTTTTTTTAATAATTATTTGATGCCAAAATTCCTATTTAGTTATAGAATACATTTTCATATTAATAATAATTTTTCTGACTTCCATTTTTTTATAGAGACTTTACAAGACCATTTCATTCATTTTAGGATATATTGGTGATTTTTTGAATTATTTTGTATTTTTGTAGTTTTTTATATTTTTATTAATTTTAAAATAATAAAATATATTTTAAACTTTTAAATTTGATTTTTTAAATTTTTTCTAGAGTCTTCTGACCACAGTGAACTTACAAAACATGATTTTATATTTTTTCTGATTTTTTATTTTGTTTTTATAATTTTTTAATTATGAATAATTCTACTAATCCTAGAAAATTAGAGCTTTTGATTATATGGATGTTCTCTGACATTAGAAAAATCAAAAAAGATTCAAATTTCATTCAATTTGGGTAATTATTTAATTACTTATGATTTAATTACCTTCTGGAGTATTTAGTTAACTAAAAATAAAACACATAGTAAATATTTTTTATTTTTTATTCCCTCTGTTCACTGAGCATAGAAGTATTTCTATTTATTTTTTATGATTTTTATACACAAAGATATGTCTTTTAAAGATTTTTGTAATTATTTAAATCCACAATTTCCTAATTTTCTACTTATTTGAGTCAGCGTCGCATCATCCTCGTATCAGTCGAAAGCCTACGCGTCGCGCTCCCATGCACTGTACTTTACGAGTTAGTTGCCACGTGGCCCACGGCTCCCACTCCATCGTCTCGTCTGGCGCAATCTAGTCTATTCATTCAATACAAGCGGAAACGGATGACGTCGGTTCATCGTCCCTGATCGTCCTAATCCGAGAACCATTTGTGTTTTAGACATAGTATCTCGCTCGATACTCAACTAACTCACTTACAGATTGTTCCTACACCTTCAACTAGGTGAGACGAACTTATCCATACGGCTAGATGCATATGAAATGTAAACTTTCTTCACAAAGGTTGAAACCAGAGCAAAAAAAAATGACATTTTTCGATCCATACATTGGTTCGAGAGGTGTGGCCTCAATCGGATGGTTGCAGAAGCTTCGTTGGAGTCCCATGAACGCTTTCGAGGCGTCACCTTGATCTAGGATGGGGTCTACGTATAAATTCAATAGGAGCGTGGCTCGACCTTGGTCTTGAACTATGTTAGAGTGCTTAGGAAGGGCTAATTTTTGTGGGAAAGTCTTCTTAAGTTATGGGGAAGCATATGGAATGATTGGATTTTGGTGTAATTGAAGGTATGGTTATGATATGTCCTCGTTTTCAATTAAAAAAATTGAAGCTTATTAATGGGGAGGAGGGACTGATGATGGCTAGATTGCGCTTAGGACTAATGGAATTAGGACTGGGAACAATTGGCCAGTGTTTCCTTAGGATTTTGCAATACCCTCCTATGGCCATGAGATGGTGGCCAATTTATAGAGGAGGAAGTAGTCCCCAATCAAGCAAGCTGATGTGTCCAAAAGGTCGTTGAAGTGGAAGGTTGACAGGGGCTATTGGCCAATTGAAGTGAGCCGGCTTAGATGAGTGCAGTTTTTGATTTAAACCATATGGTCCCTCTCAGCCATGGTGTTTTCCGATAGCCAAGGTGGTCGTCGGTCATGGAGAGGTCACTGTTCCACTAAGGATGATCACTGGTGGGCAACTGTGAAGCCAGTTGTGCTTGTGCATGGGTAGAGGTGCTTAATTGAAAAAGAAAAGTGGTTTGGGTCAACTTGGGTTTAGGCTGGGTCTAGGCTCACCAAAGTGGCTTGGGGCACTCCTAAGTTGGTCAAGGCTTATGAGGAGGTCATCTTGATTAGTGGGGTGAAGTTCCAATCAAGATTATTTAAATTAAATTTTGGTTTAGGTGAAGCATGAACAAGCTTAATCACCTTTTTGGAGGGCATTAAAGGTCTTTTCATTTTGCCATTTTGAGCATGGATGACATGGCAAAGCTCATATGGCTTGCCTATGGCTTGGAGAAAGGCTTTATGGCTCACCTTTGACTTGGGAATTTGCATGAGAATGGATTTAGAATTTTTCAAGTATTTATGAAGAATTATCATGAGGTCAAATTTGAGTTGATTTAATCATGCCATATGAAACTTTATGGTTGATGGTTTTAATAAAAATGTGAAGAGGAAGGGTTGAAATGGTCATGTGGGCTTGGGTTAAGTAGATTTTGAGTAGTGGGCTTGAATTTGGGCTTTTAAGGTGGGTTATGGAAAATTGATTTTGGGTTTAAAATTAGGCTTTTGACTTGATGTAAATGATATTTAAAATTGGCCATGTGGAATTTCATGAAGCTTTTAAGTTCATCATGATGAAGTTTAGGACACAATTTCAGTAAGATTTGGATTTTTGGCACATGGGCTCAAATTTGGTCATAACTGAATTTAGGGTTAATTTGGGGTGGTTTGGCTTAAACTTGAAATTTTGGTATGGAATTAGGTATAATTGGATTTAAATTTGATGAAATTTAGTGGATTTGATAAAAATTAGGGTGATTTGGAGACTTTAGGAATTTAGGGGCAATTTGAGAATTTTGGTAAAAATTTGGCTTGCAATTTTTGGAATTTTAGGGCAGTTTGGTTAATTTCAAGGTCTGTGGAGCATTTTTGATCAATTGGGTGATTTAGAAGGGTTGGTGTAAAAAATGAGAATTTTGGTTCCATACAGGCATTTTGAGAATTTTTGGGATTTTGGCTCAGTTTGGGGGATTTAAGGTAAATTTGGGTAATTTGAATAATCTAAAATGATTTAAAATGACTTTTGGTGAAAAATTGAGAACTTAGGTAATTTTGGAAATTTTTGAGTTCCAAAGGTAATTTGGTAATTTTGAGGAAATTTGAGTAGGGTGAACATGCAAGCCATGAAGCTACCTTAAAGCCATCAGATTCATAGGAGAACTCATTTTTTGGATCCTTCATATGATGGTCCTAACCCTCTTATCCAACGGCTAAGGGCTTGGGACCACCCACATGAGGAGTTAAGTCAAGTGTAAGTGATTTAGTGTTTAGGGTATGTGAGGAAATGTGATAAGATCAAGTGTATGTGTGAGAGAGACCAAACTAAGCCATCGAGGGTTAACTAAGGCTTCATTGATCATGTAGGAACTTATTCTTGAGTCTTCACATATTGGTCCTGGCCATCTTAGCCAATGGCTAAGGGTTTGGGACCACCCATGTGAGACTTCACAAGAAGAGTCAATAAGTGTTTGAATTTTCTATATGAGAGGGTTCCATCACTAATCCTCTAGGATAGTCAACAGGAAAGTGGTTAGATCCTACATTTCTAAGGAAAAAATATTGTACCTCATAAAAAATGATGTCAACAAGCTAATGTGTATACTAATAGGATCTATGCGTGATCACCAAATCTATGCCCTACCCTAACATCTAAATAGGTTAACACTCATCACTCTAAGTGATAAAGGTTAACTCAAAATTATGTATGATTGATACTACAAGATTTGATAATAATAAGAAAACTTGTATTACTCATTTGAACTATTAAATATGTAATGATCAATTCCTTATTATTGTCACAACTTAAATTAAGAGTTATTTGATTACTGTCACTAGGATGCTGACTCAAAAGACCTAGAATTATAAGGTACAACATAGCACAGAGTGTATACTAGAGAAACGAGACCCCAATTGTATTGAAATACTTGTAAGAATGCATAAATATGTAATGGGATATGTCTTGAGAACTAAACCCCAAAGGCACTGACACTATGTCAAAACTCCACGAAGGATGGAATCAAAAAATGTCTGCAAGATGTCAATGTTTGAATGTCATAAAAAATAGAAATGTAACAAATGCATAATGCAAATAAAGCATGCAGGACACACATGCTTGTTTGCAATTACTCTATGTCATCATAAAGAGGGAGCTACAATGTCATAGAGATGATAGTGTTAAACAAGCTCTAAGATATAGAAGAAAAAGGAAATCGAGCACTATATATATATATATATATATATATATTGGATGGTGCAAAATTCTAAGAAGAAGGAATTAAAGCAATTATCAGTATCTAATATTATCCCCTCTAATATCGCTACTTTTTCTAGGCTTACTAGAGGAAGTAGATCTACTCATGATTAATTTTTTATGTTGGAATGTTAGGGAGTGGCCAACCCCGGCTCCCTTAACGAATTCTAAGTCTCAACAGGGTTCATAAATTTTGGGTGATTGTTCTTCTTGAACCTTTGGTGAAAAAGAATTTTCATAGATTTTTAAGGAGGTTTTCTGGTTTTTCTTTTGTCTCTAATTCTACTAATAAGATCTGGCTTTTTAGTAGGAAGGAGTTGTGAGTTGATATTCTTATTGATCATCCTCAATTCTTACATCTGCATTTTGAGCTTGATCATTTTAAAGGATTTGCTACTTTTGTTAATGCTTCTTCTACTATTGTTGGTAGATCTGAACTTTGGTCTCATTTGAAGGATATTGGTCAGAATATGATTAAGGGCTGGATAGTGGGTGGAGATTTTAATTGCATTTTACACCCTAGAGAGAAGAAAGGAGGAAGGAATCCTAATCTTCAAGATATGCTAAATTTTACTAATCAAGTTAGTGCTGCTAATCTATTTGATATTGGGTTTGAAGGTTCTCCATTTACTTGGAGAAGAGGTTCTCTTTATGAAAGGCTGGACAGAATCTTTACTAATTAACTCTGGCTAGATATGTTTAGCCATTCCAAAGTTAAGCACTTAGCTAGATTTGGTTCAGATCATGCTCCCTTGCTTGTTTAATTCTCTCATTTTATTAATACTAAACAACATGCTTTCAGATACTTAAATGTATGGTCTACTCACTCTACTTGTTATCAAGTTGTTAAGCATAATTGGATTCTCCCATCTAATTATTCTGCTGCTAACCCTTTATTGAAGTTCTGGCAACTTCATAAGTCAGTTGCTAAGGCTTTAATTAATTGGAATTGGACTGAATTTGGGAATCTTACATATAATATTCAAAAGCGGAAACTTTGGTGGCCCGAGTTGAAATTGAAGTGGAAGTCTGGGAGGAAAACCGATAAAGATCTGCTTGGAAGCTAATGATTTGCTTAGCGATCGCATTGCTACGAGAAGAGCTCCTTCTTAAGCGGAAGCGACGGTTAACCATTTACTTCATGGAGATAGGAATTAAAAATTTTTTCATGCTATAATTAAGCATAGAAGATCCATTAATACTATTCTAAGAATTAAATCTACTAATAATTGCTGGCTTTCTACTTCTCAGGAAATTGGGGATGATGTTGTTCAATATTTTCAAAATCTTTTCTCTTATCAAGATACCAACTCTGATATCTTCTCTAATAATCTTATGCAAACTGATTTGCAGTTGGCTAGGGAATTACATCTATCCAGAATACCTAATGAGGATGAAATATTATCTGCTATCAATTCTTTGGACAGTAACAAGACAGCTGGTCCAGATGGGTTTACTCCTGATTTCTATAAGAAATTTTGGCAAATTATTATGATGGATATTGTTGAGGCTATTAAGGTTTTCTTTTAGGGTGTGGATATTCCTAAGTATTTTGTATGCTCTTCTATTATTCTCATACCAAAGGATAAAAAGAAGGATTGTTGGCATGACTTCAGACCTATTAGCATCACTTCAACCTTTTCAAAAATCATCAGCAAGCTTCTTGTGGCTAGAATTCAGCCTTTTATGGATACATTGATTTCAGAGAATCAATCAACATTTGTTAAAGGAAGAAGTATTAGTGAAAATATATTGTTAGCTCAAGAAATGCTTACTGATATTGATAAGCCTTGTAGGGGTTCTAATCGATTTTTAAAGCTGGATCTTTCTAAAGCTTTTGATACTATAAGTTGGTCCTTTATTCTCAAAGTGCTTTATGCTAAAGGGTTCAGTTCTGATTGTTGTGGACTCATTTCAAGGTGGTTAAGCAATAATTACTATAGTGTTCTCATTAATGGTGAGAGCAATCGGTTTTTTCAACGGTAGAGGCATTAAACAAGGAGACCCCCTTTCTCCTTATATCTTCATATTGGCTTTTGACTACCTTTCCAAGCTTATTAATAATGTTCGGATCACTCACCCTTATACCCGGTTTCAACACGGATCCACTCAATCGATTTCCCATCTTGCATTTGTCGATGATGTCATAGTTTTTACGGAATGGTAGTAAGAATTCCATAAGATGTTTAATGAAGGTTTTGGATGAATTTGAAGAGGTCTCTGGTATGACTTTTAAAAAGTCCAAATGTCATTTTTTACTCAGTTCTAACTTTAATGTTAATACTAAAAAGTGGATAGCAGATTTCACTGGGTTTAGGGAGGCTAAATATCCTCTCAAGTATTTGGGTTTTCCTTTAATCAAAGGTAGACTTAGACATTCCCACTATGATGATGTGGTATCTAAAATTTCTGCTCAAATTCAATGTTGGACAAATTCATTTCTATCAAATGGTGGTAGAATCACTCTTCTCGAGAGTATTTTAACTACTTATCCTCTCTATATTCTTCAAATGATCAAGATGAAGAAAAGCACACAAAAATTACTGTCCATTATATTTAATAAGTTTCTTTGGGAAGGTCATCATAGACAAATGCATTGGACCAATTGGGATAAAGTTTGTAAACCTATTGCTAAGAGTTTTCAGCAAATCAGCTTTTCCTTTTACTGCAAACAATGGATTAACTTTAGAGCCAAGAATTCCTTATGGTCTAAGTTTTTGCATGGGAAGTACTGTTCTAATATTCATCCTACTCAAGTTCGATTGAAGAATGGGGATTCAAATCACTGGAAGCAATTGCTTGAAAGTTACGAGATGCAGTCGAACAACTTTTTGTATGGGAGCTTGGGGACGGGCAAATTCATTTTTGGAGGGATAAGTGGATTTTTAATGAGTCACTGATTGATCATAATATTCATCATTCCATTCATCATCCCATTTAGAAAGTAGATGATTGCTGGATCAATTCAGAATGTGATACTGCTAAGCTTAGTAGCTGTATTGATTCTGCAACTCAAAAAAAGATTTTGAACATTCCTATTCACCCAGCCAAAAGAGATAAATTGGTCACAAAGATTCCACCAAATCAAAGCTTGTCTAAATTTCTATTTAGAGGTGCATGTTCTACTAATGATTGGGGGAAGAAGCTTTGGAACAAATTCTTAACACCTTCCATATCTTTTTTCTGTTGGAGACTTTTTAGGAAGTTTCTTCCAACAGATGACATTCTAAAACTTAAGGGAATTCGTGGACCTTCGATTTGTCAACTCTGCCATGCTGATGAACAATCCATTTCTCACATATTTATAAGGTGATTTGTTGTTCAAGAGGTATGGAAATCTGTTTTGGATAATCTTGGGCTATCTTCTAAATTTTGTTCATGGCTTAGTATTGAATTATGTTGGCAAGATTGGAAAGGTTCTACTGATTATTACATTCCTCTTATTATCTTCTGGTTTATATGGATGGGGAGGAATGATGCGATTTTCAACAGACAAGGATTGCTCTACTCAAGCATATTATCGGGAATTGTCTAATTTATATTCATAAGGCTAGACAAATAATGAATTCCCGACGAGACTCTCGTTATTAACAAGGTCAAACTTGTTATTTGGAGACTACCTATGGCTCCTTAGGTTAAAATAAATTCTGATGGGAGTTTTTCTTCAATTGGTGCTGGAATTGGGGCTATTTGCAGAGATCATCTTGGTAATTGTAATTGGTTTCTCTCTGCTTCTGTTATGGCAGATAACGACCTTGAAAGCTGAAGTAATTGCTTGCTTATTGGGGTTTCAAAGCTGCCTTCCTTAATAAGCATAATTATATTCATATGGAGATGGATTCATTGCTCTTAGTAAAGATGTTATTGAATGAAGTTGTTGTTCCATGGCACATTCTTATTTGGGTTAATATGATCCTCAAGTTATCCTCCAAGCTAGTTGTTATATGGAGTCATATTCATAGAGAGGGAAATCAACCCGCAAATTGGTTGGCAAGAGAGCTTCTTCTAGGAAGGAAATAATTTGTAACTCGAAGCTCTTCTTCAGAATTTTTATCTTCTTCTTTTTCTATTTTTATAGCTCTTTTACATGGGGACTTATTAGCCATTCCTTATGTCAGATGTAATAAAACCACCATTATTCAATAAAACAAACATTTTTTGTGTGGAATATATATATATATATATATATATATATATATATATATATATATATATATATTTACATGGAACACATAGTTCACCTCATGATACGTGTTTGAAGTCTATTATTTGGACACGAGAGCACAAAGCCTTTTACCCACAAGAATGTGTCAGAATTCATAAGGTTGTAGGTACTGTGAGTGTGAATGGTCGTTTCAAGAGCTTTTTGGGATCGACATTTTAAAAAGGTTGGATTCATAGTATCTCCCGATGTACATTCATTTGAACTTACTGAAAGGGAGCACTTCGTCATTCTTGGTTTTGATGGATTGTGAGGTGTATTTGCACCGAGTGATGCGATTGATTTTGTTCAGAAATAGCTGAATGTCTCTGTTGTAGCTCGCCTCCATGTAAGAGTAGCCATTTGTGAGCGGTACTGTAAGGATAATTGCACAGCCATTGTTATCGTCTTCAAGCATAAATGGGGCGCCAATCTTGAAAGTCTTTTTCGCAAAAACATTGCTTTTCTACTAAATAAACCTTTTGTGAAGATGAGGAAGGTTGTTTGTAGTTAAATCTGTTGCATACCCTATTTTTGTCCTAGAATGTTGTTATGGGTTTTTCTTATGATTGGAAATATTCTTTAAGATGAGTGAAATATATGTATGATTAATTTTTGCAATTCACTATTCCAAAATGTATCCAATGATGCGAAAATCCCATGTGGCAATGTTAGCTCAGAACATTTTATCTTAAGCAAATTATTTTCTTTCTTGTTAGAAGAATATATTAGGGTTTAGGGTTTAGGGTAATATTTCAAAACAATAGAAGAGCAATATCAGTTGACTAAAATAGAGGAATAACACATAAATATAGGATTTAAGTAAATCATATTTTTGGAGCCGTTTGAATAGGATACTTAAAGGAACAAGGAAAATGGAATGATATATAATGCATTTCAAGTATTTTCTAATATGTGGAAACGTTGGAAGCCTATGCAAGGGAATTTGCATGGAGACAAATGTCAAGTAATGGACCCATTTTTCATATGGATTTAATAAAATATAAATTAATACAGACCTAATTAAAATATAAATTATTATAAAAACATAATGCATTAGTGCGTTAAGTTAATAAGATTTATTTTGACAAAAAAAAATGAAATTTTTAAAATTTTTGGATTGCTAGTAATTACATCAAATTAATAGTAACTATCAATTTTTATGAAATGGGATTTTGATGATTTGCAAATATATAAACTAAGCATTTTAAAATAATGTCATATTTTTGTTGAAGATTTTCTAAGTTTTTTTTTTTTCTGCATTGTATTTTTTATGTAGTTTTTCTTCATTTAATTGCAATTTAGGGGAGATTTACCAATAAATGGTTAAGGACACGAAGTTATTCAACCTTGCCCGAACTGAAATTCTTTGTTAGCAACCCATGTGTTGTGTCGTCTAAGAAATCTCTATAGTCTTAATGTGAAATAAAAGAAACATCTAAATCCATGTGACCCTATGCAGGTGAGATTCATAAAAGTGCGACTCACACCCATCTAGAAAGTGGCAAGGTTGCCTCTGGAATGAAAGGAAAAGAGAGGTACAAATACAACGCTGAAATACTCCCACAAAAAATTGCTGACCGATTGGCTCAGGGAGCCTCTAACACTCGAGTCATCTGAACGACCACCTAGGCAAGAAGATATGCTTGACAAGTCGGATTGAAGAAGCATTGAAACTTCTCCTAGGAACATGCAAAATGATGCAATTATCTAAACCAAACCATAATGTAGAGGCTATATACAGTATAACTTGGGTGATATCTATGCACGCAAAATCATTTTAAAATTGGCTTGAACACCATGAAAGAAAGTAAATGCACATTTTAAAGTGATGATATTTTAATCCTAATTTTTGATTAATCTTAATCTTTTATTATTAAGATTTTATCGAAAATAAATTTTTAACAACAAAAGCCTAAGATATATTTGAGGGGCATCCCAAACAACCACAGGCTAAGAATGTGAAAATTCAATACTCGACATGAGAAAACACACAAATAAATAAATAATAGAAAGGTCGGATGTCGCGGGGTCGACAACATATTTTAAAAAGGCAAAAGACGGTTATTATCCACATAAAATATCTGATCCTAATTTTATACGGTAATGCCAATTTAGAATTAAGGTACGAGACACAAGTGAACTGGTCTTGGCCCTCATCACGCGGTTCTGCACATTAAGTGCCTTGGAACTCAAGCTCGTTTCTTATTTTTGGTACATAATTGATCTTAAGGACCCTAAACAAAAATACACATGAAAGTCTAAAAAAGTTTCGACATATAAAGAATAATGTTAGCATAAGTTTATACACGCGTAACATGATGAATCATGCTTAACAGGAGAGGAGCTAAACATCACCTGCAGAAAATATGTTAACTAAAATCATTACAGCTCCTCCTTTTTTAACATGGCTCCCAACAAAAATATCATCCTTAAAATACTGGTGTGCACGTCTAAAATCTAGTAAATACACAAAGGCATCATACAAAATATTTGTCTACAGAGCAAACAAAGGAATAATTGCTAGAAATGTGAAAAACCTAACTACAACCCATCCTATTTTAGCAAGCAACTAAAATAAGGTTGTCCTACACATACATCTAAGTGTGCAAACGTATGGCTAAGGCTTGGCATATGTTTTTGACGGGGTCATCTTCCTCTGTCGCATCCTAAGGATTCAAGAATTTTAATATGTGACACTAAAGATGATGATTTTATTTAGAAAATACGGTTAAAGGAGTTGACCTTACATTTAGTCTAAGCTATAGATGCGATAATTTTAAAATGGGTTTAAAAACATGATGAGTATTAATTGTAAAGATATATTATTTTTTATATTTTTAGAATAAGTCATAAAGAAAGAAAAGCCTAAGTTACACATGTTATACTTAATGGAACCTTAGCACAAGCATACGTTTGTTGATTGTAATGTGATAATTCGCATTACTCGCTGAGATATCCTCGTGAGCAATGCTCATTAGGGTATATTGACAAACAACAAGTCACTGATCTAACAAAGCTAATTTATCATCAAGAGGATAAGATAATGCATACAAAATGCAAAGTGAATTAGCATACCAAGATCACTCTATCGAGGTATGAGTGATCCTGAAAGGCATGTTAAAGACTAGACCATATGTGACTCCTCTATTAAGGTATGAGCGATCACATCGAGCACCAATAGATTCTTCAGACATGAGTGTCATGCTAGGTGGACACTCATTGTTGGGATTTTCATTCATTTCTCTAATTAATTTTTTTATTATTATTTATTTACAATTCTCATTAGAAACATTTGTGTTTTCAAGGGAAATAAATCCTTTATATTTTCAAGGGAAATGAATTTTAGAATGTGGTCCATATTAAGTCTAAGTTCAACCCTTTCGTATGCTCTGCTCACTTCTGTTGATCTTTATGATGGGATCACGACCGTAGATCTCGGTGATGGGCAGAGCCTATAAATAGATGTGATGCTTAATGTTTTAGTCCCTAAGCTTGCTCCTCATAATTTTGTTTCCTCGACATCGGGTTATGATTGAGAAAAGTTTAGAAGATCTATAACACAACTTTACCGTGTAAGCAGAGAGTTCGCCTTTGCACGTGTAAGCTATGGCTGGAGGTATGTATGATCCTATCTCACTTCCGCTTATAGTTTCAACAAATATATTTTGTTGAAATTAATAAACAGGTTTGATATCTTTTGAGATATCATTTAGTTATATAGAATATGAAATTCTTACATTTGGTATCAGAGCAAGCTTAACATCTGCCTTGCTTACTCTGTTTCACTCTGTTTATATACTCGTATACGTGATTTTTTATTCCGAGCAATTGATTGATTGAGTTATGATTAGAAATCCTTAAGACCATTGATTTTTAATGTATCAAATTGATGTTACACAAGTTTAAATCATGGTTGGACATTAAGGTTAATATCCATGCTTGTTGCCCGATTTTAGAGAAAACGTTTTAATTTTTTAGTATTAGAATTTTAACATTTTTAATCCAAAATAAAACCAGAAATCATGTTGTAATCAAGTTCTAAATGATTTTATGAATTGTTTGTCCCATAATTGATTGTGTAATTAATTGTGAGTCATTTTTTGTATTTTAATGTGTCTAAATTATTTAAATATTTTATTAAATTGTATGTTTAATTTTTTGTGTTAAATTAACCATACAATATTAAGTTATGTAATTTATTCACATTAGAATTATAATTAAGAACTTATTTAGTTTATAAGTTGAATAACTGTTATGCATAAATTATTTATTTATTTCTTGAAATTTTTTGTGTATAAATTTATGGTTATTATACATGCAAAAATTATGTTAAATAATATTTATGCATTGTTATTCATTTTATTTGCATTATATATAATTGTATGCAAATGTTCAGCTCTTAATAAAGAGTTAATTAATGATAGTTGATTCATATAATTTTAATTTATTAAGGAATAGCCACAGCATCTTAATTAATTAAAGTTATACATTAAGTTCATGAATCACATTACAACATTAGTTGTAATTAATCATATGAAATATAATGAAATCTACCCACAGGAATTTTGTTATATTTGTATGATTAATTAGGATGAAATATCAACTTATATTTATTAATCTTCCCACATAAATTAATAAAAGGAACATAATTTGATAATTTTATCATAAAGTTATTAGATGAATTTAATTGGGTAGGATTTTAGCTCACAAGCAAATTTTATGTCACTATTTATTGATTAGAGCATGATTTACATTGGTAAAACATGTCATTTTATTTTTAGGTCTCAAATTTTTGTTTAATGAGCATATATATTTGATAAATTTTGCAGTTATTCAACCTGCGAATATTTCTGATTTTAAGTGTGATATTCCCGAATTAAAGAGTGATAACTATAAAGTGTGAAAAAAGAGAATTCTTCTCCATTTAGGATGGATGGATATTGATTATGCTATAAGAAAAGATGAACCACCTGCCATTACTGAAACCAGCATTTCGGATGTTGTTAATCTTTATGAAAAATGGGAGCGATCCAATCGCCTCTCTGTGATGTTCATAAAGACTAAGATATCTATTGGTATTTGTGGTTCTGTCGAGCAGCATAATAAGGTCAAGGACCTTCTTAAAGCCATTGATGAGCAGTTTGCTACATCTAACAAGGCTTTTGCCAGCACCTTAATTATGCAATTTTCATCCATGAAGCTCACTGAAATTAAAGGTGTGTGTGATCATATCATGCACATGAGGGACATAGCGGCTCAGCTTGAAACTTTAGAAGTTAAAATGTTGGAATCTTTCCTTGTTCATTTCATTCTGAACACTCTGCCCCAACCATATGGACCCTTCAAAATCTCTTATAACACACATAAAGACAAATGGTTAATTAACGAGTTGTTGACTATGTGTGTTCAAGAGGAAGGTAGGTCGGCAGTAGAAAAGGGTGAAAAGGTGAATTTCACTACTCAAGGAAAGAGGAAGAGGGATCAAGACAAAAAAAAGGAAAAGGGTAAGATTCCTCCTCAGCCAGACATAAAGAAAGAGTCAAAGTGTTTCTTCTGTAAGAAGATGAGGCACATGAAGAAAGAATGCATTAAGTTTAAGAACTGGCTCGACAAGAAAGGTACTCAACTTTCATTTATCTATTATGAGTTTAATATGGTTAGTATTAATCATAATACATGGTGGATTGATTTTGGTTCTACAATCCATGTTTCTAATACCTTGCAGGTGTCGGCGTTATTTTTAGGTCGTGTGTTTTATTTTGAAAAGGGGGTCGCCTAATAGAAATTGTCGGCGAATTTTAATTTTATTTAAATAAATAATTTGAAAAGTAGTATTTGATTTTGAAAATAATTTTAAATTTAAAAATTTTAAGATATGAAATCAAATTGATCTCACATCCCGAATAGTTTATATAAACGAGCACCGCATCACAACCGTGTATCTATCTCGAAGAATAGACACACTCGTTTGGTGATGGGGCTCGATTAAATAAACTAGAAGATTTGTGACATCCGTTTGGTCCGCGAACCAATTTTATAAGCCGACAAGTTCCCCGCTTAATATAAATGAATTAAGCGAGGTTTATATTACTCGAGTTCTTAAAATTCCCTATAAAAGCAAGCCCCTATAGTTAATTACATCTTAAGTGACGGGAATCACCTAAGAAAACTCTCGATAATAATCAGTAGTTCTGCTCTCAAGAATTTCAAAGTTTAAGTTTTCAAGGGATTGAATTTTGGAATTTCGATAGGGAATGGATCAAATTTGGAACATTTTGTTTTGGGAATTCAAAGGAATAAAGGTAGGAGAAATCATAGATTCGAAGTAAACTTCGGTAATTTCCCGATTATCCTATTGTTTGGCTTGAATTTAGGAAAGTCCTAATGTTTATTTAATGTTTTGATCTTGCCAATTTTAATTAATTAGGACTTATATTCGTATGACATGATCATACAAATAGCCTCGAAGATGTGAGGGTTTATGTCGTATCGGACGACTACCTCGGAATCCTAAAACCGGTTAGGGCTTAATTTGCAATGCAAATGCCTAACAAAAGGTTGAGGATTTATGTTGCACTAGACAAACTACCTCAAAGTCCTATAGCTTTGTTGTTTAATTCTAGGAATGTTTAGCTGATGTAGAGTTGTTTTGCTGACGAAGATGGTCGTGCTGCCCACCGTGCTCCAAGCTCCTTGTTGTTGCAGAGGTTTAGTTATAGAAGTCATAAATCAGGAGATGAGAGAAGTGTTTTGGTTTAGAGAAAATCTTAAAGTCCAAGTGTTTTTCATGTTTTAATTTAAAACAAATCTTAAAGTTGATTATAACAACACCGGTTAAGATCCCACGGTTCCATCCTTCCGACATCGTTATTTTTATCGGATTCACTTAGTCCAGATGAATTTGCTAAACTCAACTGAATGAGTTCCACACTTTCATTTAGACCGTGGGAAATCCCGTTAGCAACACGTAGGTTACATCATCCGAGGTATTCCCGATCATCCAACGAGACGTTTTAATTTAGTTGTAATTGTAGTTTTGTGTTCTGTTTGTGATTAAATTTTGAATTGTTTTATATTTTGAAATGTTGTGGCGGTGAATTTTATCTTGCAATGATTTTTAATTTAGTTTTGGTTTCAGTTTTAGGGACTATCCTAAAGGTGTGGGTTTTCATGCAACAGTTATTTATCATGCAAGAAAAGTAAGTGTGATGCGATTAAATAAATTGCAATAAGGTAAATTGCAATAAAATAAAAGCGTACTCGGAGGGTCTTCCCGTCATCCCAAGCTGCACTTAAAACACAATTAGAATATTTAAGCAAGTTCCTAGGTAAAGCTAAGGGAAGGGTTATGGTTTTCTACCAAATTCCTAATCCTATAGCTAATCATTTCCTATGACGTCTAGGTTCTTGTGTTTTGGTTTGAGGACAATTTTCTTCATCAAAGAATAATTAAGTTCAATTGTTCTTATAAGTATCCTATCATATTGAGGAAGTGCTTAAGAAGAATCTTAAACATCTTTTCAATACTGATAGGATTGTTTTTAAGTCCAAACGGATTTAATTAATCGAGTGAAGTAATCGTCCGAGAATTCAAGTTTTGTTATCTTGCTCGAGTGAACTAGTGACATTTGAATATCCTATAAGTGGAGTAACATTTCATTTAATGTTCTATTTAGGAGTTATGACAATAAAAGTTTTCGAGGGCAAATTGGTGTTCCAATGATTTGTGATTTAATTTAATTTCAGTTAACGGGTTTAAATTTGGAATAGTGTTCAAGTTGCTTTATATTTAGTTTTTTTATGTCTTAGGTGATGTTATTTAATTCAATTTAACTTTAACTTAATTTAATTTAATTTTAATTTTAATCTAATTTAATTCAATTTAGTTTGATTTGATGTTAAATTAATTTAGTTTAATTTGATTTAATTTCCTTTAATTTAATTTAATTTGATTTAATTTTAATTTAATTTAATTTAATTTAATTTAATTTAATTTAATTTAATTTAATTTAATTTAATTTATTTAATTTATTTAATTTATTTAATTTATTTAATTTATTTAATTTATTTAATTTATTTAATTTATTTAATTTATTTAATTTATTTAATTTATTTAATTTATTTAATTTATTTAATTTATTTAATTTATTTAATTTATTTAATTTATTTAATTTATTTAATTTGTTTAATTTATTTAATTTATTTAATTTGTTTAATTTGTTTAATTTATTTAATTTGTTTGATTTAATTTAATTTAATCTTTAATTTGATTTTATTTTTAATTTTAATTTAATTAAAAATTTAAAAAGAGTTTAATGATTTAATTTTAATTTAATTTAATGATTAAGTCCTTTTAACATTTTAAAACTTAAATTTGAATTATCATTTTAATTAGGAATTAAATATTATTGAGATGATTAATTTAGGGATTTTTAAATTAAAGAATAAATCTCTTCCTAATAATATCACTATTTTAATAATTCCAATTTTATTATTCTTCCAAATTTAATCAATTATTTAATTAAGGTTTATTTCAATTATTTTCAAATTGTTTAGTAGGTTTCTACCCTTTAATTATTTAAATTTCAATCATCCAAATCAGATTAAGATCAAATATTTTATTTGTTAATTTTATTAAACCTAAAGTTTTAATTAAGGGTTAAAATTTTAATTACCATTTTGCCCTTCAAGCTTAATAATTCCATAACTCACTAAATTGAGCTCAAATGAATTTGAAATTTTTATGTGACTTCACTCATATGCCAATAAAGACATGAGAGGAGAAAATGTAATTTTTCTATATTTAATTTATTTATATAATTATTTTTGGTAGAAAATAGGGATTTCCAAGGAAAATTTAATAATATGACCAAGGGAAAGTTTCTGTCCTTAAGAAAATTATGGGACATTCCTAATGACCAGAGGACCACTTGGACCAATTTTGATGATTTTTAAAATTATATTATTTTTATTATAATTATTTTAAGTTTTGGAGTATTAATTAATTTAAAAATAAAATAAAGGATGAAAAATGAAATTTATATTTTTCAAAAATCTCTCTAATATCAAGGAAATCAGAGAATCAATTTTCATATTTTTCTAATTTTTCTTTGATTTATTAGAATTATTTTAGTGGAAATACTAGAAATATATATTTTTTTAATTTTAAAATTACCTTAGGGCTTTAAAATTTAATATCTCATTAAATAGACCTAAGAAAAATATGGGATTTGTTCCTAAGTGATTAAAATTCAAAATGTGACATTTTGGTGAATTTTATTATTTTTATGATTTTTATTATTATTTAATTATTAAAATATTAAAATAATGCAAAAAATTAATTTTTTTAAAAAATTGAAATTTTAATTTTCTTAAATTCCCCTGATATCAGAGAGGCTCCAAAACCAATTTGGTGAATTTTTGAAAGGTATTTTGAAAGTTATGAATTTTTAAAGTTTAAAATGGCTAAATGGCTCAATCAACCCATTTAGTAGGGCTAACCAAGTAATATTGACTTCAAATTTTTATGGTGGGTTCCTCTGATCCTAAAGGTCAGTGGAGAATTGATTTCAAGTCAATTTGATGTATGGTTAGCTCTAATTAATTAAGAAGCTATTTTGGGTGTTTAAGCCAATTAGGGTTATTTTAAATGAACTAATTCAAAACCTATTTTTCCTAGGGTCCTCTGGTCATAAGAGACATCACCAAATTTTCCTAGAATTTATTTCACAACATGCTAATTATTAGATTTAAAATACTCAAAATAGTAACATGAATTTGAAAAATCAATAACTTCTCATAGGGATGGCCTCTGACTTTGGAAAATTCAGGGAATATTCCCAAATTTAGAGGCTTCAAAAGCCCTATGGTCTCATGCCATGGTGAATTTCCTACATGCATGGAGAATTAAAACAATGCAAAGGGGAAATAAATCATTAAAAATAAAATACTTGATGAAATTGAATGATTTCTTTTCCACATTATTCTCCTCTGTTCACTGAGCAAGAGGGTATTTTTATTTTATTTTTCTGATTTTTCTACACAAAGTTATGATTTTTTGAAGTTTAGGGAATTAAATAAATAGAAAAAATACCCTAATTTTCTATTTATCCACGCGGCGCCGCGTCAACCTCGGCAGCTCCGAAACGCCGCGTGGCGCTCTCCGATTCAACGCCGCCATCTGACTCAGCGCTCCGGGGGCCGCTGTGTCATTCCATCTCCTGATCCGGCGCGATCCCGGCCGTCCGTCCGCGCGTGTATTAAATGAACGGCATCCGTTCATCGTCCCTAAGCGTCCTCACCCGAGAGTCGTCTGTCTTCTAGGCCTAAGATCTCACTCGATACTTCACCAAATTTAATGTTCTTATGCTCTATGGATTCGTCTCGAGAAGACGAACACATCTATACGGTTTATGTGGCATGAAATTGACTCAATAAAAATGGGGAATGTTCAGAAGCTCGGGAAGAAGAGTGAGGTCATACCTTTGCTCAGAGAAGTGTGGCTTCGATCTGAGGGTTGTGTCACCTTCGATTGGATCTCGACAAGCTCCGCATGAAGTCTCCTGGTCCGGTGAATTGCTCAGGTAGGATTTCGACCACGGCCGATCACAAAGCATGGAGGCCGGAGCAACCGGGTGGCTCGGAGATGGGGCTTTCGGTGGGAAACTTCTCCTCTTGGTCCGAGTGAAGGTGTAGGACCGGTCGATTTGAGGATTGGCTCACCGTGACAAAGTGTCCTGGTTTTGGGTGAAATTTCAGTTGAGAAATTGGATTATGTTGGTGGGGATTATGGCAAATTGACACTGGGGATCAACTGCTCTAAGTATGGAGAAGGGTTTGGAACAATTTTGGCAGAGTTTCGGCAAGGTTTGTGCAACTCTCTTCTCATGGCCGTGAGGGGGTCGGGTTTAAATAGAGGTGGATGGAGGGCCTCCCAGGGAGAGTTAGGGCTTGGGATCAGCTGCTCTTGGCAAGAGAAGAACATCTACAATGGCCATTAGGGATGGGGCGAGCTTAGCGGTGAGAATTTCAATTTTGGGCTCACATGTGAGCTCTCGGGTGTGGTGTTTTCCTGCGACTCAGTGGCCGGCCGGCCGGGCATTGGTCACCATCAAGCTCGGGGAGGTCGGGGTCGGGGCTTAGTGTATTCGATTGGCGGTTGCCAAGTGTAAAATGGTTGGATCAAAATGGAATGGGGATATGGCTAATCTTGGCTAGGTTTGGTCAACCCATTTGTTTGGGCTGGGTTCACCTCCCCATGGCTAGCCTTGGGCTGAGAAGATCAGTTAGGTTAGCTGATCAAAAGGTGGTGATGTCCTTATCCAAGAATATTTGTATTAAATCTTGGTTAAGGGGTGTCATGGGTGAGGTTAAAGACTTTTAGGAATTAAGGAAAGCTCCTTCTCCTCTTACCCAATGTGGTATGGTCACATGTCAAACAATTCACATGGCTTGCATGTGGCTTAAGAGTGGCTTCATGGCTCACCTTTGGCTTGGGAAAAGTTGGGTCAATTTCATGGAAATGGATTTAAGAAAAATTTTGGTATTTTGATGGGAATTTGTATAGGGCTTAATTTAGAATGGCTTCATGATGAATTTTCAAACTTAGGGATTGATTTTAATTAAGGGTGTGATGTAGAGCAATTGTCATATGGGCTTTAGCATGAAATTTGGGCTTTTAGGAAGGTTTCATGTAAGTGGGCTTTTGGTTTAAAAATAGATTTATGGATGGCAATTTTGTAGAAGTTTGGGCCAAATAATTGTTGGGTTTAGCTCAAGGATGTGTCATGAGTGATTTGAAGCAAATTGGGAGTGATTTGGGTTTGAATTGGGTTGAATTTGGGCTTCTTTGGTGAATGGGCCAATATAGGTCAAATTGGGCTAACTTGGGCCAATGTTGGGTTAGGGTTGAAATTGATGTAAAATAAATGTTGGGAAATGTTTATGAGAGTGTTTCAAAGAGGTTTTGGCTTTGGTTGGGCTTTGATTTTGGGGTTTGGGTTCATTTGGGTTAGGTTTGGGTTTAGGTCAAAATTGGGCTTTTTGGCTTTGCATTGAATTTAAGTGGGGTTTGGGTCTAAATTTTGAGCAAATCATATTAGTGTTTTGTTTGTGGGAATGTTAAGGAAGGTTTAGAAAAGATTTGGGGTTAATTGGAGTTGAATTGGGTGAGTTTGGGCTAAGTTTGGGTCATGGGCCCAAATTGGGCTTTAAGGCCAAAAGTGAAATTGGATCCAAATGTCAATCAAATTGGACTTGGATTTGGTCTATATTGGTGTTGGGAATGTTGAATTGAGAATTGAATTAGACCAGAATTTGGGTCAATTGGGTAGGTTTGGTTTGACATTGAGTTCACTTTGGGTTAAAATGGGTCAAATTGGGGGTTTTGACAAAAGTAGGGTAAATTGATAAAATTGGCCCATGGTGTAGTTGAACAAAATGAAATTGGGAATATTTGGGATTTTCTGGGAATTTTCTGAATTTTTGGATTTTTGGGTCAGGAGGGGTATTTTGGGTATTTGGAGGGTATTGGGAGGTATTTTTGGAATTTTTGGTATTTTTGGGTATGGATGATCAATTTGAGTAATGTGGGAATGCTTGGGGTTAATGTTGAGGAATTTTGGGTAATTTAGGTGATTTTGGAGGATTTCAAGGGTTTTGGGTAGGCTAGGCGGGTGTAGGGTCCGGGGGTCGAAAATCGAAAATTTGGGAAATTGAAGATTGGGTGAATGTAAGTGAAATAAAATTATTTTGGTTGAGACATGAAGCCATATCAAGCCCACATGAGCCATGAAGGGACTCATTTGAGGCATCCACTATGTTGTTCCTAACCCTCTTAGCCAAAGGCTCAGGGGTTAAGGACCATCCATGTGAATCACCTACATGAGTCAGGAGGTCAAGTTTGGTATGGGTGTGGTTTTAGGAGGTGTGTGAAAGTGTAGTGTATAAATGTAGTGTGTGTGTGTAAGCCAGCCCCTTCACTGCGACCGAGCCACCGGTAGGCGGTCCTAAGTGCCAAAGAGTCCTATAGGAACTCATCCTTTAAACTTCCACATTCGATTTCAACCCTCTAGGTGATTAGGGGTCTATAGTCAAGTTTGTGGAGTTTGCGGGGAGTTAAGAAGTGGTTTGAATTTCTAAGTGGTGGGTCCCAATTCTAGTCCTCTAAGATAGTCGAAGGAAAAGCCTAAGGCTAGATCCTAAGTACTAAAGAGAAGAAGAGAAGACCTCATCGAAAATGAGGTCGATAAATGGACCCTCAATAGGTGTGGTGAGCTAACCAAGCACACCGCGCGTATTGGTGTTGACCGAAGAGATCAACAAAACCAACACAGATGTCCAAGTGACAAACTTAGGACGAAGTAGAAGAATTTCCGCTGGGGAGTGTGGGCATATTTTTAGGTTATGTGTTTTATTTTGAAAAGGGGTCGCCTAACAGAAGTTGTCGGCGAATTTTTAATTTAGTTTAAATAAATAATTTGAAAAGTAGTATTTGATTTTGAAAATAATTTTAAATTTGAAGATTTTAAGATATGAGATAAAACCGATCCCACATCCCAAATAGTTTATATAAACGAACACCACACCACAAACCGTGTATCTATCCCTAAGGATAGACACACTGCTTGATGGTGGGGCTCGATTAAATAAACTAGAAGATTTGTGACATCTGTTTGGTCTGCGAACCAATTTTATAAGCCGACAAGTTCTGTTAGGCGACCCCTTTTCAAAATAAAACACATAACCTAAAAATATGCCGACAACTTCTGGCGACTCCGCTGGGGATGATGTCCTCTCTCCATTTTAATCAGAAAATTCTGCTTTCAAAAATCGGTAGTGTATCCATGTCCTTAATGGGTCAAACTACCCTTCTTTCCGTTGGAATACTATGTTCATTTCTACCTTGAACAAGTATAGCCAACATTCTCTCGGATTTAGGAGCCATCTGTTTAGACACCCCTAAACGAGAGAGGTTTCGAGATCCTTTTACCTCATTTCGAGGTGGGGTGGACCCCGATAGGTGTTAGTTTAGGAGTGATCCTTCGAGTCGAGAAGTCTTGCGTAAGACTTTCTTTTCCTTTCAAACTCTGAATCGGATTCATTACCTTCTCTACACCTTTGAACATTCCGTTCTAAATAAACAAACCCTTTAATAAATGATTCTTTTAACAAATGATTCCTTCTTATAAATACATGAACAAGAATGTGTTCGGACTCTTTTCAATTCCTTTCTTTTCGTCCTAATGAGAAGAAGCATAACTTAAGACCGACAACCAGAATCTACCCGCGCGAAATGGAAGCCCCAAAGCTGATTTTCTCCTTCACCAATGGACTGGACTTCGTTGTTTATAAGGATGAGCTGCCCGACAATGGGATCATCCGGTTTGGACAAGGATTCGAGAACACGAATGTCAAGATCACCGACGTTTCCCTTTTCGCACTGACAAACAAAGTATCTGAAGCTAAGAAGCCGCCGATCGAGTTCGACCTTAGGTCAACCAAAGAGTTTCCTCCCTGCAAAAGATCCCGGCCGAGAGGAGTACCGCTGTCCGCGAGAGGACTGTTCTTGCTACCCCCATCTGGTCTAGTTGTTTCTGCACCTACCCCGGCACGCCAAATTAAAGGGGAAGGAAATCCGGAATTATGGTGAACACGTTACCGTGGAGGGTACGGACTTTCTGTGAGACCTTACGTTTTTGAAATCGGGTCCGACTCAAGAATTCCATCACTAACAAGGACCCAAAGAAGGAACGAAGTAGGAAGATTTCCGGGAAGGCCGGAGCGATGAAGTTGCTTTCTGGAGGAAATCCCGAAATCCTCGAGTACACACCACTACCCGAATATATACCGTTGCTCGAAGATACACCCTTTTTGGAAGGAAGCGCATTCCATCCCCTTTCCGCCGCAGTCGACGAGGAAAATGTCCGCAGGATTGCTTCTACATTACCTCGACTAGCATACTACGATGACAACAGAAGGAAAAGGGCTAGGATCACGCCATTTGCCCGACTACAGACTGTAGTCGAGAAACTAGCAAAGAAAGAGAAATGCCCCGTATCAAAGATTCTATGAAGGATAGGGCGGGTGCCAGTCAAATCCCGTC
Source organism: Papilionanthe hookeriana x Papilionanthe teres (assembly GCA_022702705.1). Taxonomy (NCBI): domain Eukaryota; kingdom Viridiplantae; phylum Streptophyta; class Magnoliopsida; order Asparagales; family Orchidaceae; genus Papilionanthe; species Papilionanthe hookeriana x Papilionanthe teres. The sequence continues at coordinate 81,843,814 of CM040427.1, read as the reverse complement.
TTGGGCCCCGAGTAGAACCTGTAATCGTTGCAGAAAAGCTAAGTAAAAGGATGAAGGCTAGTCCGCCTGTCGTCGTTTCGGGATTACGGATTAGGGAGGATACCACCTTCCAAGCATTTGGTCGACGGACCATCCGGTCCTAGACCTTCGCTGCTAGAAGGATGGTATGGCGTCCCACTACTGGACGAGTCGAGATTGAAACAATAGCTCGAGAAGGAAAGTCTCGTCAGGAGACTTGAATCTGAAGAAAGTGCTACTGCAGTAAAGGGGACTCGTGAGCAGGGAAGCCGGCAGCTATCACACGACAACTGTGAAGATGCACAGAAAATACCACTAGAGGACGCCATGGAAAAGTTGAGGACTGATATTCGACGACTAGCAAAAGAAAGAGAAGAGAAATTCGGAGACGAGATTGATTCATCGGAATTCATGGACGACGAGTATGCAGAAATCAACATGGTCGAAACACGAGCTTCATCGGCTTCACGAGGTGCTCCTGCAGCCGCGCAAAGAGAGGAGCCGAAGTGATGAGAAGACGAGCTTCAAGAGAAAGACGACAGGATCGCCCGAATGGCGAAGAGGATGGAAGAGATGGGCAGTGGCTCTAGCCACTCTCCGGAGTCAAGTGCAACCCCGAAGAGAGACGCCCCGAGAGGTCATTCACATTGTGGACGGAGGAAAGGAGATTACATACGTCAACGGGGATGATCGACCGAAGAAAGATACAACACGAAAGTATGATTCCGGAAAAGGATATCAAGAGCTTGGTGGAACGACGGAGTGCGAGAAGCCTTAGCACAATCAAAGAGCGGGACATCCATTCGGACGAGTAGACCTTACCCTGAAGAATTCAACGCTGTCCAATACCCGAAAGGCTTCGTACCACCTCTATTCAAGACCTTCGATGGAACCGGGAACCCCCGACAGCATGTTGCACACTTTCGTGCCAGTTGTTGCAATGCGGCGGGAGCGATGCATTACTCTTCCGACGGTTCGTCGGCAGCTCGTCGGGGATCGCCTTTGATTGGTATGCGAGAATTACCAAATGGTTCGGTGAAGACGTTCTCGAAACTAGAAAACCTTTTCATCAAGCGATTCGCCGGAGCTCGGCACCACATCACTATAGGTGATTTAGTGGTAGAGAAGCGAAGCCGAACGAAACTTTGGTGGATTACATACTTCGATGGAGGAACTTAAGCATGAAGTGTGAACCACAACTACAAGAACAACATGCGATCGGCATCTTACTTAAAAGCATTCACGGCCCGATAGCACTTCTCCTCAAAGGATTCACTATTAAGACTTTCGAGAAGTTGTTAAGCAAGGCCGGGAGCTTGCAAGAGGAGGCGAAGCAATTAAGTTTCGCCGACAAGACGGATAAGCAAAAGCTCGTGAAGACTTTTGAAAAGAAATCCGGGATCGTTGCGGCGGTCGACAAAGGCAAGCAACCAATACAAATATCGTCCGAACGGCCGCAGCGAACCTCGACCGAATTACCAAGCAACCCCGACCCGGCTATCGATCATCTCCACGAGTATGAACAACCGCCTCGTCCGCAACGTACATTAAGGGAGCTTCGAGCGAGGAATATCCATTCAAGAATGAAGCGAGTGCCGAAAATGTTCCGTAGTCCGATGAAGACACCAGATTTCCAGTGCAGCGAGCCTAAGATACCGGAGGAAGTCAACAAGAAAAGTGATCCCAACTTTTGCCCTTATCACCGGATGCTTGGACACAAGATAGAAAATTGTATTACCTTCAAAAGTTGGCTCAATGACAACCTTCGGAAAGGAATATAACAATCCCGAAGGAGTACATGAAGGAACCCCAGAAAGGAGGTTCCGTCAATGTTATCTCAACTGATCCCATCATTCCGATAGATCCCTATACGACTGACGATGGATGGACTACCGCTTGGACAAGGTCTTCGAAAATGATTTTAGACGACATCCAAACCGCTTCGGTGCAAGCTTCAATTCAGAGTTCGAAACCTGCCAAGTCGGCACTATCACTTGCGATAGAAGAACCACCTTAACGGAGACGATTGAAGAGAAGAAGAAAATCGACGAAGAAGAGAGGACCGAGGCTCCTAAGGCTAGACTAGGGGTCGCTTATCCTAGGATAGTTGTTTCTAATTCGGGGGAGAAATCCCTCGAACCTCCGACTCGTATGATTATCTCGCTCACTTCGGTGGGATCATATAATGATAAGGGTGATGGCGTTGGCTACGTTTTGATCTGTTTCTAACGATTACGTAACTAGCGACAATCCGGACATCGATTTCGATACCAACGACAATTCTCAAATCATACACAATCTCGACGATCAAAATAACGAAGAAGACATCCATCAAGGAGGCTACGAGAGTTCAACAAGCAACGAATCTATCTGCGAGTTTCGAGGAGCTCCAGTCACAATAAAGTTAGAGCCTTCAGACTCTGAAGCTAATCCGGAAGAACCTGTCATTCCGATTCAGGAGGAGACGCCGGCAAGCTCAACACTAGATTCAGAAGAAATTACAGAAGTCAACTTAAGAAGTGGAAGAGTTCTACCTCCGAGAATGGGTCCAAAGGACAAAGGAAAGCGTGTGGTTGTTCAAGAAGAACCAACCCCAGCAGAAGAAATACCCATTCGAGAAGAAGCCGAGACACATGGAAATAAAGTGGACTACAACGTGCTAGCCCATCTTAGGAAACTACGCGGCCAAGCGAGCGTTTACGATGCTCTCATCTTATCAAAGGAGATGAGAGAAGCTCGATCGAGGCCTTACTTGATCCGGAAATTTGCTTAGCTCAAATGGCCGGAGATTCCTTAGATGAGGTTTGCTCGTTAAAGGAACGAGCGAGGCATTACCTTCACGGACAATGACCTACTACTTGGGACGACAAATCACAACCGACCGTTGTACATTTCGATTACAATTGGGAAGTTTACGCTCTCGGAGTATTGGTGGATCCAGGAGCATCAATCAATATAATGAGTCTTCGAACACTAGCATATTTGGAAATTTATGCTCGTGAGCTCGAGGCCGACAAAATATTATTAAGAGGATTCAACCAGAAAGGAGAAAGAGCCCTCGGGTCAATAACGCTACTAATGAAGACCGGTGACTTAGCAAAGACAACCGCAAAATTTCACATAATTGATTCAGAAACGTCGTTCAACGCTCTACTGGGCCGACCATGGATACATGAAAACAGGATGGTACCATCATCTCTACATCAATGCATCAAATACTACGATGGAGGGGAATAGTGCATCAAAGGTGACTTACAACCATTCTCCGTACATGAGATTGGAATCCATGAAGACGCAGCTTATTATGCACCACCGAAGAAAACAATTTTCTCCAGAGATACCGTAACAAATGAAGCAAAGAAAGTTTGGGACAACGAAGAACCTGAAGTTCTAGTCCAACAGTCACTCACCACTCCCTTCCGACGAGATGGTGAAGGTTTCTCCACAACTCGCATCCGAGGTCGAGGCCGGGGACGAGGCCGTGGTAGAGATGTTAGGACGATTGGACGAGAGGAAACCAACCATCAATGTTGATTGGGAAGATAGTTCTGAAGAAGAAAAAGAAATCAAGCAAGAAGCAGCAACGATAAGTCGGAAGAAGCCGCAATTCAAGATCTCCCTCAAAGATGAAAAGAATGAAGAATACAAATCAATGTACGAGAAGATTAACCACTACGTACATACTATGACCCTAACCCCGATCCATTCTAACAAGATCGAGGGTATGGTGGTCAAAGAGATACGTAGCGGCGGTGCAAAGCCAATCAAATTCTACCGTGGTGCTTCTTCCTCCAAAGCCGAAAATAATGTACAATTTGAAGATGTCACTTCATCAGAATTAATGGAATTACCTTTTGAGTGGTACTCTCCCTGTGTTCAAAGTTTAATTCAACGTGCTTTCTTACCTCGATAATGGACAAAAGGTCAATCACAGCATTTTGAAAAATTATGGAATAATTCCGGTCGTCCACCCAATTCAAAGTATGGACTCGGATTTGGCACAGTAGGATCAGTTGACGATATTGAATTTTGTTTGGTTGTCACTTGCGAATCTAATGAAAACTGCATGGAAACTACAGACGGACTCGAAGATTTAAAAATTGGAGACGCTCCACCAGAATTCGAAGAAGAGATTAAATCTACAATAGATGAACTAACGGAAGTCAACTTAGGTACTAAAGAAGAGCCTAGACCTACCTTTGTTAGCTCCTTACTCAATAAAGAAGACTCCGAAGGAATAATCAAGTTATTATTGGAATTTAAAGACTGTTTTGCTTGGAACTACAATGAGATGCCAGGATTAGCTCCAGAGGTCGCAGTCCATAAGCTAGGAGTGGATCCTACTTCTGTCTCAGTCAGACAAGATCCCAGAAGAATGCGTCTAGAAATCGAACAACAAGTCATAGCCGAAGTTAAAAAGCTAATAGACGCCAAATTTGTCCGTGAAGAACAATACCCGACTTGGTTAGCCAATGTGGTGCCGATCGAAAGAAGAATGGTCGGATCGGAATTTGTGTGGACTTCGGAGATTTAAACAAGGCATGTCCAAAGGATGAATTCCCTCTACCGATCCCAGAACTAATGATCGACATTGCTTCGACACATGAGATATTTTCATTCATGGATGGATCTTCAGGATACAACCAGATAAAAATGGCTCCAGAAGATGAAAAGCTTACAGCATTCAAAACGCCAATCGGAGTATTTTGCTACACAGTGATGCCATTTGGACTGAAGAACGCAGGAGCAACATACCAGAGAGCGATGACAAGAATTTTTGATGATCTCATCCACAATCAAGTCGAATGCTACGTAGACGATGTGGTCATCAAAAGCAAAGTAAAGGAAAACCACCTGTTTGATTTGAGAATTGTTTTCGAACGATTAAGACAATTTAACCTTAAGATGAATCCCTTAAAATGTGCCTTCGGCGTCACCTCCGGGAAATTCTTAGGATTCATTGTCCGACATCGTGGTATTGAAATCGACCCGGAAAAGATTAAAGCTATCTTAGAAATGCCGCCTCCCAAAACCTTAAAACAACTACGATCTTTTCAAGGGAAGTTGGCATATCTTCGACGCTTTATCTCAAACTTGTCGAGTAGGTGTCGACCTTTCTCGGCACTAGTTAAAAAGGACGCCAAATTTATTTGGGAAGAGAAATGCCAGAAGGCCTTCGAAGACATTAAACAATATTTAATGACACCTCCTGTCTTAGCAGCCCCACTCTCAAGTAGACCGTTGATACTTTATACCGCGGCTTTAGACGACTCTCTCGGAGCCCAGTTAGCCCAGGTCAATGATGAGGGTAAAGAAAATGCTCTTTACTACTTAAGCCGTTGTTTACTTCCGACGGAAATAAGGTATCCCGCAATTGAAAAGCATTGTTTGGCCCTGATCTTCGCCGCTCAAAAGCTCAGGCACTACATGCTTTCTCATAAGGTCAACCTGATCTCGAAATTTAATCCATTGCAATACTTGATGACTCGTCCAACACTTTACGGCAGACTTGCCAGATGGTCAATGATATTATTGCAATTCGATATAACTTTCGTGCCTCTTCGTGCCGTAAAGGGACAAGTCTTAGCAGACTTCCTTGCAGCACACCCTTTGCCGGCAGAATCTCCCTCAATGACGATTTGCCAGATGAACAAATAATGAGCCTAGAAGACCACGATGATCGACGTTAGGAATTATATTTCGACGGAGCATCTTCGACACACAAAGACGAAGATTCGCAAGTGATAGTGCCGGTAAGGCGGAATCGGGCTAATCTTTATAACACCGGAGCGGGGGATGTTAAGATACTCCTACCACTTAACAGAACCATGTACAAACAACGAAGCGGAATACGAAGCTCTCATAACGGGACTGGAATTAACTATTCAAATGGGGATAACAGACATCAACATCTACGGGGATTCACGGTTAATCATTCAACGGATCGCTGGACGAGTACGAATTTTAAAGCCAAGACTCGAGCAATACTTCCAAGTATGCCATACGAGTTGTTGGAACAAATTCCAAATGTGACGATCTACAAAATTCCCGAAAAGAAAATGCTTTAGCGAGATGCGTTAGCTCGCCTATCAAAAGAATTTGCATGTTTGCAAGATGAGTCGATAGAAGTGTCGGTTCGCGGACGTCGGGTCCTATCACGACTCAACATAGACACAATACACAAATCGAAAAAGAAAAAGAATCGGTTGCAACGGTGACGGAAAACACGGAAGATTGGCGACAACCATTAGTAGACTACACCGCAAACGGAAAGCTACCGGATGATAGGTCGTTGGCCCATCAAATCAAGAAAAGAACTTTGTCTTACGCATTAATAAACAACACATTGTACAGAAGGTCTTTTGATCAAATGTGGCTAAGGTGCCTAAGCGGGTCCGAGGCCCGTGAAATTGTTAAAGAGGTGCATTCAGGACTCGCGACGCTCACTAGTCGGGTCCGAAGATGAAAATGAAAATTAAAAGACTAGGATATTATTGGCCCTCGATGATGACCTATCGCATGAAAATCGCCAAGAGCCGTCACCAATGCCAAGTGCACGGAGTGGTTCTACACCAACCTCCAAATGTGTCGCACGCGACAATTGCGTCGTGGCCATTTGAATGTTGGGGCACGGATATAGTGGGTCCGATGGAACCACCATCTTCGAAAGGACATCGCTTCATTCTTGCGGCTACGGATTACTTTTCCAAGTGGGCGGAGCGGTTCCACTTAGAGAAGTGAAAGCACACCACGTGCTACAGTTTTTCAAGAACCAAGTTTTCTATCGTTTCGGAGTGCCACGCAGGATCATCTCGGATAATGGGTCAGCATTCAGAAGTACGCAAATCAACAATTTTTTCAGGAGACACGGAATCGACTGGCGATACTCAACAATTTACTACCCAAGAGCAAACGGCCTCGCTGAGGCTTTTAATAAAACTCTCGTTCAAATTTTAAAGAAAACTTTGGACGATAATAAGAGAAATTGGCACGAGAAGTTGTTAGAAGCCTTATGGGCCTACCGGACAACCTTCGAACTCCTACTCAAGCTACACCTTACGCTCGCGGTGTATGGGTCCGAGGCGGTGTTACCTTTAGAGGTTCGGCTTCCTTCACTCGAATTGCAGTTGCAAACAAGATCACGACAGAAGAGAACGCCAAATTACGACTAGAAGAATTAGAAAGCCTGGAAGGGAAAAGACTTGCAACGCAACAGAATTTAGAACTATACCAAGCTAAGACGATTCAAGCCCATGACAAACTGGTCCACCCAAGAACCTTCAAAGTTGGTGACTTAGTTCTCGTTCTCAAGAGACCTATTCTTGCACACCGCAAGATAGGAGGAAAATTTGAACCCACTTGGGAAGGGCCGTTTGTGGTTGAAGCAGTATACTCAGGAGGTTCCTACCAGCTAGTGAATTGTTAGGGAGAATGACATATGCTTCCGATCAACGGACGATACTTGAAAAAGTATTACGCTACCTGATGTTTCGAAGGAATGAATTCTTCATCCCTAAGAAACACGGGCGAAGTAATTACTTATGATTGGGTCCGAACCCAAAAATAATAAAATGTGCTAAAATAAATAAAATCATGATAATAAAGCTTTCCTTGTTTTCTCTTCCAAATCAAAATCTCTTTCCTGATCTTATCCCACTTCATTCCTGTTAAATTTGAAAATACAAAAAAAATATAATATAAAAAAATGTGTCTTTAATAAACATTTTCTTAATGTTCTTGTTCTTAGTACGACCCCCGATCCTTTTCCTTGTCTTTTCGCAGGGAAATGTCGAACGGGCGGTTGGTCTCGAACTTTAGAAATGGCGTAAGCCTTGCACTCGATGAAAAGAGGGTGAAAGATGGAGCGATAATCGAGATTGACTCGATTTCGCACCGACGGAGCCTACGATACGAGGAAAGTGAGCGGGTCCCGGTTGACCGAGAAGAGCTGCCGGGCGGACGGTGATGAAAGTGGGTGGCCCAAGCCACCAATCCGACGAACAAGAAAAGAAAGGCGGACGGCGAAGAAGACAAGAAAATGAAGTCCGTAGTCGCTACGGTCGAGGGCGAGCTTGTCGGCGCCGCGCCCACAGAGATTCAAGAAGTTCGAAGAGCTACTCTCACGACAACGCAACGAAGAAATAAGAATCGCCGTATCCGTAAGATGTTAACAAAACTAGCCGCGGACCGGCGCGACGAGACAGCTTGCTAATGCCGGTACGTACACTTCAAGGATACCGGTTCACCGGGAACCCGAAGAAAGGAGGCCGGCTCCTAGGATAACAAAAGGACCAGGGAAATCTCACAAAGACCAGAAGAAAGAAGGCTACCACGCCACCGGATAGAACCACCAGTAATGCATGACCTTGTTGCAGGAGCAACCCCGGGGGATGTCCCGACAGACATCATCCCCGAGGAGCCGAGGTATGCAAGAGAACGTGAAGGGATTGAACCGTATATCCCACAATATGTCACCAGGCCTCGCCATCGGCAAATTATTCCGGAATACGAGCTGGAGAGAGTGCAGAATGTTGAAAAGAAGACCTTTGAATACTTCGAGAGAATTAGAGGCAGAAGAAACAATATACTAGAGGGCCTCGAGCTACATACAGACGTATTCTCGGAGTATGAACAACAACGAATCGTGGATTGCATCCGGGATTTGAAAAGAATGGGCCGAGCGAAGCTACCTAAGAGAAAACACATACTCGGAACCCCGGAGATGGATGCCGGGAAGGGAAGAATTACAATACAATGTGGATGCTTGTTACAACTTTGCGGAAGACAGAAGGAAACCCTCCGGAATACTCCAACATGGCCAAGTGGATCCGATGCCACTAGTCATCAAGAGAATGGTAAGGAGATTGATAACATGGAGGGTACCGCCGGCGGATTGCATACCTAATAGCTGCATTATTAACATCTACAAGCGAGGTGATCGCATACCCCCACACATAGATCACCACGACTTTGTCGGACCTTTCGCACGCTCTCTTTCCGAACGAGTGTAACATCATGTTCGGATCCGACCTCCGGATAGCGAGGCCCGGGTGAGTTCCGAGGGCCGGTGAAGATATCATTACCGGTAGGTTCCGTCATGATGCCGAAGGGCAACGGAGCAGATATCGCTAAGCATTGCATACCAGGAGTACCGAGTGAAGCGGATCTCAGTTACTTTCAGAAGGATGGACGACAGGAAGACACCTTACCATTTCCAGCCAGACCCGGAGCTAGAGAGCCTCCGGCCTTACGAGCTGTGAGTTACATGGAAAATATCACACCTCCAATGTACATCTATACGGCATCCTTGCCAAGGATGGCTTGGAAGGTGATGTTATTGACCATGTACCCCACTATTCAGACATGGATCTTTGACAGATGCTTCTTTGGATGGATCGACGAAGATCATACATAGTCCGTTTTGAGTTTACATGGATTATATGAAACATATACCAGATCAAGTTGTATGATGTATCTTCGACATGATTGGAATGAAAGTGACCATGTCACATTTTTTTGGCCTTCACCTCTTTTGTGCAAATTGACTGGGAAACGCCATTAAAGTTAAATGAACTTCGAACAAAGAACAGAGAAGAAATAAAAAAAAAGAGAATAAAAGAAAACTTTTCTTAAAAAAAAAAATTTAAAAATGTCGAACACCAAATCCACATGAACACCAAATAAACAAAAAAAACGGGATAGTTAAAGGACAAACAAAACAAATTTAAAGCTCAAATCGAATTCCAGTTTAAACCCATCTTCTCAAACCCTCCAATCCTTCTTCAAATCAAGATCTATTCTAGACCTCCCTTGAAACCCTCTCTCGGGATGATTTCAGAATCACGAAGAATTTTTAATTTGATCCGGATGGCATGGGTTTGTAACCTTCGCCAAGTAATCAGACTTTGATTGATTCCCATGGGATATGAAACACTTTCATATCTCATTTCGATCTCCCGCTAAATCCAAATCTCCACACTAAATTTCAATTCAAAATTTCCGAGATCGGTACCTAAATTCCAGCTTCTCATTCCGAGATCGATACCTAAATTTCGATTCTCATCCGAATTGATACCTAAATTTCAATTCAAAATTTCCGAGACTGGTACCTAAATTCCAGTTCTCACTCCTAGACTGGTACCTAAATTCCAGTTCTCATTCCGAGATCGATACCTAAATTTCGATTCTCATCCGAATTGATACCTAAATTTCAATTCAAAATTTCCGAGACTGGTACCTAAATTCCAGTTCTCACACCGAGATCGATGCCTAAATTTTGATTCTCATCTGAATTGATACCTAAATTTCAATTCAAAATTTCCGAGGCTGGTACCTAAATTCCAGTCCTCTTCCTTCGAGGTCGGTACT